>OY728134.1:74439348-75053364 GCA_963277665.1 Viscum album | reverse complement strand
ACTAATGGTCCAAAACGTTGGGCATCTCGGTCTGCGACGGTGTCAGCGTGGAGCCCTCTTACCAACCATTGAACACGGAATGGCGCTGGGGCACTGGACGTCGATTTCCTTGTTTCAACACTAATGGTCCAATCTCCCTGCTTTCAGGAACCAAGCTGCTGCACCAGGAACCCGATCACCACCCGTCCACCGACGCAGGGGCAGGGGCAACGCCAATGCGGCAACCCCGCGTGGCTCCGTCGTTTCTGCGACGACTTCCACTACCACGGTTGTTGGGCGCCCACGCCCCATCTCCCCCTCCGAAGTCATTCAGCGGAGGGTGAGAAATGACATCGTACGCTGATACGAGGAGGATGAGATTATCCCGACCTGGGATATGGCCCGCCAGGATCTGGAGGCATCTGCGCCTCGTCGCCACCGCCGCCCCCAAGGGTCGCGCAGTGAGCCTCTGCTCCCCACTCTGACGTACAATCGTTTCGGGAGCCTCTCCCCAGAACGTCTCAGTGACTCCCTCCCCTACGCCGACGAGGTAGGGGATGTCTGGGCCAACCCAGCCGGGATCCCGTTTTAGGGTCCCCAAGGAGGGCCCCCACCAGGCCGCGCCAGCGCCGCCACCCGGTCCCCCGAGCTGAAGAGCAGGTAAGTTATGTACCTGCACTACCGACCATGGTACGTCTGACCCGACGCCAGCGTCGGGCGCAAGTTGAAGAGGACGCCCGCCAAGGGGCGTCAACGTCAGCAGCTATTGTGGCCCAAGCCACCGCCGAAGTATATCACCAGCCCCCTACGTATGCTGAGCAGGGGCATTTATACGCCCGACCCGGATCGAGACCCAGCCGCCCCATGGGCAGGCTGGGTCGACTCTCTTGGTCGCCGACACAGGCAGTAGCCGACGCTGACAAATCCGCAGCGACAACACACAGTACGGATGTCCTCCCCGTACCGCCACCATGGAAAGTGTGGGTACTCCCCACTACGAGGCTCAACATAGAGGTTTGTCATGTGCCACCTTCAATCCAAATGAGGGTCCTCCCCGCGGTGGTGACATTCAGAACGGAAGTCTCTCCTGTGCTCACTACAACGGGTATGAAGTCATTCCTCCTGCCACAGATCGTCGGGGCTGGGACGTTGCACATCCGGTCACTCTCCAACGTGCGGGCCCTCCCCATGTTCTTGTAGCAGCAGGCAAAAGTCCTCGCCCTGGCAATCAGAGGGGTGGAGGGCAGCTTCACTTCACCAGCACCCAGCACAGAGGTCCTACCCGTGTTCGGCCCGACCAGTACGCGGACTCTCCTCATACTGATGTCGCTAAAGGGAACAAGCATGGAGGCCCTACCCGTGCTCTTGTAAGCTCCAGCGGAGGTCCTACCCGCTCCAGCACTTCCCACAAAGGTCCTCCCCGTGTCCCCTTCGATATTTGCTCCGGTGCTCCTCGCACCCCGGCTTACTCAGGCGGAAATCCTTCCCGCCCTAACACCAGTGCGGCCGAAGGTCCTCATCGTGCCAGAAATTTACCCTGTCCCTGAAGAGCCATCCCGGGGCAGGAGGGCGGGTCGTCGCCGCCATAAGAAGAGCGCTGAGAAGATCCAGACTGAGATCAAACTGGTTTGTTTCTTGGACTCTGAAGCAGAGTACGACTCAGCGATGAAACCCTCCCCTCAGTCCTCTATGTCAAGGGTCGGGGCAAGAACGAAGCGCATCAGCCTCGTACTCCCGGAAAGCGAAGTCCATCGGATTCCCGTCTCCCTCCGCAGGTATATCTAGGAGGAAGAAAACATGACAATCCCGCAGGTTACGGTCGTGCAATCACCACCATCATCACCAGAAGCACTCTCTACCCCGACTAGAGATCACAGAGAGCTATTCTGGGGACCAATGGTGGACGATCAACAGTGTGATTCATCGCCAGTAGCCCTAGTCCCTGCACCAGGAACTGCGGCCGTTAGCCCGTCCTACCGTGATGTGGTGGCTAAGTCACTACACTCTTCGGAGGACAACCCGGGATGCGGCGGTTTGTCAGCTCGCTCGCCATATTCTCCACCGGCCAGCCTACCGTCCCAGCGGTTTGCTTCGGTACCGCTATCGGTTCCTCAGCCGCCTCCAATTGACGAGTTGGGCAATGAAGGGTCAGACCGTGAATCCGAGCCAAGAAGCTTATGGAATATCCTCACAGCGGACCACTTCCCTGAGATGTTTTGGCCATTTGCAGCGCCGAATTTTTGTGCGTCGGAATCCCTCACCCAAGAGGAAGTCGAGTGTTTCCGCCAGACCCTCTGGGCGACTCATTTCTGTCTTCGTCATCACCAAGTGGCATATCCGAAGAGCCAAGCGCAGTTTGAGGTCATCAGCGAGCAATGTCGTCTGGTTGATCTGGCCGCACTTCTCGTGGCCCAGCACCCTGAGTCACCAGGTCACCATAAGGCCCTCCAACAAAGATGCGTCCAGAGTTTCAAGGTACTCCGCAAGATTATCAAGGAGGCTTCCCCCCACGTGAAGATTCGTGGTTGGGGGCAGTACGTTGCCCTCCTCTTCAGTCCTATCTGACGGCAGCCCGACCTGCCAGGTGATATTGAGGACATGCCCTCGGGTAGAGTCGCGGTCAACATGGCCAGCCTACGGAAGATGAAAATGAGCTAGAGCTCCTTGACGGGGACCTTCCCCCTGAGGGCGTACCACCACTATTAGATCCATCGGGAAAGGTTACTCACCAACAGAGAAATCTGTTGGGTCTCCCTGCGCCCACCGAGGCATTAGTTCTTAACCGGAATCACGGTAAGGGTAAAGAACATCTCGGAGTCGCCAAACCCTCTGATCTGTCTGGCTCAGTGCAGAAGATGGAAGAGGACCCGAAAAAAGCCACATTGCGTCAGCAACTTGCCGAACAGAAAAAGTTAGTCGACGACCTCCTGGCTGAATGCGTTGCGGAACGACCAGACTACGGTGATCCCCGACCAAGATAGCAGGGGCAGACACAACTTCCCCTTGGCGAGCTACCCCCAGGTGACCCTGATCATCCTGCTCATGCAGACAGGGTTGAAACTGAAGCTTATGGCAAGAGGGCGCGGTACGTATCGCCAAATCCTCTTAAACGGCGTGACAATCCTCAAGACCCAGCTCGGGCTCCCCCAGCTGCCCCACAGGTCGCTCCACCAACCGCTGGGCCTGCTTACCGTGTTGAAGAACCCGACAATGCACTGGTGATCAGGGATCCCCGTCAAGACAGGGACCCCCGCCCAGATGATCCAATGACAGCACTCATTGCGTGCCTCGAGGTGTTGGAAACACGACAGGTGGCACTCCCACCCGATGGCAAGCCATATCCAGCATGTGGGTGGATGATATGCCAGCACCCCCGGGTTTTGGGAATCCCACTTGTTCCCCCTTCAATGGGACAGGGGACCCGCCGCAGCACCTGACCCACTTCATCTCAAGGTGTGGGCCCATGTTGGGGACTCCAGCACAGCAGGAAGCCGCCAAACTTCGGCGTTTTGTGCAAACGTTGGAGGGATCGACGTTCATCTGGTACAACTAGCTCCTCATCGGATCAGTAGCCGATTGGGACAGGGGACCCGCCGCAGCACCTGACCCACTTCATCTCAAGGTGTGGGCCCATGTTGGGGACTCCAGCATAGCAGGAAGCCGCCAAACTTCGGCGTTTTGTGCAAACGTTGGAGGGATCGACGTTCATCTGGTACAACTAGCTCCTCATCGGATCAGTAGCCGATTGGGAAGACCTCCGAAGGCAATTCCTCTACCAGTTCAGTTCTACCACCCGGAAGACGAGTATTGTAGACCTCTTCAAGTGCAAACAGAGGCCTAATGAGCGCGTTGCAGACTTTGTCACCCGGTGGAAAGGGCTCACAAACTCTCTTGACATGCCGCTGACTCAAGATCAACTACTGATGATGTACGTAGGGAACGTCAAAACTGAACTGGTCCCCTCTTTGATCACCCAGAACTACCCCGAGGGATTCCCCCGAGGGATTCTGAGACTTCTCTGATAAGGCCCAACGCCTAGAGGAAGCCCTGCAACAGGCTAGCCAGGCACGTCTGTTGCCTCCTGTAATTCCTGCGAGAAGGGCCGCCAGAGCCGAGCCCGCCACAGTGGCCCAAATAGAGGCCCCCAGGCAACTAGAATTGCTACCAGTGGAGCCGGCTCCGCAGCCTCGCAGAGGCCCTCCACCTCAGGCGCAGCCTCCAGCCCAGCAACGCCCACCGCAGAATCGGCAGGTTCCCCCGCGTAATACGCCGCCACCACCCAGGCGAGATAACCAGGCTCCACCGCCTCGACAGGCTCCCAGCTCCTCGTCGGGGTCAGGCTCCAAGGGCCCCCTTTCCGGACAGGAGAAACCGAACCTACTCGTTCAACAAGGCTCAGGTCCCTAGTTACTTCTGCAGCCCCTTAGATCATGGGATCGTACGATTGCCTGAGTGCAGAAGGCCAGAAGAGGCGAACCTCACTGATAGCCCCAACTACTGCCCTTATCACCGGATCCTGGGGCGCACTCTTAAACAGTGCTATGTGTTCAAGGACTGGCTCCAAGACCAGGTAGATAACAACATAGTCCGGTTGAGCCCAGCCCCGGCACAGGTGGCAGACGTCTTCGTGAGGCCAGACAGCAGCAGTGACAGCGAAGGCGAGTGGCAGCAGGTTTCAAATCGCGGGGCCCAAAAATATGACGACTGGGTGGCTCGTAAAACGTTTGCTCGTGCCCATGATGTCATTTGTGCGCGCTTGAATCGGCCAGAGCCTTTAGAAGCCGCAACCACTACTTCTGCATCGCCGTCTCAGTCGTCCTCCTCCCAGAAGAGCAAGCTTCGACGGTGAAAGGGAAAACAAAGTCCCCCGCCGATGTCATCGTCATCCCGTACTCTCGGCGACTTCCTGCCCCCGGAGATGGCGATTCCTCCCAGAATCCGCCCAGTAGCGGATGACTCTTCAAGTGATAGTCAAGGGTACGTCTCGGTTAATACCGTAGAGCTGGTAAACCCCTACACGACTCCTGACGATGAGGAGCGTCAGACAGACCCTCCCAACGTCGTCAGCGTCGGCAGAGCCGTGGCTATATGGGTCGTCAAATTGTTTTGGTCAGCACGTCCAGTCAGGTCGTACATGCTACTGAAACCAGGCAGCAGGCTCATCGCAGAGCTCAGCAAGCGCAACCTTCTCATCTGGTGACATCAAGTCCGCCTTCGCCATCGTTCGTGCTTCTAGATCAGGCAGAGCCGCCCAGACCTCGCCGCGATCAGTCGTGCTTCCTCATACAGACGCCCGAAAAGAAACACACACCTAGTTGGCATGAGTAGTGTCAATTGATCTTTAGAAAGGAAAGCATAACATCCTCATTGTAGACCCCACACCTCTAACCTAGACAATGTCATTGCACTTTTCTATGTATTTCATGGATCTCTTCATGAGTCCCAATGATATTTAGATCATCGATATTTACAGCATTGTACAACATGTGTCCAGATTGCTTTAATCAATATAGAGATTTTTGTAATATTGAATATAGATCTTTAGGCTTTGATTTTAATACTTCAGGTGTTTAAAATCATTCAAGAATTTTCATGAATATAATACCATCAAGAGAATGATATTAGTAACAATATCTATAAGATGTATTTTGATCATTTTAGCTACTGCAAAACTATTGACATGTTGTTGTATTTATAACATGAGAATATGTCATACTACAAAAAAG
The DNA here is from genome assembly GCA_963277665.1 of Viscum album. NCBI lineage: Eukaryota > Viridiplantae > Streptophyta > Magnoliopsida > Santalales > Viscaceae > Viscum > Viscum album. The sequence goes on along the minus strand of OY728134.1, from coordinate 75,047,659 downwards.
ACCCGAAAGGGACGAATGGTTGACCATGCGGTTTATCATCTTATGGTATGGACGTCGGACACGTAGTTTAACGTTGTACGGTGATGACATATGGTTTGCTATAGTTTAGGGTCACGTGGCTTTGACAAATGGTGTGCCTTTTAAGCAAGTGCCCTAACGCCACTTTGTTGGTTCTGGATGCAGTGGAAGCGCTTGTCGTGGTCGATCCCAACTCAGTGAATGTCAAATTTGATGGATCGTTCACATATTATACAAGATGTGAACATCATGACCAACAAAATTTTTCCAATCGAATATTGACAAGATAGGTTGTTGAAACCAAGAGCAGAACTACTCACATTAAATTTATAATTGATTTAATTAGTTTGGAAAAAAATTACCTCGTTCTTGAAATCTTTCTTCGTAGCAAATGTTGATCGTCCAAAAAACCATTTTTGGTAATCTGTCGTTGCACGTGTAAGACCCGAGTATAGAATCCCTCTAGCAGTGATCCACAAGTGGTCAATGTTGATTACCATTGGTAGGGAATGATACACTCTCCATCCATGGTAATCAGCGAATATGCACAATGAGAGTGGACCTTATGGATGACAAAAGGTCCCCCCCATTTTGGTTCAAGCTTCGAAGGTTTCTTATCAAGTATCATAGGGGTCCTAAGAGCCAAAATGAGTTCTCAATGGAGAAATGAACGAAGACGAACTTTCTTGTTAAAAGCAAGTGCTATTCAGCTTTGGTAAGTAATGCAAGGTATATAGTTTTTTTTTTCATCGAGCCCCGTTCCAATTCATCTAACCGCTTCTGAGACCGCTCATCCGCGGATAGCTGGTCCCAACTGGCAATGTGGGGTGAAAGCAATTGGACCTCAATGGGCAGAGCTGCTTTTGTCCCGTATACAAGTGAATACGGGGTCACCCATGTGGCATTACAGATTGTGGTACGGTAAGCCCATAAGGAATGCAGAAGCTTGTAGGCCCAAGATTTATTGTCTTTGTCCACCATTTTTTGAAGCATGTTTGATATAGTTTTATTGAAAGTCTTTATCTGCCTGTTTGTTGTTACATGATAGCAGAATGAATAGTTGGATTTAATGTTATACTCCCAATACAGCATTTTCAATTCGAAAGAATAAAAATTGGTGTCGTTGTCCGTCAATATTATCAATATTGTGTGAGGGGCACCAAATCTGAACATAATATTAAAGTTAACAAAGTTGATGATGTTCTTTGTCCTGACTTTCGTAAGGGGTATCGCCTCGGCCCATTTGGAGAACAAATCGGTAACAATAAGGATATACTTAGACTGTTTAGTTGTAGCTAGAGGATATGGTCCTACGACATCCATTCCCGATCCAGCAAACGGTCAGGAGTATTTGGCAATGATGGTGGGCTTGAGCCTTGAAGAGACCTCCTATGTATCCTCGTGGCAGGGAATCAAAGTCCACGTAGTTCAGGAAGGGGTATAGGATCGGGGTGTGCGCAGAGGACAGCGACCCGACGATATACTGGGGCTTACACGTGGTTAGCAGTCTGAGGTTGGTCTGACGCCACTGGGACGGACTAGAGATATGGGTTCTAACAGAGGGGATGACAATGGCTTACCGTTGGGTCTAGGTTGACAACGGCTTACCGCTGAGTGGGGATCACAACGGTTTACCGCTGAGTGGGGATCACAACGGCTTACCGCTGGGTGGGGATCACAACGACTTACCGCTGGATGGGGCACAAAAAGGGGCATACAGTTTAACGTCATGCAGGACGGGGGTGAACCAACGTGAAATGGTCGGGACCAGTGGTTGTTGGGCTTGAACCTCAGGGAGGCTTCCTACGTACCTTGTCTTAGCAAAGATCAAAGTCTGCGTACTTCGGGATGGTGTTTGGTGAACCGACGTGAAGGGGGTCGGAACGATCGGGTATTGGGCTTGAACCTCAAGGAGGCTTCCTACGTACCTTGCTTTGGCAAGGATCAAAGTCCACGTAGATCAGAGAGTCGGTGAACCAACGTAAATGAGGACCTGGGGTCCAGATGGATGGTGGGCTTGAACCTCATGGAGGCTTCCTATGTACCTTGTCTTGGCAAAGATCAAAGTCCTCGTAGTTCGAAATGAGTAGCTTGGTGAACCAACGTGACGATGGTCGGAACAACCGGGTGTTGGGCTTGAACCTCAGGAAGGCTTCCTACGTACTTTGTCTTGACAAAGATCAAAGTCCACGTAGTTCAGTTTTGGTGGATGCAGTTTGCAGTTTAACATCGTGCAGGACGAAAAGGGGGCATGCAGTTTAACGTCATGTGGGACGAAGGGGGTCCGACGTGAAGGGGGTCGGAACCAATGGATGTTGGGCTTGAATCTCAGGGAGGCTTCATACGTACTTTATCTTGGCAAGGATCAAAGTCCACGTAGTTCAGGATGGAGTTGGGGCTTACACTCTAGGCCCACGTGAGTCATGCTCGGTGTGAGAAACAAGAAGTAGCACAGACCTGACGATCACGTCGCGAAAGGTGCGTCCGTGGGAAATGGGAAGGGGCTTACACGTGGTTAGGGGCCCAAAGAGGAAACAGGGGCTTACGCGTGGAGCGGCCCAGGGAGATGGAGACTGGGACTTACTCCAGGATGGAGGCTCAATGGTGATAAACCCCAAAGGGAGAGGGATTTGGCACCGAGGAAGAGAGGAGCAGGGATGCTGCCTCCTACAAGAATAGCTAGGTGCTTACGCCAAGATGGTTGCCCTTTCCCCACGGACAGACGACACTCCAATAAAAATGATCCCATTCCATGTTAGGAATGGTCACACTCCCGTGGAGACCAGTGGGCGTGCAGAATGTCCAAGGTGGGGGAACCCCGCGTCCGACACACGGGGCGAAGTCACAGTTTAACGTTATGTGCTGAGGACGAGGGTGTTCGGCAGTTTAATGTCTCGCAGCTCGGACGAGGTGGATTCACTCCGCACCCCTAGGACTTACATGACTGATACTCATATGCCCTTGGGGAAGGGAAGGCATCAGCAACGCCGTGGTGAAGGGGTGTTATGGAGCGATCTGTTGGGGGGTCCACGTTAGTGTGGCTATGCGAAGAAGGAATAGCCGATAGCGTGGCTATGCGAAGAAGCATGAGGCGAAGCAATGCAACGGGTAGTATCGTCCAAGGGACTTTGAAATTGCTTCGTGCAAATCTATAAGGCCGCACGATAAAAGGGGGTGTGATGTAGATCTTTTGGGCGCAAGGGGCACCCGAAAATGATGTCCGGAAGAAAGACATCGAACACGTGCGCACAAGGAGGGAGGTTTGCGCGCAAAACAAAACAGTTGCGCGAAAAACGCCGAGTCGGCGCACAATTGAGACACTTGCACGGAAAAGACTGGGCTGGCGCGCAATTGGAGAGGTTTGGCGCGCAAAAGAGGGGTCACGGCTTTGCTCGTAATTGGAAGCGATTGAGCGCAAGGAATAAGGGTTGCATGCAATTGGGAGGGATTGCGCGCAATTGGAAGGGATTGCGCGCAGGGGACGGGACTCAAAGGGATTTGGGCGAGGGTTAAGCCCGAGTGGTCTCGCACGAAGGCGGAACCCTGGGCGACCTGTCGCGAAAAATCTTGTACCTGAAAGCCGTCTTTTGCGCGCAGGAGAAGTGGATTTCGCGTAGAGGAGACGGTTCGGATTCTTCAGCCGTCGGAAGTTGAAGGGGCGCCCTTCTATTTATAGGCGCTCGGGGTCGGCAGATCCGAGCGGAAACCGGTCTATGCGAAATATTTTGCGCCAGTTTGGGTGGCGCGAAAGTTCAACCGCGCGGAGCCGGCCGTGCACAACTTTTCGCGCCCGCGGTCGGTGGCGCGAAAGTTTTCGCACCTGCGCGGAAAACTTCCTCGGTTCCCACGGTTTTCTGCGCGGGAGAGATTTTTTCGCGCACATCTGAAATTTTTTTGAGCGGTCCTTCCAGGCCCCCCGGAATGGATCACCGGGTCAAAATATGTCTTCGGTTTGTCGCGCCAAAATCTCCTTCAGCCCTTGAGCGTTTATCGGCATCTACACGCATGCTATTTAATATATTTCAAACATTTATTTCAGGCACACCGGGTCTTGGAATCGCACGACGTTTTAGCGTCTGGTCTCAAAAATAATCCATATAATATCCAAAAATAATACACAAAAAATATGAGACATTGCATAAATCTTATTTTAAGGTTTGTCTCTATTTCATGTGAACGAGATCATACCGGGGCACGATATCGAGGGAGTTAACACTTGTGGGCTTAAGGTAGGTGCTTCCTTTTACATTTCACTGTGTCACATGTTTCCATGTGAAGTGCATATGTGTACCTTTGGTTCCAGGTTCGGGATTTCTTGAAAGGGGTCGGGTAAATCTCAGGGTGTGTGTTAGGATAAGGCAGAGCCTCCTTGGTATGAATTGAGTGTGTGTGGTTGGATGATTTTAAAGCGGTCGTTGCAAAGGGGAGGAACCTCTAGCTAGGTTCAACAGACCTCGGAGTGGTCTAGGTTCGTGTAATTGATTATGAATAGCCTAAGTTGAGGTTGTATGAGAGGATTTATGGTCTCTCGTGTGATGTGAGCCTTTGGTAAAGGTTCTAATAAGTGTAAGACTAAAGATTTGTGCAAGTGAGGTGTTTGTGTGCCTTATAAACCTCAAAAACCCTTGTTAGGGGTTGAGTGATAATTGTTGGATTAGTGTAGCCTGATCCAGTTGGGTCGAATGATTGTGGGCTGTACTGCACACCAACCTGCAACTTTCGCGGGTCGAGCTCCGCGGTAAACTCATTGGGGGTTGCACGGGCAACGCGCCCCTGCTCCGGGGGTCGAAGGGTCCCGGCCCAAATTTTGAGTAACTGTAGCAACTTTGATCATTGTAGTTGAGCTGACCGACACCGACAAAGCATTATAGCAGTGCAGACTTCTGAGTCAACAGTACTGTAGCTCCTTGAACTTCCAACCGACAGTCACTGTAACACTTTTGACTTGGGTGGTCGTCATTCACTGTAGCGACGCGGACTTCCAACCGCCTCTAACTATAACACAGCGGACTTCCCGGCAGTTGGTGGAATAGTGTTTCGTCCTCTACATTAGCCCATTTTCATGTTAGGGTTTCAGTGTGTGTGTGAGAACTCTGAAAAACTCCCTGTAAATCGTGCTCCTGAATTATAGTGATTTTCTGTCTCTCCGTGGACGTAGGGATTATTCCCGAACCACGTAAATCCTTGTGTTCTTGTTCTTTTTTTTTCTCTTTTTACTCTTCTCAGAATCGTTGTTTTGTCGTTGCGACTCTCAGCGTTTCCTCAACAATAATGATGTGGTTCCTTAGGGTTAGAGTCTCTCTTCCGAGAGAGTTATTGGGTGTAAAAGGGCGTTGGCCTTAAGGGGAAAGATATTTCTTGATACTGTAAAAAGGCTTCCTAGCAATCGCTGGTCCATTGATAAGTGACTCCTTTTTTCATTAGTCCGATTAAGGGTAAATATTTGCCTACAAGATTCGCTATGAAACGTCGAATGTAGGCGAGGCGAGGCGTTCATGTAGCCCTCTCTCTTTAAGGTTTTGAGGAGGTGACATATCAAGGATAATCCTAATCTTCTCAGGATCAACTACAATGTCACGATGGCGTACTACGAAGCAAAGAAACTTTCATGAGGTAACACTGATCACGCATTTCAAGGGATTCATTTTTAAGCTATGTTGTAGTCGCTTATCGAAAACGATCTCAAGATCGCAAGATGTTCATAACGTTGTCGGAATCTCACCACCAAATCGTCGACATAACATTCTCCGAACTTTGCCGAGAAGGGTTTGAAAATACGATACAGGGCACGTTGGTATGGGGCGCCAGCGTTTTTAAAACCGAAAGGCATCGCATGATAGTATTAGCAGTATACCCCTTGGGGTGCCCTAAAAGCAGTGGTCTCTTGATCTTCAGGGATCATCCGGATTTGGTTATATCCTGAATAACCATCTATAAAGGAAAGGGCTTGATACCAGGTAGTTACATCGATCGGAAATTTCTTAATCGGAACCAAGAGATTCATAAAATCAATGCAACCTCTAATCTGTCCATTTTTCTTCTTTACCGAGACAATATCAGCGAGTCACTTTGGGTATTGGACCTCTCGAATGAAGATGGCTTTGATTAGCTTGCCAACTTCGACTTCAACCTTTGTAGCGTGAGTTGGAAGAGTTCTTCTGACCGCCTGCTTATAACTGTTGTGATCTTCCGGCAAGTGGTGTGACTACATCAAGATCAAAGCCTGACATTTCTATGCAATTCCATGCGAACACATCTATATGTTATTTTAAAAAAGAGGTATATACCCCTTGTTCGTCGAGGGGCATGGTTGTAAAGACCCGTAATTTCCATGTAAATTTTTTTTTAAATATATGGGAATTTTATGAGTCTGCAAAAAATGACGGCGCTTGATTGATCGTACCACGATTCACTGTTTCATTTTCACCCTTACACCGCTGTGCTAAACATATTTTGTATTAAAAATTATAAAAATATTATCAAATTGTACTTCATGTTTGATTCAATAATTTAGTGTTTATCACTATTTAATAGGGCAATGATACTTGTTTTGAAAATTACAAAGTAGGTGGAGGTGATTTGGAGGGCCCTTGATAAAGTGAAAGAAAACTGGGCCAAAATTGCATGGATCCATGGACATCTGTCCACTGTTTTGAATAGTACACAAAATCTGAGCATCCAAATGGGCTGAAATTTTGTGGGCATGTCCAGAATTCAATAGGCTACATTTCATATGAAGGAACCCAATCCTGATTCGGCTTGTATGGGGCACATCCGAACTGATCTGTCCAAGCCACCGAATTTGGACCAAGTCAAATGCGGTGTTCTGTATTTTATAAATATCTTGAGCTGTAGTTGTCCAAACGGTGCCAAACTTTCGGTGGAGACAGTCAAGAGGTAGGGCTACAACTTTTCTATTTTCTCCAAAGCGAGATAAGACTGTCTGAAGGCCAAAACGTGTCGTGCAAGTGGATTGATGAAATCTGTGTGCCCAAAACCACCTTCCACATTTCCTATAAAAGGGCACATTGGGCTCCTCATTTGTAAGTTCGGCCAAGAAGTGAAGTGCTGCCAATTTGGAGTCCTAGAAGAGTCTCCTAATCACCTTGGAGGTTCTGGAGGCCCCTATCCTCATAGGGGGATCAACAATGAAGAAGGAGTTCCACCCGAGCTTCCTCCTCCTCCCGATGTCGAGCTAAAAGTTGGGTGTTCATTGTGAGGGAGCTACACACATGTCAAGGGAGTTCCGATGCATACATTAGCTACTGGTTTGGAGTAATTTGGGTGTTTAAACATTTCATTCCATGTATCTTATTTTATTTCAGATTTGAATGCTTGATTTGATACATGTGAGTGATATGCTCTTAATTTCAAACCGATCGGTGTGAGGTTTGAGTGTGTGACTTGTGTTGTTCCGATTGGACATCACAAGAATCTTTTTCATACCCGAATTATTGAGATTTCAATATGCTTTGGAAGCTCTTATTCCATGCATAAGTACTGGACCTTGACAATACGATTGTTACGTCAAGGTTTGGTCCTTAAAGCATTGAAATAAAAGCTTAGGAATTAATCGGAATTCCAATTAACTCCAACCAAAGAATTACTCTAAACCCAAGATGAATCTCTATGAGCAATGAACTTGATATGTGTGTAGTGAAATCACATCGACCCTTTTATCTCATATTTATCAAAATCCACTTGATCACTCAATTTTTAAGCCATTTCAACTAAGTCATTGTTTTAAACTCTTTTGAAAACCACCCCCTCTCTTAGTCATTTTTATTAAAAATACACACTCTAAACCTACCAACGCTCCTTGGGAGACGACCTAGGGTCTACCCTAGACTATAAATCAACCTTATAAACATAATCAATTTGACGTGTCACGACAGCACGGTCAAATTTTGGCGCCGTTGCCGGGGAGTGCTTTGGTTTTTTGTGCGTGTTTTTGATAAATTTTTTGTAATTTTTGTGAATATTTGTTTGTTTTATCTTCTACCTTGGAATTTATTTTTGTGTTCTAATTTATTTATTGTGTAGGTTCTTTGTATGACGCGTTCTACTCCGGGAGACCTACAAACTTTCGAATCCGAACCGGAGAGGATCCTACATCAACGAAACCCAGACATACAATACAACACTTTGAAGGAGGAGACATCAAATCTTAAAATTCTTCTTGATCCTTCTTCTTCTGAAACCAAAGTTAAAATTGAACATAACTTGTATAACATGGCTGAAAATAAAAGAACACTAAAAGAACTAACCTCACCTGATGTTGATATCCAACCCACTTACATTCAATTACAAGGCGAGGCACCCAATTTTGAACTAAAATCTGGTTTAATTCATTTATTACCAAGATTTCATGGACTGTCTGGAGAAGATCCACATAAGCATTTAAAAGAATTTCATACTGTGTGTTCAACCTTAAAACCTGCTAATGTGGATGAAGAACAAGTGAAGCTTAGGGCATTCTCATTTTCATTAGAAGACACTGCAAAAGATTGGTTATACTATGTCAATTCACCAATTCATCTTGGGTTTAGAGTAATTCTTTGGTTGGAGTTAATTGGAATCCCGATTAATTCCTAAGCTTTTATTTCAATGCTTTAAGAACCAAACCTTGACGTAACAATCGTATTGTCAAGGTCCAGTACTTATGCATGGAATAAGAGCTTCCAAAGCATATTGAAATCTCAATAATTCGGGTATGAAAAGGATTCTTGTGATGTCCAATCGGAACAACACAAGTCACACACTCAAACCTCACACCGATCGGTTTGAAATTAAGAGCATATCACTCACATGTATCAAATCAAGCATTCAAATCTGAAATAAAATAAGATACATGGAATGAAATGTTTAAACACCCAAATTACTCCAAACCAGTAGCTAATGTATGCATCGGAACTCCCTTGACATGTGTGTAGCTCCCTCACAACGAACACCCAACTTTTAGCTCGACATCGGGAGGAGGAGGAAGCTCGGGTGGAACTCCTTCTTCATTGTTGACCCCCCTATGAGGATAGGGGCCTCCAGAACCTCCAAGGTGATTAGGAGACTCTTCTAGGACTCCAAATTGGCAGCACTTCACTCTTTGGCCGAACTTACAAATGAGGAGCCCAAAGTGCCCTTTTATAGGAAATGTGGGAGGTGGTTTTGGGCACACAGATTTCATCAATCCACTTGCACGACGCGTTTTGGCCTTCAGACAGTCTTATCTCGCTTTAGAGAAAATAGAAGAGTTGTAGCCCTACCTCTTGACTGTCTCCACCGAAAGTTTGGCACCGTTTGGACAACTACAGCTCAAGATATTTGTAAAATACAGAACACCGCATTTGACTTGGTCCAAATTCGGTGGCTTGGACAGATCAGTTCGGATGGGCCCCATACAAGCCGAATCAGGATTGAGTTCCTTTATATGAAATGTAGCCTATTGAATTTTGGACATGCCCACAAAATTTCAGCCCATTTGGATGCACGGATTTTGTGTACTATTCAAAATAGTGGACAGATGTTCATGGATCCATGCAATTTTGGCCCAGTTTTCTTTCACTTCATCAAGGGCCCTCCAAATCACCTCCACCTACATTGTAATTTTCAAAACAAGTATCATTGCCCTATTAAATAGTGATAAACACTAAATTATTGAATCAAACATGAAGTACAATTTGATTATATTTTTATAATTTTTAATACAAAATATGTTTAGCACAGCGGTGTAAGGGTGAAAATGAAACAGTGAATCGTGGTACGATCACACCCTCACACCTAAACATTTGCACTCCTGGGCAAAGTCATATATCCAAATACATTGATGCATATATATATATATATATATATATTTCCAACATCCTGAAGATTTATCATTTGAGGAAATTTTATTTAAAGTAAAGTGATCAATGCAGGAACCACACCAAGGAGTTCTTCCTAGTGAAAATTAAAAAAGATGTCTCATAAATCATATCATAGCGAAATTCAAAAAGATTCATCATACCCAATTAAGAAAGGAATTCAAAAGTAAACCATGACACTAACTCTCCATGTGTGTGTGTGGAAACCATTCGATGCTATTCTTTCCACTTTCTATCCAATAAATATATGTTATTTTAACATTTTTCAGCTTAAATGATTTGTCACCGAACCTATCCTACATCCTTTGCAATCAGATTTCAAAACCCACTCATTTAAGCATTCCCGGAAGTCAAATCATAAGCTCCCGACCTAGATATCCCTATATGTTGCACATTTCATCACTCCCCTCATTTATTTTATTTTATTTTTGAAGTTGCAATTGGAACAAATCTCACACTCATCTCTCAACCCTTGTTTGATCTCCTCACGACACTAATTGCAATAGTTATAACAAGATCAAAGGTTGAGGAGGAGTGGTTTTTGACCTGCCCAAGACACAACAATTTTTTTTTTTTTGAGGGCGTACAACAGTCGGACATTAGGTACACACGCATAGGTCAATCTGGTACAGTAATGAAACAAATCGGATAAGGAACGAACGTATGGAAATATCATTTAAAGCTGAAAAATATTAACCCAACATATATTTACCTTATATTAAGTAAGAAATAATCACACTTTGTGGTTTGGTGCAAAAAATTTTGGAGATATTAGTGACACAATTTTCCCAAAAACTACTCACATAATGGGCATCAATCATCTCAAAGGTTTCACATAGATACGACCATTTATATCATTGACAGAAAACCAATTCACTAAAAATCACTCTCTGATGTTAAATTCATACAAATATTTTTTTTAGCCTTCGTTATGGTATTTTTACTTTCCCCGCTCTATGGTCGCCACATCATGGAATTTCGAAATTGTTGGGGAAAAATGAAAATACCATAAAGAAGGCAAAAAAGAGGGAAAAAAATGGAGAAAACGATGAAAATTCCTAACTAACCCAGGAATGTATCCACCCCCACACCTAGAGTATGCAGTGTCCTCACTGTAATAAGAGAGAATGTGGAAAGAAAGGATAAAACCTGGTTGATGTCATTCATAGTTTGCTTCTTGAACTTGGAGTTCCTCCATTGGGGACTCCGGAATGGCTTCATGAAAGTGCTTCAACCGCTGCCCATTGACAGTGAAGGTTTGCTTGGTGTCTTCATTTTGAACCTGGACAACACCAAATGGAGAGACATTAGTAACAATGTAAGGTCCAAACCAACGGGAACGAAACTTACCAGGGTGCAACTTCAGCCTTGCATTATAGAGGAGGACCTTCTGCCCGATGTGGAACTGACGATGAAGGATAAGACGGTCATGAGCAGCCTTGGTTCTCTCCTTATAAATCCTGGAGTTTTCATATGCATCTCTTCTCATTTCCTCTAGCTCCTGAATCTGCAACTTCCTTTGAACACCTGCACCAGAATGATTAGAATTGCATTGTTTGATGGCCCAGTAGGCCCGGTGCTCTACCTCAACAGGGAGGTGACAACTCTTCCCAAAAACTAGCCGATATGGTGACATGCCAATTGGAGTTTTGAATGCAGTACGGTAAGCTCATAATGAATCATCGAGTCTAAGACTCCAGTCTTTTCTATTTGGCTGAACCGTTTTCTCAAAAATCTGTTTTACCTCTCTATTTGACACTTCAGCTTGACCATTTGTTTGTGGGTGATAAGCAGTAGACACTCGATGTCCAACCACATACCTACGCAAAAGAGATTGCATTGTGCGGTTGCAGAAATGAGAACCTTGATCACTGATGATAAACCTAGGTAATCCGAACCTACAGAATATTTGGGTTCTCAAAAATTCCACAACTGTCTTGGAATCATCTGTCCTCGTGGCTCGTGCCTCTACCCACTTTGAAACATAATCCACTGCCAGAAGAATGTAAAGGTTCCCAAATGAATTGGGGAATGGTCCCATAAAGTCGATGCCCCAAACATCAAAAATGTCATGGAAGAGTAAGGGTTGTTGGGGCATCTCATTTCTTTTAGAGACATTTCTCATTCTTTGATAGCGAGGACAAGATTTACAGAATTCATGGGCATCCCTAAACAATGTGGGCCAAAAGAGACCAGAATCTAAGACCTTGCGAGCAGTCTGTTGGGGACCAAAGTGGCCCCCACAAGCAAGTGTGTGGCAGAACCTAAGGACAGACTGAAACTCGCTATCGGGAACACAACGCCTAATAACTTGATCACTACATGTGCGCCAGAGGTAGGGGTCATCCCAAATGTATCAATGAGACTCATGTTTTAGACGACTGGCTTGGTTTTTTGTGAAATCAGCAGGAATGCAAGACGCTACCAAATAATTTACAATTTCAGCATACCAAGGAATAGCATCTTGCACTCGGTACAATTGCTCATCAGGAAACAATTCATTTATGGGAATACAGGGGGATGAGTCAATGTCCGAGGATAGGAGAATCCTACTGATATGGTCAGCAACCACATTCTCTGCTCCTTTTTTATCCCTAATTTCTAGATCAAATTCCTGAAGGAGGAGCATCCAGCGAATGAGACGTGGTTTGGCTTCTGGTTTCTTTATGAGATATCGGAGGGTTGCATGGTCTGAGAACACAATGACTTTGGACCCTAAAAGATATGACCTGAATTTATCCAAGGCAAACACAATGGAAAGAAATTCTTTTTCAGTGGTGGTGTAGTTTGCTTGGGCAGGGTCCAAAGTACGTGACGCATAGGCAATGACATGTGGAGCTCGATCGACCCTTTGTGACAAGACTGCCCCAACTGCATAGTTAGAGGCGTCACACATGAGCTCAAATGGTAAATCCCACCGAGGTGGTTGGATTACCGGGGGTGACGTGAGACTCCATTTTAACTTATTGAAAGCTTTCTCACATTTTTTATCAAAATCAAATTCTTTTTCTTTTTGGAGTAATCGGGAGAGGGGGAGTGCAATTTTACTAAAGTCACGAATGAAACGACGATAAAATCCAGCATGACCCAGGAAAGATCGCATATCCCAAACATTTTTAGGGAATGGTAGGGAGGAAATGATATCTACTTTTGATTTGTCCACTTGGATACCTTCCCCGGAAATGACATGTCCCAAAACTATGCCTTGTCGCACCATGAAATGACATTTCTCATAATTTAATACGAGATTCTTTTTAATACAGCGACGTAGGACAGAAGCAAGACTACTCAAACATTCATCAAAAGAGGATCCATAAACAGTAAAATCATCCATAAAAACCTCCATGCAATTCTCCAGGTAATCTGAAAAAATACTAACCATACATCGTTGGAAAGTACCTGGAGCATTGCACAGACCAAATGACATCCTTCTATAAGCAAATGTACCAAAGGGACAAGTAAAGGTTGTCTTTTCCTGATACTCAAGGGCAATATGGATCGGAAAGTATCCAGAATACCCATCAAGGAAACAGTAATGGGACTTCCCTGCTAGCCTCTCTAGCATCTGGTCAATGAATGGCAATGGGAAATGGTCATTCCTAGTGTGTTGGTTTAGCCGGCGATAGTCTATACAGACACGCCAACTATTCTGCTCACGAGTTGGAACCAATTCATTGTTTTCATTTTTAACTACAGTAAGGCCAGTTTTTTTAGGAACTACTTGAACGGGACTGACCCATTGGCTGTCAGAGATAGGGTAAATGATTTCAGCAGCCAACAATTTTGTTACTTCTTTTTTAACAACATCAAGTAGGTTTGGGTTCAGTCGACGTTGTGACTGCCTCACTGGTTTAGCCTCATCATTTAATAAAATATGATGTGTACAAATTGATGGGCTAATGCCAGGAATGTCAGCAAGTGTCCATCCCAAAGCTTGTTTATACTCCCTCAAAAGATCAAGCAGTCACAATTCATGCTCAGGAGGGAGTGAACTAGCAATGATGACGGGCAACTTGTTTCCATTCTCAAGATATGAGTATTTTAAATCTTGAGGCAGTTGTTTCAGTTCCAATTCTGGGGGATTTTGGATTGACAGAAGTGTGTGTGAAAGTGAGAAGTCACTGATCTCATCTAACTGCTCAACGGTAACATTCTCAGATGAGGAATGAGCTTTTACAAGCTTAGCAGTATCATCGATGGTCATGTGATCCTCTGTGTTCAAGAAATCATCAATTAACAAACATGCATGACATTTCTCTAAACCGCTACAACAATCAATGCATGATTCATTATCTAACATTTCAATCAATGAAGAAAACTCAGAAAGGGGATCAGGTGAATGAAAATAAATTGTTTCAGGGGAAAGGAGAACATCAAATGAATTGACAGAGAGAGGAGTGTTCTTCTGAGGGGTGCTTCATGGCATCAAGGATATTGAAGTGGACAATATTACCACCAAACTCCATAGATAATGTACCATTATGGACATTAATTATGGTTTTGACGGTTTTCAAGAAAGGTCTCCCCAATATAATTGGGGCATGTCCATTCATCCTATCATCTTCCATTTTAAGCACGTAAAAATCAGCAGGAAAAATTAAATTTTGCACCCTCACAAGAACATCCTCTAGCACACCAGAGGGGTGTGTCGTACTCCGATTTGCTAGCTGAACGACAATACCAGTGGGCTTCAGTTCACCGACCTGCAATGAAGAGTAAATAGAGTGAGGCATCACATTAATAGAAGCACCCAAATCAAGCATAGCGTTGGAACATGAATACTCCCCTATGGTGCATGGAATCGAGAATGTCTCAGGATCATTGCACTTGGTAGGAAGTGAAGACTCTATCAATGCTGAAACATTCCTCCCCAGGCTCACCTTCTCATCACCATGAAGCCTCCTTCGGTGTGTACACATCTCCTTCAGAAACTTGGCATATCTTGGAATTTGCTTCACAGCATCAATCAAAGGAATGTTAACCTGTACTTTCTTGAAAGTTTCCAAGATTTCTTTATCAAGTTCGGTTTCTTTTTGTTTCCTAGGTTGGGCAGCCCTTTGAGGAAATGGAAGAGGAATGGTTGGGATAGGTGGCTCATCAACAGCCACAATCTTTCCTTTGGAAGGGCTTCTCTCAGGAAAAGGGTTTTCTTCTCTTGGACCATTTTCAGCAGTTGGGATGGTGGTTTCCTTTGGATGGGAGGACTCTAATGGAGGGGTAATTTGGCTTTTGAGTTGTGTCCCACTCTTAAGGGTGATGGCACTAACATTTCCTTTATCCCTAGGGTTTACTACTGGTTGAGATGGTAGTTTACCCGACCCATGACTTTGGATTTCCCCCACCGAGTTGGCAAGTTGGCCTAGTTGGGTCTTTAGGTCTTGTATGGCTGCTTGTGTGGTTTGTTGGAATTGGATATTATTGGCAGCCATTTGCTTCATCATATCTTCTAGGCTAGACTCGGTTTTTGGAGGGGGTGGTTGGAATGGCCTTTGGGGTGGTTGAGGATTTCTGGGTGGTGGTGGATGACTACTCTGACCCTGTTGGTTCCATTGCTGTTGAGGTTGGTTTGAATACCCCCCTTGCCTATAGGCTTGGTTGTCCTTCCACCCTTGGTTGGATGGATAGTATGGTTCTTGCCTAAAGGGTTGGTTAAAGGGGCGTCCTGGAAATATTGTCTCACAACTCTCAGAAGTTTCTCTCAATTGAGGACATTGGTCAGAATAGTGGGTGTCAGAAGAGCAGATTCCACAATGGATGGGAGGAGGAGATTGATATTTCCCTTGGGAGAGAGCAAGTTGTCGTAGAAGGGTACTTACCTCTTCGAACTTCGTGTCCACCTTCTTCTCAAACTCAGTACTTTGCACCTCATGGACACCTCGAATGGGAACACTGGACCGTGTACCGAATTGTTGAGTGTTCTGTGTCATGTTCTCAATGAGGGATCTTGCAGCAATTGGGGTCTTATCTACCAATGCACCACCTGCAGCAGCATCAATCATATTTCGATCAATATGAATCAAACCTTCATAAAAATATTGAATTAAAAGTTGATCACTTATTTGGTGGTGTGGGCAACTTGAACATAACCTTTTAAAGCGTTCCCAATATTCATGTAATGTTTCCCCTTGAGATTGTCTTATACCACATATTTCTTTCCTTATAGTTGTCGTTCTAGAGGCTGGCAAGTATTTTTCAAGAAAAATGCGTTTCATGTCTGCCCAGCCCCTAATTGGTGAATTGACATACTATAACCAATCTTTTGCAGTGTCTTCTAATGAAAATGGGAATGCCCTAAGATTCACATGTTCTTCATCCACATTAGAAGGTTTTAAGGTTGAACACACAGTATGAAATTCTTTTAAATGCTTATGTGGATCTTCTCCCGCTAGTCCATGAAATCTTGGTAATAAATGAATTAAACCAGATTTTAGTTCAAAATTGGGTGTCTCGCCTTGTAATTGAATGTAAGTGGGTTGGATATCAACATCAGGTGAGGTTATTTCTTTTAGTGTTCTATTATTTTCAGCCATGATATACAAGTTATGTTCAGTTTTAACTTTGGTTTCAGAAGAAGAAGAAGGATCAAGAAGAATTTTAAGATTTGATGTCTCCTCCTTCAAAGTGTGGTCTTGTATGTCTCGGTTTTGTTGATGTAGGATCCTCTCCGGTTCGGGTTCGAAAATTTGTAGGTCTCCCGGAGTAGAATGCGTCATGCACAGAACCTACACAAGATATAGATCAGAACGCAAGAATAAATAAAAGGTAGAAAAACAAACAAACAAATATTCACAAAATTTACAACTACTTTATCAAAAACGCGCACTAAAAACCAAAGCGCTCCCCGGCAACGGCGCCAAAATTTGATCGTGCTGTCGTGACACGTCAAATTGATTATGTTTATAAGGTTGATTTATAGTCTAGGGTAGACCCTAGGTCGTCTCCCAAGGAGCGTTGGTAGGTTTAGAGTGTGTATTTTTAATAAAAATGACTAAGAGAGGGGGTGGTTTTGAAAACAGTTTAAAACAATGACTTAGTTGAAATAGCCTAAAAAATGAGTGACCAAGTGGATTTTGAGAAATATGAGATAAAAGGGTCGATGTGATTTCACTACACACATATCAAGTTCATTGCTCATAGAGATTCATCTTGGGTTTAGAGTAATTCTTTGGTTGGAGTTAATTGGAATTCCGATTAATTCCTAAGCTTTTATTTCAATGCTTTAAGGACCAAACTTTGACGTAACAATCGTATTGTCAAGGTTCAGTACTTATGCATGGAATAAGAGCTTCCAAAGCATATTGAAATCTCAATAATTCGGGTATGAAAAGGATTCTTGTGATGTCCAATCGGAACAACACAAGTCACACACTCAAAACCTCACACCGATCGGTTTGAAATTAAGAGCATATCACTCACATGTATCAAATCAAGCATTCAAATCTGAAATAAAATAAGATACATGGAATGAAATGTTTAAACACCCAAATTACTCCAAACCAGTAGCTAATGTATGCATCGGAACTCCCTTGACATGTGTGTAGCTCCCTCACAACGAACACCCAACTTTTAGCTCGACATCGGGAGGAGGAGGAAGCTCGGGTGGAACTCCTTCATTGTTGATCCCCCTATGAGGATAGGGGCCTCCAGAACCTCCAAGGTGATTAGGAGACTCTTCTAGGACTCCAAATTGGCAGCACTTCACTCCTTGGCCGAACTTACAAATGAGGAGCCCAAGGTGCCCTTTTATAGGAAATGTGGGAGGTGGTTTTGGGCACACAGATTTCATCAATCCACTTACACGACGCGTTTTGGCCTTCAGACAGTCTTATCTCGCTTTGGAGAAAATAGAAAAGTTGTAGCCCTACCTCTTGACTGTCTCCACCGAAAGTTTGGCACCGTTTGGACAACTACAGCTCAAGATATTTATAAAATACAGAACACCGCATTTGACTTGGTCCAAATTCGGTGGCTTGGACAGATCAGTTCGGATGGGCCCCATACAAGCCGAATCAGGATTGGGTTCCTTCATATGAAATGTAGCCTATTGAATTTTGGACATGCCCACAAAATTTCAGCCCATTTGGATGCACGGATTTTGTGTACTATTCAAAACAGTGGACATATGTTAATGGATCCATGCAATTTCGGGTACGTTCAGTAAACGTGCGAGCGGGTTTTTCTAACTTTTGAATCGATGCTCGGAATTGAAATCGGAGGGCACCGTTGAACTCACAGGGCCGATATTCGCTTAAAGAGACTTTCACCTCGACCGCAGTAGGTCGAGGGTGGAAGTTAATTTTTCACTTATTCGTGAAAGAATAAAATAAAATAAAATGTTAACATTTTATTTTTATTTTTCTTTTGAAACTTCCATGTGGATGTTTCATAGGTGGGGACCACCTGAACTAAACCTCTCATAAGAGGTTATGGTGGTGGGGACCACCCGAGGCTAAAACCTCCTTGAACTCCCTCTTAAGTGTGGGGAAGCCTCTTAAACTTCCCCCACTTTAATGGTACCACCCCTTAAATTTATTATGTCAACCACAATGTAATTAATTAAGCCAATTTGAAATTATGCCAACAATTAAATTGGGGAAACACAACATATTGGCTACTTTGCATTTTTGGTGGAATTGAGGAGAGGAGAACTATTGGGAGGATTACACTTCTCCAACGAAGAACTTATTCCACGAAGAACTTATTCCACGAAGAACGCTCCTCCAACGAAGAACGTCAACGAGGAACATCTCCAACGACGAACGAACCGACGATCGAGAAAACGCCGACGTCACCAACGTCCGTCTATCCCCAACGACATCGTCTCCTTCCTCGCGGCCTCCGACAACAAACAAGATAGGGGTTGTTATTGAAATCATGAAATTTCTCGATTAAATTCATCGTTCTTGGAAAGCATGGCGAACGCGGATCAACCAAAACGAGTTGATCCACGATTCATGTTAAATTTGTAGAATTTGTCGTTCTTGATTCCTGATTTTGTTGAGCCGCTTGCTACCGCTCTAACGCGGAGGGTGCGGGCCAAACAAACATGGTCTGATCCCTCCGCCGTTCTTCTTTTGTGTGTTCTTCACGAGGGTGTCGGCAACCGGTGCCGGCGGTTGGCACTGGTGGAACTAGAGAACCGCGACGAAGGCGACGAACAAAGGGCGGTCGGTCAAGCCGGCCGCCAGCAAAGGCACGGCGCCACGCCGCCTTGCAGAGCTCCGCCGCCCGGTCGCGCTGCCAGGCGCGGGCCGAACCGGACCCAGCGCGTGTCGGGCCGCCCAGCTCGGGTCAGGCCGCCCAGCGCGGGTCGGGCTGGACCCAGCAGGTCGGGCCGGGTCGGTCCGGACCCGGACCCACTTCGACTCATTTACGCTCTTCGGTCATATCTTTGACACCGAACATCCGTTTGACAAACCGTCAGCGGCGCCGGAAACCTTGGAGCGAGACGATCCCTTTGGTATACCCCACTGGAGTTTTGGATAAAGTTGGGGAACGGTCGGGTTGGATCGAGCACGAATCCAATCAGGTGCTCGGGACTAAAAGGCTAATAACTCACAAATCGGGCGTCTGATTGATGCACCGTCTGTTGCGTTGAGACCCCTATGACGTGACGGTCTTTTGGGATACTTCCTCGTGGGACTTCGTAGAAGTATCGACCAGTGGCTTGTGGAACGGATCCTCCCAGAGAGGAGCAGGCTTAGTGCGGGAACCCAGTAGCTGGCTGTGACGTGAAGAATGAAGAGCAATCCTATGTGGGTCAGCACCTAGAGCGATCCTGTGTGAGTCAGCACCGAGCGATCCTGTGTGGGTCAACACCGAGCGATCCTGTGTGGGTCAGCACTTAGAGTGATCGTGTGTGGGTCAGCACTTAGAGCGATCATGTGCGGGTCAGCACCAAGCGATCATGTGTGGGTCAGCACCTAGAGTGATCCTGTGTGGGTCAGCACCGAGCGATCCTGTGTGGGTCAGCAGCAGAGGCTCTTAACAGAGTAAGATGATTCAGTAGTTACATCTAATCATCTCTACTACTGTACTTAAGTTATACCTTGTGTGAGCCGAGTCTGTACCTGTGTGGTACTTTCCTTCGTGGTAATACCTTGGTGGTATTCTTCTGTGTGGCGTACCTGTATTGTACTTGTCTTCGTGGTATTTTCTTCCTTTGTGGAACAGTTGAGCTTAGGGCTTCGGAGTTGGAGTTTGTGTTTTCCTCATGATTGAGATGAGTTTACTTGATAACTTAGGTATATGTATGGGCATATACCTAAGTAGGGTTATCAGTTGTTTTCATACTTTGTGGTTTATCCTTGGTGGATTTTGTGAGACCTTGAGGGTCTCGGAGTCTCTACTCAACATCGTTATACTCACCCATGTACGGGTTATGCCCGCACTTCGTTGTGTTTGGTG
Organism: Viscum album; assembly: GCA_963277665.1. NCBI lineage: Eukaryota > Viridiplantae > Streptophyta > Magnoliopsida > Santalales > Viscaceae > Viscum > Viscum album. The sequence goes on along the minus strand of OY728134.1, from coordinate 75,027,377 downwards.
CAGACAACGGACAACGCTGACTGAGGACGAGGGTACCAGGACTGGACAATGCCCAGTGGTGGACCATACGACGTGTCGGTACGCAGAGGAGACGGGCGGACGTGGAGTGCTGAGGAGGCGATCTGTACCTACCCTTCAGGTAGGAACCTCAGAGGACGACCCAGTAGTTGTATTCCTTTTTCTTCAGTTGTATTGTATCTCAGTTGTACTTGTACCTTTACTGTTGGGATTGTATTCTGGTCCCTTTTACCTTCAGCACTTTTTTTGTTATATAGTTGACTTGTGTTCGTATCTTGTTGTGTGCTTGGTTGAGTGTGTTTACAAGATATAAAGGCAGTGTCTTCCCAATTTTAGGGAATACACCTTTTGGTGCTAGTCGCCAGCCCTTGGCCTATGAAATGCTGGCTTGAGGTAGTCACGGTACGGGCCTCGAGGGACGGGTCGTAACAAATTGGTATCAGAGGAGTCGGTTCTACCGTAGAACATAGGACTCTGATCTTTTTAAACGGCAATAGTGTTAAGTGGAGTCAGTGTGGTTATCAGTTTAGGGAATCCAGTGTTGGTGCGGCGGCCGACGTATCCATACACCAGGACTTTGACTTCTGATTTCTGACTCAATGCATGAAAACACTGATTGCGTGTGTGTTTTCAAGAGTTCTCTTTGTGATCTCTTGAGTCAACTCACCAGGTATAACTTATTGACCGTGGCACACCTGTTTCTTTTCAGGATGTCTCCACGAAGACAGTCAACTAGGGTTCCGAGAGTAGTACGCATTGATAGCCCACCGAGCGACGAGGCCTCGATGCGGGACCCTTTTCCAGTAGAGGTATCAGCAGAGGCACCAGCGGTACCATTACCCGTTGGGCCACTGATGCCACCAGCCCCAACAGCAGAGGGTGCACGCCGCCTAGGCGTGCACGAGTTCCAGCGCCAGAGGTCACCCAGCCGATCTCATGTTGATCCTTGTCGCCGGTCTTCTACAGGCAGCAGCAAGCAGGTGGTGGAGCTTGATGCTCCAGGCTCATGACGAGGTGATGCTTCTCTCGGCAGACTTCGAGAGCCTGTTTCGGGCAGAGTTTGTCCCAGCGACTCTTCGCACAGTGCGCATACAGGAGTTACTTCATCTGCAAAAGGGCAGCATGACTGTGGCTCAGTACTCAGCGAGATTCACTGACCTCTCGCGTTACTCCAAAAATATAGTGCGGGACCCATTCTTCAGGGCTCGAACCTCCATGGGCTCGGTGTTAAAGGCGACCCGGGTTCGAAACCGGCTGTTCGCAACAACCTGCCGTATATGTGGGGTTCCTGGGCCAGGTGTCCCAGTGGGTCCCAGTTGCGGCGAAGGGTTGGGGGATTGGCGCTGCAGCGCGGTTGTGGGGCCGTATCACTGGGGTTCCTAGGCCAGGTGTCCTAGTGGGTCCCAGCGGGTGCCACATCATAAAAGAGTGATGATGAGAATCAAGGTGTGCATATGCAGCGAGGAGTCGAGAGTGATCCTGACATGAATGGTGGATGGAGCATAAATGCACAAGACCCATTGCATGGTATTGGAGGCCCAATGACAAGAGGAAGGATGAGGAGGATGAAAGAGGCCTTACATGGCCTCATTTTGAAATTACAAGGGCAGGCCCAACATGCATGCATGGGAGGATCAAATGGGCCTTTAATTACACTTATTAAAGCCCAAAAGTGAACCTAAATGGCCCACCCATTTGATCCCACGAATTTAAAGCCACTTGCATCTTCAAATTCAAAAGTGGTGGGGCCCTTGTCTACAAAGTCATGGTGGGAATCTTCAAAGTCTTTGGGGGTGGTGCTAAAAAGTCTTCTTGGTGGATATCTTGTCCCCTAAAGCCATGGGCATGTGTAAAGAAAGTCAAAAATCGTTTTTAGCCTTTAGACTTTTGTGAGATAGGTATTTTGACTTGTATCCCTCTCATTTGGCTATAAATAGTCACCCCCTTGTACCCCTTGAGGGTTAATCACGAATTTGAGTATTTTCTAGCATTATTATGCTTGTGTTTCTTGTGTTCTTGGATGAATGCAAGTAAGGCTTATCAAAGGAGTGATCAACCTTTGTGGCGCTTTTTATAATTAGGGTTTTAAGGGGCAAGTCTCCTTGGAGTCCTAATTGATCACCCCCCCTTCCCCTTTTAGTTCTTCCACACTTCATTTTATTTGTATTTCTCCCACTTTCATCACTTGCGTTTCCACACTTTCGCCAACGAGCACCACACCTCCATACGGTATCATATCATTTGGTATCAGAGCTCGGCAACGGAAACCAGGTTCTTTCATTGTTCTATTTCTCCCAACTTTTTCATCCGCTTCTTCTATTTTCATCCATCAGCCAGTTCTGGACGGAACTTTCTTCTGCCATTTCGTCCCCTTTTTTCTTTGCGTTTCTGGACGTATAGCATGTCATTTTGATAGTTCAGAACCTCATCTTTCATCTCGATTTGGAAACAGAAAAATCCAACAAGTATATTTGGAGATATAGCCGAATCAATTCGTGCTACAGATCCAGCAATCCTCCAAGAACGGATTTCCAATCGAGTTTGAAGCTCATATTTTTCTCACCCTTTTATATCATTGCAATCAGATTAGAGTATTGTGACATTTTCATCTATTGTACTTTGAGCACAAAAAAAAAACGCAGTCCTTGTTTCCAATTTCTTGATTTTTGAGCAGCAAAAAAAAATACAAAAAAAAAATCAAAAAAAAATCAAAAAAAAAATACAAAAAAAAACTGCTCATTTGAAATGTTGCGTTTGCTCCTTAAGTCACAAATTTGATTGCATTTATTTTTCTTATCCACCATCTTCTTTTCTTCATCCATATCAAACCTTCAACCATTTCCCTTTTTCCCATCTCACTTTACCTCTCATATTTCTTGGACTCCATTGATTCAAACCCTTTTAAAATTTCTGATTTTTAAAGTTTGTCATGAATTGATTGCTTCTTAATTGTTGTCTTCTTGATTCTATTTAAGAACACTTGTAGGAACCAAGTTGTAGTGCTAGAAAGTGTGAGGAACCTTTTGAGAGGAAAAAAAATAGAGAGAAATAGTGTGTGAGGTTTTAAAAAAAAATGGCAAGCGAGGGAGAAAGAAGTGAGATCGACATCAAATTATTCATGAAAGCTGTTGCTGACCAATTTACAAGATTGAATGTCAGGTTGGATGATTTGCAAGGTTCTTCAACTTCAAGGGCTCTGCGAAGGCAAGAAGTTGAGGAAGGTGATGATGAGTACTCCGATTTCGAAGAATCAATTCCTAGGCGAGGGCAACGTGCTGCTTGGAGAGACAATGACTTGGGAAGCATCAAAGTGACACTTCCACCCTTTCAAGGGAAGAGTGACCCAGAACTTTATTTGGAGTGGGAGCGAAAGGTTGACCATGTGTTTGGACTTCACAACTACTCGGAGGAGAAGAAGGTAAAATTGGCAGCCCTTGAGTTCAATGACTATGCAAGTATTTGGTGGGACCAATTACAAGTAAGTCGACGACGAAATGGAGAAAGGCCAATTCAAACTTGGGAAGAAATGAAGATAGTAATGCGCAAAAGGTACATTTCTAGTCATTACTATCGAGACTTACATTTGAAGTTACAAAAACTTGTGCAAGGTTCCATGTGTGTGGAGGAATACTACAAGGAAATGGAGATATCAATGATTCGAGCCAATTTGGAGGAGGATCGCGAAGCTACCATGGCAAGGTTCATCAATGGCTTGAATCCGGCAATTAGAGATGTGGTGGAACTACAGACCTACATTGACATGGAGGAGTTGCTACATAAGGCAGTGAAGGTCGAAAAACAAATACATTCTCGGAGGATTCAAGTAAGTTCCCATAATTTTTGGAAGGATAACCGGAAAGATCCAAAATCAATTTCTAAGTGGAATGAAACGAAACCAAGGGATTCTAAATTTGTTCCAAAACAAAGAGAAGAGGCCAAAAATAAGTTCTTCCCCACTGATTCAAAAGGAAAAATGGACACAAATTTCCCTTCTAAATCTCGTGATATAAAGTGTTTTAAGTGTCAAGGACATGGTCATATTGCATCTCAATGCCCAAACAAAAGGGCCATGATTATTTTGGATAATGGAGACATCCTTAGTGAGCACTCTAGCGATGATGAGATTCCATCTTTGGAGGAGGGTTCCGATGTAGAAGTTGAAGAACCCGTACATGGAGATGCATTTGAGGAAGGAAAGGTTTCCGGAGCAAAGAAAATCCAAACTTCTACCGCGAGGAGATGGACCTTTCCAAGTTTTAGAAAGAATCAACGATAATGCCTACAAGATTGACTTGCCCAGCAGGTATGGAAATGTGAGTGCCACCTTTAATGTTACCGATCTCTCTCCCTTTGAATATGCAGATTCGAGGACGAATCATTTTGAAGAGGGAGGGGATGATGAGAATCAAGGTGTGCATATGCAGCGAGGAGTCGAGAGTGATCCTGACATGAATGGTGGATGGAGCATAAATGCACAAGACCCATTGCATGGTATTGGAGGCCCAATGACAAGAGGAAGGATGAGGAGGATGAAAGAGGCCTTACATGGCCTCATTTTGAAATTACAAGGGCAGGCCCAACATGCATGCATGGGAGGATCAAATGGGCCTTTAATTACACTTATTAAAGCCCAAAAGTGAACCTAAATGGCCCACCCATTTGATCCCACGAATTTAAAGCCACTTGCATCTTCAAATTCAAAAGTGGTGGGGCCCTTGTCTACAAAGTCATGGTGGGAATCTTCAAAGTCTTTGGGGGTGGTGCTAAAAAGTCTTCTTGGTGGATATCTTGTCCCCTAAAGCCATGGGCATGTGTAAAGAAAGTCAAAAATCGTTTTTAGCCTTTAGACTTTTGTGAGATAGGTATTTTGACTTGTATCCCTCTCATTTGGCTATAAATAGCCACCCCCTTGTACCCCTTGAGGGTTAATCACGAATTTGAGTATTTTCTAGCATTATTATGCTTGTGTTTCTTGTGTTCTTGGATGAATGCAAGTAAGGCTTATCAAAGGAGTGATCAACCTTTGTGGCGCTTTTTATAATTAGGGTTTTAAGGGGCAAGTCTCCTTGGGGTCCTAATTGATCACCCCCCCTTCCCCTTTTAGTTCTTCCGCACTTCATTTTATTTGTATTTCTCCCACTTTCATCATTTGCGTTTCCACACTTTCGCCAACGAGCACCACACCTCCATACGGTATCATATCACGGAGGTGTTAAAGAGTGTCCTCTTAGTGGAAAGTTTCCTTGCTGAGCAGTCGTCAGCAGCGAGACCCACCACCAGTCGTCATGTAGCGGAGTCTTCTGCAGCTGGCAGCAGACAGATGACACAGAGGTCCAAGAGGACCAGACCTACAAGTGGACGACCGCAGAATTCAGAGTCGGTTGTGCGAGGCACCTAAGGCAGAGTTCGTCATGCCAGGAGCGGGCAGTGTTACACATGCGACGGGCAGGGTCACATGGCTCGTGACTGTCCGACCTGCCGTATGGATGATCAGCAGACGGTCGAAGGACCGCCCAGGCAGAGATAGAGGTTCGACCGAGGAGGTCCGCAGGGAGCAGGCGGACGTGGCAGAGGAGCTGGGCGTGCAGCTGGTGGTGGGCGACAATTCGAAATGAAACTGTCACCACCACCAGGAGGTCCACCCCGACCGCAGGGAGCAGGTGGACAGGGGAGAGCTCAGCTCCAGGCAGATGAGGCTTACGATCATGGCGCTCCGGAGATGATACGAGGTACGATCTGTGTCTACTCCACCTTAGCTGCAGTACTTATAGACACAGGTATCAGTCATTCTTTTATTGTCACTGCCCTCGTTCGGAGCTCGGAGATTCCAACGGAGTCGTTGGCTCGATCCTTATGGTTAGAGACTCATACGGGAGCAGATTCGACGATTACGCACTGGTGCCAGCAGTGCGAGCTTACTCTAGGAGGCGAGAGCTTCGGCTGGGATCACCTAGTAGCAGCATCGAGGCCTTACGACGTCATCTTGGGTATAGACTGGTTATCAACAGTTCATGCTCAGATTGACTGTAGTAGGCGCAAAGTGTGGTGTGTCTGCACGGATGGGACCAGGTTTACCTTCACCGGCGAGAAGGAAGTCTTTGCAGCGTAGGATGAACTTACCCGAAAGAGGGTGCAGCCGATCACTCATCAGTTGGCTAGCCTTACCCTCAGAGCGGTTAATTTGGAGAGTCCGAGTTATCCTGTAGTGGTGGACCAGTACGTGGATGTTTTCCCTGATGATGTCTCGGGTCTACCTCCTCGCAGAGAGGTAGACTTTTACATTGATGTGTACCCCGGGACGGCACCGATATCTACACCAGCGTATCGAATGGCTCTCGCAGAGCTTTGTGAGCTGCGGGTACAGCTGGAGGACTTACAGGGGAAAGGGTTCATTCGGCACAGTGTTTCTCCTTGGTCAGCCCTGTTTTTGTTCGCCAAGAAGGCGGATGGGAGCTTGAGGCTTTGTGTTGACTATCGGCGCCAGAACCAGGTGACCGTGAAGAACAAGTACTCACTCCCGAGAATTGACGACCTCTTTGATCAGTTGAAGGGGGCACGGTGGTTCTCAAAGATAGACCTCAGATCAGGTTATCACCAGCTCAGAGTGCGAGACAAGGATGTGCAGAAGACAGCTTTCAGATGTCGGTACGACCATTACGAGTTCTTGGTTATGTCATCCAGCGTGACCAACGCTCCAGCAGTGTTCATGGGACACATGAACAGGATCTTTCAGTCATACCTTGATCGCTTTGTAGTAGTCTTCATTGACGTCATTCTGATCTACTCGACTACTGAGGAGGATCATGCTTATCATTTGCAGGTAGTACTGGACACACTCCGAGAGCACCATCTTTATGGTAAGCTCTCGAAGTGCCAGTTCTGGATTTGAGAGGTTCACTTTCTAGGACATGTCATCTCGGAGGCTGGAGTTGCAGTGGATCCAGCGAAGATTGAGGCAGTACTTGCTTGGGAGCCACCCAGGAGTGTAACGGAGGTACGGAGTTTCCTGGGTTTGGCTGGATAATACCGGAGATTTGTGTCATATTTCTCCAAAGTTGTAGCACCACTATCAGCGTTGACGAAGAAGGGGCAACCCTTCGTGTGGTCGGAGAGATGCCAACAGATTTTTCAGAAGCTGAGGCAGAGGCTGACTAGTGCCCCCCATCTTGAGGCTTCCAAAGGAGGGCGTAGGGTACATAGTCTACTGCGACGCATCAGGGACCGGACTTGGATGTGTCCTGATGCAGGAGCAAGCGGTGATCGCATATGGTTCTCAGCAGCTGAGACAGCATGAGCAGAACTACGCTACCCATAACTTGGAGTTAGCAGCAGTGGTCTTCGCCCTGAAGATGTGGCGACATTACTTGATGGGGGAGCGTTTTACAATGCACTCTGATCACAAGAGTCTCAGGTATATCTTCTCTCAGAAGGACCTGAACCTGAGACAGCGACGTTGGTTTGAGTTCCTCCGGGACTATGACTTCAAGATAGTCCATACTCCTGGGAAGGGAAACATTGTAGCAGATGCACTCAGCAGGAGGTCTGGTATACGGCTGTTAGGTGAGACGACGAAGCAGCTGGCCGCTTTGCAAATATCATTTGTGGATCGAGACGGAGCAGCTTTTCTTCAGTCTCTTACAGTCACTCCCCCACTTCTTCAGCGAGTCAGGGAGGCGCAGCGTTGGGACGCTGACTACGAGGCTCGACGTGCTCAGATATCCACAGGGCAGGCACCTGATAGATTTTCTGAAGGTGGGGAGCACGTCATTCTTTTCAGAGGACGTATTATGGTACCAGTGTCACTTTAGGAGGAAGTGTTGAGGGAGTTCCACGCATCCTCTCTAGCGGTACATCCAGGAGTGGCAAAGATGTATCAGGACCTCCGACGACAACATTGGTGGTCGGGAATGAAGAAAGCAGTTGCAGAGTTTGTCTCTCGGTGCCTCACTTGTCAGCAAGTGAAGGCGGAGCATTAGGTACCAGTAGGCTTGATTCAGCCTTTAGAGGTCCCAAAGTGGAAGTGGGACGAGATATCCATGGACTTCGTGACAGGACTTCCACGTATATCCAGAGGTCATGACTCTATTTGGGTGATCGTCGACCGACTCACTAAGTTGACCCACTTCCTACCGATCAGAGAGCAGAGTTCAGTAGAGAGCTTAGGACGCCTCTATGTGCAGGAGATTGTGTGTTTACATAGATTACCCTCGACGATTGTCTCTGATCGTGATGCGCGTTTTACTTTTCGGCTATGGAAGGGGTTGCAGGAGGCTTTCGGGACGCAGCTTCGTTTGAGCACCGCCTTCCATCCGCAGACGGATGGTCAGAGTGAGCGGACCATTCAGGCCCTCGAGAACATGCTTCGTGTTTGTTTCCTCGACTTCGATCACAGCTGGGAGGATCACTTGTCTTTGGTGGAGTTTGCATACAACAACAGCTATCACTCCACCATTGGGATGGCACCTTTTGAGGCGTTGTACAGGCGACCTTGCAGATCACCTTTGTGTTGGACTGACCCAGGAGAGTCAGCACTCGTGGGACCAGAGATAGTACGGGCTACCACAGAGAAAGTGCAGATCATCCAGGAGCGGATGAAGACTGCACAGATCCGGCAGAAGTCGTATGCCGACAGGAGACGGAGACCTCTCGATGGCGGCCACGTCTTTCTACGGGTCTCAACTCGACGAGGTTTACGGAGATTTGGCCGAGGCGGCAAGTTATCTCCGAGGTTCATCGGACTCTTTCAGGTCCTCAGCAGAGTTGGCGAGGTGGCATATCGCTTATCTCTTCCACCCCAGTTGCACTGGGTGCACGACGTCTTCCACGTATCCCAACTGAGGAGATATGTGCACGACCCTTCCCACGTCATCGACCACGGAGAGCTGGACGTACACTACGGGAAAAATGGGCATTTGCGACGGGATTTATCTCGTCGCAAATAGTCCCGTTAGAAACTTATTTGCGACGGGTAAATTCCCCCGTCGCAAATAAGTAGTTATTTGCGACGGGTTAGCTTTCCCCGTCGCAAAAGGACTGGCGCGCAAGCGCGCCAAATCGCGAGAAAGTTATTTGCGACGGGGGTATATTCCTGTCGCAAATAGTATGTCGGCAGGTTAGTATTTGCGACGGGACTCGTCGCAAATAACTATTTAACCGTTGACCGTAATAAATGCGGGCTAAGGTATTTGCGACGGGACCCGTCGCAAATAGACCCGTCGCAAATAATCTAACTTATAAATACCCTCATCCGTTTTTTTTCATTCATTCTCAAAATCCATCTTCTACTTCTCTCAAAATTCTATTTTTAGAGTTCAGCGTTTCTTGAGTTTAATTTTTTTTTCCGGAGTTGATATTGAAGTTTTCAACAACGATCAGAGATCAACCTCAGATCAATTTTAAAGGTATTTATGTTCATTTTAATTTAATATTTATTTTAAATTTTTTATTAGTTTCAATTATTCTTAATTAGTTGTAATTTAATTATGTTTACATTGTTTTGTTACTTAATAAATTTAAATTATTAGTATTCATTGTTCATAGTTAATGGTACTTAGGAATAATTAGTAATAATTACCAATAATTAAGAATAAATACTAATAATTAGTAATAAATACCAATAATTAGGAATAATTAGTAATAATTACCAATAATTACCAATAATTACCAATAATTAGTAATAATTGGTAATAATTAGTAATAACTACCAATAATTAGTAATAATTAGAAATAATTACCACTAATTAGTAATAATTAATAATAATTACCAATAATTACCAATAATTAGTAATAATTAGTAATAATTAGTAATAATTACCAATAATTCGTAATAATTACCAATAATTCGTAATAATTACCAATAATTGGTAATAATTACCAATAATTACCAATAATTACCAATAATTACCAATAATTACCAATAATTACCAATAATTACCAATAATTACCAATAATTAGGAATAATTACCAATAATTAGTAATAATTACCAATAATTAGTAATAATTACCAATAATTAGTAATAATTACCAATAATTAGTAATAATTACCAATAATTAGTAATAATTATCAATAATTACCGATAATTAGTAATAATTACCAATAATTAGTAATAATTACCAATAATTAGTAATAATTACCAATAATTAGTAATAATTACCAATAATTAGCAATAATTAGTAATAATTAGTAATAATTACCAATAATTAGCAATAATTAGTAATAATTAGCAATAATTAGTAATAATTAGCAATAATTAACAATAATTACCAATAATTAGTAATAATTACCAATAATTAATAATAATTAGTAATAATTAGTAATAATTAGTAATAATTAGTAATAATTACCAATAATTAGTAATAATTAGTAATAATTACCAATAATTATGAATAATTATCAATAATTACCAATAATTACCAATAATTAGTAATAATTAGTAATAATTAGGAATAATTAGTAATAATTAGGAATAATTACCAATAATTAGGAATAATTACCAATAATTACCAATAATTCGTAATAATTAGTAATAATTGGTAATAATTGGTAATAATTGGTAATAATTGGTAATAATTAGTAATAATTGGTAATAATTACCAATAATTGGTAACAATTACCAATAATTACCAACAATTACCAATAATTACCAACAATTACCAATAATTACCAACAATTACCAATAATTACCAAGAATTACCAATAATTACCAATAATTAGTAATAATTACCAATAATTACCAATAATTAGTAATAATTAGCAATAATTACCAATAATTACCAATAATTACCAATAATTACCAATAATTACCAATAATTACCAATAATTACCAATAATTACCAATAATTACCAATAATTACCAATAATTACCAATAATTACCAATAATTACCAATAATTACCAATAATTACCAATAATTACCAATAATTACCAATAATTACCAATAATTACCAATAATTATCAATAGTTACCAATAATTAATAATAATTACCAATAATTAGTAATAATTACCAATAATTAGTAATAATTAATAATAATTAGTAATAATTACCAATAATTACCAATATTTTCCAATAATTACCAATATTTACCAATATTTTCCAATATTTTCCAATATTTACCAATATTTACCAATATTTACCAATATTTACCAATATTTACCAATAATTGCCAATAATTACCAATAATTACCAATGTTTACCAATAATTAGGAATAATTACCAATAATTTGGAATAATTACCAATAATTTGGAATAATTACCAATAATGTGGAGACAGAATGTTAAACACACAGATGAAAGGAGAATTGTATATAATATAGAAAATTATATTATTTTAATATTAATAATAAAATATACTAATAATGTAATAATGTTATTATTATATAATTAATATTTATGAAAAAATTATATTAGTATTATTAAAAAAATAAAAAATCAATATAATATTAAAATTATCAATATTTGTAACAGGTTTTGCTTTATTCTCAACATATTCAATCCTTGCTTGAGTGTTTTTTCTAACAAATTATTCAAAACCAGTAATGTTTTTATATTTTATAGAAAAATATGGAACAACGAGGTCGTCAACAGTCATTATTAGATGACCGCATATGGATAAATCAATGTAGAAATTCAAACGGTTCTGGTTTAAATCCAGTATATATAGTGTGGAGACTTTTTTATCATTTGCGGCATCAAATCCAGAATTTGTTTCAGAAGGCAAAATAAAATGCCCTTGTAGAAAATGTGCATTGAGAACGTTTGACACTTTTGACAAAGTGGGGGGACATCTCTTGCGTTTTGGTTTTCAACCAGATTATGTTTTTTGGTATCAACACGGTGAATGCAGTTCCAGAGTAGGTGATACCAACTTGATTCTGGATCCATCCCGGTTTCAAGATTTAGTACATGATGTTGCAGGTTCATCTGTTCAACATACAGAAACTCCGGCCGATATAAATTCAAATCCTGAGTTGGCACCGTCTGAATTTTATGAGTTGTTGAGGTCTGCTGAGGATGCATTATATCCTGGCTGCAAGATGAGCAAATTAGAAGCAGTTGCAAAATTTATGGCTATCAAATCAGATAACGGAATGTCAAACACCTGTTTTGACCAGATATTTTCTTTGCTTAAAACACTGTTACCCGAAGGAAATGTTTTGCCTGCAAATTACTATGAGAGTAAGAGGCTAGTTCGAAATTTGAGACTTGTCAGAAGATTCATGCATGTTCAGATGACTGCATTTTATATTCTGGGGAAAATGAGTCGTTGGATAGTTGTCCCACATGTGGGCAATTGAGATATAAAGAATGGCAACATGGGAAGTCTGGTTTGATTCCTGTAAAACAGTTGAGATATTTTCCGCTTACATCCAGACTTCAGCGTTTATTCATGTCTAAGAATACAGCGACAATGATGTCATGGCATAAAGCGAATATTTCAACCGATAAAAGCTTGAATCATCCAGCCGATGGTGATTCATGGAAACATTTTAATAGAATGCATCCATCCTTTGCTTTAGAAGCTAGAAATGTTCGACTGGGTCTTTCCACTGATGGTTTCTGTCCGTTCGGATCTTATGGTAGTCAATATTCATGTTGGCCTGTTTTTTTAACTCCATACGATTTACCTCCATGGATGTTGATGAAGGAGCCATATATCTTTTTGACTTTACTAATTCCAGAACATCCGAAGAAAAATATTGATGTTTATTTGAAACCATTGATTGATGAATTAAGTTTATTGTGGAGTACTGGTGTCAGTACATATGATGTTGCTACGAAACAGAATTTCATACTGAGAGCAGCATTGATGTGGACAATTAGTGACTTCCCGGCTTATGGGATGTTATCTGGCTGGAGTACACATGGTCAGAAAACATGTCCTTACTGTATGGGAGAGAACAAAGCATTTATGCTCATTCATGGAAAGAAACCTTGTTATTTTGACTGTCATCGCAGATTTCTTCCAGTTGATCATCCTTTTCGCAGAAACAGATCTCATTTCAGAAAAGGAACAATTGAAAGGGATGGACCTCCAAAAATGCTATCAGGTTCGGAGTTAAAATCAGTTGTATTTTCATTACCTCCCATCACTTTTGGTCCCACAATAAACCAACAGAAAATTTCTGGTTTTGGGAAAGAACACAATTGGATTAAACGTAGCATATTTTGGGATTTGTCATATTGGTCTGATTTGTTGGTCCGCCACATGTTGGATGTCATGCATATTGAGAAGAACTGTTTTGATAATTTGTTTCATACAGTTTTGGATACGCCGGGAAAGAGCAAAGACAATGTAAATGCACGTTTAGATCTTGCCCAAATTTGTAGGCGTCCAGAACTGGAACTGTTTGAGAATGTCAGAACAGAAAGGTTACTCAAACCAAAAGCAGCTTATACACTGTCTAAAAAAAACCGTTTATTATTTTGTCAGTGGATTGCAAATTTGAGACTTTCAGATGGTTGTGTTTCCAATTTGGGTAGATGTGTAAAGAATGGTCATATAACTGGATTAAAAGTCATGATTGTCATGTTATAATGGAAAGACTTCTACCCATTGGATTAAGAGGTCTGTTGAATTCTGTGATTTGGGATTCCATAACAAACATGTCTCATTTTTTTCGGGAAATTTGTGCGGCTACAGCAGATTATGATACTCTATGCAAACTTGAAGAAGATGTTGTTGTAATTATATGTAAACTGGAAAAAATATTTATGTCGTCTTTCTTCGACTCAATGGAACATTTGATGTTACGTTCGCCATATGAAGCCAAATGTGGAGGTCCAGTACAGTTTCGATGGATGTACTCATTTGAAAGATGCATGCAAAAATTGAAAAGAAAAGTACGTAACAAAGCATCTGTTGAATGATCTATTGCAGAAGCTTATTTGCAAGAGGAAATATCTTTTTTCTGCTCCCATTATGGGGAATCAAAAAAACAATGAACAGTGGAGTTAGCTTGAGAGGATCTCATCATCGAGAAAATGAAGTTGATTTTTATGGCATACTTGATGAAATCATTGAACTCTGTTATCTTGAACAACATTACATAACCATGTTCAAATGTCGGTGGTTGGATATAGAGAGAGGCGTGCGTGTTCATCCGACTCATGAAATCATCGATATTAAATGTAAAAGTGTTCTCGTAGTAAATGAATCATTCTTATTGGCTCAACAGGCACATCAAGTTTATTACGCAAAGTACTGTGCTACATCAAGAGACTTGACTGATTGGTGGAGTGTAATAAAAATCAAAATTCGAGACAATCAGTTTAGTCAAAGTGAATGTGCTTTCACTGATGTGCAAAGAATTGAAGTTTTTCAAAAGAATACTCAAAATCAATCTTTTTTACAAAGAGACATGAGTATCGATGACGACACCCCACATTTAAGAGTCGGTGATGACGATGATGTTAATGATGTCACATATGAATTTGAAATGGTAAGAGATGAAGCAACTGGAACTCGAATGGATATCGATGATGTTGAGGAGGAATATGAAGATGACATTAACATATATGAAGATGATGATGAAGATGAACACTGATAGAATTCCATGGTAGTTATATACAATCATAATATATATATATATATATATATATATATATGTATATATAATAGTAATTATCAATTATTTGCTAACAACATTAACATTTTCTGTTTCAGATGGACGACGACACATTTCGTGAGTTGGCAGATGCTGACCTGCCTTTCGATGCGGATGAGTTGCTGGCAGATGACCCTCAACCTGCAGGCGCTCCAGGGAGTACGCGGAGGGGGCGCGGTCTTGCACGATTGATGATTCATGACCCCGTCCCCGAGCGACGTTCACGTCTTGGGTTTGATCCACGCACACGGAGGTGTGATAACCTGTGTGATCACCTGTGGATTTGACTAAGATTTCATTAATCTATTCACATAATAAATGTTTATTATTTTTACAGTTTTCCGCATATAGCAGTCGGACAGGGCAGCGCTATTTTGCACAACTATTTCTCTCAGCCGTGGACCACATGGGAGCAGATTCTCATTGATGTGCAGCAGGCCATGTTCGGCCATTGGTTGGTACGTACGTAAATAAATAATTTTTATTTTGAAAATTATTTCATTTCTAACTTGATATTTTGATTTATTTGTAGGGTTTATGGTATCCGATCGAGGATACCATGCGTGACGCCATCCACGAGGCATGGGAGGTGGTCATGCGTGATCGTTTTCGTCAATTTTTGCACAATTTAAGAAAAGTTGTCACGAAGAAAGCAGGAGTGTCAGATTTTGACGAGTCATGTAGAGCACACCGACCAGAGTACATTTCATCCCATGTATGGGATGGATTATGTGCGCACTAGTTGAGTGGTGTCTTTCAGAGGAGATCATCGGTGGGGAGGCAGAATCGGGGGAGACAGGAGGTGACTCATCGAGCTGGGAGTCGTTCTTTCAGTACTCATAGACAGCATCTGGTACGTACATTATTTATAAATATTTTATATAACTATAAATATTAACAGTTCATTTTTTATTCTTATAGGTTGTTGAGCACCCCGATATTACGGAGTACGACGTATATCGAAGGATGTATAGTGATCCTGTTACTGGGGAGCTCAGAGGTGATCGTCAGCATCACATCGTGATCAGTATTATTTGTTTTCAAGTTTAAAAATTAACTGCATATAATATATTCACAATTTTAATTTTAAATTGCAACTACAGGAGTCATATGAGGCAACAGCGTCACAGACCCGGCCTGAGAGTCAGGTCGAGTCATCAGATCAGACCACTGGTCGTCAGTTTGATGAGGCGACATGGATGCTGGCCACCCAGTATGCCTTCGAGAAGGGTCGGGTAGTTGGTATCAGCTCTCGACTAACTCCCGGAGATTATTATGGCAGTGCTGCGATGTCGGCGTCCAGCTCGAGAGGAGCTCGTGCATCTTCTTCTACACAGTATGAGGATCAGTTGCGATCTCAAACTGCACTGATAGAGAGTCTCCGACAGGAGCAGGAGCAGATGCGTCAGCAGCAGCAGCAACATGAGGAGGAGCGTCGACGCCAGCAGCAGCTGTACGAGGAGCAGATGAGTCAGTGGCAGCAACAGCAGTAGGAGCAGATGGAGTACATGTGCCGACTCACTCATGCTTTAGAGATGGAGTTTCCTCCACCAGCATCTGCAAATCCTCCCCTCCCCCCTCCTTCAGATTAGAGTTTGTTTTTATGTTATAAAGTTTGTTAAATCAAAATATGAATTTTTTTTCTATTCGTAGTTTCTGTCTTATTATAAAATATTAATAATATTATATTTTGAAATAACAATATTAATATGAATAATAATATTATTTATATTTTATAATATTAAAATTTATATATATATATTAAAATTTTATAATATTATAATTTAATTATATTTTTTTGTAATATTTGAATTATTTTAATATTTGAATGTAAAATAATTCTATTATTTTTATATTAATTAAAATAACTTATTAATATTTTTTTATTTATGAATTATAATTCTAATATTATTATATTAATTAAATCATTTATTAATATTCTATTATTTTTTTATTTTTGAATTATAATTCTATTATTATTATATTAATTAAAATAATTTATTAATAATTTATTATTTTTATTTGTGAATTATAATTCTATTATTATATTAATTAAAATCATTTATTAATATTTTATTATTTTTTATTTTTGAATTATAATTGGATTATTAATATATTAATTAAAATAATTTATTAATAATTTATTTTTTTTATTTTTTTTATAATATTTGCGACAGGATACTATGTTCATCGCAAATAGTATTGTTATTATATTCATTAAAATAATTTATTAAAGGTTTTTTATTTTTTTTAAATAGTAATTGCGACGGGCCCCGTCGCAACACGTATTTGCGACGGGACCCGTCGCAATTACTATTTTAAAAGTTTTTTACAAATATACGGAGTAATATTTGCGACGGGAAGGATCCTCGTCGCAAATAATATCTTTAGCGACGGGCCCGGCGCAAATAATTGTGGTTGCGACGCCGTTTTCCGCAACGGGCCATTTGCGACGGGCCCCCGTCGCGAATACCTGTTTTTCTAGTAGTGGTAGACGATGGGGCGACTTTTACGAAGGTTCCAGTGGAGATTGAGGATCAACAGGAGAGAGTCTTTCGTGAGCGGTCGATACCTCTGTTGCGCGTTCGTTGGCAGCACGGGAACCTCCAGAAAAGCACATGGGAGCGAAAGGCTCAGATTCGTGGACAGTACCCCCACTTGTTTTCCTAATTTTGAGTTGTGGCTTACGGGGACGTAAAGCCCGAGGTGGGGAGAATGTAAAGACCTGGAATTTCCAAGTAAATTTTTTTAAAAAAATATATGAAAATTTTACAAGTCTGCGAAAATTGACGGCGCGTGATTCTGAGGCCCGGTGTGCCCGTAATGAATTTTCGAACTTTTTTTCGGGTACGTTCAGTAAACGTGCGAGCGGGTTTTTCTAACTTTTGAACTGGTGCTTGGAATTGAAATCTGAGAGCATTGTTGAACTCGCAGCACTGGTATTTGCTTAAGGAGACCTTCACCTCGACCGTAGTAGGACGAGGGTGGAAGTTAGTTTTTCACTTATTCATGAAAGAATAAAATAAAATAAAATGTTCCATTTTATTTTTATTTTTCTTTTGAAACTTCCATGTGGATGTTTCATAGGTGAGGACCACCTGAACTAAACCTCCCATGAGAGGTTATGGTGGTGTGGACCACCTAAACTAACCTCCCATGAGAGGTTATGGTGGTGGGGACCACCCGAGGCTAAAACCTCCTTGAACTCCCTCTTAAGTGTGGAGAAGCCTCTTAAACTTCCCCCACTTTAATGGTACCACCCCTTAAATTTATTATGCCAACCACAATGTAATTAATTAAGCCAATTTGAAATTATGCCAACAATTAAATTTGGGAAACACAACATATTGGCTACTTTGCATTTTTGGTGGAATTGGGGAGAGGAGAACTATTGGGAGGATTACACTTCTCCAACGAAGAACTTCTTCCACGAAGAACTTCTCCAACGAAGAACTTCTTCCACGAAGAACGCTCCTCCAACGAAGAACGCCAACGAGGAACATCTCCAACAACAAACGAACCGACGATCGAGGAAATGCTGACATCACCGACGTCCGTTTATCCCCAATGACATCAACTCCTTCCTCGCGGCCTCCGACAACAAAGGGGTTGTTATTGAAATCATGAAATTTCACGATTAAATTCCTCGCTCTTGGAAAGCATGGCCAACGCGGATCAACCAAAACAAGTTGATCCACGATTCGTGTTAAATTTGTAAAATTTGTCGTTCTTGATTCCTGATTTTGCTGAGTCGATTGCTACCACTCTAACGCGGAGGGTGCGGGCCAAACAAACATGGTCTGACCCCTCTGTCGTTCTTCTTTTGTGTGTTCTTCGCGAGGGTGTCGGCGACCGGTGTCGGCGGCTGGCACCGGTGGAACTAGAGAACCGCAACGAAGGCGACGAACAAAGGACGGCCGGTCAAGCAGGCTGTAGGCAAAGGCACGGCGCCCCGCCGCCCCGCGGCCACAGCGCCATCACGGCCTCCGTTGCCCTGCGGCCACCGCGCCGTCGCGGCCCTCCGCGCCGCCCCGCGGCACCCGTGGCCTCCGCCGCCCCGCAGCACTCGCGGCCTCGCGCCGCCCCGCGGGACCCACGATCTCGCCGCGCCGTCTCGCGACCTCCGCGCTGCCCCACGGCCACACCGGGCCGTCAGGCCGGGCCGCCCAGCGCGAACCAAACCGCCCAGCGCGGGCCGGGCCGGACTCAGCGTGGGTCGGGCTGCCCAGGTCGGGTCGGGTCGGGTCGACCCGAACCGGGTCGGCTCGGGCCGGGCCGGGTCGGACCGAACTCGAACCCACTTCGACCCATTTACGCTCTTCGGTCATATCTTTGGCACCGGACGTCCGTTTGACGAACCGTCAGCGGCGCCGGAAACCTTGGAGCGAGACGGTCCCTTTGGTATACCCCACTGGAGTTTTGGATAAAGTTGAGGAACGGTCGGGTTGGATCGAGCACGAATCCAACCGGGCCCTCGGGACTAAAAGGCTAATAACTCACAGACCGAGCGTCCGATTGACGCACCGTCTGTTGCGTTGAAACCCCTATGGCGTGGCGGTCCTTTAGGATACTTCCTTGTGGGACTTCGTAACAGTTGGAGTATCGACCAGTGGCTTGTGGAGCGGATCCTTCTGGAGAGGAGCAGGCTTAGTGCGGGAACTCAGTAGCTGGCTGTGACGTGAAGAATGAAGAGCAATACTGTGTGGGTCAGCACCTAGAGTGATCATGTGTGAGTCAGCACCGAGCGATCATGTGTGGGTCAGCATCGAGCGATCATGTGTGGGTCAGCACCTAGAGTGATCCTGTGTGGGTCAGCACAGCGATCCAGTGTGGGTCATCACTTAAGAGCGATCTTGTGTGGGTCAGCACCGAGCGATCATGTGTGGGTCAGCACCTAGAGCGATCTTGTGTGGGTCAGCACTGAGCGATCCTGTGTGGGTCAGTAGCAAAGCCTCTTAACAGAGTAAGATGATTCAGTAGTTACATCTAATCATCTATACTACTGTACTTAAGTTATATCTGGTGTGAGCTGAGTCCGTACCTGTGTGGTACTTTCCTTCGTGGTAATACATTGGTGGTATTCTTCTGTGTGGCGTACCTGTGTGGTACTTGCCTTCGTGGTATTTTCTTCCTTTATGGAACAGTTGAGCTTGGGGCTTCGGAGTAAGAGTATGTATTTTCCTCATGATTGAGATGGGTTTACTTGATAACTTAGATATATGTATGGGCATATACCTAAGTAGGGTTATCAGTTGTTTTCATACTTTGTGGTTTATCCTTGGTGAATTTTGTGAGACCTTGAGGGTCTCGGGGTCCCTACTGAGTATCGTTATACTCACCCATGCACGGGTTATGCTCGCACTTCGTTGTGTTTGGTGCATACGACGGACAGCGCTGACTGAGGACGAGGGTACCAGGACTGGACGGTGTCCGGTGGTGGACCATACGACGTGTCGGTACTCAAAGGAGACGGGCGGACGTGGAGTGCTGAGGAGGCGATTTGTACCTACCCTTCAGGTAGGAACCTCAGAGGATGACCCAGTAGTTGTTTTCCTTTTTCTTCAGTTGTACTTGTACCTTTACTGTTGGGCTTGTATTCCGACCCCTTTTACTTTAAGCACTCTTTTTGTTATATAGTTGACTTGTGTTCGTATCTTGATGTGTGCTTGGTTGAGTGTGTTTACATGATATAAAGGCAATGCCTTCCCAGATTTAGGAAATACGTCTTTTGGTGCTAGTCGCCAGCCCCTATTCTATGGAAGGCGGGTTTGGGGTAGTCACGGCATGGGTCCGGGGGGACGGGTCGTGACAATAGTCGCGCTGATCAGTGTAGGTCGTGGATCCTATGTACTCAGATTTATCTGTCGAAACTCATCAATAGTGGTAGAGACACCTTTCTCAAATGCTAAACGAGCATCTTTGAGGTCTTCTTCTTCCTCCTCCATACCAATCTCATGAGGAATGGGTGATGAAGGGGGATCTTCAGAGCTAGAAGAAAAAACATTATCCCAACATTCAGAAGATGAAATAAGGGCATTCCCACTCTCCATCGGTGATATGAGGGCTTCTTCAGACTCAGCTGACGACATAGAGGTCTTCTTCCGACTCACTTGGGTGTTGTCGCTATTGTGAGGAGTAGAGACACCGCCAGCATTGTCGGGTTCAATTGACATAACTGACATCATGAGGGTTAATGAGTGCATACCCAAATTCGAACTTATATTTTCGATATGGTTGATGGGTAGCACATATTCATCACCAAGCTCTTTAAATGGGTTGGTCTAGGTCATTTCTAGACCATTTGGGACGGTAACCCGAGCGAAGCTATCAGTCATGGGTTGTCCCGATCTGCCCATTAACAGTGTATTTAAGACATTGATGGTATGATAACAGGATTGTCGCGTGTTGATGCAATCAAGGTCTCACTGTTGCCATAGCCTTGGGGACAAGTCGGCTTCGCTGTAACCCAATCAACGGAGCGTTCGGACGAGAATGAGACTGATCTCTGAGCCATTATCAATAAAAGTTTGTTGGATGTCAATGTCATCTAGCTTACTAGATACATACAAGGGTCTTATATGCCCCCTGTACATTAGTATCTATGTCCTATTCTGTGAAAGAGATAACTACATGACACACCACGGGATCGATCTCTGCATGATATACTTCAACAGCGGAAACCTTGGCTTCAAACTCTACAAGCGCCTCCCGGAGATCTTTTGACAAATTGAGAGCATCCAAGATTGAAAGTTTGGTCGGGACCACGACCAACTATTTCATGATGTCATATTTTTAAGCCAAAAGTTTGTGTTTCCCGATGGAAGGTTGCTCCTTAAAAAGCACTTTGGGGATTGAAGTGCCTGAGGTAGACGGGCCAGGCAGTTGAAAAGAAGTTTAAGGCACTCCTGTCGCTGGTGGATTAGGCTGACTTGGTATGCCCACTTACCTGGGTTGGTCGGACTGTCATACACATGTCAATCGATCTTCCAAAATAATTGGATTCAACTGACTCTTGAGAGATGTTGGGGTGTCTCTCTGCTTCTATCGGACTTGCTGAAGTGTCTGTCCACAGGTTTTGGCCGTGTATATAGCTTCGGCAGAAATGTGGGCTAGATGTTGGTTTCGGCCACGACTACGTCTTCCCCTACTTCCTCGGCTCATGCGGCCTCAGTCTCTGGTTCCAGATCAAGCTTAGGGATCTCGAATTCATAAGAGTGTACTCATCATCGGAGAAGGGATTCATTAAATGAATGACATTAACGGAATCGAAGATTAATTCTTCATCTGATGAGGATTTTGTTTGGCGAGGCGGTGCCCACGATACCGTTTGGTGGGACGGGCACATCCTCTCGGGACTAGAGGCATGAAGTCTGAGAGGGTCAGGACTGGCTTTGGCATCGATATGGGTTCGTTTTCCTGT
This sequence comes from Viscum album, assembly GCA_963277665.1. NCBI lineage: Eukaryota > Viridiplantae > Streptophyta > Magnoliopsida > Santalales > Viscaceae > Viscum > Viscum album. The sequence goes on along the minus strand of OY728134.1, from coordinate 75,005,334 downwards.
ACTTGACTTTGGTTTTGTCGATTAAGCCATTTCTTGGGGGATTGGCTCTTGAAGGATTGCGGTGTCGACGGGGTTCGTTGTACCGTTGCAAGAGACTGGGCACAATCGGTTGGTTTAATTGTGCCCTAAGAATAGCATGAGTCTGAATAATCATCTTTTTAGTCATCCAATCATTGAACTTATATGCACCCTTGTAACTTCTTGTCATTCACCTTGCTCCTCCAGCGCACAGATTTGTCCGCACCACGCCCTATTTTGTTAGATACATGTCTTCTATCAATGATGTTCGAACCATACTTGATTATTAACCAGATGAGAATTGTGAAACTCAAACTCCATTTGAAAAAGAGAACCTAACTCGATTTAATCGGGTCGGGCGGGGCCGGGTACCCGGTAAACGTGTACCCATTGCCATAATCATAAAATATAATTATAATATAAATAAATTATACAAAATTCAAACACATGTAGCAATAAACAAAATTTATAAAAAAGAAGTTTTGTGCCTTAATTAGATTATAACATTAATTAAAAATGAATAAACCCCTCGATTAAAAATAAAAAACAATTCATAAAGCCAATTTAAAAAAACAGTCAAAAATCATACTTGGTTCTTCCACTCTGGAGGATAAGGCAGAGCATGGCGGACATGTCGGATGAAGAAGTGAAAAAATTCCAAGCCTCCAACATCAGGCGTTTCCTTGTCCCCTTGAAATGCACCACCTGTGCCCAAAAATGATAGAGTTGTCAAGTTAAACAGATTTTGATCAGAATTTTAATCGGGGTGAGTGATGCGACATGAATAATATTTGGATCGGATTCGGGTCAACCATTGATGACTCGTCTAGCCCGTGCTGCCTGATAGAAAATATATGATAATATAAAATATTAAAAATACAATAATGATTAATTTTATAATATATTTTATTCTTATAATAAACTTAATTTGAAATAATTCAACATTATTTATTTTAAATGATTTAAGATGTCCAGCTGCAACATGGGTGGCATATGTTTCATATTAATTATGTTATTTTTAGTCTAGTTGGGATAACGTATCATGACATGTCTAACTAGCTAATATCACATAAACTCAAAGTTAAAAGGGTTTGTGGGTCGGGTTAGAATTGACCCCTTCAGGTTGGATCAACCCATTTAATCAAATGGGCCAGTTTAGGGTTCAGCTTAAATGGTGTCCCAAGACAGCCAACCTGATGTCAACCCAACTGGTGAACCCAAATTATAAGAATCAAGTGACATTGAAATTTTTAGAACAGGCAAATTATGTTACCTTAACACCAAGCGGCATTCCATGAAATTGGCCGGCACCTTCGGGCGGTGTCCAATTGTACATGGCACACGGTAAAAACAGCACAGTGGTCCCACTGATTTCTTCTATAAAAGCCTCTGGTTTCGTGAATCTGTTCACATCAAAAGAAAGCCAAGACTTTACGATCCAGGCCAGAGCGAGCTGATCTCCCAGCATTCGGGATGCGTTCATGTATTTTGTATTGTATACTTCCAGCACGTTTTCTAGGAAAACCTTCGCCCTGCACCAAATGTTTCAACTTAGGCTCTGTTTCATGCCACTTATTGAAAACTGCTTATGACACTTATCACTAATGTTAAGTGACTTTGTTTGGAAAAGTAATGTTTGTTCTATTTCTGAAAAAACACTTGCACTAAAATAGATAAGCGTTTTTGTACTACACTTCCTAGATTGCTCATTAAAAAAATGTTTTTCAACAGCTTTCCATTTATGTGACATGTCATAATAGTCAATGATACATATTTAAACGGATTGGTGGGTTGGATGGGTCGGGTCAATCCATTAAATTAAATGGGTCGGGTTAGAGTTGAGCTTAAATGGTTTCACATGATGGTCAACCCGACTCGAACCCAATCCGTGAACACTAACCATTATGGTAACAGGTTTGAGAAAATAAGTGATGTTATACATATTTATAAAAGAACACTTGCACTCAAATTCTAAAAGAAAACCACTTAAATGACAGAAATACTTTTGATACATAAATGAGTTGTCAAACGGAGCCTTGTTCACCTTAGAATCCCATCAGCAGTGCCCCTCACAGCAACAAATCCAGAGTTCAGAGGCTGATTCTTGTTATTCCGGAATGTAAAGGCCACATGAAAATGGGGGTAATCATAAAATATACGCCCAAGATCATCAACCACTGCTATATCTGAGTCAGTGAAAATATAGTGCCGGACTTCCTTATGACCCTTGGAATGCTCATCTAACCTATCTTCAAGAAAGGCCTGCAAAGAAACCCATTTCAAATGAACAAAAGAATCGGAAGAGTAAGCTGGGTTTGGTTCAGGCCAACATTCTTTTGTTTTTATTTTTCCTAGAAAATAAAAAGATGCATCTGGGTTCCTAATGAATGTTGAATTTGGAGAGTGGGGGGAAGCTAAGAAATTATTTAGATTCCCGCTCCAAACGTTTCCAATTTTTCTAAAATGAAATGAAAATGTAGTTTTGAATCAAACTCAGTCCAGACATTGCAATTTCATCAGGTTCCCTCATTTCATAATTCTATCTAGGATGTGATCATCAGACGAAGTGTTCTTCAATCTACAAATCTGATGAACGAAAACCTTGGTTGGGGAGAACACCCAGACACAAGAATGAATAATAAGAACTGCTGTTGAACAAAGAGTCAACAGAAGTAAAAAAAAACATTATATTGTTGGTGATCTAATGCATTTCTTACAATGTAAGACTTGATTCTTTGAAGCATCAACTTGGCTCTTGAGTATTCACCTTTAATGGGATATAAAGTAACATTATTTCTGTGCAGTGAAAGGTCGGATGCTGGATCAGTTAAAATGACTACAGAGCTCTGTGGCATGGTCACCTGCAAATAGAATGCAGTGATCAAATTGAAAAATGGCCACTAAATGCAGAAACAGCAGAAATGTCTCAAAAGCATAATTTAGATAGCAGAAACAACTGAAATGTCTCAGGAATTCAATCTGGATTCAAATCATATTCACCAGATCTTCAACCATCCAGAGGAATGCTTATGTTTATTTTAACAATGACAGATTCACTTTATTCAACAAGGTGGAATATAGGTGCTTAATCTTCCACAGGAAACACACGGAAGTGGAACAAAACTTGCTCAGGGAAAAATTACATTTGTAATAATGTTCTATTTTCAATGATTTAAAGAGATAACAGCATCCTAAGCAGAAAATAATTCAACAAAAATGCAACGATGTGACGAAAATATGCCGCTGTCCATAAAACATAAACGGTTTCTTTTATTGTGAGAACCTGATAAGAAAGTTGTATCAAAGAGCCAAGAAAAACTCACTGCTGGTGCACTTTAACATTATATTTTGATTGCGGTTTTCGTAGGAATTACCTGAATGAAATTGAGGAAGACATTCAAGAGAGCCATTGAGCGCTCTGCCTTACCATATGACACCTTCCCTACAGTAATAAAGTTTGTTGATCTATCCTCCACATGCATATTCATGGAGGATCCATAAATGGTAAACACAGTGACAAACGTAATGCTCTCAGCCAAATTAGAAGATTGAGAAGAGTTTGAAAAATGCATCTTGTTAAGGGCCTTGGTGCCTGCAGCAAATGCAAAAAATCTCAGCAGAATGAAGAAAACAGCAAGCTTGTGGGCATTGTGGTGAATAAACATTTGAGACATGCAAAACAATATGATGCCTAGATTTAGTCGGGATTCATCAACCAGAGGGGAAATGCTACAAAAAATAACTAGCTAGGAAAGCATAAAAACGATTTTCCTCCATTAATTTTCAGCTTTAAGATAGCTTTCCAAATTTAAGGATCTTGATCCACAACGAGAGCAAACTAGTCCGCACCCTGGCATTGCAAGCGATCACGCAAACCCTGACCAGCAGCATGGCCAAGCACCAGATGGTCGGGTTTCTTTCTATGACTTTGAACTAAATCTTCTGCGGTCAGGTTTTTGTTCAACTCAATAACTGGTAATGACAGCAAAGGTTGGTAAATCAGACATCGCAATAAACAAGAAGGAAATGAAACGGTATGGACAGGAAGAGAAGAGAATAATTACCAGTGAACAAAAATGGAATAAAGAAAATGAGAAGAATAAATAAAAAGATTCTGCCTCTTCCGCTACATACTTCCATCCTCCACCAATTTTCTCTGCATAAATTTACTACACAGAAATATTACGGCAGTAAAATCGGTGCATAGCCGACGATACTAAAAATCAATTCTCTGGGTTGGCAAAAGAGAAAATGGCACACTCATGCTACTACCAAAGGATGTGTGGCAAACTAACATGGAGAATTTGACTTTGAAGAAATTGCCAAGAAATTTGCAGAGCAAGAGGATAAAGAAGTTAAACCATATAAACAGGCTCGGGCAGGAAGATGCAGTTGCCCAAGACTAACCTTAAAAATATTGTCCTTTTGCATTTTTTTAAGTATGAACAGTCTACTATTAAAGAACAGTGGTCCCAATTGCATGTATCAAGCATATATTGATGAAATGTAAAGAAAAACATGATACCTTGTTCACAGAGAGCCACTTGAAAGATGTCTCCCCTGTCTCGCTTTGATAAAACAGTCATCTTTCATAAATAAAAAAAACTCGTATTCCAACTAATTGTATTTATTCTATTTAATATTCAATTGATGTTGTGCATCATTCTCTAGCAAAATAAAAAAAATAAATATAAATCAAACAAAACTTTTAATACCTAGAATTAGAAAGATAGAAAGTAAATGTTTATCAACTAAATCCAAAAAAATTAAACTCAATTATCTAAATGAATAAAATTTAACAAGAAAATAATAAATCGTAAAGTCGGGCTTTAATTTTGAAAAATGTTTCCTGTTTTCATTTTTTTGATTAATAAGTCATTTATTTTATTTTTTTCTTAATTTTAAAATAATTCCTAAATGTTTTCTAGCAGGCTTTTAGAAAATGAAAAGAAAAAATATTTTATAAAAAACAAAGATAAATTTATATAATTTAATAGATTTTATAATTAAATTTTAAAAATTTAAAACATTAAGTATTTTTTAAAACTAAATGAAATCTAGTATTTTTGAGTAATTAACTGCATTCTCATGGTGATAAAATTTAACCTTTTTCCTATCTATTGAAAATTAAAAAAAAATATGGTAGAAATAATTTTAGTGCTAAATTCAGTTTGATTTTTTATTTTAAAAAATAAAAAAATGAAAAACTAAAAACCAACATAAAATAAAAAACATAGGGACAAGATGTAAGATTAAATATTGGTCAAAAAATGCAAGCTTAAATATAACAAGTCAAAATTTATTGAATGGAAATTTGGCCAAATAATTAAGCACAATATAAACATGATTTGCAAATAAAATAGGAATAAAATTAAATGAAATAAAATCATGAGATGATGGTAACCTACCGGCAGTTCGGAAATCTCAAATCTAGGATGAATCAACAGTCAGTCCCCAATTCAAATAATATCTGAAATATTAAACAAATAATAATATTTAAAAAATTTGTCATGAGTTTTTGATAAAAAAAGCCTACCTTACGGTGGGAAATGGGGAAGCTGCGACATCCGCGGTATGCAGGGGGAGGGGAGAGCGGCGCTGCCGCGGTGCTGGGTGGAGGTTCCGGCAGAAGGGAAGAGGCCAGGCGAGTTAGTCGGCGGAGGAAGAGGCCAGGCGAGGTGGTCGTCTGCACAACCAGACGCAACGGGGGAAGGAGGCAACGAAGAAGGGGCGGGTGGGGGAGGAAGGCTGGGTTGGGCAGGCCGATGGGGCGGTTCATGCCGAATCAGGAGTGGAATCCATCGTACCGACAGGCGAGTCGGGTTATCGGGTTTCGGCCCGATATTTACCTCAAACATAAATTCACTGGGACTTCGTCCTGCCATCACACGGAATTGAACTGTCGTGTATAATTCCGGAATATAGTTGATTTTCTTTATTTATTTTCTTATTAATGAAATCAGGTACTTTATTTCTTTTTTTTTTTTTGTTGATACTACTAAAGAATTTGTTGTATTAAGTGATATAATTTATCATTGTTATCAGTGTTTTTCATAGTATTTATCAACATTTTTTTAACGCTGATAAAAACATCTGTTATCGTCATTTTTATTACACTTTATCACTTAATAAAGTATTCATTTATCAAGTTTTTCTTAGCCATTATCACCTCTGGAGTAGGAAAAATATTTAAAAAAATAATGATTTTTATCCGTGCTAGTAAAGGGTATCTAATCGGTGATAAAGGAGATCTTTTATCAGTGCCGATAAAAGCGACTGAATTTTAAGAACACTTAGAACATCAACGTTTTATTAGTGTCAATGAACACAAATTCTAACGTTGATAAAAGGAGGGTTTGTAACAGTGTGAATGATGAAAATATAAATTAATATTATTTGTTCTAGTTTGAATTAAATCTTAATCATCAAAATTTTTTGTATAAAAAAAATATTAGATGAGACGGAAATCCATACTATAATGTAATCAGAATTCATAATTCAGACAACACATTGATCAATTTACAATGTTTTGTAGATATATGCAAAACTAATATTACATGTTATTGTACACACACAGTGCATTACAAAGATCGTATAATTCATTTTGCATACTGCGTCACTACTGCAAAACAGGGTTTTCTCAGCGCTATAAAAACACTGATAATCGAGGTGATATTAAAAGATGTCCCTTTTATCAGCGCTAAAAAAACACTGATAAATGCTCATTTTATCAGCGCTAAAAACGCTGATAAAAATGATATTTTATCAGCATTAAAAAACGCCAATAAAAGTCAAAAAAAATGTGTAAATTGGAGGGTAGACCCACCCTGCCCCCGCGCCCCATGTAAGAACCTGGTTCTTACTTTAAAACGTTTTTTTTTCTTCTGTTTCGAGCTAGTTTTTGAGAAAACAAGAGAAAATGGGTAGTTCTGTAAAAATTTTAGGTTACACGCCGTGTACTCTATAGTACACGTCGTGTGTATGTTAGGAGTGTACTGACCGAAGGCTGACTAAGTACATGTCGTGTGGTGATCGTGTAAAAATAATATATTACACGGCGTGTGGTGTTGCTTAACACGCCATGTATTTTACTTTCCGCAAATCGGCTGAGTTCTAGCCATGTGTCGACCCATGTGATGCGTCTAAGTCGTGTGATGACCTGACAACCCGCGTAAGTCAGAGTACGAACAAGCTACTACACGGCGTGTAGTCATTAATACACGTCGTGTACTTTTATTTTTATTCGTTTATATGGGAGAGTGTCGCGTCTCGTTTCCGAAAACATCTTCGTCTTCCCTGTTTTTGGATTGTGATGCTCCGGGAGGCTGGAAATGTTTCTTCTCCTAAATTCTTCATCTTACATCCATTCTTCAATTCGTCGGTGGCTGCGGGACCACATTAGGAAGGCTAAACCCGCACATCCTAGTCTGTTTGTGTTCCTTTGCCTCACATGCCGCAGTTTCTATACGAGTAGAATTGTCAGGATTTGATGAAAATGTAGATCTACAAAGACCGGCTTCGAATTGGAGCTCGATATCGGGTGTGCCTACGTCTACGAGTCTGAGGTAGGTGGTGCATACCCTGTTTTGTGTTTTCATGGTCATTTGGTGGTTACACCTTTTTAGCGCAACGTCGGGTGTTGAGCAAGACTCATGTTTCTTTATATTGAATTGACTGTATGCCTTATGGGATGTCGTTGGGCATTCTCTTATCTTGTTATGCTTGAGCGAGGCCGGGTTAGAGGTCGTTTCTCACTTGGGGCATTTTGGTCGGGGGTGCCAAAATGGTTATAAATGTTTTATTTTGATTCAAACCGTTGAGTCTAAATTGTTAAAGCATGATTAAGTTTATTAAAGGCTTTCAAGATCTCGGTGCTGGTATGGGACAACACATGGCTGGTGCAATTCAACTGTCTAATTTTTTTTGTTAGTTTAGAGTGATTCTTTTGGTTAAATATATGTGATGCTTGATATTGCGTATGTTGGAACCTTTGGATTGTATTGGGCATGACCCGAATATTCTTGAGTGATGTTGATCACATATTGGGTTTGACCCGGATTTTTTGGGTGGTTTGACCACGGGATTGGGCGTCGTGGACGTCAGATTAAGGCAGTGTGACTGTCAGGTTGGGCATGACCCAGGTTATTTGGATGACAAAGTCATCAGATTCTTGAGCGACATGGTCGCATAGACACTGGGTGTCAGAGGTGTTGTGGCTTGAGTTCTAAATTTGGCGATTACCGCTTACCTATGATTTTGGTCATGTGCACATAGATGACTTTGTAATGAGGTGGTTTTGACCACTCGTGTGGGTAGAGGCCCCCGTAGTTGCAGTTAGGTGATTGTAGTTTGGGGGTGCTTGTCGTAGAAGCCACGTGGAAGGTGAGGAGTCTTCAGACTGTTTGGGTGTGCCATGAGACGTCAATACTTGAGACACGAGGTGTCAAGAGGCACATGGTGCCAGGTTACTACCGCTTGGGCGTGCCTATGGGATGTCAGTACTTGAGACACACAGTGTCGGGTTACTATTGCTTGGGTGTGTCTACGAGATGTTGGTACTTGAGACACGCGGTGTCAGGAGGCACATGATGCCAGGTTACGCAACTGAGATTCTGACATTGGCCAAAGCAGGTGACACTCCCTGGTGGGTGCTGAGCACTAGTGGAGGTTGTGTTTACATTGTGCATCGTACTATTTATTTTCCTTATAAATGCATGCCTGCTTAAAAACCTATACAAGGTACGCACCATTGGGTGGTATCCTACTGAGACTCATCTCACACCCTACACAGGCCCTGAGGGACGTGTGTAGACTTTATGGATTTACGTGCAGGAAAGAGATCGACTTCAGGAGTTGGATTGTATTAGCTGTTGCATGGAGATTTGGCATGGACCCTAAGGTCATGCCTAGCTAGAGTTTACTTTGTTTTACTTTCTTCCTGTATCAACATGCTTACCTTGTTTACTGTAGCTACTGTTGGTTAGCCATCGGTGCCCTCTTTATATCTTGACTTTCTATGGATGCATGAATTGTCTATTCTAGTAGTTGTTACAAGTGGTTTTGGCATCCTGTTTTGTTTACATTTTGTTGCACTTGTTTCTATATTGCACTACTGGAAATCGGATCTTTCCCAACACTTATATACCCCCTTTCCCAACGGTTCTCTCAAACCGTTGGGAAAGGGGGGGTCTTTCCCAACGGTTTGGGAGAACCGTTGGGAAAGGGGGGGTCTTTCCCAACGGTTTGGGAGAACCATTGGGAAAGGGGCCTCAAAACCCCCCTTTCCCAACGGTTCTCCCAAACCGTTGGGAAAGACCCCCCCTTTCCCAACGGTTTGAGAGAACCGTTGGGAAAACTCACCCCAAAAACCAACATCCACTCCCTGGAAATTTCCACCCATCCCAACAGTTTTGAGAACCGTTGGGATAGGTCTATCCCAACGGTTTTGAGAACCGTTGGGATAACTTCTTTCATTTCTTCCAGGTCTGCTACCCGAGAACATTATATAAATCTAAATTTTAAATAATTATGATAATACATATATATATTTATGAAATTATGTTTACAAAAGTGATGTTAGCTTAGTGGTTAAGTCGTTCGATTATAAACAAGGGGTCGTGGGATCAAATCCCAGCACATGTTTTTTTTTTGAAATACAATTACCAACGGTTTTATATCCGTTGGAATAGATTTTCATATTACTTATACCAACGGTTTTGTAAACCGTTGGGATAGGTCTATACCAACGGTTTTGGGAAAACCGTTGGTATAGACCTATCCCAACGACTTACTTCGCAACGGTTCTCCAAACCGTTGGTATAGGCTATACCAACGGTTTGGAGGCCTATACCAACGGTTCCAAACCGTTGGTATAGGTTAGTATTCTACTAGTGTTGCTTCTACTAGTTTATCTGCTATTGATTGTGCTTCCGCTATGCGGGTCTGGTTCGAGTCTGCAGAGTCTCTTATTTTATATTATACTCGGACCAATACCTTATTTTCCTCTGAGGGGGTATAGCCTACCCACTATACCTATTTACACCCTCGCTGCTAGTCAGAAACTTTTGGCATTTGAAGAGGTGCGCCTAAGGTAGTAATACCTGACCCGTTTAGCACTATTCAGGTGGTTGTTCGGGTCCGGAACGTTACAAAGTGGTATCAAAGAAGGTTGTTCTTGATAGGGATTTAATAGCAGTTTTTGACTAACTACTAATGAGGTCAAGACTGCCTTTTTATTTCGACTGGTTTACTATTTGGGATATGGTAGACTGGAGATAGGTTGTAACTGGAACTGAGTTTCTAGCTTGTCCTTGGGTGCTTGCAGCCCCAGGTATGAGGGATGTACCAAGTTTCCTTGGGTGGGGATTGTTGTTTTGCTTTTGCGTAGATTACAGTTTATATGATTTCCACCTTGGTGGCTCACTTGGTGTGTGATGTTATTGATTGTGATACATGACCCTTGACCCAATGCGGTAAGGGATAGTTGAACTTTGGTCTGGTATGGAAAGTCTTGCTTACTTGGTTTTTGATAGACATATTTTTATGGTATTTCAATTTTATAACTGCATGCATGCTTTGTGAAGTGATAATACCATGTGAATAATATCAATTGCCTTGCTATGGATTATTTTGAAATGTGAAAGGTGAAATTCCTGATAGAATTGCTTGTTTACTGCAATGTGATATGTCATACTTTAAATTATGTAAAATTTTCATGTGGCATGAGATTTGGGTCTGGCTCTTATATGAGCAGGCATATACTATGGTTGAGGTGATTTTGATCACCAGGATTGGGCGACTAGGTCGTCGGTTTGAGGCAACGTTGGTTGTCAGGACGGGCATGGCCCAAAGTACTTTTGATACTTGGCTCTGTTGAGGGCGTGTAAGGAGGCCATAAGGTCGGGATGCCATGGGCATGGTCATAGTGGGGGAGATTAAGAGTAGTTGTTATACGCTGCCTTTTTACTGATCTTTCTATTTGCACTGAATATATTGTGATATATATGGGCTGTCTAACCATTTATGGTATTCAGCGGGTTCCTCCTATACGGCTCGATGGAGTATTAGGCGGGTGATGGTACAATGCCACATGAGCATGATCAGGTTCAGACACCTAAGGGACAAACAAAGCATGAGCCATAGGTACAATCTCGGGGATAGGATCAGGTTTAGGATCCAATGTAGGCCAAGCAACAACCGAGTTTGACAACGTTTGGGTCGTGGCTCGATGAGCAGCTCTGATCTAGTATGATATGTGTCTTGTAGAGGATTGATAGAGGCGCACAGGGTACGGAACCATCTATGGCATATCTGACATGGGAGTTCCAGTCACAGCACCCACCGCTTTTCAGGGCGAGGGTGGTCCACAGACGACTAAAAACTAGATAGAGAGCATGCAGACGATCTTTGAGTAGCTCGAGACGCCTTCAAGGTGGAGGGTCAAGCTGAAAACGTACATGCTGAGAGAACCGGCGAAGTGTTGGTGGGATGTTCAGGTTCAGGCTCGCAGACATGAAGGATTGACATGGAAGGACTTCGAGGAAATGTTTTTCAAGCACTTTTTCCCAGAGACACTGAGTGCAGAGAGAGCTTGGGAGTTCTTGAGCCTCCAGCAGGGTGACATGTTCGTCATGGACTATGCAACTACCTTCACTGAGTTTTCTCACTTTGCACCAGGTATGGTAAGCGATGATACCTCGAGGGTGAGGCGCTTCGAAGATGGATCACGACACACCATTAAGGTGCGGGTGAACATCTTCAGGTTGGCCTCGTTCTCAGAGGCAGTGAATCAAACGCTCATAGCCAAGGGAACTTGATGGATAGGTCCTATTTGAGTTGGTTGACAACTTCAGGTGATGGTTTAGATAGAAGGAAGCGAGGTCGGGATGAGTTCTAACAAGGCAGTCAGGCCAAAAACTAAGCTAAACCACCTCGTGGTGGTTCATCAGTGGTTTGATTTCGGTGTGAGCATCCAGGGAATGTTCGGACTCAGTGTGATAGACCTCCAAAAGAGTTTCGGGCATGTGGACAGGTCAGACATCTAGAGAGGTTCTGCAGACAACCTTCTCAGACAGCTGGTAGACAGGGACCAGGATAGACGGTGGCATCCAGGGTCGATTCAAGATCGGTACCAGGTAAGAGTAGTTGAGGCTCGACTGCACGCATAGGACATGAAAGAGACAATGGGACCCAACTGAGGGGTTAGTGGCTGGTGACTGGAGCAGCACCGTAGGGAGGTCAGACATCGGGCAGTCGTACTTTAGGTTAGGTGCACATTGTGGAGCTATCGGAGGCTGAGTAGGCTGGTGAGCCGATGATGGTCATAGGTACTATAATGACCCATACTTTACATAAATTGTTATTACTTCAGAATTGAAGCATACTTATTACAACATATAACAAAACCATGAAAGGACCGTATAGGTATAGTGTCTTTAGAAACTGGGAAACATAAACAACCAGTTCATAAAATCAACTACACTGTCTCTCATTTATTTCATCATATCTAGAGTCCCTTTTTGGAATATTCTACTTAATATCCTTCTTCCTGACTTGGGGAAAAGAAAACATACAAAAGGGTGAGATCAAATGCTCAGTAAGGGTAAACAAAAGAAATATCAATCATATCATATTCATAAGAACATAACATTTTGAAAATCTTAACCTGCAAAAGAGATCATAATATCATGTCATGGGATAAATCATAATAATGAAAAGTAATCCCAAATAATCATAACTTAAAACATGAAACATTGTGTCATACACACATAATCATAGAAAATCATTTCTTATTATTTAAGACTCATTTCCAAGACTATCATAGCGGACAAAGTCCATTTCTGAACCGAGTTCACTCCTCGTTCCAGTCTTGTATCACTGAACCAGTTTAACTTGTCGTTCCAGTCATGTCTATCTCATGAGATATAAATATTTACCCAATGCATTGGAGGGATATATAGGTCTCACCCATCTCATAATTAAACCATTCTTATGTGTTCCACAAAATCATAAATCATACAACATAGCATAACCCATGTAATAAAAAAATGGGATTCTTAAACATCGTGACATCATAAAACAATTCATATAAGATAAAGGACTTCATAAAAATAATTCCATCACAAAATAATCAAATAAATGTAATAATAGGTATAGAAACATAACCCTACATTATCTTAGATGGAAAATAATTTTGATAAAACACTTGAACTCCATTATTGAGGAAAATATCCTTTATATTTCAAAAACATTTTTCCTTTCTTAACATGTCATAAAATTTTAAACTAAAAGAAGTTAATTAAAAATAAACTTGAAAATTTGTAAAGGAAGATTCATGGAAATAATGTTCTATGGAATCATAAAAATCCATTCATTCCGTATAAGTTAAAAAAAACATTCTTCTCGTACTTTGGCCGAAAAAGTCAAAAAGTACTTCGTACTAAAAACGACAAAAGATTCCTTTCATATCTTTTACTAAAAACACACCAATGGGTAAAATTGGATTTAAACAATTTTAGGAGGATACAAATAATATTACATATTGAGGAAACATGGATGTGGATGATAAATATTCCCCAGTAAATTCTGAAGTATAAACAATCTTGGATAAAAATGAGATTGCGAGATTTTCCATTACCTTAGGTCCGATGTGCTTTGTACGTATCCGAACCTCCTGTATAATGATTTAAATAATGTTATTGACTTATTACATAATAATATTCATTGTTATGATATCATATATGATCATATTCTTATCTTCTTATTAGTAATATTTCATTGTTACTTGTTATTCGGGTGTTCATTGCTTTATGTTCTTATGCATGTTTTGTCGAATAAATTCTTATTCCTCTTTTTAGGTTATAGATACCTCATTTACATAATGGTATTAATGTAATATATATCATATTTATTCATTCAATTCATTTATATAATAATTTTTCAATGAAGATCATGTAGAACGAGTCGCATCACATCGTGGAGACGGTAGGCCGTACGTACGCACGAGCGATGATATCGTTCCCATGATCGTGGAATTGTATTAAAGTGTATGTATACTATTTCAGAATCAATATCACTTTACAATAATCATATATAGTTATTCTTTACACCATTATACCCATCCAAGTAAGGTGGTGGTGGAAAATAGATTACACCACGGCGTGGAGACGGTATTTCGTACGTACGCACGCGCGGTGATTTTGTTTTCCGTAGGATGGATAGAAGGTGAAATAGGGTTGTTTCATATTTATAATAACATATCAGTATATGAGTGATACTTATGTTATTACTTCATAATGAAACAACTAAATAAGAGGAAGTATAAGAAGAAATAAATTTGAAAGAATCGGTAGCAGATATTACCTCTTCTTCGACACGCCTCTTTGAAACCTCCTTTTAGGGCACTAAAATTGGTCTTTGAAGAAGAAAAGGACCTATATTATGTTGATAAGAAATTTTAGAAGGGAAATGGGCAGGGTTTGGCCGAGCTTTAAGGCTCAAAATGGTGTGAGGAGGAGAGGTAGGAGGTTCCCTTTTATAAGGGAGGAGAGGGGCACCTTTGGAATTATAAGAAATATTAATTTATAATAAATTACAACCCCACTTAAAAACCTCAAAAAATGACTCAAATCCTAAGATTAGATGATATAGGATTGTAATCTCATCAACCAATAAAATTTATACAAGTTGGGAATTTATTTTAAACATTATCAACTTGATTTATCCTTATATAATCTATTTAATTTTATTTGCGGTAATACTATTCTAAATTTTAAATCATTATAAATAATTACTTATATGTTGTGAATTGTCCATAATTGTATACTTTATTACATTTTCGACCATATAAATTTTAATTTATAATTTTTAAATATTTTTGTGTTTTTTAAACAATTTTATAATATGTAATTTTTATAAAATAACAATAGTGTCAATTTTGACACTATTTATTTATTTGAATTTAAATAAAATATATATAGAAGATATGTTCGAACTAATAGATTTAATAGATTTATAAAATTTCATTTTTATCTAGAAAATTATTGGAGCACATTAAATAGTTCATATAATATTTATTTTAATACTTTTAAAATTATTTATTTGATAATTCAATCAATAAAATAATTTCAACATCACTATTGTGTCATAATTAATGATAATTATTTCTTACTAAAAATTATAAATAAATTCATATGATGTAGATAATTTTATTATATTTTTAGGGACTATTTATATTTGAAGTTTTATGATGTTTATCACTAAATTAAAATTATTACACTTATAAGATTTAAGAGAGTGACATGTTGTTACTTTCTTTTGTTTTAATAATAATTATATTATTTCATGGTCAAAAGTCCATGTAATGAATCTATTCCAACCCTTAGGTGATATTAGTCGACTTTTATTCATCCAATAGGATTTTGGAAAGTGTTAGGGTAATTTTATAATCTTATTTTTACCCTTACTTACCCGATTTACCTTTAACTGTAGTAAATAAAAATTACCGTAGTTACTATTCATAATATAAAAAAATAAAAGCAACCTATTAACATAATATGGACCCACTGAATTAAAATATGGAATCCATTTTTCAAAATTCAAAACACATAAGTTGCAGTAATTAATTTAAAATTAATCCCATTGTTAAGAAAACGGGTTTTAAAAGTTAAAACATTGTCAAAGATTGCAATGTTTTTACCTATGAATTCAATATAAAATTAATGGTAATGATATAAATTATATTAAATGGTAAAAATATATTCTATTTATACTTTAAAACCATTCAATATTATAATTTAACCATATAAATGATTGCGATGAAAAAAGTTGTTTTTAATTAAAATATAACGTGTTTTTACTATTCATTAAAATATGAAAGTTATCAGAATAATATGAAAAATTTATCCAAAGTAAATTTTTATATAATAATTCCAAAGAAGAATTTTATTTTGTCAAATCGAACTTATAAACATGTCAAAAACTAGATTTAAAGTTGGCGCGCCATCAAAAGGCGGCAAAATTGCATTTTTTGAAAAATACTTATTTTACCAGAAAAATTTATTTTGTTCTTATACCATGTTCTAGAAAATGTGTAAGATGAATAATAATGTTATAAAATTCAAAATTTAGTTAATATTATTCATAACGACTATTTCATAATAATATTATAACAATATATCATTGTTTAGTGAAACTCGATATTGCGTACAACACACGCTATCAAGGAAGGTTGCTCTTGCGTATAACGTAAGCCAACCTAGTGTTGTGTGTAGTGAAAGATTCCTTTGATGTTGCGTATAAAATAAGACATAAAAAAATATACTTCTCATAAAATATCAGGGTGTTACAGGTACACCATGGGAGTGGCTGTGATTTTCTTGTTTTCTTTTTGGCATGACCTGTTGAGACATGTCCGTTTTGAGTGCATGAGATGCACAAGATATATATGGACTGACCAAATGATAGTCAGTGGGATTTTCACCATTTTAGATGTGTGATATTATATATATATGTGTGTGTGAGATGCGTGGCATCAGGAGCATCAAGGATGTGAAATACTTGAGGTGTCGTGGGCATAGAGGCATTGAGGATGCAGGTTACTTGAGGTGCAAGACACAAGGTTTTGTTTTGAGCATCCATGGGATGCAGGAACTCGTAGAGACGGACACCGATGCATTGTGGGATACATTTGGGTGTCGGAAATGACATGGGGGAACCTGATGGGGTCCAGGGGTGATGATGTGTCACAGGAGAACCATGAGTCTAGAAATAGGCCATTGGACCTTTGTTTGATTCGAGTTTCAAGCCAGAATTGTTTGTAGTTTTCTTCACCACACTTGGAAGGGAAATTCAGGGATGAATTTCTTTAATGGGGGAAGTTTGTAAGAACCCAGTTCTTACTTTAAGGTATGAGTTATTTTCCTTCTGTTTTGAGTTAGTTTTTGAGAAAATAGGAGAAAACGGGCAATTCTGGAAAATTTCCAGGTTACACACTGTGTACTCCATAGTAGATGCCGTGTGTATGTTAGGCATGTACCGACCAAAGGATGACTAAGTACATGACGTGTGGTGACTGTGTAAAAATAATCTACTACATGGCGTGTGGTGTTACTTAACACGCCATGTATTTTACTTTATGCGTACCGACTGAGTCCTAGTCGTGTGTTAACCTGTGTGACGCGTCTAAGTCGTGTGATGACCTGAAAACCCATGTAAGTCAGAGTACGAACAATCTACTACATGACATGTAGTCCTTAATACACGCAATTTACTTTTATTTTTATTCGTTTATATGGGAGAGTGTCACGTCTCATTTTAGAGAACATATTATTCTTCCATGTTTTCGAACTGTGATGCTCCGGGAGGCCGAGAACGCTTCTTCTCCTAGATTCTTCATCCAACATCTGTTATTCAATCCGTCGGTGGCTACAGGACCGCATCAGGAAGGCTAAAACTACACATCCTATTTCTTTATTGTTCCTTTTCCTCACACTCCACAATTTACATCTGAGTAGAATTGTTAGGATTTGATGGAAACGTAGATCTACGAAGACCGGCTTCGAATTGGAGCTTGATATCGGACGTGCCTACGTCTGCGAGTCTGAGGTATGTGGTGCATACTTTGTTTTGTGTTTTCATGTTCATTTGGGGGTTGTATCTTTTTAGTGCAATGTTGGGTATTGAGCGAGACCCATGTTTCTTTATATTGAATTGATTGTATGCCTTATGGGATGTCATTGGGCATTCCCTTAACTTTTTATGCTTAAGCGAGGCCGAGTTAGAGATCGTTTCTCGCTTGGAGCATTTTGGATGGGGGTTCCAAAATGGTTATAACTGTTTTATTTTGATTTAAACTACTGAGTCTAAACTGTTAAAGCATGATTAAGTTTATTAGAGGCTTTCAAGACCTTGGTGCTGGTATGGGATAACACATGGCTAGTGCAATTCAACTGTCTAAATTGTTTTTCCAGTTTAGAGTGATTCTTTTGGTTAAATATATATGATTCTTGATATTGCATATATTGGAAGCTTTGGGTTGTGTTGGGCATGACCCAGATATTCTTGAGTGATGTTGATCACAGGTTGGGATTGGCTCAGATTGTTTGGGTGGTTTGACCACGAGATTGGGCATCGTGGACATCAGATTAAGGCAGTGTGACTGTCAGGTTGGGCATGGCCCGAGTTACTTGGATGGTAAGGCCATCAGATTCTTGAGTGACATGGTCGTAGAGACACGAGGTGTTCGAGGTTGTGGCTTGGGTTCTAAATTTGGTGATTACTGCTCACCTGTGATTTGGGTCATGTGCACATAGATGACTCTGTAATGAGGTGGTTTTGACTGCTCGTGTGGTAGAGGCCCCCGTAGTTGCGGTTAGGTGATTGTAGTTTGGGGGTGGTTGCCATAGAATCCACATGGAAGGTGAGGAGACTTCAAACTGTTTGGGCATGCTATGGGACATCAATACTTGGGACACGAGGTGTTAGGAGGCACATGGTGCTAGGTTACTATCGCTTGGGCATGCCTACATGACATCGGTACTTGAGACACGCTGTTTTAGGAGGCACATGGTGTTGGGTTACTATTGCTTGGGCATGCCTATGGGATGTCGGCACTTGAGACACGCAGTGTTAGGAGGCACATGGTGTCAAGTTACGTAGTTGATATTCCGACGTTGGCCGAAGCAGGTGACACTCCCTAGTGGCTGTTGAGCACTAATGAAGATTGTGTTTACATTGTGCATCATACTATTTACTTTCCTTATAGATGCATGCCTCCTTAAACACCTATATAAGGTACACACCATTGGGTGATATCCTACTGTGACTCATCTCACACCCTACACGGGCCATTTGGGACGCATGTAGACTTTATGGATTTACGTGTAGGAAAGGTATCAACTTTAGAAGATGGATCGTATTAGCTGTTGCATGGAGATTTGGCATGGACCTTGAGGTCATACCTAGCTGGAGTTTACTTTGTTTTACTTTCTTCCTGTATCAGCATGTTTACCATATTTACTGTAGCTACTATTGGTTAGCCATTTATGCCCTCTTTATATCTTGACTTGTTATGGATGCATGACTTGTCTGTTCTAGTAGTTGTTACAAGTTGTTTTAGCATGCTGTTTTGTTCACATTCTGCTGCACTTGTTTTATATTGCTTCTGCTGGTTTATCTTCTATTGATTGTGCTTTTTCTATACAGGTCCAGTTCGAGTCTACAAAGTCTCTTATTTTATATTATACTCATACCAGTACCTTATTTTCCTCTAAGAGGGTATAACCTCCCCACTATACCTATTTACACCATTGCTGCTAGTCAGCAGCCTTTGGCATTTGGGGAGGTGCGCCTAAGGTAGTAACACCCAACCCGTTTAGAACTGTTCAGGTGGTTTTTCGGGTCTGGGACGTTACACCCCAACCACCCCTTTAATAGCATTGGGCGCACACTCCCCCACCATTTAACATCACTCGAACTCGAGACCTCTCCTTTGCGCACTTTCACCTTTACCACTCGCTCATATTGTTTTGTTCTCCATTTAATGATATATCTATTTATATATATATAGTTATATTTATTCATATATTAATATAGATTCACACACACACATATAGTTATATTTTTTTATTCGTATATTAATATATATTTATAAGATTAGTTTTAAATACATTTATAAAATATGTTTTTTGTGTGTATAAATAAACAAATACATATATACAACATATATACACATGTATATATATTATATATATGTGAATATGTAGGTATAATTATAAATATTTATATATATTTACATATATTATATATGAATATGTATATTCATATGTTAGAATATATAGATAGTATATATCAGTTCGTTAATACAGACACACACTAATACACACACACACACACACACATTATACAGGTATATAAATATTCATATATTTGTATTTTAAATAAAGATATTAATTTTTATTTATAAAAGGCTTATATATTGAGAAATATATTTTATATGTAAATATGTTTAATTATTTATTTATAAAATTAAATTTTTATGTGTGAATATATAAAAAATATGTATATATTGTTATATATTTGATTATAAATAATAGTATATTGTAAAAAACAATAATAATTCAAATCCATGATATCAATATGAATGTAATCCCGGAGAATAAATTCAGTCCATACTGAAAAGAGGCAAAAAGATCCCCTTAAACGAGGCTAAAATTTCATCGAATTTTAAAAAATTTGGGCATCACGACTAAAAACTTACTTTTGGATACATTTTGAGCCTTTTTAGCCTTAAAAAACATGAAAAATGGTTTCCCTCTATCATTAGTGCGTAGATATTGTTGTAAGCTTCAATTTGATATGTGGTGGAGCTCAAACGGACACCCAAATCGAAATTTATGGTCATTTGAAGTTTGAGTTATGTTTTCAACTTATTTTAGATCTTTTATTAATTTTTTTATTTTTTGTATCTTCAAATTATTATTAAATGATCATTAATCAATAATAATTAGAAAATTATTAATTAATAATATTTTTTAAAATATTTTATAAGTCTTTTTCACTAAATATATTATATATTAAATGTAAATATATATTTATACTTATCTAAATCATATTTTAAAAATATATATTATGTTTATGTCAATATAAATATATTTATATATTTATATAATGATTTATTATTTTTAATGTTTTTTTTGAAATATACTCTTTATCAGCGCTAGTAAAAAAAGTATTGATAAAGATCTCCATTTATCAGTGCTACTAAAAAAAGCGCTGATAAAGGGCGGCGCTGCGAAAACCTGTTTTTTTGGTAGTGATATTATGTAATGTCATGTTTTTTTCCAATAAAAAAATTGTTAACCCACACTTCAAATATCTCAATATATCACATCTAATACAACATGAATCTAATTTAATGGGAAGGAGAGAAAAAACAGTGTGAACAACACTCGATTGTGAGTAATGCCCAAAAAATATAACATAAAAAAACCTAATTTTTCAATAGAATAAACCTCAACATAAAAAAATATATTTAATCTCAAAACATGGTGTGAGGATACATAACACATCAAACTTTATTATCATTTGGACTAAATAATTTAATTGGTATGAATAAAAAGTTGAAACCAAACATATATTTATGAGAACGTAACAAAGAAAGGCAATGGAACCAATCAACATTATATGCAGACTGCGTATTCAATATGTGGAATTTAATTCACCTTTTATTTTGTTACTTAAATTCATTTTTATTTAATATGCCTTTTCTGTTGAGACTTTATTACACAGTTGTAAAAAGGGAACCGACCAATTTAGCTCCACCTTCCGCGTGTCCCTATTTTGTTTTGTGAGGAATTCTTAAGATATGCCCCGACATTTCCCCCTTTTCCTTTTTTTGCAGCGCCTCCAGGGACTGAAGAGGGACCTTTTTTCACCGAAGAGAGATTAGAGAAATAGAGAGCGCAGAGGATCCTCTTCTAAGCACAAGGGAGAAGGCGAGGGAGATCAACAACGTCACAAGGGTGTGGGGATCTCCTGGTTTGATGTTCCAGCACACATTAAAACAGATGTCCCACCTTCATTGGTGTCATAGTTTGCCCAAGATAGATCAGAGAGAGGCGAGACATCAACAAAGGTCAACCATGAAATTGTTGTGTTCCTCCTCACCATTTTAGAGGTTGTTGTTCACGTTCTTGATCCCAAAAAGTGGCGACGACACCCTGGACAATAACAACAATGATAGGGGTTCTTGTTCTTGAATCTGAATGTCCAAAAATCTTGTTCGTACTATATCCAGATGGGAATGATGCTTCTTGGACCTCGATGAATCTTCTGGCTAGCTGCGTCGAGCATGGACAACACCTAGTATATTTGGATCGAAGAACTCCCGAGTCACGACAGTGGACTTAGATGGCATTGGCACTTCTGGAATTTATCTCTCAATGTATTTGATTTTATTAAATTAGTGTTGTACATATTATGTTTTATGTTTAATGAGAATTAATTCAAGTCTTGAAATGATGTATTAGCCGCTATCCACTACTAGCATGTGTTATGTTCACTGTTGAAATTCATTTGATTTATTCCTCATGTTGGAATGCAATGCAAACCTTCTATTACATGTTGTCAGATTGTATATAATAAAATGAAAATAAACATCATTTTCACATTTTGGATTTTAATGAATCAAAACACCCAATAGATCATGGGCTATTATGTGGGGACCGTCTCTCGTGCATAGGGGTATTCCCCACAAGAAGTGGTATCAGATCCTAATTAGGTTTAAGTTTTGCTTCTTTAAAATTTGAAATTGCTTGTTCTTTTCTTTCAAATGATTTGTTAGTGGATTTTATCTCCTGTTGCATCATATGTTTTGATTATTTTGTTTATCTTGGTTGTGTGCTCTCTTGGGATGTAATTTTATTCTATTGCTAATAGTTTGTTTCCTTATCGTTTTCCTTTTTTCCTTTGCCTATCTGGGCCTCAAAGACGCCTCTTGGTAGTTTCTACCTATGTGTGTCTATGGTTTCAGGATAGGAATGAGTTCTGTGTGAGGTTTTCCTATGTTTGAGAGATGGTTATCAGTAAGGTTTAGGCAGGATCATGTGTCTCCAATGTCTACCTTTTTCTTATGAGATGAGATTATGTTAGCTCTATTATGTTTCTCTGCATATTTTAGGACTATTTTCTCCAGGTATGGACCTGTAGTGAGTTCAGTGTTTAGGATTAGGTAGCTTGTGGTTGAAGTGCTCTAGTTTGTCACTTGGTTGGCCACTAAGATTTTTTGTTTGATTTTTGACCTTGTTTAGTGACTTTTTTTTGGTTTCCTAGGAACCTTGTTCCTTTAATAAGATTAGAATAGGATGTGTGGCCCTTTTTCATCTTGTCTCCCCCTAGGTTTCTAGTCGAATCATAGCCTTTGTTCTCGCATCTTAGAGCTATCCTAGGATGTTGAGACTGCTTTCATGTGTCCTTGTAGTTTTTCTTTTGTTTGAAGATATATCATTTT
Source organism: Viscum album (assembly GCA_963277665.1). Lineage (NCBI taxonomy): Eukaryota > Viridiplantae > Streptophyta > Magnoliopsida > Santalales > Viscaceae > Viscum > Viscum album. The sequence continues at coordinate 74,982,308 of OY728134.1, read as the reverse complement.
GGATTTTGTTTAGGCGGTCATCTCATTGGGTAGAGATTCTAAATCCATCTTTTAAGTATCTTCTGGTGTCTTGCGTTGGGAGTCTTCCTGTTAGAGTTTTTAGGTGGGGTGTCTCGGTTTTAAAGTCGATGGTGTTTGGTGCTTCGGTCCTCTTGTGTTTTTATGGGTTCAGGTGGAGACCTCTTTCAGTTTTTTTCCTTTACTATGCACGCTTTCTCTCTATTGCTTCTTTTTTCTACTATTTTTCATAATTTCACTATTTTGTACTGAGTTGCATTCTATGTGAATTCTTTGAGTTTTGTTTTGTCATGTTTTTATATGGGGATAAATACTGCTCTGTTTCTTGGTATTCTGCAAGCACTGGTGAGCTGTTTCAGAGGACCTGTTATGGCATGTGATTTTTTGGTCCCATCTTCTTTTCTAGCATCATATTAGAGTGCGAATCAGGTAAGTGCATGTATGACCTTTATCATGCATTTATTTATAATTATTTAATTCTGAGCATGTTAGCAGCTTTAAAATATCATTCAACTTCAGGCGACATGTGTCGCAGTTGCTACATGGTAAGGGGACTGCATGGGTCATACCTCGTAGGTTTTTTTATGTTTAGGATATGCCCAAGTTTATGATGTTAGGCGGTGCAAAATCATAACATGGTTAGTTTTTAATTTGAAAGGTGGAGAGTGTGATGTTGTTGTATATTAAAATTGTTCGTGCATTTAATTCTTAAGGTGAAGAATTGTGAAATTTAATTCACGTTTTATTTTGTTAATTAAATTCATTTTTATTTAACATGCCTTTTCTGTTAAGGTTTTGTTACGCATTTGGAAAAGGGAACCGACCAATTGAGCTCCACCATATACATGTCCCTATTTTGTTTTTCAAGGGCTTCTTCATATCTTCCCTAAAGTTTTCCCCTTTTATTGTTTTTTTGTAGTGCATTTAGGGATTGAAGAGGTCCCATTTTTCACCGAAGAGAGATTAGATAAATAGAGAGCACAACAAATCCTCTTCTAGGTGCAAGGGAGAAGGCGGGGGAGAGCAATGATTCCGTAAGGGCATGGGGATCTCCTGCTTTGATGTTCCAGCACACATTACGGTGGATATTTCACCTTAATTGGTGTCATAGTTCACCCAAGAGAGATCAGAGAGAGGCAATATTTCAGTGGAGTTCAACCATGAAATTGTTGTGGTCATCCTCGCTGATGTAGAGGTTGTTGTTCATGTTCTTGATCCCAGACAGTGGCGATGACACCCTGGAAAACAACGACAATGACAAGGTTTTTTTTTCTTGAACCCAAAGGTTTGAAAATTTGGTACAAACTAGATCTGGATGACAACGATGATTCTTGGACCTCGACGGCTCTTCTGGTTAGCTGCGTCGAGCATGGAAAAAACTTGATAGATCTAGATTGGAGAACTCCCGAGTCACGACGATGGACCTGGATGACATTGGCACTTCTGGAATTTTATCTCTCAATGTATCTGGTTTTATTAAATCAACGTTATACAAATTATGTTTTCTGTTTAATGATAATTAATTCAATTCTTGAAATGGTTTATTATCCACTATCCACTGTTGGAATTCATTTGATTTATTCCTCATGTTGGAATGCAATGCGAACCTTCTATTACACATTGTCGGTTTGTATATAATAAACTGAAAATAAACATCATTTTCACATTTCAAATTTTAATGAACCAAAACACCTAATAGATCCTGGGCTATTGCATGGGGATTGTCTCTCACACTTAGGCTCATCCCTCACAACACAATATATAGATTTTTCAAAATAAGAATATGTATACAATGTGAACAAAATGTTAACATGCATATACCCCACCTTTGTTACACCACATATACTAAATTTATAATATGTGCATAATGTATATTACAGTGCAAGAATATACACTATCTATGAAATATATCCATATTACATGTTGAATAATTTTACTCATTTTTGTGCATTCATGTTGAAGAATATTACATATTGTAGTGCATGCATACATGTTGCGGTATTGTTGTATGTAATATGTGCATATTACATTGTATGAACATTACATATTACATATTTCACTATATGTATATACAATGCCTCATGTGTATATTACATACTGCAGTGTATACATACATGTTACATAGCGGAAATGTTGGTGAATAATTATGTAACGCATAGGCCTGACTCACTCCATGAACAGTAACCAAAAGGGTTCGCCACATGAACCTAGAGGCACCTCCCTGAATGGAAAAGGCTACCGACTAGCAGCGAGGGTTTAATGAGGTATCATGAGGAGGCTATACCCCCTACTCCAGAGTGCATAGTAAGATATAAAATAACCAAACATCATTCATAATAGTAAATAATCAGATCACGTGTAAGCAATAAACAATAATCGATATAAAAGGTAATGCGGAAGTAGTATAGTCATACAAGTACGATTTCCCATAGAAATTATCACATATATAATACATAACAAAATAAAAGTACTGGAGGCTCTACTACATCTCTAAGCTTCGCCTCATCTTGATCTTTTATCATGTCCCAACTGTACAACTAAACGATCTAACTTGGGCCTCTTCCCAACATGTGCCTAAAATAAGTGAGAGTATTCTTGGGTACCCCAGTGCAATGGAAGTGTAAGAAAGGTGTGAGTACATAAATCAGTAGAGAACCACCAATGTGTTCCCATACCATACCAATAATTCATTGATATTTTCATTCTCAGAATAAATAAACATATCATTGAACAAAATAAATAAACCAACCACAATACCTATTTTAGCTCGATGCTAGAATGACTTTGATCATGAGCATCACCTCAGGGTAACCTCTGTCCTCTCATTGGGGATCCTGTTCTCACACCTCCATAGATGAGTAGTGGACCTTGGGGTGTCACAATACATCGATCATCCTCAAGACCAAAGGTTAAACCCCATGATAATATTTGGGGGTTCTCAATGTTAGGCCGGCAACTAATTACTAGATGGGAGAGGACCTAGGCAATACTATACTTCCTGGCATGATTGATTCTTGGTAAACCCATACAATCAAAGGGAATACCTCCCCTAGATCCCATAGTCAATATCTTGAACATCAACTAACTTGCATATCCTCAACTGAACCATTAAGGACGTGTCCACCCAATCCTAGGGGGTATCTTGGGCATCAATCGAGGAGAAAGACCAATCACCCTCAAGATGTCCAACATCCGTGCTCAGGGATATATGCCCACTTGACACCACATACCAGTATTCAAATCTCAAGAATCATGGGCATTCACAATGGTCTACTAGCATCTTCATTCGAATCCCGACACTTTGGCATTCACAATGGTATCATTGTATCAAAGGAACCCCTACCATCCCAGGGATTCCTATACGCACACAATCACTAGCTCAGATGCTAGATCCTAGGTACCACCTCCAAGAATCCACTCTGACATCAACCATATCTCTGGATGCTATCCGATCTAGGAATGCACTCCTCATATACCGTGTGATTGGATCCCAAACACACCGAGCATCCTAGGGTCTCATTCATATCAACATGTGATTCCTATGCATCCCAACCAATCAGATAGTGCTAGGCCCAACGGACGATTCCCAAACATCTTGGACAATCACATACCCCAACAACATAATAAAATAAAACATATCAAGGATTGATCAAACGCTCATGCCCACCACACAGTCTATAGACCCTCAGGCTCACGAGTTCAATACGAGTCTTAGGTGTCACCCGCTACCATCTCTACCCAAAGCCACATACACCCGCTCAGGGTTATTGCTCAAAGGGGAACCCACAAGGGTCCCCTAGTTTATCACTATAGAGGAGGTATATCGCTCAGGATCCTTGGTCAAAATTAGTATGTCAGTACCACACCCAATGCTTGGAGGATATATCATCCCTCAACATCATCCAAGTCACATCATGGCCTCACAAGCCTCAGAGGTACACCACACTGATGATAATCTTGATATATGGACCAAAGCCCATCTCCATGTTCAGGGTGACTCCATACCATTCAATTCACCGCAATCCATCTCCAATCTACCTACAGTCTATCCACCTAGACCACATGTGTCTCAAGGGACCTCACTCAGCCTATGAGGGTCGTCCATCTTAGGTCATGTCACACCACCTCTTGGAGGTGTCTAGAATTATGGGTATCCTCTTAGTTCATGCCTTGATCATCAGCGACTGAGGTGTCAATCTATTTCCCAAGGTCCTCAGTGTCCTTGGCACTTTGACTCTTTTAATTTTGGGTTCTCATGCAATTTAACAATTTAATTTAAATTTAACTATTTAAATTAAATTAAACAATTTAATAATAATAGGGTCCATCACCCTACTAGAGAGGTCGTACGCCCACATGCATATAAACATCATGCATAAGTCATATAGCAAGTAATAGGATCTCTTAAATCACCCTGAAGCTTTTCCATTTAATCCCCAGCCAGACAACTTGTTGCCCAAGCTCATCCAAGGTCTTCTCAACACCACTGACCACTATTTGCATTCCTAGGCACCCAAATCATGCTAATTAATCCAAATTAATTAATTATAACCTCATCATAATTAATTAAACAATCCACATTTAAGAAAACAATTTAATTTAATAAAGGGAAAAATGTCAGAAACTCACCAGATGACCTCATCACACCGAAACCATAACCAAAAACTTACAGAAGGTCCACAATAAACCCCTAACATCATCTCGGGTGAAATACCTATTAAGCGTCACTGATACAATAATTAAATAAATCAAATTTAAGGGAGAAACCCTTAATAAAACTATGGTGTGACGCACCTTTGAAAAAATGATGAACGACGATGGGCGAATGTTGTCTCGGGACATCCTCTAACTAGGCTACACAAAAGCCCCATTAAAATCTGGTGATTTCACCATTCTCAATTAAAATCTCTATAATTCCCATAATCCGAAAAATGTTGAAATCAGTGGAAAACAAGGGAAAAGAAGATGGAGGTAAAGGAGAGGAAAACCTTACATAAAATAACCATTTGATTGGACCAAGAATCATGCTGAATGGAGGGAAAAAAGAGAAGGGGGGTTCCAAGTGAGTCCCTTCCATGTGCTCCATCCCTAAAAAGAAGAGGAAGGGGAAGGTGGCCCCCCTTTACATTTAAAAAAAACTGCCATCCATGATTCACGACGTGACGATAAGCCACTACTACAACTTGGCCTTTTATCAGTGCTAAAAAATGACATTAACAGCGCTAGAAAAGCGGTGTTAATGTCGATGAAGATAAGGGGGGGGGGTCCCCTTTATCAGCACTCTGAAAAGCATTGATAAAGGAGACCCCCCTTTATCTACGCCAGCATTAACATCGCTTTTTTAGCGCTGATAAAGGTGTCCTTTATCAGTGCTCAAAAAAGCGCTGATAAAGGCACCTTCACCTGCACCTACAGAACCAACACCTTCACAAACCAGCACCTGCACACCTGCACAAAATAGCACCTCCACACCTGTACAAAACAGCACCAACACATAATATTTTGACAAACAATGCTATATACATTTACTTAACATCATGAATACAAAAAACACACTACTATATACATTTCAAACAATGTTTTACATGGTTACAATTACAATTATCCAACAATAGTTATAAACATTAATGTTTCATCCTTTGATATCCATGATCCTCTCTCAAAAATTGTCGTCCACGGTATTTGTTGCTGAACAAAACATCCGAACTTAAGGAAAAAAATTCACCTATATAAGAAAACAAATATTATGTTAGTAATACAATAACGAAATAAATTAAAACATTAATATGAAAGAATACATTAATATGGAAATGTGAAACTAAAATATGGAAATGATAAACTCAAATGTTTTCATTCTGATAACAATGAAAGGGAATAATGTAAAATCAATATGTTTTTGGATGATTTATCTCATTTAATAAATACTGATTTTTTATCTAATGAAAAGATTTACCAGTAACACCGTGCATCGGATTGAGGTTCAGTTGATTCATACATGTCAAAAATGACTCCTAGATCATTGTCCTAAAGTATCAAAACAATCCGAATGCATTTTCTCAGTTTTCCATATGTCACTCGTGTTGTTTTCTAAAGTTAATGTCAATTTCAAACTGATATAAGACATTTTTAGCCATACCGGTCACACCGTGTGTCAGATTGAGGTGCGGTATATTCGTACACCTCAAAAATGACTCATGTATTATTTTACTAAAGTATCAAAACAATCCGAATGAGTTTGCTCGGTTTTCCATATGTCACTTGTGTTGTTTTCTAAAGTTAATGTCAATTTCAAACTGATATCAGACACTTTTATCCATACCGGTCACACCGTGCATCAGATTAAGGTGAGGTTGATTCTTAAATGTCAAAAATGACTCAAGGATCATTGTCCTAAAATATAAAAACAATCTGAATGCATTTTCTTGGTATTCCGTATGTCAGTAGTGTTGTTTTCTAAAGTTAATGTCAATTTCAAACTGATATCAGACACTTTTAGCCATACCGATCACACCGTGCACCGGATTGAGGTACGGTTGATTTGTACACGTCAAAAATGACTCATGGATCGTTTTCCTAAAGTATCAAAACAATACGAATGCGTTTTCTTGGTATTTTGTATGTCAGTAGTGTTGTTTTCTAAAGTTAATGTCAATTTCAAACTAATATCAGACACTTTTAGCCATAACGATCACACTGTGCGTCAGATTGAGGTGTGGTCAATTTTTAAATTTCAAAAATGACTCATGGATCGTTTTACTAAAGTATCAAAACAATCCAAACACGTTTTCTCAGTTTTCCGTATGTAAGTAGTGTCGTTTTCTAAAGTTTATGTCAATTTAAAACTGATATCAGACACTTTTAGCCATACCGGTCACACCGTGTGTCGGATTGAGGTGAGGTTGATTCGTAAACATCAAAAATGACTCATGGGTCATTTTCTTAAAGTATCAAAACAATCCGAATGCGTTTTCTTGGTATTAAGTATGTTAGTAGTGTTGTTTTCTAAAGTTAATGTCAATTTTAAACTGATATCAGACACTTTTAGCCATATCGATCACATTGTGTGTTGGATTGAGGTTAGGTTGATTCATACACGTCACAAATGATTCATGGATCATTTTACTAAAGTATCAAAACAATCCTAATGTGTTTTATCAGTATTCCGTATGTCAGTAGTGTTGTTTTCTAAAGTTAATGTCAATTTCAAACTAATATCAGACACTTTTATCCATAACGATCACACCGTGCTTCAGATTGAGGTGCGGTCAATTCTTACATGTCACAGATGACTCATGTATCGTTTTAATAAAGTATCAAAACAATCCGAATGCGTTTTTTCGGTTTTCCGTATGTTAGTAGTGTTGTTTTCTAAAGTTAATGTCAATTTCAAACTGATATCAGACACTTTTAGCCATACAGATCACACCGTGCATCGTATTGAAGTGAGGTTGATTCATACATGTCAAAAATGACTCATGTATCATTTTAATAAAGTATTAAAACAATATGAATGCGTTTTCTCAGTATTTCGTATGTCAGTAGTGTTGTTTTCTAAAGTTAATGTCAATCTCAAATTGATATCAGACACTTTTAGCCATAACGATCACATCGTGCGTCGGATTGAGGTGCGGTCAATTTTTACATGTCACAAATGACTCATGGATCGTTTTCCTAAAGTATAAAAACAATCCTAATGCGTTTGCTCAGTTTTATGTATGTTAGTAGTGTTGTTTTCTAAAGTTAATGTCAATTTCAAACTGATATCAGACACTTTTAGCCATACCAGTCACACCGTACGTCGTATTGAGGTGTGGTTGATTCGTACACGTCAAAAATGACTCAGGTATTGTTTTCCTAAAGTATCAAAACAATCCGAATGCGTTTTCTTGGTTTTATGTATATCACTTGTGTTGTTTTATAAAGTTAATGTCAATTTGAAACTGATATCAGACACTTTTAGCCATATAGGTCACACCGTGAATCAAATTGAGGTGAATTTAATTCTTACATGTTACAAATGACTCATGGATCATTGTACTAAATTATCAAAACAATCCGAACATGTTTGCTCGGTATTCCGTATGTTAGTAGTGTTGTTTTCTAATGTTAATGTCAATTTCAAACTGATATCAGACACTTTTATCCATAACGATCACACTATGTGTCAGATTGAGGTACGGTCAATTCGTACATGTCACAAATGACTCATGGATCGTTTTTCTAAAGTATAAAAACAATCCGAACGCGTTTACTCAGTTTTACGTATGTTAGTAGTGTTGTTTTCTAAAGTTTATGTCAATTTGAAACTGATATCAGACACTTTTAGCCATACCAGTCACACCATGCGTCGGATTAAGGTGAGGTTGATTCTTAAATGTCACAAATGACTCATGGATTGTTTTCCTAAAGTATAAAAACATTAAAAATTCATTTGATCGGTTTTCCATATGTCACTTGTGTTGTTTTCTAAAGTTAATGTCAATTTGAAACTGATGTCAGACACTTTTAGCCATACAGGTCACACCGTGCGTCGGATTGAGGTGAGGTCAATTCGTAAACGTCAAAAATGACTCATGGATAGTTTTCCTAAAGTATCAAAACAATCCGAACATGTTTTATTAGTTTTCCGCATGTCACTTATGTTGTTTTCTAAAGTTTTTGTCAATTTGAAACTGATATCAAGAACTTTTAGCCATACCAGTCACACCGTGCGTTGGATTGAGGTGCGGTCGATTCGTACATGTCACAAATGACTCATAGATCATTTTCCTAAAGTATAGAAACAATATGTATGTGTTTGATTGGTTTTCCATATGTCACTTGTGTTTTTTTCTAAAGTTTATGTCAATTTGAAATTGATATCAGACACTTTTAGCCATACCGGTCACACCGTGCATCGAATTGAGGTGCGGTCGATTCGTACACCTCAAAAATGACTCATGGATCGTTGTTTCATGCATGAGTATATGTGTTCCAGTGAAAGGGATAGAAATAAAGATAAACCTAGGTAAATAAATAGGGTGTTTTTGATCCACCAAGAGATAGAGTGAGGGTTCTATTGAATGTTTGTGATTTTGTGATCATCCAGAGATTATGTCTCTATGGAGGTGAGGTTTCTAGTTGTGTTTATGAGAGGATCGGGTTTGGTATGAGATTTTTATAGCCCAGTTAGGTTTTCTAAGGCTATTTGAGTAGGTATTAGATTCTTAGGCCTAAAGAAGATGGATAATATAGTTTTATATATCACGTATGATGGGGAACACCCTCTTAAGGATATATAAGAGTCATGGTGTGTGTGATGAGTAGGATATTCTATATAGGGATTGGTGAAGTGTGACATAGATGATTTCCTCCTTATAATTGGATTAAGAGATCTCCCTCCCCTCCTGGACACCCCACTCATGGACACCCCACTCATGGACACCCCCATGGACACACCCCCTCCCTCCCCTCCTGGACACCCTCACACCTGGACACCCCCTCCCTCTTGGACACACCCCCTCCTGGACACCCCCCCACTCCTGGACACCCCCTCCCTCCTGGACACCCCCACCCACATATAAGGGAAACTAAAATTAGAAAATTGAAAATCCAAGATATTGGTTCCCATCAAGCTTTTAAGATGCTCGTGAGTGGACTGAATGACTATGCATCGGTCGACTTCCACATTATCAACCAGTGTAGTCCAGTGAGTTATGCTTTACTAGAAAGACAAATCATATCTAAAACCATTCTTCATAACCTAAGGATATAAAACATAATAAAGGGTGATCATATATGCTCAATAAGTGTAAACAAGGGAGATATCAATGATCATATATGGATAACATTAGTAGGAATTCACCTTCATCCTATTTGTGTACAATCTTCTATCAGGTATGTTGCCCATTCGTTTCTAAACACATCTATATCATCTTCTGAATATGAGTTTTTGCGATGGTCATGGTAGTACTGAAAAAATATAAATACACAAAGGATTAATAAATATTTTAAATGAACTCGTAATTATTTTTAAAAATACCTCATCAGGGATGCTAGTTTGTTGATTAAATACAATCTCTTTCATAAATTTACAAACATAATAACCACAATCCTTTCCGTTTGTTTGTTTTGGACACTTTAGAAACATCGACAACAATAAGTAATTTTTTTGATATGTGTTTGGATAGTGCAATGTTATTATATATACCTGGATACTTTTACAGTTTTAGATCTTGTAGGCTTGCTCATCCTTATGCCCTAGATTCATTCCATGCATTAGACGATATTGATGCACCACCATATCATAACAGAATCCTCATTAAAAGATAATATAAATTATATAACTAGATTTTTAGTTTTAATATGTTGGATCTAGTGTATTACAAATTAACAAACTCCATCATGCGTGGTCAGTTTGTTGGATATCCATGCGTTGAATCCAGAAAATAAATCTTTGGAGTATCCAAATTAATTGAAATCAGCATCCAATGCTCTCTAAAAATAAAAAAAAGGAATAAGTAAAGAAAGAAATGAAAATATAGTTGATATGATTAAATTGTAGAGTTTTACCCCTGCATCGTTGGTATTAAAAAGAGTCTGTCATCCGTAATTTTTTTTCAAATGATTTGAGCAGGGATGACATTATTGTAGCCTCTTTATCAGAATCTATTTCTTCTTTTGAAGAGGTGGTGTGAGGACTAACGAGTCCAAATTTTTGTTCATGTGGAAATACCTTCAATTGTTTTTCATATATATGACTACGAAAAATATAAAATGTATTTATTCATAATTATCAGAGTATATCATCTTTTGTAAAATCAAATCATTAAAACATACCTCATGTATACATTTACAACTGAGGTGCCTAGCCATTCATTCTTGAGGATTTAATTTACATTTTCAGCACTAATGAAATCTGATGTTTCCTCTCCATACATATTTTTTTTCAAAATCAACTGTGTGAGCATTTCTGTCTATCAACTTTGTATCCACATGAGCCTCCAATGATATTAATTGTGGATATAGAATGGGCGGGGTGAAGGTGCTCTCAGTAGACCATTTCAATCGGTTGGTTGATCCTTGAGATAGTTTTGAGCTGATATTTCATTTCACGCCCTTCTCTTTGTTGTTCTGTAATAACATTCATCAGTTCAGACCTTTTTTCATTAAATTTTAAAGGTACAACTTGAAAAATAACTTGGAAATGGATACCTCCTTGTTGACATGTTTTTTTAAAAGAATTGACGGCCATGCGATGAATGTTCCAACAACTTGTTCAACCGTATGAATGTCGTCATCATCATTTGGAACAAGTAGCTCGGCACTCTGCTCATTAGCTACATTAATTGACACTCTGAAATGATCTGTTAGAATCTGTCTATTGTGTATCATGTCGTTCTGCGTATTGAACACTGTAGCCCTCGCTATAAGGCGATAGGTGGGAGTTGATAGATATAAATCACAGTCATTTTCACCATGTAGAATATTAGTACAGGAAAGGTATCCGTGTCTATGTGAATCACATTTCATAGAAAAAATTATTAAAACATTGATTACCTCAGCTAAGTCATGTTTTTTAGGGGAATGGCTTGCCTCAAAGCTGGTGGGGGTGGGGAGGGATCGTCACGCACGAGTTGTTGTTGAGTTGTTTCTTCTCTTTGCCTCTCCCTTATCAATATTGCTATCATCTCTCTCTAGTATTGTAATTATTCTTGAAAAATAGATAATTTTTCTTGTAGCTTTTCCATTTTTTCATTTTCATCCTCCGCTTGTTTTTGTTTTTGAAAATATGTTCGGGGTGTCACCCCAAAACCCGCACCTCTAACGCGGCCATACTGGTCTGGCTGCTTCAAGGCTGCTGAAAGTATGTCTTCATCTGGTGCGGGTGTTGTTGATTCCTATGACTATGTCAGATAGAAAATATATAAAAATAAGTAGTCATTGTAATGTAATAGCAATTTAAAACAAATCAAATTTATATTATGTCATACTTACACATGTTTCCCACATTTTTTGTGTGTTTTCATCTATCAATATCCACTCTTTATTTACACGAGCCTCCTTCCATAGCACATGACGTGGGATGTATTTGGATTTTGATTTCGATTCATCAATCTACATATAAATAGAGAAACATGGTTATGGTGTTGTTTTAGGTCACATATAAGTATTACGATAGATTTAAAAGACGTACCAATTTTTTCTCAAGTGAAGCATACCCCATCCTTACTTTACGGTAAGGGTATGCTGGTTCTGCTGCACGTTTTTTATTTTCAGCACTCAGTTGTTGTTTCATAAATAAAAAACTGTCAATCAAAGTGATGAATACAAGCAACATCAAACAATGTATTACCCCACATAATGTACCTGAAAAGTCTGCTCCCCACGACGGTTGATAAATGCGTCCCACACTCCTTGGGATATCAAGTGTGCATAAAGAGGAGGTGACTGCAACTTGATTTTCCATTTAGTATCTTTAAGATGATATTTCTTTAAAATTGTGCGGAAACCTCTATGAATCCTTCTTGCAAATATTAATACATATTCCTTGTGCGAGGCATCTACTATAAATGCACTCTGAAATAGATGACGAAGAGTAAGTCAATGTTTTGGTATTTTATTTTAATAAATTAAAAAAATGATATAATAATTTTACCATAATCTTTTCCCACATTAGTGTCTTAAGACCGGTGACAACATGGTGCCACGACTGTACATCAATCGGCACGCGTTGCCGAATGACGATTCCAATGTAGCTACTAAAGATGAATTTTTTAGGGTTAACATGTTGGCCTCACTTATTCCACCCCACCTCAAATTTGATTCCTTTTTCTTTTGCCTTAAAGATTTTGACTAACATTATCAAACTACGATGCTCTTGTTTTTTTTGCGCTTTTAGGGTTTCATTTCCTACCATTTCCTCAGAAGTATCATAAATATCTTTCTCCAGAGCACTAACATCAGCACTGGGACCAGTAGCAACAGGTTGAGAAACTTGTTGTTACTCTGCACTGGGACCACTAGCAGCTGGTTGAGAAACCTGTTATTTCTCTGCACTGGGACCACCAGCAGGTGGTTGAGAGACCTTTTGTGCCTTGGGATTGGGCGCATCAGTAGGTGCAGAAGTCATTATCTACAGAATTGGTTTAACATTTAATTTAGATTACATAAAAGCAGCAACAGACAAATAATAACATAACGTAACACAATGTATATTACAATAAACAAATAACCTGATTATTGTACTCTCTTTTTTTTCTTTAAAGACTGATGAGATTTGACTCCTCTATCGACTATGTAAATCCCTTCATTATGGTCTCCTCTGACATACAAAACTCCGTCTACATTGGGACCACTGCAAAATGATTGTGAAGTCCCTATAAAAGGGTCATCCTCCGTTGAACTTTCATCTGACCCTTCAGTTTTTTTGGTCGATAACAGAACAATTGACCAATTTCGGTTTGCGGGGTCTGGAACATAAAATACTTGTACTACCTATGATTCCATTATAAATGGTTCATCTTTCTCCCCTTCCTTACTGAAATCAACTTTCACGAATCCTAATTCATCTATTTTAACAGCACTCCTGTTATCAACCCACTTGCATTGAAAAATCAGCACTTTGAATTTTGTATAATCCAACTCCCATATTCGTTTGATGATGCCAAAGTATGACATATTCGCATAAATTGGATTTTTGTCATTATCACCGGAAACATGCATCACCTCAGCCACAAGTGTAACCCCACTATTCTGCATGGTACTGTCTTCATCATGTTCATTAGTATAGAATGTATAACCATTAACTGCATAGGAATTGTAAGATAATACATACACACTTGCTCCTTCGGCTAGCCATCAATGTCGTTCTGAAATTCAGTCTGGATTTTCATCTAACTACTTCAAAATATGGTCCTAAAACCATCCTATAAACTGTCAATTATGTGTATTTGATATCCATTTTTCATCCCTGGATGGATTCAAACGCCTAAGAATTTTTTTGTGGGTTTGAACATATGGGTCAACATCGAAACTGTTATGAAAAACGTAAAGGTGAGCCTACTCCTGATCTGTAATATTGATTGTGAAAACCTCTCTTCCAGAAATTCCTTCACCGTCAAGCCACTCAGTGTGACGAGATTTCGGTAGGCTAACATTTTCCACACCAGACAGGTATTCGGTACAAAATTCAACGGCTTCCTCAAAAATATATTGCTCCGCAATACAACCCTTTGTCCGACTTCGATTTTTGACATACCCTTTCAAAATCTTCATATACCGTTCAATGGGGGACATCCATCTATAATGTACAAGACCACATAGTTGAATCTCTCTCACCAAATGAACCATCAAATGAACCATCATATCAAAAAATGTCGGCGGGAAGAACATTTCCAATTCACATAATATGACGGCAATTTCTCTTTACATAGTTGGCAATTTTGTCGGGTCTATAACTTTGCTGCATATAGCTTTGAAGAAGAAACAGAGCTTTGTTAATGTATGGCATACATTCTTGGGAAAAATGAAACGTAAAGATATAGGAATTAGATCTTGCATAAAAACATGACAATCATGTGATTTCAGACCCTTTAATTTTAAATCGCTCATTGACACGATGTTCTTGATATTTGATGAATACCCCTCTGGAACCTTTACGTCATTCAAGAAGTTGCAAAACTGATATATCTCCTGCCTAGAAAGAGTGTAAGTAGCAGGAGGAAGAAATGTTCATTTTTCACCCTTCACTGGTGCCAACTCTTCTCGTATTCCCATCTCAACCATGTCCAATCTAGCCTTAATTCCATCCTTCGTTTTACCGGGTGAATTTAACAACGTGCCAATGACACTATCACATACATTTTTTTCAATATGCATAACATCAAGAAAATTTCTGACATACAGAAAATTCCAGTATGGTGGTTCAAAAAAAAAACTGATCTCTTTTTCCAACCAGTTTTCGTAAGGTTTTTCGAAAACGGTTTACCAAAAATAGTGTTCAAATCTTTTACCTTCTCAAAAAATTGATCACCTGTTAGTGGAGATGGTGTTGTATGTTCTTTTGAAATTCTGTTGAATGATGTCGTCCAAGATCGGTACTTATGCCATCGGGGTAGAAATCTGTGATGTCTTAAAAACACGGTTTTCGATGAATGTTTCAACCTAATTGACTGTGTACCTTGTTCGCAAACGGGACACCCTTGAGTTCCTTTAATGCTATATCCTGACAAATTTCCATAAGTATGAAAGTCATTTATCATCCCGCACAACATGGCTTTCAAAGTGAAATCTTCTTTTTTGTAAGCATCATACAACGTAACACTTGAATCCCACAATATTTTTAAATCCTCGATCAATGGAGCCAAATAAACATCAATATCATTACCCAGTTGTTTTGGTCCTAATATAAGCATAGATAACATGATGTATTTTCGTTTCATGCATAACCACAGTGGTAAGTTATAATTTACCAACATAACCGGCCATGTACCGTGACTGTTGCTTTGAAAACCAAAAGGATTCACCCCATCTGTAGATAATTCCAAACGAAGGTTTCTCGGATCGTTTCCAAATTCAGGATACTCGTGATCAATTCTCTTCCACTGAGGAGAGTCTATCAGGTGACATAGTTTCCCATATTTAATTCTTGTATTTTCATGCCATGTCAATTGTCCTGCAGTCTCCTCACTTCCATATAGGTGCCTAAACCTTAGAATGATTGGAAAGTACCATACAACTTTTGTAGGATTAGAATCATCTTTCTTGTATCAAGAAGCACCACACTTTGGGCATTCTTTAAGTGATTTGTGGTCCTTGAGAAACAATATACAGTCATTCGGGCAGGCGTGTATTCTTTCAGAGATCATACCCATCGATCGTAGCATTCGTTTGGAATCGTATGTTTGGCTTGGGAGTTCATTATCTTCTGGGAGCATGTCATTCAGGAGAGCAAGTAGTTCCATAAAATTGGCGTCACTCCACCCATTTCCTACTTTCAAATTATACAGCTTCAGTACGACTGTCAATGTTGTATATTTAGTGCAACCATCATACAATGACGTTTTTGCACAACTCTTTAACTTCTCAAACAATTTTGGGCAATCAAAAATTTCATCTTCAACTGTCCTTGTCATTTACTCAATAAGATCTTCATCATCATTCACATCTTTAATCACACCCTCCATACGATCATCTTCACTGTTCACGCTTGCAATCATATCAGATCTTCCATAAAATGTTGTGTTATCTGAGACACTACCTACATTCATTTTTTCCCCATGTTTATTCCAACATGTATAACTTTGATCTATTCCGTGACAGATCAGGTGTTCTTCTAACTCCTCTGGACTAATTTTTCTTGAATAAAAATAGCATAAACACGGACAAAGGATTTGAGAAGGGTCACATGCATGATCTCCTGCAAACTTGATAAACTCTTTCACACCATATTCATACTCTTTTGTCAACTGATTGGCATTCATCCATTCTTTATTCATATTCATCGTCTTTATGGGTTCAATATCGAACTTTCCTAATATTATGTTTTAATTAATCAAGTAGCATTGTTTGGGTTTTATAAAAAAATCATGGTAAAAATGCCTCTACAATGAAATAGAGGAACCTACCCCAAAACATGTGAAAGTACTTGAAATCTATCTATATACGGGCGATTGTGCCCTGTCTTTTGTATATCTCCATGGAGTACCTAAAACCTATATATAGAGGACTCTTCACCGAAACATGGGGGAGTACTATACTCCATATTTTCTCCAAACATCTCACTTGTCACTTGTCAACTCTCAAGCAGAGTGAAGATAATTAAAATATCCAAACCACATCGTGTGCAATTTCCAATTAATGAGGGAATCATAATATTGTGATCTACATGAGAATATATTTATAATTGTCTACTCATACATGAAATATTATCATATAAGTGAAAAATAAACAATAATAATGAAATTAACATAGCACACAATTTGTTCAATGGATACACAATGTGTAGGGTTCTCAGTCAAGGTTGGTTGTATACTACCATTTCTAAACTCATGTGAAATCCATATACATGGTGTGTCCAGTAGGGTGAACATCGTCTATGGATAAGATACCTGATTTAATTTGACATATATCAAATTAATTCCAAGTTGGTCTTACAAAGACTGCATGATGCCTTTGAAAATACATGACATATAGAACAACTTGAGCTAAAGGCATGTAATTTAGATACAAAATGAGTCACTTCACCGGCTATGCATCACATTTTTGTGGAATACATAGTGTGTAGTCCTTACATGACCACTAGGGGTGTATAGTCTATACACATCAAGTTTCTATGGTATCTATACATGGTGTGAGTGAAGTAAAACACATATCATATGGTTCTACCATTATTTCATGGCATGTACATGGTTTCATGCTGAAGTATATGTCTTGGAGATACATTGTGTGTGACCTACGTTCACATGACATGTAACATTTAAAATAAAACTTATTCCAAGTTTGAGTCAGAAGATGAGTCATATGGTGTAAATTTTGGAGATAACTATTGTCTGGCATTAAAATCTATATGAAATCCATGTATGGTGAAGCATATTACATTTAAAAAGACTACATACCATGTATTTTAAAAATATATAGAATCTGAAAAACATCATCTTCACACCATAAAGTGTCTCATAGAGTCCTCTAGAAGTGGTTTTTTAGGATTCAGTGGAATTGCACTAGTAACAAAGTGGTGGTGCCATTGAAATGTGTAAAGTTTGGATTGATATTAAATGGTGGAAGAAATACAACGTGTAAAAAAATGGCATATCAATCATGCCAACAACCGCAACACCATACAAAAACACAATCGTTCTCACAATCACAACACCATACAAACCAAACAATCACAGTTTTAGATTTTACAAAGCATCCCTTATTAAATTTTGTTTGTTAATTCAGGGGTTATCATAGAAGTTTTATCATCCTGGGGCGTTCATTCATAAGTCAATTATACATAAATTACCAATTTTTATATTCAAATGTTCAACAAGAACCAACCAACATGCAATTCATTTAGTGCGCAAACAAGGACCACCAACGACCACGATTTTCAGCAGGGTGTTTAGCCCATACATTTCACATTATAACCATCAATATCAAACAGTAATAACATGAGAATAAGAGGAAACCAATGAGTAACAGGAGAAAACTCATCGCGAAGGTGTCGTTAAGCACACGAAAGAGGTGCGTTCGTGGCAGAGGAGAGGCGCACAACAGAGGAGATTTCCAACTGAAAAGAAAACATAAAATAGGGGAAACTCATGAGAATAAAATAATCTAAAACTGAGTACACCATTTACCACATCCCACAAACCCCAATAATATACTAAAACCGAAATCAACCCACACCATGGTTAAACACACCTTAAGATAACAAGAAATTATAGAACCCATCTTCGATAGAACAGGTTCAACAGACTTTTTAAAATATAAAAGATGAACATACAATGGGTAAGCCCTGACCAATAGGTCCTTTTTAATAGGTATAATACCCAAGTTTATTCTAGATAGTATATCACAAATTATTAATCCCTGATCAATCCTCTGTTATAACACCTTTCACGACACATACATCCTAATCGCATGACTTTAAACTTCATGGTACAATCTTTTCAACACAACACGTGGTATCTAGTGAGTAGGATCATATCCCTATTCAAAATCAATGAGCCTACCCATACATCTTGAAAAAAATTAAGGGGAACACACATATTTCCAATGGGACACCCCTGTTACTCTTTTCCAATCTTAACATCACACCATGCCAAAACTCACCACACGATCACCAGTTACCCAACATTATTCCAAAACCAAAGGAATATACCCATGCTTCATTACCCTAAACCCATACATCTAGGTTCAATAGTGATGTTCACATTAAAACCATTCTATAAATCAATAGGGTTAGGAATCCAAATGATCATGTCCCTCAACCCATTCATAACACCAAAACTCAAGAATAGAGAGTGCTTCCCTTATACAAATCCAAGGCATGACCATTCCTTCGCTATCAACTTGATAACACCTAATATGCATCAATACCTCATGTCAAAGAATCTACCCTAGATTTATGTATCTAAGGTATTCATAACACCAAGATAACCCCACTCATTAGTCTCCCCCAACCACCAAAACTCACTAACTCGCTACCATCTTGAGTCACATGCTAATGACCATGGGGATCTCACACAAACCCCTTACATCAATTATTACACAATCCTTATCCCATGGGTGCCACTCTTATACCCACCTCAAAACAAACATCATCTAGTGAACCAAACCAACCACTTACTATAGGTTCTCACACACCCGCTATCTAAAACAACCTACAATACAAGGGTCTCACCACCTGGGCTCTCACTCTTTCCCCAACTACCCATACATAGGTTCAACTCACTTATAAAAAAACTATAAGTCATAATAATCATTCAAGGATAATCATTTATCATTTATATTTACCCAAGAGAAGGAAAAATACTCCTACACTGACCGGCGGCGGCGGCGGCGGAGGCAGCGGCGGCGGAGGCAACGATGGTCACGACGGCGGAGGTAGTGGCGATCACGGCAGAGGAGCAAAACCCAACGGCGTGGAGGCAGTGGCGGAGGAGAAAAACCCAACGGAAACGGCGGAGGAGAAGGAGGAAGAGGAGGAGGAGGATGAGGAAGAGGAGGAAGACGAGGACGCAGAAGAGGAGGATAATGAAGAGGAGAAGTCACGGCGGAAGAGGGTCCTGGTTCAGCTTTCGCAAAAGCTTTACCGCGTGTGAGAGAGGAGGGCTTGTTAGGGTTATTAAATAGAAACCGCTGGAACCTTTATCAGTGCTCGTTGAAAGCGCTAATAAAGGTATGTTTTATAATCACTAAAATAAAAGCGCTGATAAAACATAAATTTATTAGCACTTTTATTTTAGTGCTGATAAATATTATAATCTTATATAAATTAAGAATAAAAACTTTTATCAGTGCTAAAATAAGCGCTGATAAATGTACCCTTTTATCAGCGCTAAAAAAGGTGCTGATAAAGGGTATACCTTTATCAGCACTTATTTTAGCGCTGATAAAGGTTAGATTTATCAGCACTTTTAACTAGCGCTGATAAATGCATACCCCTTTACAGTGCTTTCTGTTTAGCGCTGATAAAGGGAAGCGCTTCCCTTGACCTATTTTATGGTAGTGAGTGTCACACCATGAAAGTTTGGGCATAGGCCCAAAACCCCCTTTTTCCATCCCGAATTACTTTCATACACCCCATGAACCCATCTCACATCATTAATACCTTATTCATGACATGAATGGGCTATTACTATAGTTTTTAGTAGCCCTGACCCTTGAACAATTCTCTAGTATCCTCATGAACCCTCTAGTCATCACCCAAGCCTTAAACCCAATCCGAAAGCACGCTTTTGGGTTTTCTAAACCCTCAAAATCCCATTCTAATCTTCGGTCCTCGAAATGAACCATCCACTAATCGAAAAACTCAAATTCCCTCTGAAACTTTCCAACCCATATAGACATGGGGTATTATAGTCTCCCCACTAAAACACTTCTCATCCCCAAGAACTATCATCGACCATTCGATCAATGAACTCGACCTTCAATGGTTGTTAACTCATGATCAACCTGTTGCGTTCGATCCCTAAACACACAACACGCTTCTTCTGTGCAACTCTGAACACCAAAAATATCTTTCATTGGAAGTCAAACCACCTGCTTGCTAACCGATGACAACACCGAGACTAAAATTATCGTACCCATCTCTCTCGACATCCCACAGTGTCTCAACCAACTCATCACTAATCTTATGGTGCTCCTCATCATAAAACTCTTCTTTCTAAGGCTGATTCCAAACCATGATGTTCCCTACCATAGGAATTTCCTACCGAAAATGCCTTTATAGTGTTCCACCAACCCACTAATTGCATCCCACATGACACTCCCGACACAATGTCCCTCTCACCATGACTAACCTCAAGTACAAGGCCAGTTATACCTCCTATGTATGAGTATACTCAAGCGCTTAATCACACCCACCGATGTGTCCTCAAAAGAAAATCCTGACTCCAACCTGACATTTTCCACTAATGACCATATATGTAGGGCCCTTATTATAACCTAGGCCACAAAACCATCTCCCCTTACTTTCCAATCATTTTCACCAAAAAAACAACCTTCACAAATTTTCTTCACATGATCCCCCCTGAACCATGCGACAAAACTAGGTTTCACCCCTAAAACATGTCTCAAAACATGTCATCACATGATCCACCTCCTGAATCATGCGATGAAATTGGGGTTTACCCCCTAAAACATGTCACGGAACATTTTATCACATGATCCACCCTCTAAACTATGCGATGAAACCAAATTTCACCCCTAAAACAAGTCACAAATCATGACCCACCCCACAAATCACCCTCAGGTCACATCAGGACTATATCAGTCCCGATGTCAACGCACTGACTCATTTTTTACCTCATTTGAACCTCAAATATGGTATTTACCTCAAGACCAGATAAAATTGAATTCACTTACCCAAATTGAACATCCAACAACCGGTCTTATCATGGCCATGGCCCCACTATCCTAGGGCCATTCTATCAAGGTTATTGTTCCTACCACCATCACATGTAAATGTTGGACATGATCATTTTGATCATGCCCAAGCACCATCAATATGTAACAAATTACCACTCGTTCCCAATGTATAGAAACATCACCCATGAAAATCACCAAAATTTCAATCATAATGAGGATCACACACTCAAATGACCAATGGTGCACTCCCCACTATATGGATTACCTTATGCCACTCCTCGATCATCACCTTAAAAGGTTCTATAATTAAATATATGCCTCTCCCTTTGAGACATGCATACACAAACCATCAAAACCCATCGACCCTCAAATCACACATGATTGTCGTCAATTTCAATTTAAACAATATCACGTGTAACCGGTGTGCACACTACATTGAGACCATCTGAAAATGAATGGGTGTATGCTCCAGTACCGCCCAAACTCAAGAAACCAGACTCACTCTCCCACGAGTCACGTCTCTAAACTAGGATGACCATGCTCTATGACATTTCAACCCACCAAGCTAAGAACATCCCAATGGTTCTCATCTAAAATCACAACGTTTCACCCACACTGAAGTTATCCAAACACTTAGCCACCACCTAATGCCACATCAAAAACAAAATCATCTACCCATGCTTGCACCACACTTCTCACTACTACAAAATAGACCTTTAACGCGCTAGCAAAAAGCACTGATAAAGGGTAATCTTTATCATCTCTTTTATATAGTGCAGATAAAAGGTACCCTTTATCAGCACTTTATTTTTAACACTCATAAATGGTAGCCTTTATCAGTGTTTTATTTTAAGCGCTGATAAGTGGTAGCCTTTATCAATGCTTTTTTAGCATTGATAAAGGTCCTAAATAAAATGAAATAATTAAACAAATGAAAATTAAAAAATATTAACAATTTTATTAATTAAATAATTATTGATAAAAATGAATAAATTTAATATACATATATATAAATTATAAATATTAATAAATAATATATATTAAATATATAGATATTTAAAATGAATAAAATAAAATAATTAAACAAATAAAAATTAAAAATGAGTAAATTAAGAACAATATTAAACATTTTATTAATCAAATAATTATTGATAAAAATGAATAAATTTAACACACACACACACACATATATTGTAAATATTAATAAATAATATATATTAAATATAGATATATAAAAGGAATAAATTGTAATAATTAAACAAAAAAAAATGAATAAATTTCAATATTTAAACAAAAAAATAAAAAATGAATAAATTAAAAAATTATTAAAAAATTTATTAATGAAACAATTATTAATAAAAATTAATAAGTTCAATATATATATATATTAATTATAAAAAGTAATAAATATTATATATTAAATATAAATATATAGAAAATTAATAAAATGTAATGATTAAAAACATATTAATGTCATTCATTTTTAATGTTTGATTTTTCAATTTAACATATATCACACGTGTGTTACATTGATTTCACATCCATATATGTAATTAATGCATCAATTTATATACAACACACATAGACAAATATTTACGCTATTAATGAAATCTTATATAGAAACACATACACCTAATATTTATGTAATTTATTCAAATTTTAGTATATTTTAGAATTTCATTATAACATGACACATTTAATATATTATATTTTTAATTGATCGATTTTATTTATTTATTTATTTTTAATATTATTATAGCTAGGTATTATTTATTCATTTTTAATATTTTTTTTTTGAATTTAATCATTTTCTATTATTTATTTATACATATTTATTTACTATGTTTTACTATTTTCAATATGTACTCATCTTTAATCCAATATATATCCATATTTTTTTAATAATTTATATTTAATTAATAAAACTTATCCATTTTTTCAATATTTTTACAGTGCACTCATTTTTAATTATTCAATTTCACTCATTTTTAAAGTGCATGTATTTAAGATTAGATATTAATTAATAATGTTAAAAATATATTTGTAAATAAATATTTATAAATAAATATCTTTATAAATTTATATATTTATAATTATTATAATTAAATAAATATTATTTTTCTAAAAAAGTATTTATATAATTATAAATAAATAGTTATATATATTTAAATAATTATAAAATTATAATAAATTTATTTAAATAATGAATATACTATATTTATATTATATATATATATATAAGTTGAGGCCAAAGCCTCAATTTATTCAGGGAAAAGAATTACATTACAAAGAAAAGCAGACAATATACAATGTAGGGATGTACTCAGCGAGACTCGAACTCGAGACCTTACTGAGACCCACAGGGGCAGCTACCACTAAGCTGCACCCTGGGGGCTATATATATATAATGATATAAATATATAAATATTATTTTTTTAAAGTAATCATATATTATAAATAAAATAATTATATATTTAAATAATTATAAAATTATAATAAATATATTTAAATAATGAATATATTTACTATAATTATATTTATATTTATTTATATTTAACATATATATATAAGTATATAAATAAATATAATTATATAAATATATTTATGATTATAAAATTATAATAAATATATTTAAATAATGAATATATTTACTATATTTATATTTATATATATTTATTAAATATATATAATGATATAAATATATTTATAATTTTAAATAAATAATTATACATTTAAATAATTATAAAATTATAATAAACAAATATATAATTATATAAATATATTTATAATTTTTTATTTATAATTATAATTATAAATCCTTCATTAGCGCTAAAGTTTTAGCGCTGATAAAGGTTCCTTCTATTAGCGTTGTTTCGACGGGAAAGAGATGACCGAAGAACCCTTGGTGAGGTGGATTCGGTTTGGTCTGATGGTTGATTGTGGGGGGTTGATTTCTTGCACAATCATTAACATCAGGTCACCATTATTATTCTTAATGGAAACTCCCAATGGTTCCCTCATCCATAAATGGGTACAAACCTACTTTCCAAAGGCAGGTGGTCACTTGGGGTTTCAGACCCAATGACGCTTAGGGACTCGCATTGGTTGAGAGGATGGGTGGTCAGGCTCATCACACACTTTTGGGGGAAATTGTTGTTTGCTTTGGGATTCTCCTATAGATTTAAGATATGTTTGTAAATCTATTTCTAATCCTAGTACAAGACTGATTACCCTAACGACGATTATAGGTTAATTCTCTTTATATACAAAAGAAAGGGAATCTCATTAATGAACAAAGGAAAGGGAATCTCATTAGTGAACATAGGAAATGAGATCTCATTAGTGAATCCATCTGTATGTATCCGAGGTTATCCATCCATTTATGAGTGATGTATAACCGCTTTATATGCTGAATCCATATAACCAGGTACTTTGGGATTTTTCTGCCATGTAGGGAGGTAGTTAATATTCTGAGGAGAGGATTGATCCATTATGAGGAATCCTACGTATCCCGGTTATTGTAGGAATCAAAACACATATAGTTTGTTAAACCCATATAGTTTAATGTCATGCATAGAGGACATATGTGCGGGCAATGAGGCATCGAATGTTTGAGCTTGAGCCTCAGAGAGACATCCTACATATCCTGGTTATAACAGGAATCAGAGTTATCATAGTTCGATCACGCCATTGGAACTGGCCCCAAGGTAGATGCCCATATGTGCATGGGTGTTTATATCATTCCACTCATCAGGGATTACATAATGGTATTTCCCTGGATTTTGGAGATTCATGATGCCAATGAGGTGTTCATTGCGGCTCCCTAATCCCATGTGAGTTATGCTCAGTGTGAGAAATAAAGGATAATAAGTTATTAACCTCATTTCATATGGATGTGGGGGATTATGTGCTGGGAATGCCCTTGTGATGTCTAATATGGATCTTGGGCCTTGAGTAGGTGTCCTACGTATCCTAGTTATTATAGGAATTAGATTTATTATAGTTCAATGGTTCTCAGTCCATTTGGTGGATGAGGAAAGATGATGAATATAAGTCCCCAGCCTTAAACCTTACTTAATATTGAATTAAATGAATAATTCACATTGAGGATCTTTTCAGGTTTAGAGTTTTAGAGAATTAGAACATAACTATTACATCTTAAAAGATTACAAAGTAGACACTTCTACTAAGTCTCCATAAAATAAAAACTCTTAAAAAGAAAGATGTCTAGATTCCATGTTTTAGATAGCATGAAATTCCCTTGATCCCATCCTTGACCTTATTCCACCTTAAGTCCTGTGAAAAACATTTCGAAAAACTTGGGATGAGCATAAAAAGCTCAGTAAGGGATACAAAAAGAATGAAAACTATTAGTTTTTCAAACATCAAGTAAACCATGTATACTTTATCAAAGTAATACTTTTCACCTTTATGAAGTAATAAAAACTCTTCACTGAATAAAGTATCATTACTTACCTTTTTGTAACCAAAGGATTACCATAAAACCCATATAATGAACACATAACATATATAAAGGTAACTTGGGACATAAACATACTTAAGTGGAATAACCATACGGTCGACTTCCACACATATCACTTAATGGAATAGCCATACGGCCAATTTCCATACATACTTAATGGAATAGCCATACGCCCGACTTCCATACCCAATGCATTGGAGGTTATAACGTAACCACCTGTCCTGGTATTCACGGCACCACCCGTCATATGGTTTATAACGTAACCACCCGTTAAAATGTCCAAGTACCAATATAAAATCATAAAACATAAAACCAATATAAAGGAATGATAACATTTCCACATTTCAATCACAATATATCATAAATATATTGACATAAAAGAATCCTTTTTCAAAACCATTTTTAATACCAAAATACATAAAAGATTATATGGTATTTATTTTATTCTAAAAACATTACGGCTTGTTGAGAAAGCCAAAGATTAAATAATACTCGCGGCGGCGGAAAAGGTCGTTGTCACCGCGTACGTTAAAAAAAACATTCCTTTTTGTCGTTTAGTAAAACGCTTCGTAGAAAAAGATTCCTTTTGTATAAAAGTAAAAGTAAAAGGATTTTATACACCGTATAAAATAAAGTTGTGTATAAAACGAAATATGCCTCAATGAAAGGATATTGAGACGAAGTCCCTTACCTTGGGTCCGACTTGACTCGATCGTTCTTTAACATCCTGAATAATAAACTTGAGTTAATTTATACTTGATTAAGAACCTTTTTAAAGTTAATTATTCTTTTTATATCACTTATTGCCATGTTATAAACATTATGTAACTATTTAAGTTAATAATGTTTGTTTTGTCAATATTTGGTTCTTAAGTCGAAAGTTGACTTCTTATAATTACATGTTGTTCATGTGGTCAAAATTTCTTTATATCCAGAATGAAATTCCTGATTTGGATATCATACATATCATATATATCCAGCATATACATGTATTTATAATATTACATAATCATTTAGAGGTAAGAAATGAAATGCACCGTTCATGGAGACGGTAAGCCGTACGTACGCATGAACGCTACTTTCATTTCTTTGTCATGTTAATGGAATTAAAACTAAACGAGAGGTATGTATATTTTAATTCCAGAATTATATTAATCATTTAGATATATCATTCATTACATATATCCATTATATACATGTACTTTTAATAGTACATTACATTTGGGGATAAGAAATGAAATGCACCGTTCATGGAGACGGTAAGCCGTACGTACGCATGAACGCTACTTTCATTTCTATCTCATACTTTAATGGAAAGAAATAATAATTATATAGAGGTATATTATAATTCCAGTATAACATCATATATAATAACTTTAAATCCATCCTTTACACATCCCACATATGGCATTAACGAATCACATCACTTTTAGGGGGCGGTAGTCCGCACTTCCTTAAATGAAGATATCGTGTTTACCCATAATGGAAACCATAAAGGTATGCCAAAAATGAAAAATACAGAAGCTTAAATAAAACATAAACATATTATATATCATATATAAAAATAGTGACATCATAATGGCCACCCATGAAGGTGTTAAATGAGTATTGAACAATCATCGTTTCGGGAGGCAGAATTTCGCCATCCACGGAAACCGTATGTTCTTTAACCATTTGATGTAGTTGTGTGAGAGTGTAGCTCAAATAAATATTATAACAACATCCTAGTATATTTAAGATACTGGTTTTGTTACAAAAGAAGTAAATAAAAAGAGTTTAGAGGGTTGGAGAAGCAAAATAAAACAAATGAACAAGAGAGAAAGAATTACCTTTAAAAGTGTAACTCCCTTTTGATTTGAGCCTAAAGGCTTCCTTTGAAAGGATTCTTCCCAAAAGTAATCCTCTAGGATGAGGAGAGGGATGTGGAGAGAGTAATTGGGCAGGTGTTGGCCGAGCCAAAGGCTTGAGAAGTGTGTGAAATGGGGTAGAGGTGGGGGCCTTTTATAAGAGGAGAGGAGGGGCACTTTTGGAAAGTAAAGAAATATTACTTTATTTGAAAATGTGTTTCGGTTTTAAAAGGTCCCACATTGATATAATTCGTGGATAAGGTGATAAGGGTTCTAAATCCACTCATCCAATTGGTTTTGGTCATGTGTGGGTTTTATATTTTTCATCATCTTTCCATTTTATTTAAATCGTCAAATAATGATGTCATCGCTGCATCATTATTATGTCATATATAATTTAATTTATTTAATGTCTAAAAATTATAAAAAAAATACTATGATGTAGGAAATCTTTTTAGATTTCCAATTACTATTTATAATCAAAATTTGGACTTGTATAACCCCACTCAAAAATTATTTTAGTAAAACAATTTATGTTAGTGTCATTTTCACTTTAACATTAAATAAAAATATATTAATGTCATTTTCCAACTAAAGTGGCTCCATGGGGTCCCCAAGTTGGCCCATGGCTTGTCTTGGTCGGCCATGACTCTCCCAATAGGTGTAGGACAAGTGTCATGATGTTTTCACATTCTTATAATACCATTTTTACCTTAAACTACACTAATTACCTCTAATCGCGATTAAGAACTTAATAAGTTACTATTCACCAAAAAAATTATTATAATCTCATTGAACCACATTTTACTTCTTAATGACAACCATGTATGTCGGATTTTCAAAATTCAATACACATTAGTGGTAAACTATCATTTAACTGAAAAATCAGTTTGCTTGATTACCACTTAGTGGTTTCACTATTCATCAAAAATTGAAGTTTTTCAGAAAATTACCAAAAATTCACCCTAAGCTATATTTGATATTACGAATTCAAAAATGAAGTCCATTTTACAAAATTAAAAATATATAAGTCAAATTAATTAATTTAATAATTAATTCCCGCTGTTATGACAAATAGCGTGTTTTTGTGAAACAATAAGTATCAAAAGATTGACACCAGTTTAAGTCCAATTTCAAAGTGAAATTGATTCCAATGACCACCATTGGATTAACTGGTAAAAATATTTTCTAATTTCACTTTAAAACCAATTAAAATAATAATCTAATCATATAAATAATTTAGATTAAAAATAGGTTTTGAATTAAAATACAACATTTTACACTATTCATAAAAAAATGAACTTTATCAGAAAGGTACCAAAAATTTACACAAAGTAAATTTTGATGTCCCGATTCTAAAGAAGAGTTATATTTGGTCCAAAATAAAGTATAAGAGTGATTAAAACTATATTTAATGACAGTTCACCATTAAAAGGTGATAAGTGAACCTTTAGTGAAAATTAGAGTATATATGCCCTAAAATTGAACTCTTTCCTTATTTTAAGCCTTTATCTTTTATTGGGTAAATGTATAAACATTTAAAAACATATTTAATCATATTTTAGTTATTTCTATCCATTCCCGCTAGTACAACGGCTACTTGTTAACTAACATTTAAAATAATATTATTTTATTACTAGTGTGCTACGTAAGTTTCAAAGAAACTCATCGTTGCGTATCGGGTACGCTATCGAACATAGAAACCCCTTTAAAATAAAATTAATATTTAATTCGTAAATATTAATAAATATGGAAATTCTTTATTCTTTATTTACGTGGGATGTTACATCCTTCCCCCCTTTTGGGAATTGCGTCCTCGCAATTTTATTCACTTATCAAAATAAGTGGGGGTATTTATCCCTCATAGCATTTTCAGATTCCCACGTTGCCTCTTCAATCACATGGTTTTTCCACAAAACCTTTACCTGATGAATCACCTTATTCCGTAACACTTGCTCCCTGTGGTCAAGAATCTGGACCGGTTGTTCCTCATAAGATAGGTTCTCTTCCAGCTGAACTACCTCTGGACTCAAAACATGAGATAGATCTGGCATATACTTTCTCAACATCGAAACGTGAAAAACATTGTGTACCTGAGATAAACTCGGAGGTAAACCCACTCGGTATGCAACTGATCCAACTCTTTCCAGAATTTCGTATGGTCCAACCAACCATGGACTCAACTTTCCTTTCTTACCAAATCTCATCACACTTTTCCAAGGAGAAACCTTGAGAAAAGCATGATCACCTACCTCAAAAGATAGATCCTTCCTCCGGTTATCCGCATAACTCTTCTGCCTGCTCTGAGCTGTTCTCATGTGTTTTCTGAATCAACTGAACTTTTTCTGCCATCTCTTCTACCAATTCTGGTCCCATCAGCTTCCTTTCACCCATTTCATTCCAAAATGCTGGAGTTCGACACCGCTTCCCATATAATGCCTAAAATGGTGTCATCTGTATACTGGAATGAAAACTGTTATTATAAGAAAACTCAACCAAAGAAAGATGTTGGTCCCAACTTCCCTGATAATCCATAGAACAAGCTCGTAGCATATCCTCTAATGTCTGAATTGTTCGTTCTCACTGCCCATCTGATTGAGGATGAAAAGCTGTACTAAAATTTAATTCAGTACCCAACGACTTCTGAAGGCCTTTCCAAAAGTTAGAAGTAAACCCGGGATCACTATCCGATACAATGGAGAGAGGAACTCCATGTAACCTGACTATCTCTTTAAGATACAAACGGGAAAGTTGATCTAGAGAGAAAGTATCTCGTATAGAAAGGAAATGAGCAGATTTGGTCAAGCGATCAACAATAACCCAGATTGCATTATTACCTCGAGATGTCCTCGGTAATCCCACAACAAAGTCCATGGATATGTTTTCCCATTTCCACTCTGGCACTGGTAAAGGCTGAAGTATCCCTGCCGCTCTGCTTTAACCTGTTGAAATGTCAAACACTTCACAGTAAAATCAGCAATGTCTCTTTTCATTCCATCCCACCAGTAATACTCCCGCAGACCTCTGTACATCTTAGTACTGCCAGGATGAAAAAACAACTCATTCTTCAACTGTGAATCACAAGGCACACATAACCTCTTCCCAAACCTCAAAACACAAACACAAACTTATCCAAGAACTCATGGAAAATTTTATTCATAAGGTCCATGAATATAGTAGGTGCATTGGTTAACCCAAAAGGCATAACTAAAAATTCAAAATGACCATATCTAGTACAGAACGCAGTCTTCGGAACGTCTGCTTATTTTACTTTCAACTGATGGTACCCCGACCTCAAGTCAATCTTCGAAAAATACTGAGCTCCCTGGAGCTGATACCACTTCATTCGATGGCCCAACATCTGCTGAAGTTGTTGCAAAGGATTTCGCCACCCCTTTCTGCTTGTAGTCTGGCTGCATTCCCCCAGTTGAGTTCTTCGTTGGACACTCGTTTGCATAATGACCCATTTCATTACACTTAAAACATCTTACCGTTGGCTTTTCATTTCCTGCTTGATCATCTTCCTTACAGTTACGAGCAATATGACCAGACTTACCACACCGAAAGCACTTACCAGACTTGGATAAACATTCTCCAGGATGCATTTTACCACACTTCTCACAGGATGGATATTTGGTTTTCTTACCTCCTTGCTTCTTTGATGAATTCTTCCCCTTTTCCTGCCAACTAGATCTCTTATTCTGTTGTTTGTCATAGAACACCTGATCATCGGCAAACTCCATTTCCACCTTCTCCGCACATCGAACAAGTTTTTCATAACTTTTGAACTCACGAGAAGCTAAAGCCCTTCGATACTTTGGCTTTAACCCTGAGTAAAAACGGTTTATTTTACTATCAAGATCTCGTATGAAGTTTGGAGCATACCTTGCCAATCGAGTGAACTTTTCTTCATAAGCAGCCACTGAATCATCCTCCTGCCTCAATTCTAGGAACTTTTTTTTCCATCCTAAGACGAACCAACTTAGGAAAATATTTCTCAAGAAACATACCTTTGAATTTGTCCCAGTGAAGATCCTCAATCTCATCACTATCCCTTATATTTTTCACCATCGACCACCACTGATCAGCTTCACCTTCAAAACGGTAAACAGCAAGACTAACCTTTTGATGTTATGAACACCCCATGACATCAAAAATCTTCTCCAGTGATTTAATCCACCCTTCAGCTTGCACAGGGTCAGATGATCCTCTGAATTATGGGGGATGTTGCCTCATGAAATGTTCCACCACTGACATGTTCCTCTGTGGTTGATCTGGCTGATCTCGTGCATGTATACCACCACCATTTATAGCCTGAGTCAACTGTGCCATCACTGCAACAAACTGTTCAGTTCCGATTCCGACCATCTCAGGTTGCTGATTTGGAAGGTTATCTTCCTCCTGATGTCGTCCCAACATAGCTGCTTTGTTTCCTCTGCGGAAAACCATTCTGAACACAGAAATATCTTAGGCGAAGCAACATGGTAATCCGTAAATGCTATATCATTTCAATCATATTATAATTTAACACTTTTCTAACTCCTAAAGTTGTCTAAACCGACCTTTGATACCAACTATAAGGCCCCAGCCTTAAACCTTACTTAATATTGAATTAAATGAATAATTCACATTGAGGATCTTTTCAGGTTTAGAGTTTTAGAGAATTAGAACATAACTATTACATCTTAAAAGATTACAAAGTAGACACTTCTACTAAGTCTCCATAAAATAAAAACTCTTAAAAAGAAATATGTCTAGATTCCATGTTTTAGATAGCATGAAATTCCCTTGATCCCATCCTTGACCTTATTCCACCTTAAGTCCTGTGAAAAACATTTCGAAAAACTTGGGATGAGCATAAAAAGCTCAGTAAGGGATACAAAAAGAATGAAAACTGTTAGTTTTTCAAACATCAAGTAAACCATGTATACTTTATCAAAGTAATACTTTTCACCTTTATGAAGTAATAAAAACTCTTCACTGAATAAAGTATCATTACTTACCTTTTTGTAACCAAAGGATTACCATAAAACCCATATAATGAACACATAACATATATAAAGGTAACTTGGGACATAAACATACTTAAGTGGAATAACCATACGGTCGACTTCCACACATATCACTTAATGGAATAGCCATACGACCAATTTCCATACATACTTAATGGAATAGCCATACGGCCGAATTCCATACCCAATGCATTGGAGGTTATAACGTAACCACCCATCCTGGTATTCACGGCACCACCCGTCATATGGTTTATAACGTAACCACCCGTTAAAATGTCCAAGTACCAATATAAAATCATAAAACATAAAACCAATATAAAGGAATGATAACATTTCCACATTTCAATCACAATATATCATAAATATATTGACATAAAAGAATCCTTTTTCAAAACCATTTTTAATACCAAAATACATAAAAGAGTATATGGTATTTATTTTATTCTAAAAACATTACGGCTTGTTGAGAAAGCCAAAGATTAAATAATACTCGCGGCGACGGAAAAGGTCGTTGTCACCGCGTACGTTAAAAAAAACATTCTTTTTTGTCGTTTAGTAAAACGCTTCGTAGAAAAAGATTCCTTTTGTATAAAAGTAAAAGTCAAAGGATTTTATACACCGTATAAAAGAAAGTTGTGTATAAAACGAAATATGCCTCAATGAAAGGAGATTGAGACGAAGTCCCTTACCTTGGGTCCGACTTGACTCGATCGTTCTTTAACGTCCTGAATAATAAACTTGAGTTAATTTATACTTGATTAAGAACCTTTTTAAAGTTCATTATTCTTTTTATATCACTTATTGCCATGTTATAAACATTATATAACCATTTAAGTTAATAATGTTTGTCTTGTCAATATTTGGTTCTTAAGTCGAAAGTTGACTTCTTATAATTACATGTTGTTCATGTGGTCAAAAGTTCTTTATATCCAGAATGAAATTCCTGATTTGGATATCATACATATCATATATATCCAGAATATACATGTATTTATAATATTACATAATCATTTAGAGGTAAGAAATGAAATGCACCGTTCATGGAGATGGTAAGCCGTACGTACGCATGAACGCTACTTTCATTTCTTTGTCATGTTAATGGAATTAAAACTAAACGAGAGGTATGAATATTTTAATTCCATAATTATATTCATCATTTAGATATATCATTCATTACATATATCCATTATATACATGTACTTTTAATAGTACATTACATTTGGGGATAAGAAATGAAATGCACCGTTCATGGAGACGGTAAGCCGTACGTACGCATGAACGCTACTTTCATTTCTATCTCATACTTTAATGGAAAGGAATAATAATGATATAGATGTATATTATAATTCCAGTATAACATAATATATAATAACTTTAAATCCATCCTTTACACGTCCCACATATGGCATTAACGAATCACATCACTTTTAGGGGGCGGTAGTCCGCACTTCCTTAAATGAAGATATCGTGTTTACCCATAATGGAAACCATAAAGGTATGCCAAAAATGAAAAATACAGAAGCTTAAAGAAAACATAAACATATTATATATCATATATAAAAATAGTGACATCATAATGGCCACCCATGAAGGTGTTAAATGAGTATTGAACAATCATCGTTTCGGGAGGCAGAATTTCACCATCCACGGAAACCGTATGTTCTTTAACCATTTGATGTAGTTGTGTGAGAGTGTATCTCAAATAAATATTATAACAACATCCTAGTATATTGAAGATACTGGTGTTGTTACAAAAGAAGTAAATAAAAAGAGTTTAGAGGGTTGGAGAAGCAAAATAAAACAAATGAACAAGAGAGAAAGAATTACCTTTAAAAGTGTAACTCCCTTTTGATTTGAGCCTAAAGGCTTCCTTTGAAAGGATTCTGCCCAAAAGGAATCCTATAGGATGAGTAGAGGGATGTGGAGAGAGTAATTGGGCAGGGGTTGGCCGAGCCAAAGGCTTGAGAAGTGTGTGAAATGGGGTAGAGGTGGGGGCCTTTTATAAGAGGAGAGGAGGGGCACTTTTGGAAAGTAAAGAAATATTACTTTATTTGAAAATGTGTTTCGGTTTTAAAAGGTCCCACATTGATATAATTCGTGTATAAGGTGATAAGGGTTCTAAATCCACTCATCCAATTTGTTTTGGCCATGTGTGGGTTTTAGATTTTTCATTATCTTTCCATTTTATTTAAATCGTCAAATAATGATGTCATCGCTGCATCATTATTATGTCATATATAATTTAATTTATTTAATGTCTAAAAATTATAAAAAAAATACTATGATGTAGGAAATCTTTTTATCTTTCCAATTACTATTTATAATAAAAATTTGGACTTGTATAACCCCTCTCAAAAATTATTTTAGTAAAACAATTTATGTTAGTGTCATTTTCACTTTAACATTAAATAAAAATATATTAATGTCATTTTCCAACTAAAGTGGCTCCATGGGGTCCCCAAGTTGGCCCATGGCTTGTCTTGGTCGTCCATGACTCTCCCAATAGGTGTAGGACAAGTGTCATGGTGTTTTAACATTCTTATAATACCATTTTTACCTTAAACTACACTAATTACCTCTAATCGCGATTAAGAACTTAATAAGTTACTATTCACCAAAAAAATTATTATAATCTCATTGAACCACATTTTACTTATTAATGACAACCATGTATGTCGGATTTTCAAAATTCAATACACATTAGTGGTAAACTATCATTTAACTGAAAAATCAGTTTGCTTGATTACCACTTAGTGGTTTCACTATTCATCAAAAATTGAAGTTTTTCAGAAAATTACCAAAAATTCACCCTAAGCTATATTTGATATTCCAAATTCAAAAATGAACTCAATTTTACAAAATTCAAAACATATAAGTCAAATTAATTAATTTAATAATTAATTCCCGTTGTTATGACAAATAGCGTGTTTTTGTGAAACAATAAGTATCAAAAGATTGACACCAGTTTAAGTCCAATTTCAAAGTGAAATTGATTCCAATGACCACCATTGGATTAACTGGTAAAAATATTTTCTAATTTCACTTTAAAACCAATTAAAATAATAATCTAATCATATAAATAATTTAGATTAAAAAGAGGTTTTGAATTAAAATACAACATTTTACACTATTCATAAAAAAATGAACTTTATCAGAAAGGTACCAAAAATTTACACAAAGTAAATTTTGATGTCCCGATTCTAAAGAAGAGTTATATTTGGTCCAAAATAAAGTATAAGAGTGATCAAAACTATATTTAATGACGGTTCACCATTAAAAGGTGATAAGTGAACCTTTAGTGAAAATTAGAGTATATATGCCCTAAAATTGAACTCTTTCCGTATTTTAAGCCTTTATCTTTTATTGGGTAAATTTATAAACATTTAAAAACATATTTAATCATATTTTAGTTATTTCTATCCATTCCCGCTAGTACAATGGCTACTTGTTAACTAACATTTAAAATAATATTATTTTATTACTAGTGTGCTACGTAAGTTTCAAAGAAACTCATCGTTGCGTATCGGGTACGCTATCGAACATAGCAACCCCTTTAAAATAAAATTAATATTTAATTCGTAAATATTAATAAATATGGAAATTCTTTATTCTTTATTTACCTGGGATGTTACAATGAACCCATGGGAATGATTGGGTCCCGATGGTTGAAATGTTGGATACATGTTGGGGATTACACCGATGTGAATGCCCATATGATTTTGGGATCGGGCCTTAGGAAGGTGTCCTACGTATCCTAGTTATGACATGAATCAGATTCCTCGTATTTCATTTGGTTGGGGCTTACACACTGAGGCTGCCCTTATGAGTGGGACATATCATATTATGCTGCGGGTTAGGGCTTATACATTGAGGTTGCCCTTATTTTTATAGAGGTTTATGATAAAAATGATATGATTATTGCAACTCCCTAATCCCACATGATCTATGCTCGGTGTGAGAAATGAGGGATAGAAAATGAACAGTCTCATTGCTTACGGATGTGGGAATTACATATTGGGACAAACCTTGGAATAGTTGATATGGAGATCTGGCCTCGGGGAGGTGTCCTACGTATCCTAGTTACGGTAGAGATCAGAGTTATTATTGTTCATTTGGTTAGGGATTAAACACTGAGGTTTCCCTTATGACCTATCACACTTTCCGCTTGACATGTGTTGATTGTCTGCTTAACATGCCTGGATTTTTTTCTTGACATGTCAGAGGATGTATTCCTGACATGTCTTAAGGTAATCACATAATCCAATTGATTTGTCCAAGGGACATCACATATCTTGGATGGAATGTCTAAGGGTTGTCACATGATCATGGCTGACTCATCCAGAGGACATCGCAAGACTTGGCCGGTCGACCCTGGAATCCATCGCATGACCTCGATTGGCTTGTTTAGAGGGTACCACATGATCCTAATGACTTTCCTTGATGCCATCGCAAGAGTTGGATGACACGCTTGGAGGGAGTCACGAGATTCGACGTGACATGTCTCAGAGGGTGGAACATGACTGAGGCTGGCATGTCTGAGGTCATAATGAGACCTAGTTGGCATGCTTGAAGGGAGTTGCAAGAGTCATTCGACATGCCTGGGTGCTACCGCGAGACTCGGTTGACATGCATTGGTGTCACTATGTGATCTAGGTGACATGTCTATAGAACATTTATAAGGCTTTTATGGCGAGCCCAGGGGACTTCGTGAGACTTGGGTGGCCTGCTCGGGGGGGGGGGGCATGTGACTTTCTCTAACATGTCCAAGGGACTTCACGTGATCCAAATTGTATGCCAAAGGAGTGTCACATGATCTGGGTGACATGTCCTGGTGCTATCACATGATCAGGGTGGTTCATGCGAAGCGTATAAGGATAAGTGTATATGTTCTTTGCATAAGTCTCTTGTATATTAGTCTTTGTTCTAGCCATTATATTTCAAATGTCTTAGATTTGTTCAGTGTTAGCTTATTTTAGGTCTCATGTGAACTAGTAGATATGTGGGATGTTATTGGAGTGTCCTACCAGAAGTCCTTCACATGATTTATGAGTGATCACACGAAGTGATTTATGCATGACACGTGATCACTCAAGTTATTCCCTATAATTTTACCAGATGGGAAGCTTTTCCAATCATGAGATCGGTTGCTCCGAGAAATCCGCTCTGGTACTTGGGTGCACCAGTGCGTCTGGATGCAAAATGGATAACCCCTTATTTGAGGTTGGGGTGGGGGATTTATAGGCCTCGCCACCTCAGTTATTCACCACGTTGTGTGGTTCTAATCGCACAAATCCAGGCTGGAGTCAGCAGAGGGCTTCAACGTCACACGGCTTCACGAGCTCCTGTTATGAATTACTATGTGGGCGTCACATGTCTTTCAGTGACCGTCAGACCATCCCATAATCACCTCCTTTATTGTATTATTTCCAATTATTAGGGCCAGGTTTGATCATGAAAACATGCCAAGGGACCTTTATTTTGTTAGTTTGACATGTCTAAGTGCCTTTTCAAGATTAGGGAACCTATCAAAAGGCCTTCACGTGACCTTGGGCGACTTGTCTAGTACTTTCCATGATACAAGGATGGATTGTGAGGGGGACTTTGAGGGATCATATCGGGTCATCGGGGGGTCTTGTGAGATCATGTTGTGGACACCCAAGGTGCGTCACCTAAGTTTTATGACCACGAGAGGCTTCTGACTCCTCCCCATTTTTATTTACTGTATTTTAAAAATCTTGGGGAGTTCACAAGGTTGTTTAGGTGTTGTTGAGGACAATCACATTACCTCATGGTGATGCGTTGACTGACCACAAAAGGTCCTATGGAGATGTATGATCATTTTATGGACAATTATATAAGTTTGTTCTTATGGAGAAAAAGGGGGAGCACAAGGTTTTCTGGACATACCCAAGACCCTTTATGTGATGAGGACGACATGCCGGTGGTCTTTTGCAAGATGAGGCGGGCATGTAACCGGGGTATCGTGGTATCTTTTGGATCTCCAGGGGTTCATTGCGTGACTTTTAAGACCGAGAGAGTCTCCCACCTCCCTCCTTTTTATTTCCTTTGTTTATTTTAAAAAGGCTGAGGATCTCACAAGTCTGCTTGAATGTTGTCAAGGCCAATCACCCTCCCCATTGGTGATGCATCGTATGAACTTTACAATCGCTTTAGGCTCCCAAATTTTGGGTATTTTCCTCCTATTTTGAAGAAATTTGGATGGTTTATTGGGTGTTCTCTGGATGCGAAGCCGCATGACCTAGGGGAGCTCATCTGGCCACTGTCGCATGATCAATAATTGTTTGGGGCACTTTCATGAGAGCGAAAATGACTTGTCAAAGGGGCTATGCGGGATCTTCTGTAGACCATGAGTTGCACATGGGTCCTTCACGTGACCTTATGATGGTCACACAATCTTGTATCCCTTGGAGGCTCACGTGATCCATGTGTCATGGACACTTTTTTCTTCCTTTGATTTTGTAGGGAAAATAATACCCATATTCAGGTATTTCTTCCTTTGTGGATTTATTGATGCTCATTTGGTGGGCATCAACAAATGCCCCCCTCAGGAGCGATGTCCATGAGGACAAGGGATCAGTTCTGAGGAAAGTAAATGGCCACCTAAGTCTTTGGTGTTGTCATGAACTGGTGTCT
Source organism: Viscum album (assembly GCA_963277665.1). NCBI lineage: Eukaryota > Viridiplantae > Streptophyta > Magnoliopsida > Santalales > Viscaceae > Viscum > Viscum album. The sequence goes on along the minus strand of OY728134.1, from coordinate 74,942,733 downwards.
TGGGAAACGTTTGGTTTGCTAGGAAATGATTGGTATTCTATGTAATTACCTATATATAGGGGATAAGAGATCGATCTCATTCACTGGATACTCGATCTTTAGATATATCTTCTCCCTACATCCATCGCGTTTCCTTATCTCATGATCATTCCATAAGACTAATCACGAGACCCCATTATGAGTCCTTTTCATGAGAACTATTCCGCAAGACCTCTTTTACTCAAGTGTTCATTCAAACCAACTACAAACTATACTTCAGTAATTTCTTGAACTTTGGTTGCAAGAATGAGATTGTCTTGAGGGTTACACAGGGTCTGTTGGCCTGATCGTGTGATCCCCTACCTATCATGAGGATCACATGACCATGTCTAGGTCATGTGATCATGAGTCTTCGAGGGGTCATGCAGTTGCGTGAATCCTATGGGTTTATGCGACCCACAAGATCCATGGGGTTTGGGCGATTTGCGATCCATTTAGGCAATTCACGAATACCTTCGCTAATTCATGCAATGCGCATGATGTTGTTGAAATTTTATGTATTTCCTTTGATAAGATTTTATTTTATCTATTTGACACATGCCAGTTACCTTTGTTCAAATGGATTTCGGTTCTCATCGATCCTCTCGCAAGCCTTTGAAGAAGGAGACAAAGGCGGTGATATCCCACCGCGATGCTATTGTGGCGAGCATGGATCCAACTTTCCACTGTGGAATTGGATCACTTTAGCTGAGTCTAATAAAGCTAATTGGATTAAAATTCAATGACTATACCCTTTTAGAATTTATACCCCTATATGGGTTTGGCCTTGCTGATAATTCTCCCATTCCTCCACCGTAGTCATCATTCACTCCCTCCTCCTAGATATGGAAGACCCATTACACCTTATAAGAGAACATCTCTCAGGGGGATACTTTTTCACCTAGGGGGACCATGAAGATGGTCATTTAATGGCATTCATGACCATGAATTTTGACGAGTCCAATCATGCACCAGATGAGGATGTTCATATGTATCGCTCAATAACGCGGAAGTTTGTCTCCAATAAGAAGTTTAGGTGGGTTTCCAACTGGGACTTTTGATCAGGAGGTAGTTGTGGAATGGAATGGGGATAGAACTTCTAGGTACAATACATTGCTTCTGAATTATCTAAGGAGTTGAAGAAAATTGTAATATATGAGGATGTCTGGATATTGCAGACATCCGCCTATTGCAACAAGGGTCTGATGATAGAATTGTTCAGTCATTGGAGTCCGAACACGAACACCTTCCACCTCATGCATGGTGAGGTGGGCATCATCCTTTGGGATATGGAGAATATATTTGGTGCACCTATATTAGGTGAGATGTATGAAGAGTTATTCCCCCCTCGGTCCACCAAGGATGACATAATGAGGACTCCTCCTCTAACCCAGGGGCTGATTAGGCTGGATGAAAATCCCTACCAAAGGAGTTGCTTTCTGGGGTAGATATCCCATTCAAGAAATGGATATAATGATTCATAAATAAGACCATCTCTAATATGGAAGCTAAAAAACCAAAATTTTGGCTTATGAAGGATTCCCATAGGGCACCAGGCACTTACTGGACCTTGGTCGAGGAAGGGAAATTTAGTGAACGGGGAAGGGAATTTTTCCTTGGTATTGATTAGTCTTTCAAACTAGTTGGTTTCCTATCCATTTAATTGAGTGGGTACTTACTTACCATGAAGGAAAAAGGTGGAGTTATATTTTCCATTTTCACAATGGTGACCTCTATGGTAGGGGGGAGTGTATTAGGCTATCCTTCCCTATGATGGCCAACCTCTATCACCTTCTGCATCATGTTTATAAGGGAAAGGACCCTTATAGGATCATGGGCCACATATAAGTATTATGGGATTAGATAGGATATCACCTAAGAGGTTATGAATATTTGAACATCCAGGGTATCCCTGATGTCCGCTTTAGACCATACCTACAATGCATCAATGGGGTGAGACCCATTACACTAAAAGACCAAGATGTTAGGGATTATGTGAGATTCTATGACCATTTCTCATTCATAATGTACATTCTAGTGCTGAAAAGTGACATTGTTGATACTGGTGAGGCCAATCTTGACACATAGGATTATGCGATGTCACTTCACGAAGGAGTTATTTCCACCTGAATTAATGGGGAACTTATTTGTGAATGGTACACAACCTACCAATTTAGCCACCAATTCTTATATGTCTAGTAATGATGTCCTTGATATGTTTATGTTCTATTTGAGGATCATCCAATTTTATCTCTCCAATTTTGGCTTATGTTTACTAGGGAGGAGACTGGTGTTGAGATAAACCTTCCCCCCCATAATGCAGCAATATTGGTTTATCTCGTGGTTATGCAGAGGTTTGGATTCGCTCATATCCCAATGGGAAATTATCCAAATTGGTGAGAGAGGCCTCCCAACCATTGGCTGCTAAGCACAATCCTAGGACTATAAAACAACTGGATTCTAGAGGACTGATAGTCCTGGAAGCACCTTGTAAGGAAGTCGGACATTTTCCATTGCTGGTAGAAGCACCCACTAACACATCTACAACAAATGTAGTTCCATAGGGTGATATTGAATCAACATTATTGTTTTCCATTGAATATCATTAATGGAAATATTATAATATTTAAAACTCATAGGATGATCTTTGGGGTATATTACGTCAAACAGAGGTACTTTTGGTAGGTTTCACCTACATCATTTCCTCTCAAGGTATCATTTTCAAAGACCATCCTGAGGAGTTAGGGCCCTTTTTCGAGACCTTGACACAGTTTTGGCCAACATCAGGGGTCAGATGTTTTATTCCCCACTGGTCCACCAAATGGTTGTCCAGGGCATGCTTCAAATTACTGTGGATGAACAAGGTTATCCTGTTGCTTATGAATCAGTAAGTATTGGATCACTGCTATGTTTGAGGGGTCATGGTACCATTTCAACCGTACTAACATCCTTTTGTTTTGTTGATATAGGGGGAGGCTACTAAATATCATTAATTTCTTCCATCCTTTGAATATTCTCCCCATGGTACAACAGTTGGGCAAGAACTTAGAAGTGATCGGGGGACCGATAATGAAGGGTCCTTGGGTCAACTGGCCCAGATGATAGAAAAGATTTCGACTTCTGGAACAATGATTCCAACTTCAATGCCTTCTGGAGAGCCTTCTTTGGAAGGAAAGAGGAAAAAGAAACGACCTGAATTTTTAGAGTCTTCTCCCTCAGAATACTTAATTAAGTGTGACACTTTACTCCTTTATTGTTTTGGATCATTCTAAAAACACATCTTGATTTGACAAAAATGTTATGGTCCCTAATGAACTCATTTGTAAGAGAACATATCTACTTATGAGGGTGCGGGTGAGCATTCGATTGCTTTGGAAGACCATTCGCTATCAGGCTCAACCCATCAAGTGGTGAAGGTGGTTAAGGTGCCGACTCAATTGAGTCCATTAATTTATACATATGTTTTAATGATTGCACCACTTGATTTAGTGCAGGTGGATGCACTTTTAGAGGATACTAACACATGTATCTATTCTGCTACTGCGTTATCCTTGATGGAAGCGAGTTTTGGAGAAGTTGGATACTTCTTCAAGACTGTAAAATTCATCTATTTGTATCATATTACCTAATATTATCTTATGTTTTTTCATTACTCAAGGTTTTTGAGTGAATCACATCTTCGGAAAAGGCATTGAAAGTTCCACAGAGCCTCTCATCATAAGAAAGAGTCTCTTCCTCACCTTAGGATGGGGCTGGGGAAGTGGATGTTACCAGTGATGCGATCGAGAAAGGTATGTTTCTAACCTTGGTCATATCCATTTATTATTTTGTGATACCATGTTATTTATAGCCCATGTTACCTTCACTATAGTGTCTTATCCCTGAAGTTTGGGGGCTATAGTCCATTCTCCCATAGGGTTTTTTCCAACTAGATCAACCAATGCAGAAAACAGATCACTTTCCTCATCATCCAAGACTGTGAGCACAACCTTATCTCTAAGAGACCTAGTCCTAGAATATGTTCATGTTCCCAGGATGGGCTTGGATCAAGGTTCGAGGTCTATGTTATTCTATCAGTTGATTCGGTGACACATGTGGAGGGAGACCTGATCCTTAGTTTCGGAGACCCCTTTGGTGGAGTTGAAGAATCGATTGGGCCACCTTCAGTTTATGTTTCCTTCCCTTGGCTATGAAATTTTTGATTATACCACCCTTCACGACAGGGTGGAAGAGGAGATTTTTGTGAGGGAACAGAAGAGGGCCCTCGAATTGAGGTTGGTAGCTGTTGAGGCCTCCTCTTTGACAAAGAAAAACTGGGATGAGGCTGTAAATGAAGCTTCTCAACATGCGGTGTAGACAATAACTCACTGAGACGTGGTCAACATTAGGAAGGTATAAATCGACCATCTTCAGTATGATATTAATCATATTCAAGAAGAGTTATCCCAGTTTCAATATGTAGTCCATATATTATAGAATACTGTGCTAGAGAAACATGAACTTCTTGATGTGGTAGAGAAAGTGAGGCTTGAATCCATTGATAGGTAGGAGGAGTTTCAGTGGGTTGTAGAAGTGAAAATTGAGTCTGTTGACCAGTTACATCAATTTTTTACCTCTTTGTAGTAGAGACTTGCAGAACTCAAGGACTCATCCGTGAATATACTATGATGGAATTATAATCTTGAAATATTGATTTGGTTTGTATGTTCATATGAAATATGTGGGGATTATTCCTGCTACACACTATTAATGAATGGGTTTTATTAACTTTTTATGTTGTAGTTCACTTTTCTTCCATTCATGATGTGCATGTTTTTTTTGATCCAATATTATGTGAATCAACAACAATATTCATCCTTTGCATAATATCCAGTAAACCTGAATGTATAGATCTGAATATTTAAATCATAAAAGATTCTTTTTGAGAAGTTCTCATGAATTCCCACCAATATTAGATTCCTTAATGATACATATGATCTGGTTATCTTGAGATCACCTGATTCATAAAAGGGTAATTGGGTAGAATATTGGTCTCAATGGGAGAGTGATCTTATTTTTCCAAAGCCGATGGCTTGGTGAACATAGCTTGATTTTTCTAAGGATGTATAATGGTCATTATAATATTTTTCATTATTAAAGGATAAATTTCTATTGTGCTTTAGTTTAGGGTCTTTTAGCTCAGACCTTATATCTCTTTAGTTTAGGGTCTTTTAGCTTGGAGATGTTATTCCTTGGTTTAGGGTCTTTTAGCTCGGACCTTCTATCGCTTTAGTTTATATTCTTTTAGCTTAGACCTTCTATTACTATAGTTTAGATTCTTTTAGATCAAACCTTCTATCAATTTAGTTTAGGGTCTTTTAGCTCAGACCTTCCATTCCTGTAGTTAGGGTCTTTTAGCTCGGACCTTCTATCTCTTTAGTTTAGGATCTTTTATCTTGGAACTTCTATCTCTTTAGTTTAGGGTCTTTTATCCCAGACCTTCCATCGCTTTAGTTTAAAGTATTTTAGCTCAAACCTTCCATCACTTTAATTTAGGGTCTTTTAGCTCGAACCTTATATCACTTTAGTTTAGGGTCTTTTATCTCAGACCTTCTATTGCTTTAGTTTAGGGTCATTTATCTCAGACCTTTTATCACTTTAGTTCATGGTCTTTTAGTTTAGACCTTCTATCTCTTTAGTTTAGGGTCTTTTAGCTCAGACATTCTATCACTTTAGTTTAGGTTCTTTTAGATCTAACCCTATATTATTGTATTTTAGAGTCTTTTAGCTTAGACCTTATATTAATTTAGTTTAGGGTCTTTTATATCAGACCTTATATCACTTTATTTTATGGTCTTTTAGCTCATAACCTTTATCACTTTAGTTTAGGGTATTTTAGATCATACCTTCTATCACTTTAGTTTAGGGTCTTTTAGATTAGACGTTCTATTAATATAGTTTAGGGTATTTTATCTTTAACCTTCCATCACTTTAGTTCAGTGTTTTTAGCTTGGACCTTCTATCGCTTTAGTTTAGGAATTTTAGCTCAGACCTTCTATTGCTTTAGTTTAGGGTCTTTTAACTCAGACCTTCTATTATTTTAGTTTAGGGTCTTTTATATCGGACCTTCTATTACTTTAGTTTAGGGTCTTTTATCTTGGACCTTCTATCACTTTAGTTTAGGGAATTTTAGATCAGACCTTCTATCGCTTTAGTTTAGGGTCTTTTAGCTCAGACTTGATCGATGATCATGAAATATGGTGCAAACATGTCAGGAATGACCCAAAACACTATGGAGTGTTGGGTTCAACCATGGTATTTTTAAGGCTCATGAGGATCATAGCTCTTTTTCTACAAGGAGGAGATACCTCTGGTTGGTAGTTCATAACCCTTATGAATTAGTAGCATTTTTGAAAATAGGTGTCTCCAATATTTTCCAAGGGCCATGGAAGGTTTATGGGGGTAATATCAGTTGGGAGTGAAATAACAGGGATTCTAGTTATTCCTGGTTAGTTAGAATATGGGTGATGTAATTCATAACCCAAAAGTTTGAGTTTGTGAATATGGGATGGGGAAGACATGTCAGGGATGACCCGTAACACCCCGAGGTTCCAAGTTCTGCCGTAGTGTTTCCAGAGCTCGCAAGGATTGAATCTCCTTTTTGGCAAGGAAGAGATGCCTTTAGTTGGTGGGTTAGGGCCCTTATGTGTCAATAGCATAGCCAAGAAAAGATGATCTCCACTCCCTTCTGAGGTCCATGAAATATTTATGAAGACTCAAACGTCTAGATGATGAGGTTGTTTATGGGAGGAAAGCTATCCAGGAAGGGTTATGGCACCCTATGGAAGTTCAGCTCTTTATTGCAAAGCTCAATCCCTATGCCATGTGGTTTTGAATCATAGGGTGTGGGCCATCAAGGGTTTGAGAATGAAGTTTCTCATTCCAACCTTGAGAAAGGGTACAAAACACAGTGACGTAATGTCGAGGAAGTTGAATCCACTTGGATAGTTTAGTACGAAGATTATAAATCATGGTCTAAAGTTCTTGGTTTATGAGAATGATATGGGATAATCATATTGGGAGTAATTCAGACCACAATGAGGTGTTTATTTCTACCACAATGATGTTAGGGCTCACAAGGATCTGAAATCCATTTTTGTATAGTGATGCATTTGTTTGATGATCATAGGTGCATATGTAGGAGCCATAGGAATACATGCATAGTAAAAAAAGGGTCCCTTGGAGCTGGGTATCTTTTTCAAGGGATATGGAAGGTTGCGGTGATCCGAGGCACTAAAATCATGCAGTTTTATTTGTGTAAATCATAATATCCAAGAGGGGTTCAAACACCCTAAAAGTTGTGTCGCCACCTAGAGAACATATTCTCACAGCGAGGATATGTGAAAAATCATTACTCTTACTTTTTCCTGAATTAGGGGGTACAACAAGCATAGCATGGGTTTTACTAGGTATACTGAGTATGACCTATGAGATTTATGAATTATTCATTTTCACCCTAACATTCACATAAAATATGTATATGAAGATTTTAGCGATAAACAACTTGACTTTTGCTTAGACCGCCCTTTGCGGGTTTTCGATCTATTGTGTTTATTTCACTAGAAATTTAAGGTCTTGTGATTTGGATCATTATAGGCTAGAGTTTAAGGTCATATAGTTTTAACCAATAGTGCAGATAGTTTAAGGTCATGATGCACATAGACCTAATATGGGAATGATATGCAAGATCCTAATTAGGATACCCAGGGTTAAGAGTACCCCAACATCCTTCTGATTGAGGGATGAAAATGTTGTAAATAATGGATCGAGGTCCTTAGGTCATGAGTAATGATATGAGACAATCATAACAGGAGTAGTTCAGATCAAACTGAGGTGTTGAGTTCTTCCATGGTGATGTCAGGGCTCACAAGGATCAGAAAGCCCTTTTTGCAGAGTGACACATTTGGTTGACGACCATAGGCGCATATGTAGGAGACATAGGTGTACATGCATAGTCAATAAAAGGGTCCCTTGAAGATGGGTATCTCTTCCAATGGACATGGCAGGTTTTGGAAACCTGAGGCACTCGAGACATGAAGTATGATTTATAGATTGAGGTGATTTTAAAAGATAGAAAAAACACCTCGTACTCTGGCTGATCGGGGTAAGGCTCTTGTGGTTCCTTGACAGGGGATGAAAAATAGGTGATGATCTGTATAGTTTATTGTCATGTAGTGTGGATGTTCTCCATGTAGTTTAACATCATGTGGTAAGGACGTTTTTCATGTAGTTTATCATCATGTGGTAATGACATTTTTATTATGTAGTTTTAATGTCATGTGATCAGGACGTTTTCCTTGCAGTTTAACATTACATGGTAGGGACTTGGGAACCAACATAAAAAATTTGTGCATGATATATTGCATGCAAAAATGAGACATACATAGATTTGGATTGTATGCAGGCAAACTGGGCTTATGTGACTTAGCTCCTATGCAATTCAAGGTGCATTTTTTTTCTTGTCGGTTGTTGTATCTAAGCCCAAGATTGGAGATCTGGGTGGAACTATGTATCCTGTGATGAAATTAATCAATTAACACATAGTTCTTGAATGAGAAACTCTATACACAGGTCCAAACCGTATGCAAAGGTGGGAATTTTCTCCATTGATTGTTGTAGTTAGGCCCATGATTAGAAATCCAGGCATCACTACGTATCTTGTGATGATAGGAATCAAGACACACATAGTTCTTGGGAAACCATATATTTTAACATCATGCGATAAGGATATTGGTTTCTCAACATGAAAATGGGGGAATTATGTCTAGACCCAAATATGGAGATCTAAAATCACTATGTATCCTATGGTAATAGGAATTAGGTCAAACGTAGTTCTTGAAGAATTAATTTCCTATGCAAGTCTGGACTATATTCAAAGAAGGGGAATTTTGTATCATGTGGTGAATGGACCAAGATATAGGATTAAGTCATCCCTACATATCTCATTGAAATTAATAATTAATTTGTACGTAGTTCTAGAATGGAGGTGTGGTAGAATACCAACACCAACTATAGTGGTCCTCTCAGGAAAGGTCTATAGGAGTGTGAAACTTTATGTCATGAAAGGGACATTATAAGATCCCAGATCTTGGAAAGGTATGTTCTCATTTAAGTTTTGGTTTTAATCCATTTTTTGGTTAATTAAGTGCTTACCCAAGTCCTTGTGGAGGCTCGGGGGTGTTTCAAGGGTCCGGGATACAAAAAGTGAAAAAATGGGGTTTTCTAAGTAGGTCGCACAGTCTGTGCACGATTAGTGCTAACCGTGAAGACAACCCAAGAAACCGTGCAGGAGGTGGGATTTTGGACAGTGGCCTCCGCACGATTTGCACATGGTTTTGAAAACCGTGCGGGTAAACTGTGTGGCCCAAGAAATTTTTAAAAATTACAATTTTTCCACTCCGGTATTTTAAACCCCAACTCGAGATTTCCTTCCCATTCTCCTCTCTTCACTCTTGGAACGAACCAAATCTTCCAAGAGATCCAAGAGATCGATATCCCTCGTTTCTAAGGCATTTTTTGTGCTGTTGGTTGTGGATCAAAGCTCTGGGTAAGGCTAATCCCATCCTTGCTTTTTTTTTTTTGAGTTTAGGGTTTGTATCTTCTTCTCCTCTCTTTCCGAAGCTCTAAAACCCTATTCTTTGGATGATATTTAGGTTTAAGATTCAAGGGTTGTTTGAAGTGGAATCTAAGGGCTCGATTAAGAGTGTGTTCACCCATAAAATCGAGGTAATTGGTCTACAAGTTATATCCCATGGTTTATTTGTGGATTTGTGCATGTGTGGTTTTGTTCTTGGGTGTCTCTTGGTATATTTTCATCACCCTTGGCATGCTTAGGTAAAATGGTTGTTAAGAAGGTAAATGAAAACCCTCATGATTCTCATGGGATGCTTTTAGGGTAATGAGACTAATCTAGGTCCACCCATGGGGTGTTCCGACTTCCCCGGGCCTAGGGATTTGTGAAGAACAAGTGACATTGTTGAGTATTTATGTAGATCCCTTGATAAACATGTTGATGTGATTGTTTGTGTTGGAATAAAATCTAGGTGATGCACCTAGTCTTAGTAATAACCTAAGGGATATTGGATTAATATGTGTAAATGATTAAAGACCACAATGGAATGGATTATGAGTCTGGTAATGAAGCCTAGTGAGTTAGGCATAACAAAAAAATACTATTGAGATAGACACAATGAATTAATTCTTAGTGAGATAAGCGTAATAAAAAGGGGAATCAAGCTAAGTGGATAAATGATGTGAAATGTGGTAAATGTGTTAATGGGTCAATGCATGGTATTAACTCTCATGTTATTGTTATGACTTATGTTTTCCTTGGGTAATGGTTGTGATGTTGTGTGAATGGTTTATGGATATACATATACATACATATATATATATATATAGCATGTGCACATGGCTTGGTAGAGTGGGGTATTGACTTGAGGATCTACGCCCATGGGTCGAGTTGGACTGAGGCTCTAAACTCCACCCCTAATGCATGGGTTAGGGAAGATGAATGAGGATCTATTCCCCTAATGGTTGCATCCACCCGGACCGAGGATATGAGGTGAGGATATGGTTTACATGAGGAAGATAATCTTAGTGAGATAGGATAACAATGTGTTTTTCTCATGCATGTGATTGTGCACTTTAAGCATGTGTAACTTGTTGTGTTTGATGAACCCATGGTAAATGATTTGGAAATAAAAGTAATGGGAAATGAGATGAAATGGTAAGATAAGGAAGTGGTAATAAATGTAGTTAATGGACCTAAAATGGTTAAGGCACTTAATATATTTTTTGTAATTAATTATTCATTTCCCCTTCTTCATGCATAATTATTTATACTAGATATTTTGTAAACACCATTGGTGGTGGCCTACTGAGTTGTAATCACACCCTGCTTGGGCTGTCGTTGGGTACCCGAGCAAACTTCATGTTTGCAGGTCAGGGAAAGTGAAAAGGCTCTTGCTAGGGAGTTAGGTTGGCATGGGTATTCGTGGAGGAGGATCCAGACTTGGTTTCAGCACCATTTTGGGGATTTTATAGATTATCTTCATCTTGGGTTTTTTTCACTTTTTTACTTGTATCATGGCATAGAATATTTGTTGTTGGACATGGTTGTACCCCGTTTTGGGGAATGGTTGTTTATGCATACTCTTGTATTATTGGTTATTATTCCTATAACATCCCGGTTACGGGTGCCACTCAACGGGTGCCCCGAACCTGGTTCACCATGTGACCTCAAGGGCATTTCCCCAAACGCCAGAAGCTGCCGACTAGCAGCGAGGGCCCAGGTCTGATAGTGGGAAAACTATGCCCTCATTTGTCAAAGTGGAGCGCAACGGAGTACAAATGAAACATACAACGACAACAGAAGCAAATAAACCATACACAACTGAAATAAACAACTGCAGTAGATATAACCAACTGTATTTAAATAATGATGAAACATGTCTCAAGTTCTAAGAAAACAACTAGAACATGTTATACATCAATACAGTACAATAGAATGCAGAGTACAACAAAACAAAGAAAAATAGATAGCAGCGGAATCGTGAGCCTAGGCTCGGTCCCATGCCCTCCTACTCCTCGGCAACAGTCAAGTACCTATATAGGGACTCTTTTCCCTATCCACACCTGAAGAAACATAATCTATTTGGGCCGAAAAGCATGAACCAAACAGGGTGTGAGAAATATATCTCAGTAGGCACCCACCAAAGGCCCATGCCCAACTACGTGCAAACATGAAACAATAGTGTGCTTGTAGTAAAAATGCAATAAAGTAAGTAGTACTGAAAAGTAACTAACTTAACTAGTTATATTTCCATTTTAATATTCATTTAATCCATTTAATATAAGATAACACCACAGTGAATTTCTAAGTAATCAGTCAGCGTCCTCAGACAAACAAAACTTTACCCTCAGGTAATCAGAATCTAACCCACAGTTATAGCCCTCAGGCGTAACAGAAATTTCCCTCAGGTGTACAAAGTGTCGCCCTCAGACACAGAAGTCAAGCCCTCAGGCACAAAAGGTTTCCCTCAAGTGGAATAACTACAGCCCTCGGGCTAAATAGTGCAGTGCCCACATGCTAATCACAACATTGCCCTCAGGATAAACAGGTAACCGGGCCATGCCCAACATGTAAACAAGCAGTAAACAAGCAATTCCTCTCAAGGCAATTATACAATTACTACTTTAAAGGCATACCCTCGGGTATCCTGGCCAAACGACTAAACAGTGGAATACACCCCTGAGGTGGTTCCGGATCCAAGCAATGATCCCAACCAGCATTTTAATATCACATTTAAATCACCTATTCAAATACAGGTATTTAAAATAGCTATGGTCTCATCCACACAACACCCCAACATGGGTTCGTGGCATGAAAACGCACAAAACGCATGACAGTTGGAAAAACAAACACCAAGCCACCTACCTTTTTCGCCAACGAGCGCTATACACGAATGTCGATTCTAGTAACGCCCAAGAACGACATAGATCTAAGGTAAGAAAACGTCCATTCAACCTCAAATAACTCCCGTTAGGAGAATAATTGGTAATAAACATTCTAGGAGAAGAGAGGGATTACCCGCGCGGTTCCAACGTGATCGACAGAAGCGGGATCGGATTCCAGACGTGCGCTCGACGGATCTCCAAAGGTTCGGGCATCCTCTCCTGAGCTCTCTTCCCGTTCTAAGCTTTCCCTGCGAACAGGGGAAGCTACTACCCATTTTAAGCGAAAAAAACAAAGTACACGGCGTGTAATTCCTTCATTTAACTGTTCCTTTGGCGGCACCACCACACTGTTCATCTGTCGACATGGGTACACGGCATGTACTCCCGAGTACACGGCGTGTACTGTCACCCAGCTGGCGGCTGCTCCACCGCCTTACTGTTTTGGCCTACCGGCTGACTACACGGCGTGTAAAGGACCACTACACAGCATGTAGTCGGTTCCTACACCCTTCGTCACTGACATGGCTACACGCCCCGTGTACCCATTCCACACGGCCAAAAGTACACGGCGTGTGGAAAAGTACATGGCGTGTAGTTCCAAAATTTAGGATTTTCCCCCATTTTCCATATTTCCTCAAAAACACTTAAGGAAAAGAGAAAAGAAGAAGCCCGTACCTCAAATATAAGAACCAGGTTCTTACAAACTTCCCCCTTACAGCAATTTGTCCACGAATTTCCCTTACAAGGGTGGTGAAGATATAGCCGTGAACAACTCCGGCCACTGAGCACATACATCGGCTTCCCGCTCCCAGGTCTCGTCCTGCACTCGGCCATGCTTCCATAGCACCCGTATGAGAGGAACTGACTGGATTTGGAGAACCTTTGTGCTCCTGTCAACGATACGAATCAGATGCTCCTCAAAGGACGCATCTGACTCCAGCTCAACCTCCTCAGGCTAAAAGACGCGAGATGGGTCTGAATGATAGTGATGCAACTGAGACACATGGAAGACGTCGTGCATGGCTTGGTACTACTGCGGTAACCACAACTGATAGGCAACCATCCCGACTCTCTCCAGAATCTCTAATGTCCCCACATACCTCGGTGAAAGTTTACCCTGTCTCCTGATCCTCTTATGTCCCAACCTCGGCGAAACACGCAAGAAAACCTGATCCCCGAAAACGAACTCTAAAGGTCATCTGTGGCAATCAACATAAGACTTTTTACAAGACTACGCAGTAGCCATCCGCTTCCGAATCAACTGGACCTTCTTAGAAGTCTCCTGCACGAGACGTGGTCCCAGTAAAGCTGCCTCACCTACCTCTAACCAGCACAAAGGTGAACGGCATGGCCTACCATATAAAGCCTCATATGGTGCCATCTCAATAGTCGCTTGGAAGCTATTGTTATAGGAAAACTAGACTAAGGGTATATGCTTCTCCCAAGAGCCCCCAAAGTCTAGGACGCATGCACACAACATGTACTCTAGCACCTGTATCATACGCTCTGACTGGCCATCATTCTGAGGGTGGTATGTTGTGCTCAGAAGCACCTGTGTACCCAGTGCCCTCTGAAAACTCTGGCAGAAATGAGACGTAAATCAGACATCTCTATCTGAAACGATAGAACGGGGGACCCCATGAAGACGTACTATCTCTCGGATATACATCCTTCTGAGATCATCTACACCGAAGGTCTCCTTGATCAGCAAGAAGTGAGCTACCTTCGTGAGTCTGTTCACAACAACCCACACGACATCATTACCTCAAGGTGACCTTGGCAATCTAGTCACGAAATCCATCACGACATCATCCCATTTCCACTCCGAAATGGGTAACTTCTGTAACAGTCCAGCTGGTCTCTAATGCTCTGCCTTCACCTGATGACAGGTGGAACATCTTGTAACAAAACCAGCTATATTACTCTTCATACCCGACCACCAATATTGACGTCTCAAGTCACGGTACATCTTGGTAACCCCGGGATGAACTGCCTAATCTGAAGTATGAAACTCCCGCATCAGCTCCTCGCGTGTATCCTCTGGAACCTATACTCGTCCATGGAAACAAAGAACCTCATCATCACCTATCGTCCATCTAGGAGAAGGGTCCCCACTTGCCACCGACTCCTGTAGAACTAGGCCTTCTGAATCAGATAGCTGTCTCATCCTCACTTTGTCCAGGAGGGTAGAAGTCACAACTACAGATGAAAGATAAGACTGCCCCTGAATATCGTGCACCTCCAGATGCATCTCATAGAATAAGTCCATGAGCTGCCACTCACCACTGGCCTCCCGCACTGCTTGTATCTGAGTATTCCTACTCAGTGTATCAGCTACTGCATTACCCTTACCAGGTGTATAGGCAAGCTCAAAATCGAAGGAATGTAGGTACTCGACCCACCTCCTCTGCCTCAGATTCAGGTCACGCTGAGTAAATATATACTTGAGGCTTTTGTGGTCGGTGAAAACCACAAAATGATATCCCAATAGATAATGTCTCCAACAACGTAATGCATGAACAACTGCAGCTAACTCGAGATCATGCGTCGGGTAATTCCTCTCATGTGGCCCCAACTGCCGAGACCCGTATGCAACAACTCGATCGCCCTGCATCAACACTACTCCCAACCCAATACCTGATGCATCATAGTAAACTGTATAGCTCTTCCCCTGCTCTGGGAGTATCAGGATTGGTGCTGATTTCAAACTTCCTTTCAGGTCCTGAAAGGCTGCCTCACAAGCTTCCGACCAAATAAAATTCACACCCTTCTTAGTCAGACCCGTCAACGGTGCTGCTAAGCGGGAGAAGTCTTATATGAAGTGTCTGTAGTAACCATCCAGCCCTAAGAAACTCAGTATCTCAAACACGTTCTTAGGATTCTCCCAGGAAACTACTGATCTCACCTTCTCTAGGTCTACTACAACTCCCACCTCAGAGATAATGTGACCCAGGAAGTGAATCTGGTCTATCCAAAAGTGACACTTTGAGAGCTTAGCATATAGATGATGCTCTCTCAGTGTACTCAATACGATCTCAAGATGGGTGGCATGGTCATGTCGAGTGAGAGAGTACACTAAGATGTCGTCCATGAATACTACCACAAAATAATCAAGATACATATGGAACACACGATTCATCAGATCCATGAAAACTGCTGGCGCGTTCATGAGTCCGAACGGCATAACCAAGTACTTGTACAGACCATATCTGCTCCGAAAAGCCGTAAGTGGTATATCCAATGGTCTCACGCGCAGCTGATGATATCCGGATCTCAAGTCAATCTTCGAGAACACTCGTTCTCCTCTAAGTTGATCAAAAAGATCATCTATCCTTGGCAAAGGATATCGGTTCTTGTCCATCAACTGGTTCAGCTTCCGATAATCCACACAGAGTCTGAGGGTACCATCTGCCTTCTTTGCAAAAAGGACCGGAGAACCCCAAGGAGAAGTACTGGGTCGGATGAAACCCTTCACCTGTAACTCCTCTAACTGCCTCTTGAGCTCCTACAGATTGGGCATGGCCATCCTATAAGGAGGAATGGATACAAGTGCTTCTCCTGGCACAATCTCAATAGAGAAATCCACCTCTCGCACCGGAGGTAGACCCAAAAAGTCGTCCGGGAAGACATCCATGAAACGATCAACAACTGGAGGGAAATCTGTCTAACAAGTCCCCTTATCATCTAGATATAAGCTCGTAATCTAGGCTGTGACTCCACCTCGCCCATGATGCTCTGGTACAACTCAACTCGCCTGAACATCCCATTCACCATTGTATAGAAACTCTATGTCCTCTGGTGACGTGAAACTCACCCTACGACAATATCAGTTCACAAAGGCTCGAAATGGAACCAACCAGTCCATCCCGAGAATGACGTCATAAGCTATCATCTATAAGACATAGAGGTCTTATAGAAAGTGACACCCTCTAACCACTAGGGGGAACTCCCTGCACTGATGCACACTAGCCGTTCTAGTCCCCAACGGAGTGTCTAGCATCATGATATCAGAATAAGTAGAAACACAGAGCCCAAGGCTCTTCAAAATGGGTACAGATATGAAACTATGTGTAGCAACCGTATCGAAAAGTACTGAAGATAAGACAGAAGCTACTAGAATAGTACCTCTGATTGTAGAAGGTCTGAGATCCTGCTCCTGCTGGGTCTATTACACTGCATATGTCTGCCCAGTGCCGCAGCCCTACGACATAACCTAGCTACCCTGAGCTATCCCGCCCTCCTGCCTCTGAGATCCTGGTGTATGGCTACCACAGACACGACCACCATCTATGCCTGCACGCCCTGACGTATTCTAGTTCCCCGAATGGTAAGAAGCCACTGGTCCTGCTCCCGCACGCGGAGTCTACACATAACCCCTCTCACTAGCCACTGGTGGAAACGCCCTACAAAAACGCTGTAGATGGCCCATCTTGCCATAAGCTCGGCACTCCACTGGGTCACGTGGACACTGCGGTCTCTTGTGCCCCTCTCTGCCACACTGGTAGTACCTGATCGGGCCACCTGAAGAAACTGCCTGGCTGGTACTGCCATTATGAGAGAAATTCATATGTCTCTTTCTCTTGCCAGTAGAAATAGTACCGGTAACTGGTGCTGAACTGCCCTGGCCCACACCACTAGATTCCTGAGGGTTCCTCTCTGTGATCAGTGCCTGATTCACAATATCATGTACTGAAGGCAACCTGAAAACATTCACCAGTGCTCGGATGTCATAACGGAGACCATACTCAAAGCGCATGTCTCTCAACGTCTCATCACCCACCAACACGGGTGAAAAGCGCTGAAGCTTGGTGAAATGAGAAAAATAGTCCATCACCGACATAGTGCCCTACTGCAGATTCATGAACTCTTGAGCTCCATCTTCCCTCAGCGTCTCTGGGAAGAAGAAGTCATAGAAGACTGCCTAAAAATCTTCCCACGCCATGTCCCTGTGATTCTATGAATGGGTGGTAACATCCAACCACCTCTTGGTGGAATCACGTAGCATGTAAGTCGCGAGCTTGACCCTCCTCCCTAGAGGTGTCTCAAGATGCTCGAAAATAGTCTGCATCCATCCTAGCCAAGACTCCGCAGCCTGTGGTCCGCCATCCCCTGAAAATGTAGGTGGATGCTGTTGATGGAAGATACGCGTCAGCTCAACCATAGATATGGAAGACTGAGGTGCTCCCTGGAAGGTTTGCATGAACCGCATAAAGACTTCACAGAACTGCGCCTCCGCGCCTGTGTCCGGTATAACAGCGAGCACTGCATCTGGCTCTACCGGAGGATCAACTGGTAGCCCATGGTCCACCATCTCTGGAGTATACTCGTTGCCGCTCTCCTGGCGAACAACGCACGATCGTCTAGGCGGTATGACACTACAAGGTCAAAGGCATGCCTTAGATTCAAGATTTATCAAAGACTGAAAGTAAAGGAACCACAAGGGAACAAGAGGAAGAAGTCATTTCAAGATTTTCAAAACAAGACTACACGGCGTGTACTTGACTTCCCTTCCCCTGCCCGGGTTCTTCTACACAGCTATGCCACACGACTCCCATTGAACAAAACTACACAGCGTGTATTATATCTTACACGGCGTGTATGGTGTTATTTTCCAACTACCTGTGTCGTTTGTGACACTGTAACGACCCGAAATTTTTTAAATAAATTTTGTTTCCCAATTTTATGTATTATTGTTATACTCAACAAAAACGTTTTATTTGATAAACATGATTATAATTAAAATGAGATCAGTGGGTTTTGACTATTATATAACCATCGGTCAATATGACCGCTGTGAACAAAATGTTTTGATATAAGTAATCTTGGTTAATTATTATAGAAAGAAGATTCGATGGCCTCACCTAGTAGTATTGGACCGATCGAAGCCCATCTAACAGAGCTTGGGAAGGAGGTAGCACCACTGGGCTTTGCTCTGGATCAAATCCAAGCCGAACTTCATCATGTGAAGCTGGAACGGAATCGCCTTCGTGAGAAGTTCAAACTGATAGAAATTACTACTCGGGCAATGTTGACTGAGCCGCCCCAAGCTTCTATCACCCTAGCACACCTTACTCTTAGGTCCTATGCTGGTATTATAAGGGGTTATGTAACGAGACCGTAACTACCTTGTGTAATCCTTGTTTTAAATAAAAATTTGGGATTTCTTCTTATGATGAAGTTTATGAATTTTGAAATGACCGGATAAATATAGTATGCATATTTTTGATGAATTTTAGAAAAAGGATATTTTAAATATGTTTATGTAAACCCTAAATAATTAAAAATGTGTAATGATTTTAAAAAAAAAGGTCTTCTGCAATTATGTTCAGTACTAAATTTAGAGTCTAATAAGATCAACTTGATTTTTGATGAATAGTAAATTATGAATAGTGATTTTATGATTAGGATTAGTAATATGACCAAATGGATTAGTAATCTCACTTAAAGAAAGTTTTAAAATAATCTAGGCACCTTGATTAAGTAATGTGATTCAATAAAATAGTTAAATAACAGTTTCATTAATTATTATTCAAGTATTAGTTTTTTAGGGTGAATAGTGTTTTTTAATTAAAAATTTAATTAAAAATAATTAGAAAATTATTTTTATAAAAATGACTTTATTTTTGAACTCAGAGCATCGATACTATGTTATGGTAATTTTTGGGGTTTTTTCTGAAAAAATGAATTTTCAATGAATAGTGTTTTTATTTAAAAATTAAATTAAAAATATTTAGAAAATTATTTTTATAAAATGGATTTCATTTTTGAAATCAGAGCATTGATATTTGGTTAATGTGAAATTTTGGGATTTTTCTGAGAAAGTTGAATTTTCAGTGAATAGTAAAAATACAGTTTTAGGGTTTCAGTATGTTTAATGACATCATAACGGTGTCATGATGATGTCATGAGATCTTTTGAGGGTTGGCCGGCCAAGGGTGATGAATTATTGTTTTGGGGGCCCCATGTGGCCTAACTCCATGATAAATGACAAGGGAGAGCACATGGGTTTGAGAAAAGCACATGTGAGGTGTCCCTTGGCCATTAATGCCTTGTCCCCTCACTTTCCCTATAAATACCAAGCCCTCCTCTCATCCATTCGACTCCCCACTCATTCCCAACGAATTTCTGGTCTCATTACCTCCCAATCAGTCCTCCCAAGGTGCCCCCAAGCCCTCAAGGTCCCAACCTTTGAGGTTTAAGAGTTACATTTTAAGGTAAGGGATCCGACCTCTCTCTTTCATTTCAAGTAATCTCTTTGATGTCATTCCTTTTATGCTCCATGTTCTTATGTTGAAGGATGTTATTTTATACTCCTCTTACTGCCCTTTTCATGTTAATATAATGAGATATCCCCTCTTACTCTCATTATTTCATTTTGTGATGTTTTAAGTGGCGCCGATAGGCTGCCGAATTTTTAAGTGGTTCTTCACCCTTCTCGTTTTGAAGTTCTACTTTCATGTCAATTATTTCAAGTTCCTTTTTGTTATATTGGGGTATGATCTCTATATATATCATACTGGACTCTTATGTTCATATGATGAGAGACCCAATTTGATCTCTTCAATTCAGTATTTTGATGTTTTAAGTGGCGCCGTTAGGCTGCCGAATTTTTAAGTGGTTCTTCACCCTTCTCGTTTTGAAGTTCTATTTTCATGTCAATTATTTCAAGTTCCTTTTTGTTATATTGGGGTATGATCTCTATATATATCATACTGGAATATTATGTTCATATGATGAGAGACCCCATTTGATCTCTTCAATTCAGTATTTTGAAGTTTTAAGTGGCGCCGTTAGGCTGCCGAATTTTTAAGTGGTTCTTCACCCTTCTCGTTTTGAAGTTCTACTTTCATGTCAATTATTTCAAGTTCCTTTTTGTTATATTGGGGGTATGATCTCTATATATATCATACTGGATTCTTATGTTCATATTATGAGAGACCCCATTTGATCTCTTCAATTCAGTATTTTGATGTTTTAAGTGGCGCCGTTAGGCTGCCGAATTTTTAAGTGGTTCTTCACCCTTCTCGTTTTGAAGTTCTACTTTCATGTCAATTCTTTCAAGTTACTTTTTGTTATGTTGGGTAATTATCTCTATATATATCATACTGAACTCTTATTTTCACATGATGAGAGACCCTATTTGATCTTTTCAAATCATTTTTGTTGATGTTTAAGTAACGCCGTTAGGATGCCGAACTTTCATAAGAGAAATCTAATTTTTTTCTTCCTTCCATGTTTTTCATTTCAAATGGTATGTCCTTGAAATTTCATTACCATGATCATGTATCCTTCTTATTCTGTCCATGTACTATTTTATGGGTCATTTATGAATGTTTGACCCATTTTACCTCTCTTTTAATGTCTTCTAAAACCTCGGAACATTGCCGTTATGCTGCAGAATTTCTGTCTCAAAATGTCTCTCTTTTTCTAAAGTTATTTTATTTTATTAAGTGAATACTCAATGCTCTGTCTTCTAAAGGGGTATTCACATATATACCAAAATGTTCTATTTTAAATTCTGGGATTTATATACATGAGACCCACCTTCCTTTTCTGTGGGTTTTAAAGTGATGTAAAGATCATGTCTTTAAAGCAGTTTTTAAAACGTTATGATTATGAAATGAAACCCATTTATTTTATGCTATATGGGTTATTTATGAAATTTTTGATGATTATATATGTGGCTCACATGATAATAAAGGAAAATTTAAGGGTGCGCCCTGATAGCGCTCCAATGCATTGGGTAATGATGTAACCACTAGAGATTACAATTTTCACGATACCTTGGTGAATAACCTTGGTAATTTTAAAATGACACCTTGGGGATGGACCTTGGTGATATGTTCATGATTGTCTATGTTAAATGATGTAGCCAAATCTTCAAGTTATGAAAAATTTTTATTTTTATTATGATATGCTTCATGATTTCATTTTCATGCCTTAAAGTTCTTTTCATGACTTTATTGATGTATCTCAAGTTCATATGTAAAATGTTTCACTTGTTTCCCTTGCTGGGCCTTCTGCTCACCCTTCCTTTTGATGTATGTCCCCAGGTTATGGGATGCAGTAATGAGCCTAGGGTGAACATGAGGAGAAGCCTTTCAAGTGTTTAAGAAGAATGTTTTTTTTTCATGTTTTATGTTCCTTGTTTCCAAGACACTAAACCTTAAAGATCCTCAGTTCCGTGTAATGGAATGAAAAGTTATGTTATAAAAAGACGGGATGCTATAGACACGACTGACTACTCGGATTGCAACTACATGATGTGTTACACCTGCACACGGCGTGTACACTACCCCGTTTCCTGGCCACACGGTTAAGTCCAAACGGTTTGTCCTCAGACAAGACTACATGGCGTGTCCCATAGGTAAACAACATGTTCACGAAGAGGTGACACCGACCCGTGTTGTTTGTTACATGTCCGATTCCCTAGGTCACACTACACGACGTGTTCATCATTGACATGGCGTGTTCTATACAGGAGTTCACCGACCCGTGTTGTTAGTTACACGACCGGACTCCGGGTCAACACTACACGGCGTGTACAAGAGCTACACGGCGTGTTTTACCCAAGCCTTTCCCTACCCCGTGTCGCCGCCCACACGGTTTGTGACACGAGAAGAGACTACACGGCGTGTACTGAAAAAGTTCATTTTTCTTCCCAAACAGAAGATCATACACAACGTGTATAAAGTACTACATGACGTGTATACTGGGTTTCCGGAAAGTATGCCTCAGAAACTTCCCCAGAACCCATAAAATACTAAAAACCAACACCTAAGTGTCAAATTCCGATCCGTGAGGGCCCATACTCCCCACGAATCAAAGTTTGACATCTTATCTGTGTTATAACAAATAAACAGTCAATGATCCACCAAATTTTAGTCAATGGGGGACCATACTCCCCAAAAACCGAAGTTTGGCGTCTATTCTATAAACAAGATCAAACAAAAATACCATATCACAAGCAGGTATTTATCAAGCAGCTATCACAATAGCATGCTTTATTAGCACACCAACTATCACAACAACATGCAATTTCTAATGCACCTACATGGCATGGAAACTATGCATGACATGTGATTTCTAGCATGTGCCTAAATGATGCATGAGATGTCATAACCTCATCTCATCGGGTTGCAACTAAATAGAACCCACATATAAATTATAAACAGTACAATCTCAAGTGTGTCACCCAACGGTGAAAAAAATCAACAGTAAATTGCAAAATCAGTAAAATTGCAACACGAGGTAAACTGGATTTTCCCTATACACGGGTTAGCTATGCCCGGGCACAAATTATTACCAACTACCATTCATCGTATCCCTGACTACGGCTCCAAATAGTAAGTCAAAGAAAAGAACCTCCATTTGATAGCACTTTGCAACGTCCCGGTTCCGGGTTCCACTCAACGGGAGCCCCGAACCCGGTTCGCCACGTGACCTCAAGCGCATTTCCCCAAACGCCAGAGGCTGCCGACTAGCAGCGAGGGCCCAGGTCTGATAGTGGGGAAACTATGCCCTCATTTGTTAAAGTGTAGCGCAACGGAGTACAAATGAAACATACAACAACATCGGAAGCAATAAACCATACACAACTTAAATAAACAACTGCATTAGATATAACCAATTGTATTTAAATAATGATGCAACATGTCTCAAGTTCTAAGAAAACAACCATAACATGTTATACATCAATACAGTACAACAAAATGCAGAGTACAGTAAAACAAAGAAAAATAGCTGGCAGCGGCATCGCGAGCCTAGGCTCGGTCCCATGCCCTCCTACTCCTCGACAACAGTCAAGTACCTGTATAGGGACTCTTTACCCTATCCACACCTGTAGAAACATAATCTGTTTGGGCTGAAAATCATGACCCAAACAGGGTGTGAGAAATATATCTCAGTAGGCACCCACCAAAGGCTCGTGCCCAACTATGTGAAAACATGAAACAATAGTGTGCTTGTAGTAAAAATGAAATAAAATAAGTAGTATTGAAAAGTAAATAACTTAACCAGTTATATTTCCATTTTAATATTCATTTAATCCATTTAATATAAGATAACACCACAGTGCATTTCTAAGTAATCAGTCAGCATCCTCAGACAAACAAAACCTTACCATCAGGTAATCAGAATCCAACCTGTAGGTATATCCCTCAGGCATATCAAAAATTTCCCTTAGGCATACGAAGTGTTTCCCTCAGGCACAGAAGTCAATCCCTCAGGCATGAAAGGTTGCCCTCAGGCGGAATAACTACAGCCCTCGGGCTAAATAGTGCAGTGCCCACAGGCTAATCACAACATCGCCCTCAGGATAAACAGGTAACTGGGCCATGACCAACATGTAAACAAGTAGTAAACAAGAAATTCCTATCAAGGAAATTCTACAATTACTACTTTAAAGGCATACCCTCAGGTATCCTGGCCAAACGGCTAAACAGTGGAACACACCCCCGGGGTGGTTCTGGATCCAAGCAACGATCCCAACTAGCATTTTAATATCACATTTAAATAACCTATTCAAATCTAGGTATTTAAAATATCTATGGCCTTATCCAAACGACACCCCAACATGGGTTCGTGGCACAGAAACACACAAAACACACGGCAGTTGGAAAAACAAACACCAAGCCACCTACCTTTTTCGCCAACAAGCGCTATACACGAACGTCGATTCCAGTAACGCCCAAGAGCGGCGTATATTTGAGGTAAGAAAACTTCCATTAAACCTCAAATAAATTCTGTTAGGAGAATAATTGGTAAGCAACACTCTAGGATAAGAGAGGGCTTACCCGCGCGGTTCCAACGTGATCGACAGAAGCGGGATCAGATTCCATACGTGCACCCGACGGATCTCTGAAGGTTCGACCATCCTCTCCCGAGCTCTCTTCCCGTTCTAAGCTTTCACTGTGAACAGGGGAAGCTACTGCCCATTTTAAGTGAAAAAAACAAATTACACGGCATGTACTTCCAAGTACATGGCATGTACTTCCTTCATTTAACTGTTCCTCTGGCGGCACCGCCATACTGTTCATCCATCAACATGGGTACACGACATGTACTCCCGAGTACACGGTGTGTACTGTCGCCCAGTTGGCAGCTGCTCCACTTCCTTACTATTTTGGCCTGCCTACTGACTACACGGCCTATGTACCCATTCCACACGGCCAAAAGTACATGGCGTGTGGAAAAGTACACGGCGTGTAGTTCCAAAATTTAGGATTTCCCCCCATTTTACATATTTTCTCAAAATCACTTAAGGAAAAGAGAAAAGAAGAAGCTCGTACCTCAAATATAAGAACCGGGTTCTTACAATTCTGCTACTTTTTATCTTCTGTTGTGGATTACTCTGATAAAAAGGGGGTATAGTCTCCCCAATTGACTATTTGGACCCCCACTGCAAGTCGGAAACCTTTGGAATACGGGGAGGTGTTCTTAAGGTCATGTAACCACCTGGCTCAGAGCACTGGTTTAGTAGCTTCCGAGTTGGGGACATTACAAAGTGGTATCAAAGGAGGTTTTTCTTCTCCTTCTCTGGAATCTTGTTACTTGGGGATGGTAGACAAGAGGTTCGGAAAGTGTCAGGACTTGGTAATGAGATCGTGCTTGGGAGTAACTAACCCACGTATGGGGTAAATCCCAAGTCACCCAGGGTGGTAATTGTTGTTATTGATTGCATGATGTTACAGTTGATGATATTTCACCATTAGGTGATGCACATGTTGTGTGATGTGATGGTTTTATGATATTTGGATCATGGACTCAATGGCATGTGGTTGTGAATTCATGCATCATTTTAGACACCTAGAGAGATATGTGACATTCATCATGGTAGGCACACACAGGTTGGGTGTGTGAGGCATGAGAGATAGAATGAACCTCGCATCTTGATAATTGAAAAGGGAAAATGTCATAAACGAAACAATGTAAATGGGTGAAGATAAAATAATGATAAGTGATGATTAATGAAATATGTGTAATTAAGGGTTTGTAATGAATTAAAAATGATTTTTTTTGTAACATGTTGTATGAGCCTTGTGGCGGTGTATGGTTGTTTTCCCCTTGTGAATCATGGATCGTGGTAGGGATGGTTGGGGTGGTGTTTTTGGAATGTTAAGGTTTATTGGGATGGTGCATGTATGGTGGGTTGTTGTGGCTGGTGAGGAGCCTTCTTGTTATGAAGTTGTGAAAGTTTTATGGTATGTGTTCTAAACCTCATGTTTGGCAATATAGAGAAATGCCATCATGATGTCGAGTGTCGGTTGGGCAACAAGAGGATGTTGCTGAGAACAATCCTCCAGTAGAGGATCAAGAGAATGTGGTGATCTAGGAAAGTAGAGAAGATTAGTTCCAAGGGAACTTGTCTTGTTTTATGCAAATTATGGATTGGGACTGAGGGTGGGTTGCACCGAGTATGTTTGAGCTGACCAGAGAGTTTCAACTGCAGCACCCTCCGACCTTTATCGAAGAGGGTGGGTCAGAGTCAACATAATTTTGGATAGAGTCTGTCCATAAAATAATTGATCATCTGGATACTCCTGATGAGAAGTGAGTCAAGTTGGAAGCTTATATGTTGCGGGGCCAGGAAAAGTGTTGGTGGGACATCTTGCCTCAGACAGAGCAGGCTGGGGGGATTTTGTGGAAAGATTTCTAGGAAAAGTTTTTGGAGCATTTTTATCGAGAGACTTTGAGGTAAGAGAGGGATGCAGAGTTCATGAGCCTAAATTGGGGATTGATGTCGGTGATGGAGTATGATGGTCGTTTCAATGACCTGCGATGCTTTATTCCAGCATTGGCAGGGGATGATGCAATAATTACAAGGCATTTCCATGATGGACTGAGACACAAGATCAGGTCTCAGGTGAATGTATTTCACTTGAAGAGGATTACAGAGGTAGTGGATCAAGATTTGATCTCATAAGGTAACCTTAAGGGAGATTTAGGTAGTGGGCTTGTCGTGCCAGCTGGGCGGATAAGTGGTTCAGCTTCTGAGGGCCGGAAGTGTTGTTTTGAAAGTTTTAAGCAGGGCAGAAGTGTGCATGGTGGTCAAAAGAGAGGTTCAACATCTCGGGGTGGTGATCAAGTGTTCTTATATCAGTGTGGAAGTATGGGGCACATGCATGGTATGTGTCCTTGACCTCTAGTTGAGTGCCAGTCGTGTGGTAGATTGGGACACATGAAGAGGTTCTGCAGGAACCCTTATCAGGTGAGCATGAATGTTGGTGATAGGCAGATGCCTAATGGAGGCAAAGGATTAGTTGCTCCATATCAGGAAGGAATTTGGAGCTCCACAGGCTATACTGGTAGGGCCGGTGGATGTGGAACTCTGGGGAAAGATCATCCACGTCAGCAGGGCAGTGCAGTGCAGGGCACATAGGTTGGATCCCAGGGTAGAGGGGCATGTCAACTTCATGTAGTTCAGTCGGGACCCAGTGATGGCATGGCTAGGCCATTGACTATTTGAGATACAATCCTTTTAGATTCTACGCATTCTAGTGTGTTGTTTGATATTGGTTCCACACACTCTTTTATTTCTACTTAGCTTGTGGTAGCGTTGGGTTTGCTTGTGGAGAGTGTGTGCAGGGTTATGTCTATTGACACTCCATTGGGGTGTGAAAGGAAGATACCAGGTAGTGTAAGGGATGTGCTCTAAAAGTTGGTGGGCATAATTTCCTATGGGACTTGTTCATTCTCTAGATGTCTGGATTTGACCTGATTTTGGGTATGGACTAGTTAGTGTTGTATCGGGTGCACATAGACTATTACCACCACAGGGTATCGTTTAGGTCACTTGAGGGTAATGCCTATGTCCATCGCAGAGAGTGGGATGTCCAATTAGGTCATGCAGGACCGTTTTTCCAGTAGTTGGGTAGGCTCACGACTCAAGTAGCTTGTCTTATTCTTGATGATGAAGAAGAGGAAAAATATGTCCTCTCTCCGGTAGTGGTTCAGTTTCAGGATGCACTGTTAGAAATACAATATATTCCAATGGTTTTAAATTGTTGGTATTGGCATCAAAACCGTTGGTATACTATATACCAATGTTTTTACAAACTGTTGGTTAGTAATCCATTGAAAAATGCCTATACCAACGGTTATTCTCAAACCGTTGGTATATGGCAGTGTAGCCTTCAATATGACAATGGTTTTATAGAAACCATTGGTATATATTTATACCAACGGTTAATAAACTGTTGGGATATATAGTTTACATATAGTTTACTGAAATTTTAGAAACTGTTGGTATATAGTATTACCAACGGTTCTTTAAAACCGTTGGTAAAAATATTCTAGAAATACACTTTACCAACGGTTTTGAACCATTGGTATAGTTTATTACCAACAGTTTATTCAAACTGTTGGTAAAAATATTCTCAAAATACACTTTACCAACGGTTTTAAACCGTTGGTATAGTGTATTTCCATAAAATATTATAGTAGCCAGCACAACATCCACCCATCCCCTCCATTGCATACACCTGTAAACACACCTGCAAACAACACTTAAAATAGAACAAAAAAACACCTGCAATAGCACATAAAAATAGAAGACTATTCCAACCATGAAATGTAACACAACATAGTTTTCCCCATTTCAATATTCACATGACAACCACTCTTCCAACTAACCCATTTCAATTTCTTTGGTGTAGACATCTCATAATGGTGAGAGGAAACTCACATTTCAGAGAGCCCATGATAGCCATAGTTGCATTTTGATCATCTGACTATGGGGGTGGGGGGGGGGTGTCTAGGTGGTGTCCATGGGGGCATCCAAGGGGGTGGGGGTGTCCACGAGGGTTGTAGGGGGTGTCCAGGTGGTGGGGTGGTGTCCGAGGGGGGGGGGGGGTCCAGGGGGTGGGGGCTGTCCAGGGGGGTGGGGGGTTGTCCAGGGGGGTGGGAGGGTTGTCCATGGGGGTGGGGGGTGTCCGGGGGAGGGGGGGTGTCCAGGGGATGGGTGGGTTGTCCACGGGGGTGGGGGGGGGGGGGTCCAAGGGGTAAGGGGTGTCCTGGGGGGGTGGGCGGGCTGCCCACTAGGGTGGGCAGGCTGTCCACGGGGGGGGGGGGGGGTCCAGGGTGTCTAGGGGGGTGTCCATGAGGGTGGTGGGGCTATCCAGGGGGTATGGAGTATCCAAGGGGTGGGCGGGCTGTCTATGGGGGTGGGCGGGCTGTTCACGGGGGGGTCAAGGCTGTCTAGGGGGGTCGGGGCTGTCCAGGGAGTGGGGGGGATTTCTAGGGGATGGGGGGATGTCTAGGGGGTACAAGGTGTCCAGGGGGTGGGCGAGGCTGTCTAAGGGGTATGGTGTGTCCAGGGGGTGGCCAGGATATCCACGGGGGTGACGGGGCTGTCCAGGGGGTAGGGGGTGACCAGGGGGGTGGGCGGGCTGTCCACAGGGGTGGGGGGCTGTCCACGGGGGGGGGGGATGTCTAGGGGGTGGGTGGGCTGTCCATGAGGGCAGAGGGGCTGTCCAGGGAAGTCAAGGGTGTCCAGGGGGGTGGGTGTAGGTTCCAGGCGCAGTGGAAGTGCATTGGTGGGAGTGCCTAACTTTGATTTTAGCGGTAAACAACATTCAAACTGAGATCTATCACGATATAAAATGCTGGATCTTTGGAATAGAACGAAGAACGAAAAACAAAAGAGGGAGTCCCAGAACCACAGAGATAAGATAAGCATATGTTGGTTATAATTAATTTAATTAATTCACAAGAATTACCTTGGTGGAATTATTTCTTCGTTGATATCTCTAGTCACGATCTTGTGATCCATCGTTGCGTTGTAGAATCCAAGTGTAGGATTCCTCTAGCGGTGATCCACACGTGTGCCACGTATCTCTAGATGTCGTCGAAGGGATCTCTAGGTGCTAGCGCGGAAGAACCTTCGCTCGCGATGTTCCCCTTCGATCGCCTTGATCTAGTGGTGGTGGATCTCTCTCGGTCTTGAGAGTGTTCTTGGAGGAAGTAGTTCTTTCGGCCTTGAAAGAGTTCTCAAGAATTGTTGTGCACAAAAATTGGGGAAAAGTGTTGGGGTTGTAAGGATATTTATAATCGAGTTTGAGGCTATAGAGTTATGACAATAAATAAATGCGTTATGCATTTTATTTATTTCATTAACTCTTATTGAAAACCCCCATGTCGAATGATTAATTCCTTGACATGCGACCACACTGATTATAATAAATATCATAAAATGATATTAATTCCTAAAAATCCCGACTATAAAAACTACACACTGTGTAATCATTAATACACGGTGTGTACTCATTTTCCATAAAACTACACGGTGTGTATATTTAATATACACGACATGTACTTTTATTTTCCATTTTCCTTTATTTCCTCCACCACATTTATTAGTCCTTGAGTAATGGATATTTATTTGTTAAATAAATGTAACTGCATTACTCGCTAATAAATATATATTATTTCAACCACAATATATTCTCTCGAATAACTAGTGTTGAAATAAATGAAATCAGTCATCCTTAAATAATTATTAAACCACAGTCTGAAATAATATTTATTTAACTTGTTAAATTAATATTTAACTGAGATACATGGACACACTTAGTGTGTGACCCTCTAGGCCTCTTTCTCAGTGGCATTAGGTGGAGCCTGCCTAAAGTCCAAGGTTAGCGTCTAGCAACACGCCAAGTCACCCATATAGAAATAAGTTAATGCCACAATGACGTGTAACCTCCTATGAACGTTTACCGTGCAATATAATCACTTTTTCACAATATATCGAATCAAGTGGGTTGCATGCTAGTGCCATCAACCCATGTGCTTGATTATTCTTTCTTTGATTTTTCGGAATTGAACTCGCTCATACCTTACCATGGCCATGGATTTATTTAGGCTATATCAATTCCATCAAAGGGCCTGAGATATCTACTTCCGTTATAGAACAGAAGGGACAAATCCTTTCTTGCATTATCTATTAATGTAGTATTACTTGTGACGCACCCAATGTATCCTACCTCGCTACGAACAGTGTGTCGTCACTATTTTCGTCAATACATCTAAGTGCATGATTTGTAATACCCATTAATAATAATCTTAAATTCTAAGGACCAATACACACGTCCGCTGATAGGAACATCCAATGACACTATGAAATGTGGATTTCCTACTGGTGGGTATTGTTCTCATAATATCCTCCTGGATATTACCAAGGGAGCACACCATGATAAGGTGCCTCAAAGTTTTATGAGTCCTCACCCCTAATGGCCTATATTATTTGTGTCCCTAAAATAACATCATCTGGCCATAGAACATATATTCAAGAATAGTTTTATGGCACTTTCGGGTTCTCATCATAGCAGGGATCCGCTATGACCCTTTAATGCAACAGTTGTCCTTATGACATTATCACATGCATTGTCATGTAGAAGAACAATCAAGATGTGATAAGGTATTTATTAATGAATAAAGTACAAAGTAGTTGGTTCTAGGCCACAAACTCCAATAGACTCCCACTTGGACTATAGCCAACTACTAACAACCTTTAACCCGCTAGCTCTCACATGATATTCATGCTTCTACTGAGATAGGCCTTTAGTCATGGGGTCCGCCACATTCTCTTCCGTGGAAACTCTGCTCACTGCAACTTCACCCATCTGATAGAAATCTTTCAAGAGGTGATACTTCCAGAGTATGTGCTTTGTACGTTGATGCGACCTTGGTTATTTTGCAAGAGCCACCGCTGAAGTATTATCACAATACAATGTGATAGGGTCTTTACTGCTAGGCACCACATCAAGCTCCTGGAAAAAGTTCCGATTCCAGACGGCTTCCTTGGATGCATCAGAAGCCTCTATATATTTAGAATCCACTATAGAATCGGCGACAACTAGCTTCTTTGAACTCTTCCAGCTCACAGCTCCTCCATTGAGGTAGAAAACATATCAAGATTGCGACTTCAGATCGTTCTGATCTGTCTGAAAACCAGCATCAACATACCCTCTGATAACAAGCTCCTAGTCTCCTCCATACA
The DNA here is from genome assembly GCA_963277665.1 of Viscum album. NCBI lineage: Eukaryota > Viridiplantae > Streptophyta > Magnoliopsida > Santalales > Viscaceae > Viscum > Viscum album. The sequence goes on along the minus strand of OY728134.1, from coordinate 74,911,220 downwards.
CCAGGAACATATCCTTAGTTATTCTCAGATACTTAAGGACAGTCTTAACAGCAGTCCAATGCTATTCTCCTAGATCTTCTTGATATCTTCCTACCATGCTTAGTGAATAGGCAACATCAATCCTGGTACATAGCATGACATACATGATGGATCCTATAGACGAAGCGTATGGAATCTTACTCATTCTATCTTTCTCCTGTTGTGTCTGGGGACATATTTTCTTAGAAATATGTAAGCCATGTGACACTGGATCTAGTCCCCTCTTGGATTATTCCATACTAAATCTCTTTAGCATATGATCAATGTATGTACCCTGACTTAGTCCAAGAAGCCTCTTGGATCTATCACTAATGATCTTGATCCCTAAAATGTAGGCTGCTTCACCTAGGTCCTTCATGGAGAAACATTTGTTCAACCAGTCCTCAACTGAATGTAAGACTGGTACATCATTTCCAATAAGCAATATGTCATCAACATATACTACTAGAATAACGATCACATTCCCATTAAACTGCTTATAAACACATGGATCACATTCATTCTTAATGAACCCAAATTACTTTATGGCTTCATCAAATCGAATGTTCCATGAACTGGATGATTTCTTTAATCCAAAAATGGATTTCTGCAACTTGAAAACCCGTTTGGCTTCACCTGGTGTCACAAACCCTTCTGGTTGTGTCATATAGACATCTTCCTGAAGGTTCCCATTAAGGAATTCTATTTTGACATCCATTTACCAAATCTCTTAGTCATGGTAAGCTACTATGGAAAGTATGATTCTTATGGATTTAAACATGGAAACTGATGAGAAGGTTTCATCATAGTCAATTCCTTGACACTGTCTGAATCCTTTAGCCACTACCCTTGCTTTATAGGTGATAACTTGACCTTCCATATCCAGTTTTATCTTGAATACCCATTTGCATCCAATAGGATTTACATCAACTGGATCATCTACCAGAACCCAGAATTGGTTCTGATACATGGAATCCATCTCATAATTCATAGCTTCTACCCATATTGTAGCTTCTAAGATTTCTACTACTTCCTTATAGGAGATAGGTTAATCATTGTCCAACAATAATGATTCACCATCCTCGGTGACCAGGAAACAAAATCTCTCTGGTTACCTTACCTCTCTTGAGCTCCTACGCAGTACTTGTGTTTCTGGAACCTCTTCCATGGGGACCTGTGGAACTTGTTCCTGTACCAACTCCTGTGTATCTTGAGCATCAACTTCGTCGAAGTCAATCTTGATCCCATTATCCTTTTTGAGGATGTGCTCCCTCTTGAGAAAGATGGCTTGTTTGGCGATAATCACTTTCTTATCTAAATGGTTATATAGGTAATATCCTTTCATTTCCTTGGGATATCCTATAAAGATATACTTCGTGCCCCGGGGTGCTAGTTTGTTTCCTGAGAAGGCCTTAAAAAATGCCTCACATCCCCATACATGTGTGTGCGACAAATGGGTTTCTTTCCATTCCATAACTCGGATGGAATTCTATTTTCCGCCTTAGTTGGTACTCAGTTTAATGTGTATACTGTAGTTTGTAATGCATATCCCCAAAAGGATAATGGAAGATCTGCATGAATCATCATAGACCTCACCATGTCCAACAAGGTGCGGTTCCTCCTTTCACTAACACCATTCCACTATGGTGTATAAGGAGGAGTGAGCTGAGATAGAATCCCAGACTCCCATAGAAGATCGATGAACTCTTGGTTAAGATATTCTCCACCTAGATCCGATCAAAGTTTCTTTATCTTCTTACCAATATGATTCTACACTTAATTATTGAATTCCTTAAATTTCTCTAAGGACTCTGACTCATAACTCATTAAGTAGACATATCCTTATCTACTTAAAACAACAGTAAAAGTAATGAAGTAAGAATATCCACCTCTAGATTCTACTAGAAATGGTCCACATACATCCATGTGCACCAATCCTAGAAGCTCTGTGGACCTTTCACCCTATCCACCAAAAGGTGGCTTGGTCATTTTAACTTGTAAACAATCATGACATCTATCAAGTGGTTTTAGCTCAGTAGATTCTAAATAGCCATATTTTCATAGCTTTTTCAAGCGCTTCTCATTTACATGACCGAGACGGTGATGCCACAACTGGGTGATGTATGAGTCATGTCAGTTTGTTTCATTATTGATTTCCAAAACTTGGTTTTCGTAATTTAATACATACAAAACATTATTTAAATGTTCCATACCATAACATACGTTGTTCTTATAAAAGAGACAACCCTTATTTCCAAACTTGAAAAATAAATCCATCCATATCCAAAAAAGATACATAAATTATGTTCTTGGTAACAATAGGCACATAATAACAGTTTTTTAAAACCAAAATCATGCCAGTTGGAAATGAGAGGTGGTAATCGCCAATAGCCTATGCAGCCAGCCTTGCGCCATTGGCAGCTCAAAGATCCACCTCTCCTCTGTAAATCTTTCTAAATCTACTTGGTTCCTGCATTTGAATACAGATGTGATCCCCACAAGCTGTATCTAATACCCAATGTGTATAAATTGAAAGATTACACTTGATAATGAATGCACCTTTAACGTCCCCATGCTTCTGGGTGCAGTTCCTCTTCCAGTGGCCTTTCTTTCCACATGAAAAACACACCGCCTCCCATTCCTTTCCCTGCCTCTAGATCTTCCCCTTCTTGGAGGGACGAAGCTCGGGGGCTTTAGACCGTTTATAAGTCTTTAGCCCCTTTTCCTTGTCCTTCATTTTCCTATTCACCATAAGGACTGTGGGTTTGTCATGCCCCATATCCTTATCTACCTGGAGAATCAAGGTCATAAGTTCTGATGGACTCTTCTCATTGTTGCTCATGTTTTAGTTGATAATAAAGCTAGAGAAGGTCTTGGGTAGTGATGATAGGATGAGATATGTACGCAACTCATCCGAGAATTTAATCCCTAAGATGTACAGGCATTCAATGTAGCCAATAAGCTTGACTACATGAGGCCCAGCTGACGCAGACTCTCCAATCTTAGTTGTAAACAAAGCATTGGAGATCTCATACCTCTCCTATATCGCCTTCTCTTGGTAGAGATCCTTAAGGTGAGACATAATGCTATATGTATCCATGTTTTCATGTTGCTTCAAGAGCTCATTGGACATGGTTGATAGCATGAAGCACTGGACATCTATGGCATCATCCATGTGTTTTTCATAGAGAGATATTTCCTCATCACTAGCCTCTTTTCTAGGCACAATTGGAACAAGCTCTTCCAGCACATACAATTTACTTTCATGGCAAAGGATGATGCATAAACGCCTCTGCCACTCTTGGAAATTGGTGCTGGTGAGAAGGTTTTCCTTCTCGATTATGGTTCACAATGATATGTTTGAAGTCATTTTCTTTACGTTTCTAAAAATTAAGATGAGAAAAGGTTTAGTACTTTATTACAAAACTAAGACAAATAAATAAATTAATACTTATTAGTTTCCCAATATTTTATCGAAATCCAATAGCCCTCGCCATTGACCTCAGAATATTTTGTTGCTTAAATATTCTAGTGGAAAGGATCCATATTTCCCTTCTAATTACCCCAACTAGGGTTGGTAAAGAAACTTGAAGGGTTTTAGGTAGGAATTCCAAATGCCTACTGCATTAACTCGCAGCTCCTTGATCTAATAAGTGGAATCCCCAATCCTAAAATCCTTTCATTTTAGATTTCCTCAACCTTTTCCTCTTGGTCACACCAAGTCCTGTTGTGGCAGTCAACCCTTGATGCAAAACAAGTCAAGTCAACCCAAAACCTTGAATTAGAATTCCCCTATAATTGAAAGCACCCCAACTAGGGTTGGTCAAACACTTTGAACTATGGTTTGATTCTAACCAAGATTATGGAAGGCTATACCGAATTAATATTTCTTTGAGGGATTTTATCCTTATACGTAAATTACCATTTATTATCTTTGATTATATGCTTGTTAATATTAAGTGGGATATACTTAAGTGATTAACCATGTCTACGATAATATTTATGCATAAGCTGATCTTTATTTTAGTTCCATCTTGCATGCTTGTTTAATTCATTAATTGTGTGATCGTGACAACACACCTACAATAAATAAACCATGAAAATGACAAAAATAAAATAAATAGTATGATCATGAGCTTGTTCTATTGGTTAGTTTATCTAGCGGCTGATAAACTAACCCATGACCTAGGGGAGAAACACCTTGAACCTTTCAGGTTTGTGTTTACAGCTTTCCACCTGTCCAACTTTGTATCTCCTTGGATTGGTTTCACCTTGGATCTTAACTTGAGAGACCTCCACTAGCTTGGGAGCTCTATCCATTACATATGCATTTATCTCACACAAAGGTGAGGGGTAAAAAGGGGTTTTTACATAAAATAATCCTTGGGTGCGCAGGCCCTACATATTAATGAGGAGAAGGCTCGCAGACCAACAAATTTAATTAAATAAATAAATTAAAGAAACCATTCACACACAAAGGTTTTGATCTAGCTCATGATCATTCATACATGCAATGATATTTATGCATAAATAAAACTATCATTCAATTCTTTAATCGTTCTTGTTTAAGATAAATCACGCTCGAATCAATTAATTATCTTTAATTAATCAATCCTTTTATCTTAAAACCTTTTCTGATTTTCTTTGAGATTCTCATCCATCATAATTTTAAACAAATAAACTTATTTAAAATTATCTTTGTACGTAAATTGTACCTTGGAGGCAACCCGGTTAATTCTCGTTCATTACGTAGATGTTAAATTAAACACATATATATAAAACACCTATCACATGTTGTGCCTCAACTTTACGCCTGCACCATGGTACACTTCTCAAGGGTTTGTATAATATAATAATAAATTTTAATAAATCTGCTTAATTTGGGAGAGTACACGGCATGTAGTTTAGACTACATGGCGTGTACTTTTCTTCACCGTCCATCTGAAGTACATGCTCGGGGACATTTCGTGTTAATGTACTTTGGAAATTTTCGGAGTACACGACGTGTAGTTTCTGCGTTACACGGTTTCTAGCCGGGCAAGCCATGTACGGGGTACATGGTCCAACCCTAACCCAAAGGAACTACATGCCATGTTTTGTTGGACCACACGACATGTAATCCGGAAACTGTGTGCCACCTATTCCTGGTCAACACACGGTGTCATAAATGACTTAGATAGGATCAATACATGGCCTGATTTGGCAGACCAGTCTGATGCATGAACCTAGACTACACGACGTGTACTTCCGAATACACGTCGTGTATTCTCGTGCTGTACAACCAGGAACATTTGGATCCTCCGGATGAGATCCTATATTTTATTTTAATCAAAAATTAAAAGAAAAAGTTGTTTCTGTATGGTGAACGAGAAACGATAGAGGAAGAACAGATCTCGAGATTCAGATTTAAAGAACGATTAACTTGAATTGAAACAACTAAATTATTAAATGCGTAAATCACCAACAAAAAACTAAATAATTATAATCAACGATATGACCCCTCTAATACCACTTGTAGATTCCGGGCATAGTGGAAGCACGTTGGTGGGAGTGCCCAACTTTTATTTTGGCGTTAAACAACGTTCAAACTGAGATCCGTCACGATATAAAACGCCAGATCTTTGGAATAGAACGAAGAATGAAAAACAAAAGAGGGAGTCTCAGAACCATAGAGATAGGATCATCATATGTTGGTTATAATTAATTTAATTAATTCACAAGAATAACCTTGGTGTAATTATTTCTTCGTTGATGTCTCCGGTCACGATCTTGTGATCTGTCGTTGCGTTGTAGAATCCAAGTGTAGGATTCCTCTAGCGGTGATCCACACGTGTGCCACGTATCTCTGGACGTCACTGAAGGGATCTCTGGGTGCTAGTGCGGAAAAACCTTCGCTTGCGATGTCCGCCTTTGATCACCTTGATCCAGTGGTGGTGGATCTCTCTCGGTCTTGAGAGCGTTCTTGGAGGAAGTAGTTCTTTCGGCCTTGAAAGAGTTCTCCAGAATTGTTGTGCACAATGATTGGGGAAAAGTGTTGGGGTTGTGAGGATATTTATAATCGGGTTTGAGGTTATAGAGTTATGACAATAAATAAACGTGTTACATGTTTTATTTATTTCATTAACTCTTATTGAAAACCACCATGTCGAATGATTAATTCCTTGACATGCGCCCACGCTGATTATAATAAATATCATAAAATGATATTAATTCCTCAAAATCCCGACTGGAAAAACTACACGCCGTGTACTCATTTTCCATAAAACTGCACGACATGTATATTTAATATACACAACGTGTACTTTTATTTTCCATTTTCCTTTATTTACTCTACCACATTTATTAGTTCTTGAGTAATGGCTATTTATTTTTTAAATAAATGTAACTGCATTACTTGCTAATAAATATATATTATTTCGCCCACAATATATTCTCTCAAATAACTAGTGTCGAAATAAATGCAATCAGACATCCTTAAATAATTATTAAACCACATCTGGGAATAATATTTATTTAACTTGTTAAATTAATATTTAACTGAGATACATGGACACACTTAGTGTGTGAACCTCTGGGCCTCTTTCTCAGTGGCATTAGGAGGATCCTGCCTAAATTCCAAGGTTAGCGTCTAGAAACACGCCAAGGAACCCATAGAGAAATAAGTTAATGCCGTAATGACGTGTCACCTCCTATGAACGTTTTCCATGTAATATAATCCCTGTGTCATGATATCTCAAATGAAGCGGGTTACATGCTAGTGCCATCAACCCATGTTCTCGATTATTCTTTCTTTGATTTTCCGGAATTGAACTCGCTCATACCTTACCATGGCCATGGATTTATTTAGGCTATATCAATTCCATCAAAGGGCCTGAGATATCTACTTCCGTTATGAAACAGAAGGGACAAATACTTTCTCACATTATCTATTAATGTAGTATTACTCGTGATGCACCCAATGTATCCTACCTCGCTGCGAACAGTGTGTCGTCACAGTTTTCGTCAATACATCTAAGTGCACGAGTTTTAATACCCATTAATAATAATCTTAAATTCTAAGGACCAATACACACGTCCACAGATAGGAACATCCAATGACACTATGAAATGTGGATTTCCTACTGGCGGGTCTTGTTCTCATAATATCCTCCTAAATATTACTAAGGTCACACACCATGAGAAGGTGCCTCAAAGTTTTATGAGTCCTCACCCCTAATGGCCTGTATTATTTATGTCCCTCAAATAACATCATCCGGTCATAGAACGTATATTCAAGAATAGTGTTATGGAACTTCTGAGTTCTCATCATAGTAGGGATCCACTATGACCCTTTAATGCAAAAGCTGTCCTTAGAACATTATCACATGCATTGTCATGTAGAAGAACAATCAAGATGTGATGAGTTTTTTATTAATGAATAAAGTACATAGTAGTTGGTTCTAGGCCACCAACTCCAACAGTGGGGGGTCGGGGGCTTTCCAGGGGTGGGGGGATGTCTAGGGGGTACGAGGTGTCCAGGGGGGTGGGTATGCTATCCAGGGGGTAGGCAGGGTTTTCCAGAGGGTACGGGGCATCCAGGGGGTGGGCGGGCTATCCACGGGGGTGGCAGGGATGTTTAGTGGGGTAGGGGTGTCCAAGGGGGGTGGGCGGGCTGTCCACGGGGGTGGGGGGATATCCATGGGGGGAGGGGCTATCCAGGGGGTGGGAGGGCTATTCAGGGGGTGGGCGGGGCTGTCCAGGGGGTACGGGGTGTTCGGGGGGGGGGGGGGGGGGGGCTGTCCACGGGTTGGCGGGGCAATCCAGGGGGTAGGGGGTGTCCAAGGGGGTGGGGAGGCTGTCCATTGTGGTGGGGGGGGGGGGCTGTCCACAGGGGAGGGGATGTCCAGTGGTGGGCAGGATATCCAGGGGGGTGGGCGGGGCTGTCTAGGGGTACGGGGTGTCTAGGGGTGGGCAGGGTGTCTGAGGGGGTGGCAGTGCTATCCAAGGGGGTAGGGGGTGTCCAAGGGGGGTGGGCGGGCTATCCATGGGGGTGGGTTCTGTCCACGGGGGGAGGGGATGTCCAGGGGGTGGGTGGGCTATCCAGGGGGTGGGAGGGGTTGTCCAGGGGGATGTGCGGGCTGTCTATGGGGGTGGGCGGAGCTCTCAAGGGGGTACAGGGTGTCCAGGGGGTGGGCGAGCTGTCCACAGGGGGGGGGGGATGTGGATGGGGGGAGGGGTTGTCCTGGGGGTGGGCAGGCTATCCACGGGGGTGGGGGGATGTCTAGGGGAGGGGTGAATCAATCACAATAAATCATCAAGTCAAGTTTTATTTTTTATAGATAAAAAATAAAGATAATGTGACCTACCTAATCAGACATATTCAGGAACAACAAATCAATAAACATCAAAGGTCAGTAATATCAGTAAAAAATATAACAGATCAATCTATCCCTCATCACCATCACTATCATCACTGTCATCGTCATCCTCACCCTCTTCCTCATTGTCGTCCCCATCATCTTCCCTGCCCTCCTACTCACCCTCGTACTCAGCCTCGGCCTCCTTATCGCCCTCCTCCTCCACCTCGGCCTCCTCCTCGCCCTCCTCCTCCGCCTCAGCCTCCTCCTCCCCCTCCTCCTCCGCCTCGACCTCCTACTCGCCATCATCTCGACCAGTATTAGAACTTCCACCTAGTGCACCATATATAGAACGCATCGATGACATATATTCATCACAAGCTGTGCTAGCCTCTGGTGGAAGTGTTGGATGTAAAACTTCCATCAGTTTCATAAATGAGTGTTTTCTCTATTAGACTGTTCTGCCGTCTCTGTGGCCCTTTTTTCATCTTGTTCTGCATGTGTATTAACCTGCTAGAACTCAGTGGCACTACAACTTGTACCTAAGGAGGGCCAATACATTTTCATAACTATACTCTTCCCAGGTTGGCAACGTACTCTACCAGGGTTCTCATCTCTCAACACCTGATGTAAGTGATCGTTTGACCTAAAATTATTAGGTTCATGGGCATCAAGGGCCTCTAAAGTATCCTGTTATAAATATAAATAGATTATTAAGTTACAAAATAGAGATTAAAAATTTAAATCTACAAAGTAAAACTTACAATCTGCTGCTGAGTCGGTTCATTAACCGCACTTCCATCTTTCTTCCTTCTAATCGAGCAAAACTGTTTTTCTCGAGGCACACATCCTTCTATATTCAATTTATGCCTCTAAAATGACATTGAAATGTAGGAAACCATAATTAAAAATATGATACCAATAATTAATTACATAACTAAAATTATATAACAACTTTAGCAGTCGAATAAATTATGGAGGAAACAATAGAAAGTGAAAGTCGTAAAGAAAAATTATAAATTGTCATACTTGCTGCCTCTCATGATCTGGAATCGTAGCACGTCCCAATGTGTGAAGTTATTTTTTAGAATCAATGTTTTTTTTATTTCTTCTGGATGATTCCTAAATAAAATCCAATAATTAGTATTAATAAAAAACATGAATATTTTCATTTAAATACCTCTAATGTGATTAATACCTTACACTGGCTAGTCGTTGATTATCCACCGAATGAGTCTAATATTCATTGTTAATATATATAATATTCATGTGATTTATCATTCATAAACACTATTTTAGTGCATTTTATACTTTGAACATCATTTCACATTATGATTGTAATTCCTTCTTAAAATGCACTATTATATGGTACATTTTTTTAACATAATTTAAAGTACCCAATGATCTTGATTTTATTTTCATATTTAATTTTTAGGTTTCTTATTATATTGTGAACAATTAATACTTGTGGAGCGTTGGAAGATTCACATTAGAAGACCACCAAAATGGGATTTCATGCAAACAATTTTGGAGAAGGCATATTGGACACCAGTTCACTGATGAGGATGTGAGGCCCAAAATACAGGCCCAATGAAGCCCAAATTTCGTGGGATGATATAATACATATATAGGAACATATAATTATTCAATATACATTGCTAATTCGGTCTCTATGGTGGTTATTCAGGCGGCCCAAGTTAGAGATAAAATTCTGGGCCAGATTCTACGTCCCAGAAAAACAGCCCACCAATTTAATCATATCTCGTCAACCAGAAATTATTTTGGGCTGAAATTTTACAGAAGGTTATTAGAAATCCGGGGATCCATTTTATTCTTCTATGGAAAACTCCAATTCATCCATCTAGAAGGTTATCTAGGCACATCTATTAGGTGGAGGCAAGCTGGCTGCAACTTCGGGTTAAGGGTGGAAAAGTCTCTTCTCCCTTCCCACCACCCTAGACCTACCATACTCAAGTGGGATCCTTTGTACTACTGGGATCTCTACCCAAGCCTCTTGAAATTCATATTTAAGGTAGTGGTGGTGGAGGAGTTTATCATCTTTTGAGATTTCTTTCATTGTAATGTTATGCTGTGATTTTGTTGTCTCAAGTTTGTCTTTCACATGTAAGTTGTTCAATTCACTTTATTTTCTTAATAAAAGTTCTAATTATAGTCTTATTATAATTTTATTAATATAACTTTAATAACTTTGGTTCAAGGTGTGAATTTATTCGCACCAAACCTTGTGAAGTTATCACACAATGGTGGAGTGATCGTTATTTCATTGTTTTTTTACTTCTTCATTTCCTCCCTCATGAGTCTACTTCCCACTTCCATTGGAACCATAGAATCAATGGAGGGATAACCCACTTATGGGTTGATCAAATGGATTAGAAAGGGGCTATATTTTATGTTATTTATCTTCCCATTAATGTCTAATCAATTCTTTTAATTGAGATTTTTATTTGATGATTTTAAACTTCTTCATCCTTGTTGAATTTTAAGGCCACATACTTCAAGTGCTAATACGAACCTATACCTTGGAGTGCTCATAAGTTTGATCCTCCAAGTGTTTAGGTGATTAGTATTATGGTGTTTTGGTATTAAACTAGTAAGTTATGAATTTGTTTAATCTTCTTAAATGAACCCATCTCAAATATAAGAAATTGAAATAGTTGAAAGAGGAATGCATCCAATCCACCCCCAAGTGATAACCTAGGATCAACTCATTCTTTTAATTTGAATTCACTTAAGTCTCTTAGAGTTCATTTAAAACCATCTTAAATCAACCCAAGTTGGCCACTTTATATCCAAAAACAATCCATAGTATATACATGTATGTAGGTTACTTCTTAGGTCTCTGAGTATTTGACAACCCAAGCTACACTATAAGGACAATTCTACCTTCATCTCTTAGGTAAATTTGAGTGTGAATCGGTCATCTAATGAGTAATCGTTTGTCTATACTATTATAATGTACAATAATCCATGACAGATACCACCTCTAGCTCTGTTCCAACTCTAGTATTCCATCCAATATAAAACTCGTGCTTGTAAGCTCCCCAAAGCTCACCTAAATCTTTTAGACGTGCTAGCCGTGCACCCTCACCATTGGGGAAATTAAACTGAAGATGACACGAAAAATATTAATTCATATAAATGCAAAAAAATAATATATTGAATTAAATACAACATATTTTTTTACTCATATCTCTGCCCAAGCTTTATCCTTGACTTCATTTGGCAACTGTCTCCATGAGAGCAGGATGATAGGAATGATGTCAGAGTATTTGGAAAGCATCGCCAAAAAACTCCGACATCACTACCCTGATTTTTTAATCATTTGACTATCTTCATTGTTGTCCACCATCAACTTCATACAGCAGTTCCACACCGCACGCATGCATGTACGCCCCACCCCCACCTCCTATCAGTATATGTATCTGTTATGAAAGAAAAACAAATATTTTATCAATACATGTTATAATGAAAATAAATAATGGTGTAAATTTTTTTTAGGGTTGTATAAGTATATCTGCGGTAGTTTGATCAATAGGCATAGCTAGATCTGCAGAAACGAAAGGAACACCCTGTATAGGTGGAGTGGGTCCCAATGTATGCTCTGTAGGGATAGACTTTGGTGGAGAAGGAGTTGAAGAAGATGAAATATAAAATCTCACAGAGAAGGAAGCATAAGTAAAATAAGATGACAGGGATGGCTGGACAAATGTTGGATGGGGAGTGGGAATCATCATCGGATATGGTACAGACGGGTGAGGAGGCTCAGATATAAAGGGTGGTGAAAACATGGGAGGCCTAAATATCCCATGTGTCCCTAACGACACACCGAGATCAGAATGTGGGATGGATGGTATGTCAGTGCGAGAGGCAGGGTCTAATCGAGTATGCTGACCAGATCATCTAGCTCTCGTACCACCCCCCTCATACGAACACCCTGAGTATTGGGACCACTACTAGGCTGCTCATCAAATAAATTTCTCCTAATAGATGGATCCTGCAAAAATGTTGAAAAAAAAATTAATCACATGACATTATATATTATTTAAATATATTTATTTGAAATAAAGTACTCACTACAGGAACTAGTGGTGGAATGCCTAGCTCAGTCATGTGACGATTGTTGTCCATCATCTGTTTCCATCGCCTCTCTTTAATTGGTTGCATTTCCTACATTTGAAAACAAATATGGAAGTATTTAGAAAAGGATAACTAATGTGTTACCCAAAAAACAAAATAAATGAGAGGGAATAGGGGGATTCATGGATAATTTTACTATCCATTGTTTTAGGTGAGCTTGAAAAAATATATAATGAAGTCAATAAATCATACAAGTTGTAATAAAGAAATTTTATTTTTAGTAGGATGGTTATTTACTAAGTTTCATCAGTCTATTAAAATCATGAAACATTGATTCTACCAGATTCATAAGGGGTAAAGCAGTTGTCAAAATTAAGGAAAAATTAATTTCTTTATCCCAGGTAGATGATGCAAGTTTCTATACATGTTTTATAGAAGAATAAAAACCATCATGTTCATTACCTGGTAAAATGTTAAAGAGAAGTATTAGAGTTATACTAATTTTATACAAATCACAGTTGAAGCATTGAAATGTTCACTAAGTTAGGAATATTGGTTTCATAGGTTTGAATACAGTTCAATTCCAAATTAGAAAATGCAATTCAAATAAAATTACAATCAATAAACATTGAAAATTCACATAATGGTCAAGTCAGATACAACATATTTGTAATCAATATTAAATCAATTTGAATAGTACCCACATTAATAACCCAAGTTGAGGTAAATCAAAAGAATTGAGAACATGAATGGATGATTTTATATATTTCCCACCACAACTTTAGGTTCACAGTCAAATCTAACAATTGAGCTATTGGAGTCATCAAAATTAATAAATGGATCATTTCCAATGGCAGTAGGGATAGTGTCAATTCCATCATCACCATCATCAAAAATGTGTCTTGGAATTACTTCAATAATGACACCAAATTCAGGTCAAATATGGTCTTTGACATAAAAAACTTGTTTCGCCATTGATGCCAATACATATGGTTCATCAGTAGCAAGAGTGTGAGTCATATCAATTACTCGAAATACACAATCATCAATAAATGTGACTTGCCTAGTCATCGAATCAAACCACTGGCATTTCATCATCGCGACTCATCCATGAGAATAATAATCCAATATTATTATTTTTTCAACGACTCCTTAATAACCTACATTTTCAAATCATGGTCTACTATCTGATGTACTAGTTTGTTGGGTAGTAACCACAACACCATCATGTTGTGTTCTCATGTTCTTTGCTCGTTCAATGATAATAAATTTGTACCCATTAATAACAATTGATTTACAATCACGAACCATGATATTAGGACCAAAAACCAAAGCTCTTATTTCCTCAGAGACAGAGTCAGCAGGAAAACTCAATACCTGAAATATAAATAAATATTAAACTTAATTAAATATTGTTTTAATTATTTTAAACAGTAATATTATTACCTTCAATTTTAACCAAGCAAAAAACTATTTTCTATGCAAAGTCTCCCTCCTTCTCAAAGATAAAGAACAATGCTTTCTATTTATCATTGCTTTATGTTACCTATAGATAAAAACAAGAATAGTTTAACAGATATATATATATATATAAGATATACATATTCAATTTACTTACAAGATGTAGTCATTGAACAAATCACAGTTGAACAAAACTATGCGATGTGCCATCTCCTGCTCTTCAAGGCTTAATGTTGTCAATGTATATGATCCAGGAATTCCTCCTATTTGAGCAAGTAATGGAAAATTGGGTTTAATTTTCTCATACAATTATTCTTCATTTCTCATTGGTCTGTTCATTCTTGTAGTAAGATCAGACAAATACATAGAATAGAAATCCATACATTCTTGAGCCAAGTAACCATTGACGATCGAACCTTCAGGATGATTCCTGTTATGGACACAAGACTTTAATGTGTACATATTTCATTTATTTGGATACATACAACAAAAATAAATAGGTCCTTCAAGAAGTATTTAAGTTGGAATATGGATAGTCAGATGCAACACACATGTGAAAAATGATGGAGAAAATATTTTCTCTAACTCACACAAAATTAACGGGGAATCTACCAACATTATTTGCAAGAAAGACTTCGAAAACTTCTTAGAAAGAAGATCTCTGAAAAAATGGCACAACCGAATAACATCCACCCTTACATTATTGGACAAAAATGACAAATTGTTATTGGAATCAACTCACGCAGAAGGATGTGATAATCACGAGTCTTCAAATATTTTAGCTTCAAATCTCTTCTGTTGACCCATTTAGATATGTTGCTTGAATAGCCATCAAGAACTTTAATAGTCTCTAGTAATTCTAGAATTTTTTTTTCTGTATGTGTCATTACATAAGAAGCACATGGAACTTGACATTTATTTTCACTGATACGCACATGATGCAATTCTGGTCTGATGCCCCAATCCACCAAGTCACACTGAGATCGTAAATAATCTTTTGTCTTTCCCTTAACATTTAGAATAATGGAAAGAAACATTTCACACATATTTTTTCAATGTGCATTACTTCTAAGTAATGACGTAACAAATTGGTTGACCAATAAGGCAAATCAAAGAAGATACTTCTCTTCTTCCAATTGTAACAGGTTTTAGTGGAAACATTCTTTCTCTTTCCAGATTTCATTTGACCCTTCCCGAATGAAAAACTGAAATCTTTCAATTTGTTAAGAACATCAGTTCCAGACATACGCTGAGGTGGATCATCGGTGTCCATGGTATTATCAAATCCTCGACGATTATTTCTATATGGATGGTCAATTATCAAGAATCATCAATGTCCCATAAAACTGAAACTACAACGATGTTCCATTCTTCTGGATCATGTATTCTTCATACAAATAGGACATGATAGTTTTCCCTTTGTGCTTTATCCATACATCATTTCATAAGCAGGAAAATCATTGATCATCCACATAAGTGCATCACACATCTGAAATATGTCTTCTGAACATGCATCGTATGTGCGCACACCCACATCCCAAAGAAGTTTTAACTATTTTATTAAAGGTTTCATGTATACGTCTATATCATTTCCGATATCAAAAGGGCCAAATATGAGTATACTCATGAAAGTGAAAGGTTTTTTCATACGCAACCATGAGGGAATATTATAAATGTGTATAAAAACCGGCCATGTGTTGTGCGACGTAAGAATCTTCCCAAACAGATTAAAACCGTCACATGAAAGACCCAACCTCACATTACGCATGTCAACTGCAACATCAGGATATTGAGCATCAAATATCTTCCATGAAAATGAATATGCAGGGTGAACCAACTCATCATCAGTATTCTTTCTCTCGGTATCATACCATATCATTTTTATTGATATTTCATCAGACATAAAAATATTTTGGTGTCTGGGGATCAATAGAAAGTGACACATTACTTTATGTGGCACACGGGATGGTGTTCCATCAACTTTTGGCTTCCAGTGGGATGTGCCACATTTTATACAATCATTTCGTTTAGCAGTTTCCTCCTAGAATAAATTGCAATCTTTCATGAAAGCATGAATTTTGTTTCTTAAAAATCTAAGTTCATCAACTAACTTTCTTTCCATATAGTGGTTTAAGGGAATATCTGCATCATCTAGAAGTAAGTCCTTCAAGAAGGTAAGAATGTAATCGATGGAAGTATTAGAAATCTCATACATAGTTTTCCCATGAAACAATCAAATTAAAAATTTTATCTTTTTCATTTTACCGCATTGTCGATATATTGGAGTCGTGGCGGCATCATTCAATTTTTTCACCCTAACAACATCATCATTTTCATTAGATGCATCATGTGTGATTATATAAAAATCTTATTGGGTTATAATCCTTTATTTTTCATGATGACGAATAAACAGAAACCGATCATATGACAAATTCTCCAATCCAGTCCTCTCATTTAGATCATCAACAATTTGAGATTTCATTTTCTCCCCATTGTGATACCACAAAGAGTATTTTTCTTGAAAACCATATTTGGTTATGTGGTATCTGACTTCTTCACAGCTCAACCAAGGTCTTCCAACACAATTGTAATAGGGGCAGTGTATGTGACCATTATATGAAGCATTGTGAAATAAAAAATCTAAAAAGATCTCCAAATTGTTTTGAAAATTTATTGAAATCTAATCGGTTTCATACATTCAACTTCTATCTATTCTATAAAAAAATTATGATTAATTTCATCAAAAGCAATTCAATAAGATTGAAGTTTCATCAAAAATATATTTAAGTAAATGAGAATTGTTCACTTTATATTAAACCATAAACGATACACTACTCTATATGAGAATCATAATATAAAAGACAACAAAATACTATATTTATAACAAAATATATTTGAAGAACTATACATGAGTGTACAAGATCATGTACACTTGTAGAGGAGAATTATTCAGGAGTTGAGTAAATTTTAGATCGAAGAAATTTTATATTTTAGTATATTATTTGAGTGATCACATACACTGCCCAAGGGGGTGGGGTGTCCAGGAGGGTATAGGGTGTCTAGGGGGTAGTGGGGCTGTCCAGGGGGGTCAGAGGTGTCTAGGGGTGGGGAGGCTATCTAGGGGGGTCGGGGTGTCCAAGTGGGCGGGTTGTCCATGGGGGTGGGGGTTGTCCAAGGGGGTGGGTAGGATTTCCATGGGGGTGGTGGGGTTGTCTAGGGGGGTCAGGGGTGTACAGGGGGTGGGGGGATTTCTAGGGGGTGGGGGTTGTCCAGGAGGTATGAGGTGTATAGGGGGTGGGTGGGGTGTCCAGGGGGTGGGTGGGGCTGTCCAGGGGGGTAAAGGGTGTCCAGGGGGGTGGGCGGGCTGTCCACGGGGGTGGTGGGGCTGTCTAAGGGGGTACGAGGTGTCTAGGGGGTGGGTGGGCTGTCCACGGGGGTGGCGGGGCTGTCCAATGGGGTTGGGGGTGTCCGGGGGGGGGGGGGTGCTTTCCAAGGGGGTGGGGGTGTCTGGGGGGATGGGGGGTGTCCGGGGGGTGGTGGGAGGGTGTCCAGGGAGGGTGGGTGGGCTATCCATGGGGGGTGGGGGGCTATCCAGGGGGTACAAGGTGTCCAGGGGGTGGGCGGGTTGTCTACGGGGGTAGCTGGGCTGCCCAGGGGGGCCAGGGGTGTCCAGGGGATGGTGGTGGTGGGGATGGGGTTTCCAGGGGTGGGGGGGGGGGGCTGTCTAGGGGGTATGAGGTGTCCAGGGGGTGTGGGCAGGCTATCCATGGGGTGAAAGGGCTGTTCAAGGGGGTACGGGGTGGGTGGGTGGGCTGTCCACGGGGGTGGCGGGGCTGTCCAGGGTGGTGGTGGTGTTCACCCCCAAACTAGGGTCGTAAAATCCAATCTCTATCCAATTGTAGCATGATTTCAATCCTATTATAGACGATCGAGAAGAAGAAGACTATTGGTGTAAACCATGAATATCATACATATAAATCACAACACACCCAATTGTAAACACACCACCAAATATCATACGTGGATCAGATTTTATGAGCCATGTTTCGATGGGACACTACTCATAGTAGTATGATCCTTGTTATATCATTAGGTGATATGGAGTTGTATCAATGTTAAATTTTTATGAGATCAATATGGATAGTGGATAAGAACCTGAGTGAGATTTCTTTATAGAGATCACTTATTCTTGGAAGGGTAAGAGTGAGTGTTGGTATGGAACTTCAAGAAAAGTCTTAATGTGTGAAAGCAATTATACATTGGTTATATGTGATTCCTATTTTTTTTGTAGAGTATTAGAGTGGACAACCCACCCCCCTCCCTGAATAGGCCCACACCCTACCCCTGCAACCCTCCTACCCCCTGCAACCACCCCACCTGAATAGCCCCCCACCCCACCTGGACACCCCCCACCACACCTGGACAACCCACCCCCTCCTCCCTGGACAACCCCACATCCCCCACCTGAACATCCCACCCCCACCCCCTTGGACATCCCCCCCCCCTTGACAGCCCACCCCCTCCCCCACCTGTATAGCCCACCCACCACCACCCTTGGACAGCCCACCCCCTCCTTGGACAGCCCACACCCCCTCCCCTAAAGCCCCCTACCCCCCGACAACCCCCCCCCCCACCTGGACAGCCCACGCCCCCCACTGGACACCCCCCCTCCTTGGACATCCCATACCCTCCTCCCCCACCTGGATAGCCCCCCCTAGATAGCCCACCCCTCCCTGGAAAGCCCACACCCCCTCCCTTGTATCCTTCCCACTACCCCCTGGATATCCCCACCCCCACCTGGATATCCCCCCCACCCCCACCCCCACCTGGACACCCCCCACCCCCACCTAGACAACCCACCCCCTCCCTGGACACCCCACACCCCCTACCCCACCTGGATAGCCCACCCCACCCCCTCTGGATAGCCCACCCCCTGGACAGCCCCACCCCCAGTTTTGTCAAAGGCGCGCGGCGCAATAAGGCTCAAAGGCCACTTGGGGATGCAGCGCGAGGCCATGGCGCGAGATAAAATTAAGGCGCAAGTGCACATAATTAAATATATACAATTTTTAAAAACATTTTAAATTAAAAAAAACTTAAATTCAATCAAAATAATACAAATTAAAATACATGTTGATAATTTTTAACCAAATCATAATCAAATAATAAATCATTAAGAACCTAAACATTAAAATCATCATGTTATGTTATATGTCTTCTATAATGTTAAATGCGTTTCTGCTATTCTATGCTATGTTAAATGAGTTTGAGAACCTAAACATCAAAATCACCGTGTTATGTTAAATGTGTTTAATGTTATTCCTTTATTTCTTTTGGTCGAGATATGGTTCTATTTTTGTAGAGTTTGATTTAGTTTTTATTTTATTAATATATTAAATGTTATGTTATATTTAGGGATGTACAACTCAATTTTCAGAAAATATCCCCAATTTTCATCAGCCCCTCTAAGCACGATCTCTATTTCTTTCACCCATGATTTCCACTGGCTCCCCCATGATTTCCCCAATTTCATCCTAACCACAATTTCCATCGCACCCCTGATTTACTCAGGCACTCCCGATTTCTATTGGGCCCTCGATTTCCACTACCCCTCTAAGCACGATCTTCGCTACCTTATTCCTCCTTATTTTGGGGGCTACTGGTGCGCCTTTTCTGAGCCTCACGCCATAGCGCCTCTCGGGTAGGCGCATGAGGCACGCGCCAAAGGTACACCTTGATGAGGTTGCCTTGCCTCACCGATGGTGAGGCGCACCAGGTGTGCCTCGCCACGCCTTACGCCAAGGCGCACTAAGGTGTGCACCTTTGAAAATAGTGCCCACCCCCACCCCCTGGACAACCCCCCCCTAGGACAACCCACACCCCTCCCCCACCTGGACACCCCACCCTGACCCCCTGGACAGCCCACACCCCTCCTTGGGCAGCCCATACCCCCCTCCCCCACCCCCTTGTAGCGCCCACCCCCTACAGCCCCCCTACCCCCTGAACAGCCTACCCCCCACCTGGACACCCCACCCTGACCCCACCTGGACAGCCCACACCCTTCCTTGGGCAGCCCATACCCCCTCCCCCACACCCCTGTATCCCCCTACCCCCTGGACAACCCACCCCCACCTGGATATCCCCCCACACTAGGACAGACCCCCTACTCCGCCTACAGCCCCACTTGGGGTAATTTTATTTAAAATCATTTTATTAATTAAGAAAGGCAAATCATCATGTATTATCCATTTCATTCCGAACAACCCATTCAATTTATCAAAACATGACAAATTCAATTTATCAAAACATGACAAATTCAATTTATAAGGCTCCATGGGTCACTTAGAAAATTTCATTGGGGAAGGTGAAATCAACTACATTGTTAATTCCAATTTAAAAATTGGGCCAAACACTTAGGAGGCACGGTGGTGTCTAGGAGGTGTGGTGGTGTCCAGGGGGTTGTCTAAGGGGGTGGGGGTGGGGGGGGTTTTCCATGGGGGGTGAGGGGTGTCCAGGGAGGGTGGGGGTGTCCAGGGGGGCTATCCATGGGGGGTGAGGGGTGTCCAGGGAGGGTGGGGGTGGGGGTGTCCAGGGTGGTGGGGGGAGGGAGCTGTCCAAGGGGTGGGGGTGTCCAGGGGGGTGGTGGGATGTCCAATGGGGGGGTGTCCAGGGTGTGGGGGTGTCTAGGGGGGTGGGAGGTGTCTAGGGGGGGTGAGGTTGGGGGTTTTCACAATTACAATCCATCACCCAACCAACAACCAATTCATCCTCAATATCAATACCCTTCCCATTATTCCTTGAACAAAAACTATAAATACAAAATCCAAATCCAAATTTCAACTAAACTAAAGTCCACATAAACTACCATATCACCCCACTAAACAAACCCTTTACCATTTTTGAAGCATAGAACAAAAAACATAAAACAAATCAAAGGGTTTGCTACTCCACAGTCCGCATGAACTCTAATTTAGCCCAAATAAAAATAGAAAACAGAAAAAAAAATATAGGGATAACATTAAAACTAAGGTAACACTTACTAATTTTAAGTGTAGAAATAAAAAATTGATTGATTGAATATGATCTATGGATGAAAGGAGTTTCGCGGCCGAGAAAACTTTAGGAGGAGCTTTGGATTAGGGTCTGCAATCGAGCCGAGTGGGAGTTGGGGTGTTGGGTATTTGGGGGGAAACTTTCCCAATGATTTTTAAAAATCGTTCGTAAATCCTCTATTTACCAATGATTTATTAAAACCGTTGGTATATATTAGAGTAACTAAAGATTTACCAATGATTTTGTCAAACCATTGGGAAATATTAACTATATTAACACATTGCCAACAGTTTGAACAAACCTTTAGAAAATGTTGCCTTTTTTTTACAGTATACCAATGGTTTGAAGAAACCTTTGGTATATATCCATTGGGAAAACATTCAATTCTAGCTGTTATGTGTTTGATGAATATTTCTTGGGGTTGCCACCTAATAGGGATGTTGAGTTCATGATTGAGTTGCTGTCGGGAGCGGAGCCAATTTATATTCCTCCATACCAAATGGAACCAAAAGAACTCTAGAAGTTAAAGATTTAACTTGAGGAGTTGGAGAGTAAGGGTTTATACGTCCTAGTACATCTCCTTGGGGATCTCCTATGCTTTTTTGCGAAGAAGGCTGATAGGTCGTTAAATCTGTGTGTTGATTATCGGAAGTTAAATCAGATGATGGTGAAAAATCAGTACCCTCTTCCTATAATTGATGACCTATTTGACTAGTTGAGGGGTGCATCGGTGTTTTCTAAGATTGATATGAGATCGGGTTATCACCAGTTGTGTGTGAGGCCTTCTGACGTACCACTAATAACTTTTAGGAGTCGGTACGGGTTGTTTGAGTTTGTGGTGATGCTTTTTAGCTTAACCAATGCACCGATGGTGTTCATGGCTTTGATAAACCAAATCTTCTATCCTTATATGGATCAGTTTTTGGTTGTCTTTGTTGATGACATCTTGGTGTACTCGAAAACTCATGACGATCATGCCTAACATCTTGACATCATTATGAGTACAATAAGATAACATCAACTATATGCCAAACTATCAAAGTTTCAGTTATGGATTAGAGAAGTGAATTTTCTAGGTCACATTATCTCTAAAGAATGTGTTCCAGTGGATCTAGATAAAGTGCAGGTTGTCGTATCTTGGGAGTATCCCAAGAGTGTTTCAGATGTTTGGAGTTTTCTGGGTTTGGCTGGGTATTATCGGAGGTTCATCCAGGATTTCTCTCGCTTGACAGTACCACTTTTGGGATTGACCAAGAAGGTAATTAGGTTTGAGTGGTCTAAGGATTGTGATAATTCCTTTCAAGAGTTGAAAAAGAGATTGACGACCGCACCAATCTTGATCTTACCTGAGCCAGGTAGGAAGTATGTCCTATTTTGTGATGCGTCTGGTATCGGGCTTGGGGCTATGTTGATGAAAGGTGGGTGGGTTATGACTTATGGGTCTAGGTAACTAAGATCCCATGAGCATAATTACCCCACTCATGATATTGATTTGGCTGCAGTAGTGTATGCTTTAAAGTGTTGGAGGCACTACTTGTTGGGGGAATGGTTCACGGTGTATACCGATCACAATAGTCTAAAGTATATCTTTTCGTAGCGGGATTTGAATCTTCAGCAGTGAAGATGGGTTGAGTATCTCCATTCATTTGACTTTGAGATCGTATATACACTGGGAAAAGGGAATAGTGTTTCTGATGCTTTGAGAAGGAAGGCTCAGAACCAGGTGGTTTTGGAATCTAGCACTGAGTGGAAGATGATGGTTTTGTTCATGGAGATGCACCTAGAGGTGCGGGAGGAAAATGGTTAGGTGACTCTTGCTTCAATGGTGGTTGAGTCAATGCTTTTAAGTCGAGTTAGGGAAATTAATCTCCATGATACTGAATGTTTTTCCATGAAGGAAAGACTTAAAGGTGGGGAGCCACCTTCTGGTTGGGCTGTCAGTGTGGACAAGGTTGTTTGTGTTCATGGTCGTGTGGTTGTGCTGATATGCATGAAGGAAGAGTTGATGCATGAGTTCCATGAATCAAAATGGCCAGTTCATACTGGTTTGACCAAGATGTATTTTGATCTCCGCAGATAGTTTTGGTGGCCAGAAATGAAAAAGAAAGTTGTGGGCTTTGTGGAATGGTGCCTTACCTGTCAGCAGGTGAAGGCCGAGCATCAACGTCCAAGTGGTTTGTTACATCCATTGCCCATTTCGGAATGGAAGTGGGATGATGTGATGATGGATTTTGTGGTGGGTCTTATAAGGACGCCTCAGAATAATGATGCAATCTGGGTGGTTTTGGATCGACTAATGAAAGTGGCTCATTTCTTACCGATTCAAGAGACTTACACAGTTGATCAGTTAGGTGAGTTGTATATGTGGGAAATAGTACAGTTGCATGGTGTACCATGGAACATAGTTTCGGATCATGATACGCATTTCACATCACACTTCTAGAAGGGTTGAAGAAGGCACTTGGTACGCAAGTTCTTTTGAGTACAAATTTTCATCCACAGACAAATGGTTAGTCAGAGCATACAATCCAAGTGTTGGAAGAGATGTTGAGGTCTTGAATGTTAGATTTTTGTGGTTCCTGGGAGAATCACCTGTCTCTTGTTGAATTTTCCTACAATAATAGTTTTTAGGATACAATTCAGATGGAACCGTTTGAGGCTCTCTATGGGAGGTTGTGTAGGTCTTCACTATGTTGGTTGGAGGCTGGTGAATCAAAACTACTAGGACTGAGTCTCGTGCAGGAGACTTCGTAGAAAGTTGAGTTGATTTGTAAGTGGATGTCAATGGATTAGAGTAGGAAGAAGTCGTATGCAGATCAGAGGCATAGACCTCTTGAGTTTTAGGTGGGTGATAGTTTGTTCCTTCGGGTGTCGCCAAAGTTGGGTCATCGAAAGATTCAGAAGCAGGGAAAGTTGGCACCCAGGTATGTGGGGCCGTTTGAGATTATAGAGAGGATCGGGCCGATGGAATACCAATTGGATCTTCCACAGTGGTATAGTAGGATGCATGATATTTTTCATGTGTTTCAGCTTCGGCGGTATCACCCTAACCCATATCATGTTTTAGATGTTGTTGATGTTGATCTTGAGGTTGATGCGTCCTTTGAGGAGCATCTGGTTTGTTTGGTGGATCGTGGTGATAAAGTCTTGTGGGGAAAGGTTGTAACATTAGTGAGAGTACTATGAAAGCTTGGTAATGTTCAATAAGAAACTTGGGAGTGGGAAATAGATATGCAGGCTCAGTGTCCCGATCTCTTTTTCTTGGAAATTCAATGAAGCTTGAGATCTCAGCTCGAGGATGAGTCGTTATAAGGTGGCGAGGTTGTAAGATCCCAGATCTTGGAAAGGTATGATCTCATTTAAGTTTTGGTTTGAATCCCTTATTTTGGTTAATGAATTGCTTACCCAAGTCCTTGTGGAGGCTCAGGGGTGTTCCAAGGGTTTCAGACACAAAAAGTGGAGAAAAAAGGATTTTCTGGGTAGGTCACACGGTCTGCACACGGTTAGTGCTAACTGTGCGGACATCCCAGGAAACCGTGAAAGAGGTGGGATTTTGGAAAGTGGACTCGACATGGTTTGGAAAACCATGCGGCCCAGAAACTTTTAAAAAATTACAATTTTTCCACTCCAGGATTTTAAACCCCAACTCGATAATTACTTCCCATTCTCCTATCTTCACTCTAGGAACAAAACAAATCTTCCAAGAGCTCCAAGAGATCAATCTCCCTCGTTTCTAAGGAATTTTTGGTGTCGTTGGTTAGGGATCTAAGCTCTTGGTAAGGTTAATCCCATCCTTACTTCTCCTTCGAGTTTAGGGTTTGTATCTTCTTCTCCTCTCTTTCTGAAGCTCTAAAACCCTATTATTTGGATGAGATTTAGATTCAAGATTAAAGGGTTGTTTGAATTTGAATCTAAGGGTTCAATTAAGAGTGTTTTCACCCACATAATCAAGGTAGGTAGTCTAAAAGTTACATCCCATGGTTTATTTGTGGATTTGTGCATGTGTGGTTTTGTTCTTGGGTGTCTCTTGGTATGTTTTCATCACCCTTAGCATGTTTAGGTAAAATGGTTATTAATAAGGTAAATGGAACCCTCATGATTCTCATAGGATGTGTTGAGGGTGATGAGACTAATCTAGGGCCACCCATGGGGTGTGCAGACTTCCCCGTACCTATGGATTTGTGAAGAACAAGTGAGATCATTGAGTATTTATGTAGATCCCTTTATAAACATGTTTATGTGATTTTTTGTGTTGTAATATAAGCTAGGTGATTCACCTAGGCTTAGTAATAACCTAAGGGATATTGGGTTAATATGTGGAAATGATTAAAGACCACAATGGAATGGATTATGAGTCTGGTAATGAAGCCTAGTGAGTTAGGCATAACAAAAAAAGCCCATTGATATAGACACAATGAATAAATTCTTAGTGAGATAATCATAATAAAAAGTGGAATCAGGATAAGTGGATAAATGATGTGAAATCTGGTAAATGTGTTAATGGGTTAAGGCATGGTATTAAATCTAGTGTTATTGTTATGACTTATGTTTGCCTTGGGAAATGGTTGTGATGTTGTGTGAATGGTTGATGGATATACATATATATATATATATATATATATATATAGCATGTGCACATGGCTTGGTAGAGTGGGGTATTGAATTGAGGATCTATGCCCACAGGTTGAGTTGGACTGAGGCTCTAAACTTCACCCCTAATGCATGGGTTAGGGAAGAGGATTGCGGCTCTATTTCCCCAAAGTTTCATGCACCCGGACTGAGGCTCTGAGGTGAGGATATGGTTTACATGAGGAAGTTAATCCTAGTGAGATAGCATAACAATGTGTTTTCCTCATGCATTTGATTGTGTACTTCAAGCTCGTGTAACTTGTTGTGTTTGATGAACCCGTGGTAAATGATTTGGAAATGGAAGTAATGGGAAATGGGATGAAATGGTAAAATAAGGAAGTGGTAATAAATGTTGGTAATGGACCTAAACTGGTTAAGGCACTTAATATTTTCTTTGTCATTTATTATTCATTTACCATTCTTCATGAACAATTGTTTATACTAGATATTTTGTAGACACTGTTGGTGGTGGCCTACTGAGTTGTACTCACACCCTTATCGGGCCGCCATGGGGTACTCGAGTAGACTTCATGTTTGCAGGTCAGGGAAAGGGTAAAGGCTCTTTCTAGTGAGTTGGGTTGGCATGGGTATTCGTGGAGGAGGATCCAAACTTGGTGTAGGGACCATTTTTGGGATTTTACAAATTATCTTCATCTTAGGTTTTGTTCACTTTTTCACTTGTAGCATGGCATGACATATTTACTGTTGGAAATGGTTGTACCCCATTTTGGAGAATGGTTGTTTATGCATACTCTTGTATTATTGGTTATTATTCTGCTACTTTTTTTATCTTCTATTGTGGATTAGTCTGATAAAAAGGGGGTATAGTCTCTCCAATTGACTATTTGGACCCCCGCTGCTAGTCGACAACCTTTGGTGTACGGGGAGGCGCACTTAATGTCATGTAACCACCCGGATCAGAGCACCGGTTTAGTGGATTCCGGGTTAAGGATCTTACAGAAATTAACCATGCAATTTAATGTCATGCATAAAGGAATCATGATATGCCTTTTAAGGTCTTTCATTCAAGACCATGATGAGACTATTGAAAGATTTTATGCCTTTTATATGAGGGGAATACCTTACTGAAACTCCTAATATCACGTGAGATATTCTTGGTGTGAGAAATAAGGAATGAAAAGGGTTCATCTCACCATGAATTGGTGTTTAAGGATAGGACGTAGGTATTTTATATCACGTGGTGGCTAGAACAAGATATAGAATCGAGGTATCCCTATGTATCTCATTAAAAATGATAATCAAGTCGTATGTAGTTTTAGAAACCCATGTAGTTTAATGTCACTCAGACAATACATTTTCCATATAGTTTAACATCATGCGATAAAGACGTGGATCACCCAACGTGAAAAGAAAAGGAATATTGAAGCTGGACCCAATACTAAAGGTTTGGGTGTCACTATATATCCTATGATGGTAGGAATCAAGCCACATGTAGTTATAGATTACCTATGAAATTTAATTTCATGTAGATAGGACATCAATCTTGCAGTTTAGCGTCTTGCAGTAAGGATGGATTTGTACAGTTTAACGTCATGTGGTCAGGATGACCCTGTATAGTCTAAAATCATGTAACAAGGATAATCTTGTACAGTTTAACATCATGTAACTAGGATGAATGATTAGGCTTACATTGACGTGGGTTACCATCTAATGACATATATGCAAATTATTTCTTGATAAACCTCGCATTGGTGGGGGGGGGGGTGTGACACACTTCCTATCCATTGTGGACAATGAGTAAGCCTTGTTGTGATAGACCTTATATATGATGTAAGGTCCTTCCAATTTGGGTACCAGTTTTGGGGGATTCTTACTTAGTATCATCAGGGTCCTGGGATCCAACACTAGGTGTTTCTTGTATAGTAGTATGCATGGTGGTATGGTGGGACCATAAAACATAGAAGATATTGTCCATCCAAAACTTCTTATCATTGTTCACCATCTTCTGTAGTATATTTGATTGAGTCTTATTGAAGTCCTCTATCTGTCTATTTGCCGCTCCATGATAGTGAGATGAGTGATTGGACTTGATATTGTACTCTTGGTACAACTTCTTCAACTTTGTAGAATAGAAATTGTCACCTTTTTTCATCAATATTGTGTGAGGGATCCCAGACCTAGTGATGATATGAGACTTTACAAAGTTGATGATGTTCTTCATCCCGACTTCCTTGAGGGGTATTGCCTCAGCCCATTTGGAAAAGAAGTCGGCGGAAATAAGGATGTACTTGAACTATGATAGAGACAATATTTTATTAATTATTCATATGTTTTTCAATGATTTAATCCCTTCCAATTAATCAATTTGATCTTATTTTCATCATTTTAGGATTTTTGGTGAGTTTTGAGCTTAAATGTGAAAATAGGCTAATTCTATAAATTTAACAGTTTTATGTTACTTCTATATTTCAAGAATAACTTGTAAAATTTTGATCCAAATGAAGAGATTATTTTTTTAGGCTTCCTTTATTCATGGTATGAAACTTATTCATATGTAACCACAACCCATTCAAACTCTCACAAGCCCAAAAAAATCTATTTTGTTGAACAATTATTCTGATTGGCAGAATGGACCCTACCTCATTAAAAAATCCATATCTAAAGATAAAGATCTGCAAATGAGGGGATTCAAATTGGGTTAAAAATATGACTCAATGTTAAAGTTGAAAAATAAATTATATTTATAAATTATCTCATGAAGGCATCATTTTCATAAGTCAAAGTGAAGTAGGTGGAACAATATACTTCATCCAGAAAAAGTTAGATTCATTAATGAGGTCATAAATTATTTTAAAGGTGACCAAATGATTCTAACTTTCAAGGTAAGATATACAACTAAATTAAGAGCATTTTTAAAAAAAGTAACTTTGTAATTTGTATCCATCTAATGGGAAGAACTGAAACAAGCTTCTGGAAGATAGATTCTGGAGGGGAAAATTTTATCTTCTTTATTTTATCTATTTTATTCTTTTTAGTTTTATAATACCTTAGTATTCCCCCTTCTTCTTGGATACCCTTTGCATGTAAGGGTAAAATTATATATTATTGGGGAAGTATAGGTTTTCCCTTTTGTAATTCTTGAGTTCTTGCACTTAATATTTTAATATCTCTTTCTCTCTTCTATGAAGTTTGTTTTAATTTCTTATAATGGTTTTTATTATCATGCATGATTGTATTTTATTTTAGATTAGTTTTTATTATTTATTTTTTCAATGATAAATATTTCCCTCTAATAGGTTCTGGTTTATATACGATGGAATAGACCAGGTCTTAGTATTGAAGTACTTGGCAATCACCATTATATGTATGAGGGGTAGTGGACATTCTTGATTGTTTGGGATAAAAAAGACCCAATTGGGAATTTCCTAATTCAATTAGGGGTATTCTCTATAACTCTATCACACATTAGAAGGATTGTAAACCAAGATGAGATTTTGGTAAGGTTTATTCTCACCATTACCACTTGACCAAGGGAGTGAGAGGAAGCGATTGTGGATTCTCACTTTTATCATATTGGCATAAGATAATTGGATAAATTAAAACCAGGATAGAATTAAAATTAGAGAACCGACCCCGATCTAATCACCCATATCATATAATAGTTTTCAGTCACTAGTTTTTTCAAATTTTTCTTAATATTTTTCTTAAATTACTTTCCATAAATTACTTTCCTTTGTTTTGTTTATTTTCTTTTCAAAATCAAACAATTTCAAAAACACCCCATTTTCTCTCTAATTAAAGGTGACAACATGATTTTTGTGTGATTCTATCTATATAAAACCTAGGTTAACCACTTTAATTCATTTTTAACTTTGTAAATAATTATTTTTTTCACACCCCATTATAGGTATGTGTCAAAACTTGGCACTATTTCCATGGAGTCAGTTTCAACAATTTAATTGTAAATATTTTGATCTTTTCAAATTAAAATAAAAACCATAAAAAATATTTTATTATGATTTTTTCAAATGATTATTTCTTTAATTCATGGAAAAATTTCCCACAAGTGAAATATCCAATGTTTAACTCACCTCGGTCAATTAAGGATAATGTTTCTTTTTTTGCTCAACTGATCATGGGAGCTCAAATCCAAATAATCAAGGAGGATAAATTCAAGTATCTCATTCAAGACCTTAAAGTGAACCTCAAATACCTTGTGTTGGATGGATTATCCAGATAACTAATTGAACTCCAAAATTATTTTTTGGAATTTTATTAAGAAATGGTTGAGGTGAAACAAGAAGAAGAAATTCAAGAAAAAGATCAATTGCAAGGACTTCGGGAAGAAATAAAGGACCTATAGAAAAAAATAGAATTGATACTTTAATATGTTCACAAATCCCAAGATAAACATAAATCTAAACTTGATCCAATGGTGGAATTGGATTCCCCACTCATCTTTGATGTTGAAGAACTAGGGGCGACCTTGATAAAATTCAAAGAAGATCAATCTAGCCTCGTTCAACCATTGATGAAGGAGATTGATGAAAAAGCTTTTATTTATTATGTACATATGGGAGATCAATAAGATATAGATGAATTATGGAATGAGTGTGAGGAACTACTTGATCCCCATATTCCTTACAAAGTACAAGAGACAACACCATTGAAGGAAGACACCAACCAAGTGGTGGAATTTGATGAAAATATAGAGGAGCCTGAATACCTACCTCTATCTAGTGAAATTCATCTACAAGAGGCACTTACCACTAAATCATTAATTGGATCCTAACAAACTTAGGGATATGATCTTTTCTTGAACTCATTATCTTATAATTTTATTGAAACTGAAATGAGTATCACCTCCCCTTTCTTGAAATTTTTAGATTCATCCAACACTTGTATTGCCTTGGTGGATGAGGAAGAAAAAGAATATGCACTTGATGAGGAACATATGGATCTCCACAAACTATTTTAACACTTATTGGATGGAGTTCAAGATGATATCAAAGTGTATTTTTCTAAATAAATATAGATTCAAGATTACAAAATTGAAAGGGAAGAATTTGATATTGAATCTTCATGTTTTAATTTTTTTCAAATAGAATTACACTATGAATTTTCCTTTTATTATTCCATTGATGTAACATACCTTTATAAATCACTTGAAAATAAAGAAGAGGTTGTGCCAGTGGTAACCAAGAAAGAGGAGGACTCATTCTTTTTCCTAACCCCACCATACAAGATGCATACCATTTTCATGGGGGTGTGTTTGTTGTACTATATCCATGGAGTCCTCAAAAAAAGGAATAAGTGTAAGATTTAAAGAAAATTTTCTATTGTTTAATATCAAATAAACTCCACCCACCATCAGATTGGGGATAACAAACTAGAATTGCCCATATGGACGTAATCAAAACCCAGGGCTCACTTGGGGGATTAAAGTAATATCTATCCTTTTATTTTAATTATAATTCTATTTTTCTTTTCTTCCAACAAATTTATTATATTTTATTTTCGGATTGTTCTTATAGGTTTTCAGTGTGCATTACTTAGGTGCTTAACTCAATGTTTCATTTCCAATAAGTCATGTTGTACCACTTATTTACACTTACTTGCTTACTGTGATTTAATTTCAAATATGCTTACATGTTAAATAAAATTTAATGTATTGAGAAAAATACATCATTGAAGTATGGGGGAGGGAACCTTTATAGTTTAGTAATTTCAATTTTTATTTTTATTTTCTTTTATGTTTTCCAAAAACAAAAAAATGTGTGTTTTTCAAATTTTTGTGTGTTTCTTTTTCAGTTTTCGTGTGTTTTTGAAACTTTTGAGCTTAAATGATTAGCATTTCCATTTTTTTAACCCATGTCAATGAGTGAACCAATTTATCCCAAGAAACTGAGTTTAAATGAATGCTAAAAATGAATTTGTTTCAAGTTCAAATTTTTAGGAATTCATGAAAAGTCCTCCGCTTTTTGAATCTCATGCCACATATCACTATCTTTATCTTTGAAATCATCTCCTGTAAGGATTCTATACCATTTTTTTCATATTCTTTAAATTCACCTCATTTCTTGAGAGAGAAAAAACCGTGCTTGGTTTAACCAGAATTTGATTTATTCTTGTCAAAACATGAGGGTTTGGGGTACTTGTGTTTTAAATGATTGAGACATTTTTTGGTTTTAAAGACCCTTTTCAAGAGAATCCTTTTTTATTATAGCCTTCCTTGTACGTTTAATCCTTTTATCCCTTATAATCCATGATTATCCTATTTGGTTAGCCATGTTACAAGATAATTTCCCCTATCCAATCCACTCTTGAAGTGAAATTTCATGATCTAGTTGAACTTAAGTGTGTGGGGAAGCTTTCTTGTGTTATGATACTTTATTTGGAAATACTTTGGGTGGAAAATAAAATATTAATGAGATGTATTTTACACTAAAAAAACCATTTTTTTGAAAGCGATTACTTTCTAGATCTTTCATAATAAAAGAATTTGTGCCTTTCTAGAGCTTCCAAAGGAGAAAAAAAGTTGTGCCTATCTAGATATTTCAAGAAAAATTATATTTGAGAAGATTGAAATTTTTTCTATTGAAATTTTGAATGGTGTGTAATTTACATGAGTTTTCATGATGATGGATTTTATTTAATACTAAGGGGAGTGAGTAGGAGACTATACATTGGTGAAAATTAGAATCTTGTAATTTTTCTTCAAAAAGTGACAAGCCCTCATTTTTTTTCCTCAGAATTTTTCACATCAAAATACTACCAACTGAATGCCACAAAACAACCCTAAAAATTCCTCATGATAAACAGATGTCCTTGAATCACATCGGGTAGATATGTAGGATTTTATCAAGCCTATGGTGACTCTTGTGTGGGTTTGGATGATAAAATCCTTATTGATAATTGACATTTGTGAGATGAGAGAAAATGAAAGTGAGGTAAGTGTTTTTTGTGCATGGGAAAATAAATGAAGAGAAAATATATTTAATGATATGAATATATAACTTGAAACAATGGTTTTTGAGGAGGTGTTGCATCTTTTGTTTCTTGGTGTTAAATTGGTGGATCTCAGGGATATGTGTTTTAAATTTGTTTTGATTTGATTTTAATGCCTACTTGTCGAGGAGTCCAAGTGCTAAATACAGGGGAATTTATAAAGATAATATTTTCTTAATTATTCATATGTTTTTAAATGATTTAATTCTTTCCAATTAATCAATTTGAGCTTATTTGCATCATTTTAGTATTTTTGGTGAGTTTTGAGTTTAAATGTGAAAATTGGTTAATTCTGTAAATTTAACATTTTCTATCACTTTTGTATTTCGAGAATAATTTTTAAAATTTTGATCCAAATTAAGTGATTATTTTTTGTAGGATTCCTTTTTTCATGGTCCTAAATTTCTTCTTCTTTACCTAGAGGCCATTCGAACTCCCATAAGCCCAAACAAATCGATCATGTTGAATAATTATTCTAGTCAGTATAATGGAACCTACCTAATTAGAGGAGACATATCTTGGTATATCGACCTCAAAATGAGTTGATTCTAGCTTCATTCGAAATATGATTTGAATGGTAAGTTTCATAGTAAACTATATGTATAAATTCTCTCATTAAGGCATCCTTTTCATGAGTCAAATTGGAGTAGGTGTAATATTATTCTTCATCCAGAAAAATTAAGATTCATTAATGCAATCATAAATTGTTGTAAATGCGTCAAAATGATTTGAAATTTTGAGGTTCAATATCAAATTCCATTAAAAACATATTTTAATAATGTAACTTAGAAATTTTAAGCCATTTAGTGGGTAGAAATGAAAAAAACTTCTGAAAGATAGATTCTGGAGGAGAAAATTTTATGTTCTTTCTTTTATCTCTTTTGTTCTTATTTGTTTTGCAATGCCTTGTTTTCCCCAATTATTTATGGATACCCTGAACATGGATGGGTAAAATTATGTGTGATTGGGGAAGGATCGGTTTTCCCTTTTATAATTCTTGAGTTCTTGCACTTAATGTTTTAATATCTCTTTCTCTCTTCTGCGAAGTTGGTTTCAATTTCTTATAACAATTTTTATTATCACGTACGATTTTATTTGATTTTAGATTTTATTATTATTATTTCTTTTTTCAATGATAAATATCTCCCTCCACTAGGATATTGCATCCTCCTAATGTGGTATCAAAAGGGAACTATACCATCAATCCCCTTACGTAGCCAGTAAGAGGGTCCAGTTCTTCCTTTTTGATGGCATATTCATTATTGATCTAATTTATCACTAGCTCCAAGTCCCCTTTGATATTATGGTAGGATATTTGCAGTTTCAGGGTTAGTTCCAACCCAACGATATGGGCTTGGTACTATACCTCATTATTTGTGCAGCCTTTGGATAGTGAGAAAGAGTAGGGAAAATTTTCTTTGTTTGGGGAGAAAAACACAATCCCTAAGTCAACCTAATTTAGCTTCATTTTTTCCATCCTTTTGTTGATAGGACTTTGGGAGGTTCCATCAAAATAGATCTCCCATGTATGGGGAGTATCATGGGAATAGAATAACTCCTCATTTGGATGCTCAATGTCCACCAGTGTATTCTATGGGGCAGGATTTGCTACAAGGAAATCATCCATGTCTTTCCCTTTCACCAATTTTTATGATAAAAATTAAATGTTGTATAATTACAGAATGACTACCCATCGAGCCAAGCGCACTGTTAACATAGGAAGACTAAGTATTCACTTGAGAAGATCAATATGATAGACCAAATGGACTTTGTGATGCTACAAGTAATGCCTCAACTTTTTCACTATGAATATGAGTGCAAGACAGTTCTTCTCGACATTAGAGTATCAAGTATCAGTACCTAACATTATTCAGATGAGGTAATAGAGACTGTTCTTTCTCCCCACATCATTTTTCTATGTGAGAAGGGTGCCCAGTGAGTGTTACATGGCATCCACTTACAAGATGAGTGGCCTCCCTTACACTGAAGGAATCAGAATCGGTGGGTGAAGTAGATACTACTTGAGACTTTAGAAGCCTTCTTGGAAGTCATCATACCATTGATAGATGATTCCCTTCTTCATTAGCATGATGAAGGGGAGAGATTTTCCATCCAGGTTGGAAATGAATCTTCGAATGTAGGCAAGGTTCCCTTGGAACCCCCCTAATTCTTTGAGATTTATGGGGGTGAAATTTCTAAGATAACACTAGTTTTCTCAAGGTCAACCTCGATGTCGTGGTGGCATACCACAAATCCAAGAAACTTCTTTGATGTTACCTTGAAGATTCATTTCAATGGATTCATCTTTAGACTATGTTGTCATAGATTATTGAAGACTGTTTGAGGATCCATTAAATAATCACATCACTATCGGGATTTGACCACCAGGTCATCAAAATACACATTCAGTTATTCTTCCCAATAATGGCATAAAGATATGATGCATGGGGCATTGATAAGAAGTTTCAATGTTCTTTAATCCAAATGTAATTACCTAATAACAAAAGATCTCCTAAGGTGCTTTGAAGGAAGTTGATTCTTCATCTTAAATGGAAATATTTATTTGAATGTACCTTGAATACCTGTCCATGAAGGAAAGGGCTTGGAAGCTAGTAGTTTCATCAATCAAGAGTTCTGTGATCGAAAATGAGAAATCTTACTTTGGAAAGTTTTGATTAAGGTCCATGAAATCAATGATTACCCTAATCTACCCATTCTTTTTATTGACAGGGATGATGCTGGCAAGCCATCTGTAAGAACTTGGTTCTTCCTTTAAGGTATGAATATTGTATGTCCAGGTTATACTTGGGTTAAAGGAGGAAAAGAGGTCAAGGGATGGATGAAAGCCTGTTACACGACGTAACTGGGTTTTATACACCTTTTATTTTCAAGAACACTTTGTGTAATATGGGTACACATCATGTCATGGTCTATCCAGGATCTGTACGAACATAACACGTAGTTTCTAGCACACACCATATACTTTTCTTTTTATTTGTTAAATCAGGAAGTAGCATCATCTTTTGTCATTTGGACATAAAATCTTACCCATCTCACGAACCAGCAACATTGGGCCTAATTTCTTCTCCCAAATCTCCATCTGAACTCCGATTCGGTCGTCGTTGGAGGCGTTTAAACCCAATCGATAAGCTCTCGATTCCTCTTGATCCGTTCTTCATGATTTTTTATCTTAATGAAGTTATATAACCTTAATAATTTTACCTCATTTTGTAGATCTACTTCGTTCTAGCTTGAATTAGAGGCCGATGTTGGATAATGAGACTCATACGAGTGTGAGGTAGGTGTTCTCTTGCCTTTTGTTAATTGTCAAGTTGAATATATCTATCGGAGTGTCGCGCATCCATTATTAGGGTGTCACATTAAATGAATATTGTCTATTTCTATTGCCTATTGTTTTTAGGTTATTTATTAAGGGTTTTAAATCATGTTTAGGGTTTTTTACCTTGATTATGGGCCACCCCATGGATTTGTTTTCCTATGAATGATCATTTATGGCTGTTTGTCCTAGGATTCCTATGAGGCATGCCTTATATTCCTGTTTTGGGTTGTTAAAAATGAAGTTGATTAAATGCTAATCCATGTAATGGTTTAATTTACACGTTTTTCTTGTGAGATGAATTTCCCACATGAGTTATTGATGTTAAAGCCATTTAATATTTTAATTTACATGTGTTTCTTCATATATAAAATGATAAAGGTATAAATAGAAATGGGCGAGACATAGCCTTAGGTTAAAAGGAAAGTTCGGGAACATATGACTATTACACCTTATACCTTGGGTGAACCATGGCCTCGGTTAAAAGACCATGGATGGACTCAAAGAGGGTATTATCATGCTAAGTTGTGAGTGAGCCACGGGTGTAGTGGTTGGGATCATGGGGACTTTATTTAAATGTCGATCAAACCTTGAATCCCATAAGGGATTTCAAGGATGGGATATATTGGCAGATTTTTATATGTCACGAGTTGACATTTACTTATAATTTGAACATAAAATGGAATGATTTATGATGCGTTTGAAAATAAAAAGCACAAACTTGGATTCAGTCTTCAATATTACTTGTTTAGATGGTCTTTTGAGACATCTGTTGGGCATACTTTTGTATGGGGATCATCGAGACTAGGTCGGATCCTAAGAATTATATATTTAAATGTAATTGAATTGCTAATGAACATAAATGAATGTAAATGGAAACCAATACTTGTAGGACTATTTACTTTTGAGTACTTCCTAGTTTTCTATTTTACCTATTTCATACTGCTTATTATATATATTCACTGACAGATTAGCACAAACCTTGGGTGGTTACCTACTAGGATTTAGTCTCACACCCTATTTAGGTCATGTTTTTGGGCCCAAATAGATTATGTTATTTTAGGTGTCAATAAGGGTAAGAACCCTTCCACAGGTACTTGATATGCTGTTTAGGAGTGGGAGAGAATTGGACTGAGCCTAGGCTTGCGATGATTTTTAGCTTCCTTTATTTCTTTGGTGCTTTTGGAACATATATTGTGGATTACTACAGTGTGCCTATTTTGGATGTTTTCTTAGAACATAACATGTTACATCATCTTTTATATAGAATGATGCTTGGTTACTTCTAATATCAATCTTCCATACATCCATCAAAATTATATTTTTATTAAAAAAGAGAGCACAACAAGGAACCAAAGCTAAGGGTCCTGAAATAATGCAAGCTGAGGGAATCCCCTCTAACTAAAATCACACCCTCCGGTTTCAGGATGTTATTAGTGAGAAGAGTAGTTCTAATGGATCTATGGTCTGCCAAAGAGGCCAAATGATCCGCAACCCTATTCCCCTCTCACCAAGTATGAGTTACATGGATGTGGTCTCCCAATAGAGCTCTGCATTTGCAAACAATGTATTCAATAGTCTAAGGAGAATAACCTCTACCAAGAAGGGAATCATGAAGGATCATAGAGTTGGTCTCCACATGTGTAATGTCAAGGTTCTTCTACATGAAGAGGGTGAGTCTAGTAAGCATCAAATTGGCCTTAACCTAAATAGAGGTGCCATAACCATAGAACGAAGAGTAGGCCAGAACAACGTTTCCCCCAGGA
Organism: Viscum album; assembly: GCA_963277665.1. Lineage (NCBI taxonomy): Eukaryota > Viridiplantae > Streptophyta > Magnoliopsida > Santalales > Viscaceae > Viscum > Viscum album. The sequence goes on along the minus strand of OY728134.1, from coordinate 74,873,553 downwards.
CCATGAATGACTCCCCCTCCACTCATAGCACCCACCATGCACGACCCATCAGAATTCAATTTTAGGCCTATAATGGGAGGATATTAGCAAACCCATATCCCCTATAGATGTTTGAGAAAGGAAGATGAGGTCGAGCCCCTGGCCTGAAGAAATCTAAATGAAGGATCCCCTTGACAGTTCGAGTTGAGAGAAACCATATCCACCAGCAGGAACCGGGTCCTCACAATGATGGACCGCACTGAAGGACTATGGCCCTCGAATCTTGCATGGTCCTGGCTTTCCATAGACACCATAATCTAGCATTAAATATCATTGTCCATTCTATACAATCCATACCTGAATTTTTCATGCCCTGAAACCATATGACCAAAAAAGGAGCATCCCTGAGATCATGTGAGGCAAAGTCAGTAAGGCCATTGAAGCAAGAACACGCTCCTTGCACCCATTCTCCTTTGAAGAAAATATGTTGAGAGCTCTCCTCCCGACCTATGCTACAACAATGGTACCTAGAAGTAAAATTGATCCCCATCTTCTTAATGTTCTCATCCATGGCTAAGGCCTGATTCCTAATACACCACGACAAAAAATTGTACTTCATTGAAGTTTTGTTGCACCACAACACTCCATTCCAAATATCCTGAAGGTTCTGCATAGAGACTGTCCTACGAAAATCCATGGAGGAGAAGACACCTGAGGAAGGAGTAAACACACATTTTTCTGGCTCCGAGTTGAACACAATGGAATCGAGGAGGCCCTATTTTTTCCCATCCAGACAGCCTTCGTGAACCTGGGATAGAGACTCGCTTCCTTCACCGTGATCAGGGGAGTCAGACAACCAGGGTAACCAAGAACCAAGCCCACCCAATTATAGTTCCATAATGAGAGATCTCTGGTGCCAACCAGCCAGCAGAAGTTCTGTTGGAGAGTCTGAAATAGAGGAAAGATGATCGAACATAAGGGAGAAGTGCACTGCCTCCCAACCTACCTGGAGCCTCTTCAAATCGTAGACATGGTCTTTCCCAAGAGAGTGTGTTCCTCAAGAATCTCCCATGCAATCTTAACATGCAGGTAATGGAGCATGCTCTGAAGACCCCACACGTTGATCCCTCCATCATGAACAGGTCATTCCATCCTGTCCCATGAGGCCCGGTGCCTCTTTCCTTCAGAATTTTCATCCCAGATAAAACTACAAAGCACCTTGTCAATCATTTTGATAACACCATGTGACACTTAGGAGGAAGCCATCGCATGAATTGGGATTGCAGATAGGAATCTATTGACCAAGGTAATACGACCTCTAAATGAAAGGAAGCAGTTCTTCTAGTTTAGGATGTGGCTCGTGATCCTGTTCATAATTTGATCAAAGTCACAAACTCGAAGCCTGCCTATAGAAACAGGTGAGCCTAGGTACTTCATGGGGAAAACTCCATGATGAATGTCAAGGTAGTTGTAGAGTCAGGAAACCCACCTGGGAGCACACCTGTGGGAGATGAAGAAATGACACTTTGAGCTACTGATAACTTGCCTGCTCCAAGAGCAGTACTCATCTAGAATTATTTTTATTCCTTGAATAGAATCCCTACCTCCATTTGAGAAGATGACTATGTCATTCGCAAACATCAAGTGGGAGATCGATGTAATGTTCATATTTCTTCTAAAGGGAAGGAAATCTCTGTTTGATAAGCCTTGGTTAATAAGATGACTGAGAGAATCTTGAGCCAGGATAAATAGATTGAGATAGATCAGGTCACCTTACCGAAGGCCCCTCGTAGCCTTAAAGATATCGTGACTCTTTCCCAAGAAAGCTACCGAGAACTATGGAGAACTGAAAATCCATAAGAGGAGGTCCACCACCCGGATCGAGAACCCCATAGTTGTGAGAACTCTGTTGATAATACTCCACTCGATCTGATCATAAGCTTTGTTCATGTCTAATTTGATCACCAGGTTAGAACCGTGGGTCATCAATTTAACTTCCTGCATCATCCCATGGGCAAGAGCGATAAATCCCTGTATGGAACGCCCGCAAATGAAACCATGTTGCTCAATGGATATACACTACGGGAGGAGTTTGTACAACCTCTAATTAATTACACTCACGAGTATCTTGTAGGGAAAATTACAAAGACTCACCAGTCTATAGTGCGACAGAGAAGAAGGGTCCTTGATCTTCGGGATGAGTACTAGAGAGGTAGCACTAGTTACTCGGGGCAGACTCCTTCCGCAAAAATAATCCTGAATCGCCTCGATTACATCTCCCTTCACCACATCCCACATACCTTTGTAAAATGAACTTGGGAAGCTATCCAGTCTGGGTTCACTCTCAGGATTTAGTTTCATTATCACCAAGTGAATTTCATCCTCCTCCGAAATCGCCTCCAAGTGCTCATTGTCCAGGCTAGACACTATCATGGGAATCGCCTTCTAGAGATCCGCACTACCACTTGTGTATCCACTAGACATCCTCAAGTTAGGACCTGCAAGGAGATCCCTAAATAAAGAAAGAACCATGCTCCCAAAAATGTCTCTATCCTCAGTGTAAGTGCCATCATCAATTTGAATATTGGGTTTGATCATGTGACTCCTTTCACTGATGCATGCGTGAAAAAACGTTTTGTTTTTATCCCCCTCATGCAACCATCTCACTCGGGATCTCTCCCGATCCATTCTCTCCTATTTAAGGATCATCTCTGACCAGAAGGCCTTGTTGGAAACTAACTCTTCAAATACAGATTCACTCCATGCCTCTTCCAGGCTGGATTTCAGATCCTCGATGCTCTATTTTAATGACTCTATGTCCTGGTCAAATGGAGGGAGCCCCCTAGCCCACTCCTCAAGCCCGAGCTTAATTTTTCGAAGTTTATTGTGAAGCGAAACTCGGGTATACCCACCGACCATCTCACCCCACACCTTCCTCATGATTAGCTGGTAACTAGGGATCTGATACCACTAGTGATAAAACCTAAAATGCTTCGAGAAATCCTACCTAGGAGGTAGAGAAACCAGAAGAGGAGAGTGGTACAAAATACCACAGACAAGATGATGTACCTTAGCATTAGGAAACATGTTGATAGTATTGTTATTATCCAGACACCTATTGAGCCTACTCCATCTGTGACTACCTCCCTTCTGGTTGTTTCACCAAGTGTAGCATGCTTCTAAGTACCCCAGGTCGAGAAGGCCCGAATCTGCCATGAAGCTCGCAAAATCCAAGCTAGACTATTGAGGGAAGCCGCCCCTAACTTTCTTCTCCCCAAGATCAAGGATAATGTTGAAGTCCCCCAACAAAATCCATGGAAGATCCTCCGGATTGAAGGAACCTAGCTCAGACCACAGACTCTTCCTGAATTGAGCATCACAGCTACTTTACACAAAGGAAACTAAGAAGAAATTTGAACCCTTCGTGACTTTCGAAGTGATGAACTCATCACCCGTTCTTATCAAATCCAACGAGACCTCCTTGTTCCAAAAGATCTAGATATGTCAGTTGAATGAAAGTGCTTGCATGGATCCATGCATTTTAACTTTACAGCAGAACTCCCTTAGTTTATCTGGGTTCTATTTGTGCTCAAGAACTACTACTATTGAAACTTTGTGTTTCTTTAATTCCAAAGCTATGAAGTTGGTCTTCACACATGCACCCAAGAAATGGTAATTCCAGATGAGCATAGATAAAATTTAAACAAGGAAGATCCTGGATTTGGCCCCAGGCTCGTCGGTATTCACAGAGAGGGAGGAAGATCCTCCCCTTAACTATCTCATACTTGCCCGAGTGCATATACCTTGCCTCTGAGCAGAGGGGATCGGGAATGAGGGAGTCACCAGAGAAGGAACCTCCCCAGGAACTCCACCCAACTTTCCTAGAGATGAGAATGAGGATGGAGAAACCAAGGCATAAACCACATCACCAAAAATGTCTAAAACATTGAATGAGAATGAACTAGAGCCCTCCTCCTGACATGACTCAATGAAGGGAGGAGAACCAAGGTGCCCGCCCGCATCCTCCAGCTCCTCAAAAGTAGAAGGAAGGGCATCCACAAGAGACAGAAGAAACACCCTAAGGTCTAGAATGGATAGATGAAAGTCCAGGACCCGATCGCGTAGCTAGCCTACTGTAGGCAATGGGAAAGGCCTGAGCCAGGGTGATGTGAGGGCCGAAAGTCTCGGAGAGGGAACTCCAAGTTTTAAAGATACGAGGTCCAAGAAGGGGTAAATAACACTATAAGATTCATAAGAGGGCTGATATTCTCTCTCAAGATCAACCTAGGGGGTCTGAACACTCCCCATCTCAACCATCATCTCTTGGGAAGAAACAGACTCAAAGCCTCCCGGTCTAGAAATAGAAGAAACTACACCCGAAGTAGCCTTATGAGCATGAAGAGACCCACCTTTCTTTCTGTTTCTGAATGAAATCCTAGAGTGGCCCTGGAGGCAACAAGAGGAACAATACTAGGGGTAAATAAGGAATAATATTTCTTGGTCCCATTCCAAAATATCTGGAACCTTCAAAGAGATATTCCCTGGAATCTACTGATACAGATCCAAATCCACACACAACTGAGGAACCAAGATGTCTTCGCAAGATAAGGTATGATATTCCGCGCACAGAAATTCCCCAAGAGAATCCCCGATTTCCTTTAGAAACACACAATTTTGGAAAGACAGGGGGAGCCCGGGGAGACCCAGCCAAACCGTGGCACAAGAACTTTCCTTTCCCATGTGTGCTTCCAAGGACCACAGGGCCAGGCTAAAATGACACCGCCCAAAGGCTCTTGGAACTTTTCACCAAGTATGGAAAAAATCCACCTCTGAATACAGCACCACACAGAAGGAAATCTTGTGAATTGAAGAGATCCATATCTGGCCACTTAAACCCCAGGAATCTGCAAACCGCTTGAATGCCTGCAAAGGCGGTCTCGCCACGAGAATCCACTTAAGGTAAGAGACAACCTCCTCGAACGCGGCTGGGGGAACCTCCACTGAGACAAAACCACCATCCCAGGACACCACTGGAGAGATCGGATCCACCACCAGGAAGCAGATCTATTGGAAGCCACAAAATGATCTTTATAGGGCATCACAAAAATATTTTGTGGGCGGGTGAGATGGAAGAGGGGAAACAGGTGACTCCTGAGGGAAAGAAGGCTCTCTGCCTACAAAGACACCGAGATCAAAGGTTGTCAAGCCTGGAAACACCAGCTGAGCACTGGCGACCAGTGAAGCAACGATTGAGAGAATTTGAAAATCACTAGGTGTGTGAGGCACATTATTTTGGACCATCAGTGCATTCCAAATTATTAATTCATATCATTATTCCCCTTCTCTTTTTCATAGATTAATATCAGTCTTCCACTATTTACTTAAGTTGTATGTTGTTTACTACTTCCGCTATTTTATTAATATTTATTCCACTTTGTTACACTCTTCCAATGAGGGCATAGTTTCCCCACTATCACACCCTAGGCCCTCATTTCTAGTCAAAATTCTTTAGCATTTGAGAAAATACACTTGAGGCTATGTGGCCAACCAGGTACGGGGTACTAGTTGAGTGGCATCCGGATCTGGGACGTTACAAAGTGGTATAAGAGGCAAGTTTCTTTTCTATTTTACCTTACTCTTTAGCGACATTAAACAGGGATAATAAGAAGATAGATTTTTATAATAAACTATGCCTGAGAGTAGCTATAGTGAAAAACCAAATTTCCTCGAATTGACTTGTGATTTTTGGATTTTGAGTTGTTACAGTTGATTCAATTTCACCATTGGGTGACACACTTGTTTTGTGCTATTATTATTGATATTATTGTGGTTTTATTTTATTGAAACCCAATGAGATGAGGGTATTCCATCTCATGCATCATATAGGCACTAAAATCACATGTCATGCATTCTTTCCAGGCCATTTAAGAGCATTACTGATTGCATGATGTTTATGATAGATGTCATGCTAGATATGCATGATGTTGTGATAGGCACCATGATAGATATACCTTCTATTGTGATATGTGTATTGGTATGTGCTAAGGTTAAAATTGGATGGACACCAGACTTTAATCCTTGAGGTTTATGGTCCCTCTTGGATCAGAATTTAGTGGATCATTTTTCAGCCTTTTGTATAGAATTGTATTGTGATATATTATAATTGGGTGCCAAAATTTGATTTGAGGGGAGTATGGCCCCTCACAGATCAAAATTCGGCATACCACTGGTTGGTTCTTCTACAGAATAGGGGTTTTATGGGCAATCTAGAGTTTCTGTCCTAAAAAACCCAGTTTGCACAGCGTGTAGTTTAGCCTAACACGTCGTGTGTTCTTCCCATTAGGGGAAGGAAGATTTATTTTCTTGTTTAAATTCCATATACTCTTAGTAAATTACATATGGTAAGTGACCATGTTTCCAGCCATGTGATAAGGAACATGGGATGGTGTGTTTCGCAAGTACACGCCCGTGTACTTTCAGTGCATGTTGTGTGGGCTTACTCAGGTAGAACCCGTGTGAATCTGGTCATGTGGGTGTACATGGACATGATGGGATACCTTTTTGCATGACATGTATGTGTCTAAAATTCCATGTACCTAGGGTTGATACATGCCCAGGCTATCTTGTAATGGCACGACCCCAGTTACCCAAAGTCGGTGCATTATTACGTAACATTGGCATGATCACAAGGGATTAAATCCCGAAAGACCGATCAGTTTAGTAGCCTTGGAAGTACTAGATACATTTATAAGTTATACATTACATTATAAAATGAAAAACAACAACAACATTGTCTCCATCAACCACATTCATATCCCTTAAACTATCCCTGTAGTTCAGTAATAATATAATTCTTCAAATCCTAAGAAAAAAAAACATAGAAAGGTGTGAACTCAGATGCTCAGTAAGGATAACAATATAGCGGAAACTTTCATAAATAAGCATAAACATTTAAGGCAATGTATAAGGCTAAAACATAATCCTTTTAAACATAAAATTCTACATAATATGCCCAATATAAATCAAATAATTCCATTTACTTATTCACATGGATATTCTAATAGTTGAATAATCACATGCAATATCAATAGCCAATTTCATAATGATGGAATGCATAATGCCACACTTTATAACCACATAGTCAAGGCCTTGTGCCAAGACTAAAAATAAGATTTTGTCAAGGCCTTGTGCCAAGACACTAGTTTGTCTCATGAGACCTACCGATGCATCGAGGAGTTATAGCGGGCTCCACCCATAACTTACTAATTCCAATGCATTCCTCATATGAAAAGGTTGAAACATAACATAAACATTCGTATTAAAACTAGCATATGAAATGTTAATACTTTAACTATAAAACATGAATGGTATAAAAATAAAACATCTACAGTCAAACATATCACAAAAATTTCAATTTAATATGGATGATTTGTATCATAATAAATCAATTTCAAACAAGAGTAAAATGGATCAAAGGATGTTGACATAGATGAAATCAAAACTATTTTGAGAGAAATATCTCTTTCTTTTTTTTAAATTATTTAAAAGTCAAATAATTATAAAAGAAAACATTTATTTTGAAAATATTCTTATAAGCTTGTAAGGGAATCTTCGATGATGTTATAACGGTGGAAAATAGCCTCACCCACCGTATAAGTTAAAAAAATATTCTTACCTTAATTTTTTCAAAATGGTCATAAAGTACCTTGTTTGGAAAATGACATAAAGATTCCTTTCAAAATATATACAGTCAAATAAGGGTATAAATGACTTTAACCCATATTCTAGTAAATAGTAAGAATATTTTGAATTACATTTTTAAGAAAACACAAATGTGGATGATAAAGAGGTCCCAGTAGATACTTACATATTAACAACCTCAGATAAGTAAAGAGATTGTAGAATTAACCCTTACCTTGTAATTTTCCTTGGTCGAGGGTACGTTAACCTCCTGTATAATAGTTAAATCATTTTTATTAAATTATAAAAGAACTATATACATAAATATTATATCATATATGATCCTCTAATATTGCTTTTTTAATAATATTTTAGTAGTATCATTGTTTCTGGTGTTAAATGATTCATTTTCCTTTATATGATTGGTTACATAAGACATGTTTGTCATGGATAGGATGTATTTGATTCATATACATAATTATATTAAGTTGTTAAACATTATTTATAATCATAAAATGAAAATTATTATTGAATGATTACGATGGGGAATGAGTCTCATCATGTTCGTGGAGACGATAATCCGTACGTACGCACGAGCGACAATATCATTATATTGACGGTGTAATAATATGTAATTGGATGGTATATCATATATACAGAATCATTAACATGTTATATTTATTATTTAAATCATTTATACTTATTATTATACCCATCAAAATAATGAAGTGTTTGAATAATAAACTACACCACGACGTGGAGACAATAAGTCGTACGTATGCACATATGGTGACTTTGTCATTCATAGGATGGATAGAATAATGAATATGGTTGTACCATATTTATAATAACATCATAGTATGTAGGAGTTACTGGAGTTATTATTTTGGTATGGAAACAACAAATAAAGAGGAAGTGGAAGAAGAAAAGAACTTGAAAGAGGGTGGTGAAATTATTACCTCTTCTTCGGGTGTTTCCTTTTGAGTTGATCAAAAGGGCTCATTAGGTTGGCTTTATGATCAAAGTAAGTCCTATAGGTTGAATTGAGGGAAGTTGGAAAGATATCTGGGTAGAGGTTGTCCAAGCCAAATGGATTTAGAGGTGTGATTTTGAGATAAGGGGAAGTGCCCTTTTATAATAGAGGTGAGGGTCACTTTAGGAAAAGCTTGAAATATTAATTTATAATAAAATAATTTTTGGTTTCTAATGGATAAAAAATGATTTATTTAAAGTATAAGGTGGGTATGGGTCTAAAAAATCTTAAAAAATAGGTTTTAGATGGTTTTAGGTCACCATATTAACCTTATCTTTTAGATTTAACTCTTAGTTAAATAGTTTGACATTTACCATGTCTCTTTGTATTTTTATATTATATGGTTAATAAACTTATTATAACAAGCCAAGAGAATACCAAGTGGTTCATTATTAATATATATAACCTTATCTAAGTCCTTTTTCTGAACCTTATATTTTTAGTAATATTATATGAATTAATAATATAGTATTTGTTTTAAAAACTAAATTATGTCAATTTTGACACTATTTAGTATTTGGTTTTTGTGAAAATCATAACAGCATGATTAATTCGAAAAAAAATTATTTAATCAACTCTAACATGTCATATTAACCTAAAAAATTAGTTTAATTCATCAGAAGTCTCAATTTACATTTATTTGGATATTTATAATATCAATTATTTTAATATTTCATTAATAAGGTAATTACTGCATCATCATTGTGTCATAAATAAATTAAATTATTTAATGTCTAAAAATTATAAATAAAATAACATTATGTTGTAAATATTTTTAGATTTATAATGAATATTTATAGTCAAAATTATCTTATGTATAATCCTATATTAAAAATGGTTTAGTTATTAAACTTTGAATTTAACACTTTTAACTCTTCTTTAAATAAAATAATAATAAATGTCCTAATCTAATCCAAGTGGACCAAAGGGGGTCATATTTTATTCATAAGTTTGTTTTTGGTCGAATTACACTTATCCAATAGAATTAGGACATGTTTTAGGGTAATTATAATATCATTTGTACCCTTAATTACCCTATTTACTTTTAACCGTGGTAAATAAAAGTCAAAAGTTACTATTCACCAAAAATTATTTTTATCTTATTGAACCATATTTTACTTACTGATATTAACCATGTCTCTCCGATTTTTTAAATTCAACTCACAAAAGCGGTAAAATTAAGTTTTATGCAAATTTTCAAATGCTTCTAGAAGGTGGGTAAAAGACGGTAAAAAATTCAATAAAATTTTATATATCTAAACTTATTATAAAATGAATCTAATGAATTAAATTGAACATATATAGGTATTATGTATCTATTTTGACCTAAAATAAATTAAAATAAAATAACTAATTATTTAAATAAAAAGTCAGTTTTAAACAATAACGCAGTGTTTTTCACTATTCATCAAAAATTGAAAGTTTTCAAAAAAATACCAAAAATTCACCCTAAGCTAATTTAGATATTCAAAATTCAAAAAATGAATTCCATATTGAAAAATAAAATTTTAAAAATTTTAAAAAGTGGGTATTACTATTTGTTGGACTCCTCATGTATTAATCATGTTTTAATGATCACAAATCCTATTACTATTAATTAATCTCAATCTTAATTGCACATCTTGCTAATGCTCTTCAATATCAATAATAACTACACATCATGCTTTAATGATAACAAATCTTATTGATGTTAATTAATCTCTTTATTATTTACAAGTCTTATGCATGATCACAAATCTCACTTATATTATCAAGCGTTTATATTTATGATTCAAGTTCTCTTAATCTATAATGATTAAGCTTAATCCATATTCTGCATATTACTGTCTAAATATAAATACGGATATTTGTCTAATTATAGAGACACCGTGATGTTTGACACAGTAAGACAGACTATGTACAAGACATAGTCACAGTCAGACAGACACCGTGAAGGACACACCGTGACCCAGACACCGCGACAGACACATCGTGACCCAGACACCGTGACGAACACACCGTGACATGGAGACACCGTGAAACACATATCATGAAGCACATACCGTGAACCACATATCGTGAAGCACATACCGTGAACCACATACCGTGAAGACCATACTGTGAAGAAGACACCGTTTACATAATCACTGTGACACCATTTCTTAACTTTTTGTCAATATTATTTAAATAATGCTAACAGTCATATTTGATATTTTTAATGCAATTAATGTTATTTAATGATAGTTTTTGGGATGTCAGGAAACCGTATCTCGTACCTATGAAAAGGGAATCATTCCTACTTCTGAAAGCCGTGGAATATAAGGAAGATTGAGATGCAGTACACGTGCGCAAGTGTGATGATACAACAAGAAGAACTTACATACACCCGAGAGCACTATTCTGAACAAGAAGAACAATCCCGAGCAAGAAAGAGATTTCAAGACTTTCAAAGAACTCTCATGAGTGAAATCGAACACCACTAAAGAACACACGACGAATCAAGAGATCATTTTCACTCCTGTAGAACACAAGCTGAACTACGACACTCTGTTTTTCAATAGAAAACCCAGAGAAGGACTCAGAAGCATTCCTGTTGAATCCAACGATCCCAGAGCTACATTGCTAATCACTAGAGCCTTCTAAACTCTTATCTGTTCTCTCTAAGTGATTTGTTTATTTACTTTCGAGTAGTGTGGTGTATTCTGTATATCTTACACATACACACTATCTCCTGCACTGAACTGGAGGATATCAAAATCCTCACTCCAAAACTCTTAACTCTTGTTTACCCACGTCAATTGTGGAAGAGGTCCTTGTGTGGCCTGGTCTTTGTTTTGTTTCCCACAAAGAACTATGGTAGAGGTCCCTGCGTGGCCTGGACAATTTTTTAAACTGTTGTTAACCCCGATCCAGGGTGTGGATCAAATTTATATAAATTTGAGAGGACTAAGTCTCGGCTTGAAACTGAACCTCTTGTTATATCTACTGTGCATCTTTAGTTTAAGTTTAAAGTATACTACATATATCTTTTAAATTCCGCTGCTGTTACTTTGAAATACAAAAATATTTTAAAGCTAATTTGATAGTTAAATTAGAAAGTGTTTACACTTATTGTAAATCAGTAGGTTTGTTTCAAAAGTTAGTTTAATCTTTTGGTTAAATTAACTGAGACCTAATCAATCTTTGAGAAGCTAAGTGACCATTTACAATCTGTATAAATTCACTACAGTTTAACTTGTTTTATAAATTAGGGGATTTTAAATAGAAAATATCTTAAAAGAAATTTTAATTGGAACTCAATTCACCCCCCTCTTGAGTATCCACTCCAACCAAAATTTGGTATCAGAGGATTTGTTTTTGTTAAAGGATTTTTGAAATACTCTATTTTTCAACTGTGATTTTAGTTGCATCTTTAAAGATCTTAAATTTTTGTTAGTTCTAAATTTTTATCTCTTTAAATTTATTTTCTAAAATCTAGTTATGGATAATAGACTAGAGGGTGCTGCTACTAACATGCCACCTTTCTTTAATGGTACAAACTATGCTTAGTGGAAACTGAAAATGAAAATTCATTTAGAAATCATGTGTTTTGATATTTGGACTGCCATAAAATCTCAATATAAAATTCCAGAAACTGAAAAAACAACTTGGGATGAACCTAAAAAGACTGCTTATAATAATAATTGTAAATCCATGATTGCCCTGTACTGTGCTCTAGGAGATGAGGAATTTAATAGAATTTCTGCCTATAAAACTGCTTTTGAAATTTGGGATACTTTAGGTGTTTCTCACGAAGGAACAAATAATGTTAAAGAAATGAGATTGAATACTTATACTATTAAATATGATAATTTTAAAATGAAAACTGATGAACCCATTTCTGATATGTATCTCAGGTTCAATGAGATAGTCAATACAATGAATTCACTCGGAAAGGTTGTTCCATCAAAGGAACAAATTATGAGGATATTGAGGTGTCTACCAGACCGATGGAGAGGCACATCTATTTCAATCAGAGAGTCATGTGACATTGGATCTCTACCTGTCAAAGAACTCATTGGTAAGCTTATGATGTATGAGGAAGAACTCAAGGTGAATAAAGAGGAAGAGGATGAACCAAAAAGGAAATCAGTGGCTTTCAAGACTACTACTTCAAAGAACAAGGACAAAGAAAAATCTCAAATACAAACTGACAGTTCAACAAGTGAAATCTCAGACTCTGATAGTGATGTTGAAATGGCTCAGATAGCCAGAAGGTTTAAGAAATTTTATAGGAAGAAGAAATTCTTCAGAAAATCAAATTACAAGGGAAAGTATGACAATAAGGGACATTAGAAGAAGGACCAGAAAAAGCCAGATAAAAGTGATGAAGTTGTTTGCTATGAGTGAAAAAGAAAAGGACACATTAAATAAAACTTCCCAAAGCTAAAATTCAAGAAGAAATATGATTACAAGGATAGTAAGTACAAGAAAGCTATGAAGTATACCTGGAGTGCTTCTGAAGACAACACAAGTGAATCTGAAATGTCTGATTCTGAAAAGAAACATGCCAACATGTGTTTCATGACAAACACATCTGAGGTAACCTTATATACTCCTGTTTTAAATTCTTATTATTCTGGAGATGATGCAGAATCTGATTCGGATTTTGAAAACATGAATAATGAGGAATTATTTGAATATTGTAATATGCTGGAAGAGACATGAAATGAACTTAAGGATAAATAAAAATCATTGAAGAAACAGTATGCTCTCACTACAACTGTTAAAACTGAACTTACTATTGAAAAAGAGAAAAATGCTCAACTGTTAAAAGAGAACACTGAACTGAAAATGTCTAATGAGAAACTTAGAAAAGACTTAGAGAAGTTCACAAATGGAAAGTATACACTAACTCAAATGCTAGGAAAGAAATTTTCACCAAAATACACTACTGGAATAGGCTACAAACCTGGACATAGACATATTACCAAGAATATATTTATTCCTAAATCTGGACAGAATACTACTAGTTCTAGTTCTGGGAATTCATACACTTCAACTAGTTATTCACATAGTTATCAATAAAATAGAGTTTATCTCTCAAAATATTTTGATTCTGTAAATTATATGAGACCCATAAGACAAATTTGGGTACCAAAATCATTGATTGTTAACCTGTCTGGACCCAAAAAGATCTGGGTACCAAAATCATATTCTATCTAAAACTGTTTTGTAGGAAACCTGCTTGAAGAGTTCCCACAAGAAGACATGGTATTTGGACAGTGGATGTTCAAGACATATGTCTGGGGATTAATCATGCTTCAAGAGTTTAATAAAGGTTGATGGAGGCTATGTCACCTTTGGTGATAATTCTAAAGGAAATATCATTGGCCTAGGCCAAATTGGTAACACTGATTCAGTTTTAATTTCTAAAGTTTTATTTGTTGATGGACTGAAATATAATTTGTTAAGTATTTCTCAATTGTGTGATGATGGTTTTAATGTCAAGTTTGAAAATAATTCCTGTAATGTTTTTAACTCTAAAAATGTTTTAATATTTTCTGCTTTAAGAAATTAAAATGTTTATGCAGTTGATTTAAATTCCTTAGCTAAGAAAAATGTTACCTGTTTAAATGCTTTTCATAAAGAGTATTGGCTTTGGCATAGAAGATTAGGACACTAAAATATACATTCACTTAGAAAACTGACTAGGAAGAACTTGGTTAGAGACCTACCTAAACTTGAGTTTCCAAATAAAAAAGTGTGTAATCCATGTCAAAAGGGAAAGCAACATAAAGTTTCTTTTAAATCAAAGAAATAAGTCTCAACTTCTCAATCTCTCGAGTTGGTTCACATGGAATTGTTTGGACCATCTAGAGTTTCTAGCTTAAATGGGAAGCACTATGTCTATGTCTTAGTAGATGACTTTTCTAGATATACTTGGGTATACTTCTTAGCTCACAAAAGTGAAGCTTGTTCTTACTTTATTAAATACTCCAAGTCTGTAGAAAATCTTAGTGGACTTAAGATTAAAACTCTAAGAAGTGATCATGGTCGTGAGTTTGAAAATCAAGAGTTTGAATCTTATTGCTCTCATAATGGATATAATCATAACTTTTCTGCTCCTAGGACACCTTAGCGGAATGGTGTAGTAGAAAGAAGAAATAGAACCCTTCAAGAAATAGCTAGAACCATGCTTAATGAGTATGACCTGCCTATTTATTTTTGGGCTGAAGCTGTAAACACAGCTTGTCATATCATTAATAGAGTCTTAGTTAGACCTGTTCTTAAGAATACCCCTTATGAACTTTGGAACAATAGAAAACCTAAATTCAACTACTTTAGAGTCTTTGGTTGCAAAGTCTTTATTCTTAATACTAAAGATAATCTTGATAAGTTTGATTCTAAAAGTGATGAGGGAATATTTCTTGGTTATTATTTAACCAGCAAAACCTATAGAGTTTTCAATAATAGAACCAAGTGTGTGGAAGAATCTGTTCACATCAAGTTTGATGAAACTGATCCACATGAGTCTAAAACCTCTCTTGAAAATATTGAAGAAGATTTGAGTGTTCTGGACCTTAATAACAAATCTAAAGAACCTGCTATAAAGACAATAAGTTCTGGACTTCTTCCAGAATATGCTTCTAATGAACCCGAACCTAGAGAAGAGCCTGGAATTTCTAGTCCTACCTTTACTAGATCAACTAGAATTATAAAGAATCATCCTTAAATGTTTTTGTAGGAAATATGGATAGAGGGACATAGACTAGAGATTCTCTTAGAAATCAGGTTGAACATCAAGCCTTCTTGTCACAACTTGAACCTAAAAACATTGATGATGCTATTAATGATGAATTTTGGGTGATTTCCATGCAAGAAAAACTCAATCAGTTTGAAATAAATAAAGTTTGGAATCTTGTTGAAATACCTAAGGAAACTTTCACAATAGGAACTAAATGGGTGTTTATAAATAAAGTAGATGAATCTGGAAACATAGTTAGAAACAAAGCTAGGCTAGTTGCACAAGGCTATAGTCAAGAGGAAGGTATTTACTATGAGGAGACTTTTGCTCCAGTAGCCAGATTAGAAGCTATTAGGATTTTACTTGCTTATGCTGCACATCTAAATTTCAAACTATATCAAATGGATGTCAAGAGTGAATTTTTAAATGGATATATTGCTGAGGATGTTTTTGTTGAACAACCACCTAGATTTTCAAACCCTCATTTTCCAAATCATATTTTCAATTTATCAAAAGCTTTATATGGTTTAAAGCAAGCTCAAAGAGCTTGGTATGATAGATTAAGTACTTTTATAATTTCTAAAGGTTTTACAAAAGGTATAGCTGACCCTACTCTTTTTATAAAACAAATTTCTAAAGATGTTTTAGTTTTACAAATTTATGTAGATGATATTATTTTTGGATCTTCAAAAACTACATTATGTACTGATTTTTCTAAAATGATGCAAAATGAATTTGAAATGAGTTTAATGGGTGAACTTGAATTCTTTCTTGGATTTAAAATATTTCAAAATGATGATGGAATTATTTTAACTCAAAGTAAATATACTAGAAATATTTTAAAATGTTTTGGATTGGATAGCACAAAAAGTAGTGAAACTCCCATGAGTACCACCTGTAAGTTGGATCTTGATGAAGATGGTAAATCTGTTGATCAAACCACTTATAGAGGAATGATTGGAAGTCTAATCTACCTGACTTCTAGTCGTCCTGATATTATGTTTAGTGTGTGTATGTGTGCTTGTTTTCAAGCAAACCCTAAAGAGTCACATTTAAATGTTGTAAAGATAATTTTCAAATACCTCAAGCATACTCCCAATTTAGGACTGTTCTATCCCAAAGGACAATCATTTGAACTAGTTAGTTATTCTGATGCTGATTTTGCTGGATGTAAGTTAGATAGAAAAAGAACCTCTAGAACATGTCACCTTTTAGGCAAGTCACTAGTATCATGGTGTAGTAAGAAACACAATTCTGTTGCATTATCTACTGCAGAAGCTGAATACATAGCTACTGGAAGTTGTTGTGCACAAATTTTGTGGATGAAACACACATTACTAGACTATGGATATCAATTCAGACATGTCCCAATAAATTGTGACAACACAAGTGCTATTAATATTTCTAAGAATCCTGTTTCTCATTCTAGGACAAAACATATTGATGTAAGACATCACTTTTTGAGGGATCATTATCAAAAAGGTGATATCACTTTGGAATTCATTGGTACTGAATATCAACTTGCTGATATATTCACTAAACCATTAAATTATGAAAGATTAGACTACATCATACATGATCTTGGTATGATTAATCATAAATAGATATCATACTGATCTTAATGTTTAATACTTTATTGTATTCTACTTTACGGTTTCATGCTCACTGTTTTACAATTACTATTTCATGCATACGGTCTCACCGTTAAGACCTTGTGATCACGGTCTGTCAACTCACTGTCTCACCGTGACTGCACAGAATGGTCACTGTCTCACCATGACGACCACCAACTGTCTCATCGTGATGACTGGTTTTCAACACACCGTAATGCCTACTAACAGTCTCACCGTGAAGATTATTTATACTCTTATTTTAACCCGTATCACGGTAATTTTTATTTAACCACTATTTGATTTCTCGCGTTTTTGTTTTTATGACGTTTGAAATTCCCAAATGATAAAACTTAAGGGTTTCATTCGATTCCCTACCCGAACTCTCTCCTAAATCTTCTCACTCTTGAAAACATTCTCCTCTCTCGCCTGAACCTTCAGTGGATGCCTAGGATGAAGCATCCGTCTTCACCCTCGTCTGAGAAGCGCCGCTCTAAGAAATAGAAGAGAATACCAAGGATAGCTTCCAAAGGTCCTCTAAATCCAAAATTGGTAAGTCGTACCGTAATTCCTGAAAAAGAGATTTTCCCTGAGTGGCTGTTGTCTATCAAGTCGTTAGTTTTGAAAGTTTTAAGAGAACAAGGATGGATTGAATGGTTCTCTAGACAAGATAGACCGATTTACCCAAGATTAGTGTCTCAATTCTACCAATATGTGAAGTTTTCCTTTGATTTTGGAGAATACTTTATGGTGACCAGCTGGATCAATGGCCAAAAGTGTTCTTTCACCTCGAGGTTGTGGGCTGCATGTCTAAGAATTCCACATGAAGGAGTTTGTGAAGACTACCAGAGAGACCCTCCTCCATCATCCGATATCTTTAATCTGGAAAATTCCTTGGAAATTTTAACTGGAAATGGCACCAAGCGAAGGGCTATAGCTATAGATTTAGATGGAGAATCTAGACTTCTATTCAAATTTGTTCAGAATTTGATCAGTCCGAGAAAAGGGGATTTTGCTGTAATGAAGTATCAGGATGTGTTCCTGATTCACCTGTTGAAGAATGACCATAAGATCAACCTATGCAAGTATGTTATTAACCATATCTGTGAGCTGATTAAAGTCACTTACAAATCCACCTCCTTGTTTTACTCAAGGATGATTTTAGCCATGCTCGTTGCCAAAGGAATGGTTGGACCGAATGAAGAAAAGTTAGAGGACTTTGATTTATACTTATCCAAGCCTATCATCAGAAGGATGAAGATTAGCTGGAACCCCTGGAAGAAGAAATGGGTTGAGGATAATGATCAATTGTATAAGAATTTTAATCCTGTTGATTATCCAAGAAGACCTAAGAACCTAATTGATCCTGGTTTGGAACCAGATGAAGTGGCTGAGTATTCAGAAGAAGAAGAAGAAGAGGAAGTGACAGCTGAAGTACCACCTAGAGAAGAGGCTAAAATACCACAAGTGGAAGCAGCTCCTATTGATAAAGAAAGGAATGTTGTCCATGATGATGATCTTACTGAAATACCTCAAGGAGAGGAAGTTGTTGTTGGTTTGAGAGAAGAGGAAGCTCCTACTTCTAGTGAGGATGTCAATCCAGAAACTCATCCTACGACTACAAGAAAATTGA
The DNA here is from genome assembly GCA_963277665.1 of Viscum album. NCBI lineage: Eukaryota > Viridiplantae > Streptophyta > Magnoliopsida > Santalales > Viscaceae > Viscum > Viscum album. The sequence goes on along the minus strand of OY728134.1, from coordinate 74,854,912 downwards.
TTTTTCCTAATTTAGAGCAGAAAGAAACCATAGAGACAGATCCTGTTGAAGAGGATCTCCCTGTTGAGAAAGAAGTCAATCTGGAAGCACAACCAGTGGAACAATCGGTTCATGAGATAATTCCCTCTGCTGAAGAGAGGATGGAAATTGCCTTTCAGCTGGCAAGGAAAGAGTTTGCTGAAGAGATTAGAGATGATCCTGTGGATCTTGACCACATTTTTGAGCCTATAGTCTCTGAAATAGAAGCACACTTTTAGGGGGAGGAACCTCAAAACCTTGAGATTATAGAAGCTGAATCTGCTGAAGCTTCTCAACCTACGGTCTCATACTCTGTGTACACCCGTTATGTTTTTCCAAGATTTTATGACGTGAATGAGTCACAACAAGTGATTATAACTGGAATGGATCTCTCTTCTATGTTTCAAATGAAGTCTGTAGCTCATCCAGAACTAGAACCAGAGCCCCATTCTCAATCTGAATCAGAATCTGAGTCTGAAGATGAATCTGAACCGCAACCAGAACCTTCTCCACTGCCTTCACCTGTACTCTTACCCGAGCAACACTCCTTTGTAACTAAAGATGATTTGAAAGTCTTTGGAGAGACTCTTTTAACTGGAGTTGAGAAAATATTATCCACTCAACCTCATCCAGTGACTCAACTGAGTCAAGAAGATGCATCAATTCTCTTGGAAAATATTATATTACATATTCAACCAAGGATGATCCTAGAAATTCAAGAAGTCAGAGTAGAAAATAAGCTGATGAGTGCTGATGTTGCAAACCTGAAAAGTATGGTAGCAAACTTGCAGAATGAGTTGTCTTTGAGATCAGAGCCTGCTCCTATTTCTGCCCCTACACATGTTGCTGCTTCTCCTGAGCCAACCGATTCCACCCTTGCTAGAGAGATTTTGTCTCAAGTGCATCCATATCTACTATCTTTTGATGGAAAGATTGGAACAAGACACACCAAGATGATGGAACACATGAGGGATCTTGAAGAAAATCTGAATAAGATCACAGATGAATACACTGGATGTCTACAGAAAGTTTTGAAACAGCTCAAAGTTCTATCCATAGATGTAAAAGCTTCTCCTGCTTCTGGTCAACCTTCTGTTCCTCCTTTGGATGATTCTCTGCTGAGATCCATAATCAAGGAAGAACTTCAGAATGCCTTCAGTGGTTAAGAATAGTGATCGAGCATTGGATTTGGTTAGAATTCATTCTAAGATATCCAATGATGCTCAATAGGAGATCACCAAGAAAATAGATTTTTATCTCACCTGGATTTTCTACAAAAGTGACATGACAAATCATTTAAGTTTCTTGTGGAAAACCTGAAAATCCCTCCTGTAACTCAAGCTTTTAAAGATCAAGTTAAGAAGCTTATAGAGTTCACCAGATTGCTGGACAAATTCATGGAGAATAAGGACGATTTTGAAAAGGTTATGCAATATGGTGGTGAAATCATTACTGATTTCATCAATCTTTTGAAGCCATATCTTCATGTGCAGAGTACTGCTATAGTTGCTCTAGCTGCTGCACCCCTTAGACCCAGTCTACCTGCCTTAGCCTCAACTTTCATGTCAGTCAGCCAAGCTCTTTCTCAGATCCGGCCAGTCATTCTTGACCAACCGCAGCCTAGATCTTCTACTGCTCCTTTGGCTCCATCCGTTTTTGAAGGTCTACCCTTAACCTCTTTGTCTACCACATCTATGCCTTCTTCTACATCAGCCTCATCTCCTGCTGCTGATAAAGGCAAGGAAAAGGTGGATCCCTAAAGTGTCCAGGGACTGTTTCTATTTTTTTTATGGGATTTAATTTGTTGTTTAATGTTTTTATTTCTCCTGTATGTTTTATTTTGAACCTTTTCAATGACAAATGCAGTGTTTCCCTTCATTTCTCTCTACTTTTTGATAATCCTAAAAGGGGGAGAAAAAATACAAGTATCAGTACTATAATGAGATATGTTATTATCGAATCTATTATTCTCAAATTTTTTCTATTCTAATATGCTAGTTTCTTTAATGTTACATTTCTTTTACATTTTGACTATACATGATTTGTGATCATCAAAAAGGGGGATATTGTTAGACTCCTCATGTATTAATCATGTTTTAATGATCACAAATCCTATTACTGTTAATTAATCTCATTCTTAATTTCACATCTTGTTAATGCTCTTCAATCTCAATAATAACTACACATCATGTTTTAATGATAACAAATCTTATTGATGTTAATTACTCTCTTTATTATTTACAAGTCTTATGCATGATCACAAATCTCACTTATATTATCAAGCCTTTATATTTATGATTCAAGTTCTCTTACTCTCTAATGATTAAGCTTAATCCATATTCTACATATTACTGTCTAAATCTAAATACAAATATTTGCCTAAGTATAGAGACACCGAGATGTTTGACACAGTCACAGTCAGACAGACACCATGAAGGACACACCGTGACCTAGACACCGTGACAGACACACCGTGACCCAGACACCGTGACGGACACACTGTGACCCAGACACCATGAGATACACATCGTGACATGGAGACATCGTGAAGCACATACCGTGAAGACCATACCATGAAGAAGACACCGTTTACATAATCATTGTGACTCCATTTCTTAACTTTTTGTCAATATTATTTAAATAATGCTAACGATCATATTTTATGTTTTTAATGTAATTAATGTTATTTAATGATAGTTGTTGGCATGTCAGGAAACCGTATCTTGTGTTGTACCTCTCGTACCCCTCGAGGTTTAATTTTCATGATCACAATCACTCTCTTTTTTATCTAATCCTCTTTCAAGTGTTTTTGGATGATAGGAATCATTTCAGGTTACCAAGGAATTGGGCCAAGCAAGCTGAAGCCAAGAAAGGAGCAAAGTGCACTGTTTTCATGTGCACCGGCCAACCGGTGGCTCAGCACCAGCCAGCCGGTAGTGCCTGGGCAGAGAGTCTCCTCACTGTCCAGAGCACCGGCCAACCGGTGGCCTCGGCACCGGCCAGCCGGTAGAGCCCAGACCGAGAGTCTAGCCACTGCCTCCACACCGGCCAACCGGTGGCCTCAGCATCGGCCAGCGTGGCACCCAGCCAGAACAGTGTGAGCCACTACCTCAGCACCGGCCAACCGGTGGCCTCCTCACCGGCCAGCCGGTGGAGCCTGAGCCCGAAGGCCTCTCCTTTTTGCACACACCGACCAACCGGTGGATCTGTACCGATCAGCCGGTGGAGGCAGTCAAACTAGTCGTTGGGCTTTTGATCAGCCTGTCCAATTGGTCTCCAACGGCTCCGAAGGCCTTTAACGGCCATATGAGGGTTCCCCCTCTATAAATAAAGGACTAGGAACCCCCGGAAGCCCAAGAACCATAGTCGGAACTATACGGAAGCCTACGGGAACATTTTCCATCATTTGGCCAACCTCCGGCGGATTGTTCCAAGGGAACCCCAATTGCTCCAACCAACTTTCACATCCAAGGAGCACCACCATAGAAGCTTGGGAGAGCACTTCATCAACTTCATCAATCCTTTGGCGCCCAAGGCTTCTCCCATTACGGTTTTTATTGTTTTATTTATTTTGAGCTCCAATTTGGGTTTGTGCCTACAAACCCCATCTCTTTCTCTCATCCTCCTCTCTTTTGGGTTTTCACACCACCTTTAAGGTGTGAAGAGGTTAGTCAAGCCTTTCCTTATAAAATGCTTGAGTCAAAGGTGAGCTAGCCTTCACCCGTAAAAAGGCTAGTGGGTTTCTTGCTCAAACCATTAAAAAGCAAGCTGTAATAGGTGAGATAGCCTTCACCTGTAAAAAGGCTAGTGGGTTTCTTGCTAAAACCATTAAAAAGCAAGCGGTAGTAAATCTCTCAACGGTTGAGTTGGGAGCGGAGACGTAGGCCGGGTTTTAGGCCGAACTCCGTTATCAATTCTTGTGTCTTGCCTCTTTATTTCCGCTGCACTTTTAACTTTGATTTTAATTTGTTAATCATTTTTTAAAAGGCAATTCACCCCCCCTCTTTCCATCACTTCCTTTCTTTCTCCGCCTAACAATTGGTATCAGAGGCAAAATTTGAGTAATACCCTAACCGGTTTCAAATTTAAAGATCCATTGAGATAGCATCAACCTCTTTCTCCCCCGAAGGCTATTCTTTGGGTCGTGCTCCATTTTTTGATGGAACCGACTATACTTATTGGAAAACCCGCATGACCGCTTTTCTTAGAAGCATTGGATATCCCATTTATAAAATAGTCATGCAAGGTTACACTCTCTCCTCCCCCGATGAATCCAAATGGACCCAAGCCGATATTAAAAATTTCGAGCTTGATGGCAAAGCCATGAACACTCTTCATTGCGGCCTTGATCGTAATGAGTTCAATCGAGTTTCCACATGCACCTCCTCACATGAAATCTGGAAACTTTTGGAGGTTACCCATGAGGGGACCAACAAAGTGAAGGATACTCGATTGGACATGTTCCGTCAAGATTTTGAGTCTTTTTCCATGCATCCATCCGAATCTATTACTGAAATGTTTACGCGTTTTACTGATGTTTGCAATGGTAGAAAGTCTCTTGGAGATAATATTTCTGCAGAAACGATGGTCAAGAAGATCCTATGGATCTTACCAAGCACATGGGCACCAAAGGTAATGACAAATCAAGAAGCAAAGGACATCAAGAACATGCCGGTCGAAGAGGTCATCGGATCCCTCATGACTTATGAAATCACCATGAGGAGGCAAGCTGAAAAGGAAGGCAAACCGATCAAAGTTCCAAAGAACATCGCCTTCAAAGCTCAAAAAGAAGAAAGCTCCTCCTCCTCATCGTCTTCCTCATCAAGCGGCGATTCCGAAATGGAGAATCTTGCCCGCAAGATGCACAAATTCATGAAGAAGCACAAGAAGAAGAAATCCCGCAAGGCTCAACCCAATGAAAAATCCGAGCCCAAGGTAAAATGTTACGGGTGTGGCGAGAAAGGCCATTACAAGCCCGATTGCCCACTCAACAAGAAAAAGGCCAAGCAAAAGGAAAAGAAGAAGGCTTTCAAGGCCACATGGAGTGATAGCTCCACGTCCTACTCCTCCTCCTCAAGCGACAACGGTAATAAATGCCTAATGGCATTCCATGAGGTAACATCTTACGACTCCTCTTCCTCTTGTTCTTCAAATTCTTTCAATCACATGTCTTATGAGGATCTCCAACATGCAAGAGATCAATTGGAGGAAGGTTTTCACGAACTTTCTTCCAAATTTGTTTCTTTAAAAAAGAATTTCAAAAAACTCTCTTCCGAAAAAGAACAACTTCTCAAAGAGAAGGAAGAGTTGACCCTCAAAATCCAAAACCTTCCCGATATTGATTCCATGGAATCAACTATCAAAGATTTAAGGGAATCCTTAGCCAAGTTCACCCAAGGTGAACAAAATTTGAACAATCTCCTCGGTTCCCAACGCATATCTAGAACCACCCAAGGGCTTGGCTATTCCAAGCAAGCTTCCTCCTCCAATGCTCCAACTATTTTTGTAAGGGGGATCTCCCAATATAAATTTTGCAATTATTGTAAAAAACCCGGGCACTTAATTTATGAGTGCAATTGTAAAAATTCCCGGTATGGCCGCCCCAAAAGTATTTTCTTTAATGATGAATTTCAAAGGAGAAGACCCGCTACTAGACAAGTGTGGATTGAAAAATCCCTTCTAGCGAGTCTCTCCGGGCCAAAATTTGTTTCGGTTTCAAACACCTCTCCCCGGTGATTTGTTGTTTTTATTTAGGGGGAGTTAGGATCGTTTAAGCCCTTTTGATTTCAATTTCAAAATTTTCGATTCCAACTTTCAATTTCAACACTTGGTTTCAAATTTTTTAATTCTAAATTGTTATTCAATTTTCGATTCAAAACTTTCAATTCAAAATTTTCATTTCAATTTTCTTTTCAAAACTTTCAATTCAAAATTTTCATTTCAAATTTTTATTTCAAAACTTTCAATTCAAATTTCAAAAATTTCAATTGGTTTAAATTCTCTATCTCGTTTCTCAACGTTTTACCTCAATCAAGTTTTATGCCCCGTGCTATTTTGATAATCACAAAGGGGGAGAAATTCTTGGTTGATTGGGGGAAAAATCTTTTAAAGCATGTCTTTCATTTCATTTTTACAATGTTTGTTTTGGTGATTGTGATCATCAAAATAGGGGGAGATTGTTGTACCTCTCGTACCCCTCGAGGTTTAATTTTCATGATCACAATCACTCTCTTTTTTATCTAATCCTCTTTCAAGTGTTTTTGGATGATAGGAATCATTTCAGGTTACCAAGGAATTGGGCCAAGCAAGCTGAAGCCAAGAAAGGAGCAAAGTGCACTGTTTTCATGTGCACCGGCCAACCGGTGGCTCAGCACCGGCCAGCCGGTAGTGCCTGGGCAGAGAGTCTCCTCACTGTCCAGAGCACCGGCCAACCGGTGGCCTCGGCACCGGCCAGCCGGTAGAGCCCAGACCGAGAGTCCAGCCACTGCCTCCACACCGGCCAACCGGTGGCCTCAGCACCGGCCAGCCGGTGGCACCCAGCCAGAACAGTGTGAGCCACTGCCTCAGCACCGGCCAACCGGTGGCCTCCTCACCGGCCAGCCGGTGGAGCCTGAGCCCGAAGGCCTCTCCTTTTTGCACACACCGGCCAACCGGTGGATCTGTACCGGTCAGCTGGTGGAGGCAGTCAAACTAGCCGTTGGGCTTTTGACCAGCCTGTCCACTTGGTCTCCAACGGCTCCGAAGGCCTCTAACGGCCATATGAGGGTTCCCCCTCTATAAATAAAGGACTAGGAACCCCCGGAAGCCCAAGAACCATAGTCAGAACTATACGGAAGCCTACGGGAACATTTTCCATCATTTGGCCAACCTCCGGCGGATTGTTCCAAGGGAACCCCAATTGCTCCAACCAACTTTCACATCCAAGGAGCACCACCATAGAATCTTGGGAGAGAACTTCATCAACTTCATCAATCCTTTGGCGCCCAAGGCTTCTCCCATTACGGTTTTTATTGTTTTATTTATTTTGAGCTCCAATTTGGGTTTGTGCCTACAAACCCCATCTCTTTCTCTCATCCTCCTCTCTTTTGGGTTTTCACACCACCTTTAAGGTGTGAAGAGGTTAGTCAAGCCTTTCCTTATAAAAGGCTTGAGTCAAAGGTGAGCTAGCCTTCACCCGTAAAAAGGCTAGTGGGTTTCTTGCTCAAACCATTAAAAAGCAAGCTGTAATAGGTGAGCTAGCCTTCACCTGTAAAAAGGCTAGTGTGTTTCTTGCTAAAATCATTAAAAAGCAAGCGGTAGTAAATCTCTCAACGGTTGAGTTGGGAGCGGAGACGTAGGCCGGGTTTTAGGCCGAACTCCGTTATCAATTCTTGTGTCTTGCCTCTTTATTTCCGCTGCACTTTTAACTTTGATTTTAATTTGTTAATCATTTTTTAAAAGGCAATTCACCCCCCTCTTGCCATCACTTCCTTTCTTTCTCCGCCTAACATCTTGTACCAATGAAAAGGGAATCATTCCTACTGCCGAAACTTGTAGAATATAAGGAAGATTGAGATGCAGTACACATGCGAAAGTGTGACGATACAACAAGAAGAACTTACATACACCCGAGAGCACTGTGCTGAACAGGAAGAACAATCCCAAGCAAGAAAGAGATTACAAGACTTTAAAAGAACTCTCATGAGTGCAATCCAACACCACTAAAGAACACACGATGAATCAAGAGATCATTTTCACTCCTTTATAACACAATATGAACTACGACACTCTATTTTTCAACAGAAAACCCAAAGAAGGACTTAGAAGCATTACTGCTGAATCCAATGAGCCCAGAGCTGCATTGCTAATCACTAGAGCCTTCTAAACTCTTATCTGTTCTCTCTAAGTGATTTGTTTATTTACTTTCGAGCAGTGTGGTGTATTCTGTATATCTTACACATAAACACTGTCTCCTGCACTGAACTGGAGGATATAAAAATCCTCACTCCAAAACTCTTAACTCTTGTTTACCCACATCAATTGTGGAAGAGTTCCTTGTGTGGCCTGGTCTTTGTTTTGTTTCCCACAAAGAACTGTGGTAGAGGTCCCTGCGTGGCCTGGACAGTTTTGTAAACTGTTGTTAACCCCGATCCAGGGTGTGGATCAAATTTATATAAATTTGAGAGGACTAAGTCTCAGCTTGATACTGAACCTCTTGTTATATCTGTTGTGCATCTTTAGTTTAATTTTAAAGTATACAACATATATATTTTATATTCCGCTGTTGTTACTTTGAAATACAAAACTATTTTAAAGCTACTTTGATAGTTAAATTATCAAGTGTTTACACTTATTTTAAATCAATAGGTTAGTTTCAAAAGTTAGTTTAATCTTGTGGTTAAATTAACTAAGACCTAATCAGTCTTTGAGAATCTAAGTGAACATTTACAATCTGTATAAATTCACTACAGTTTAACTTGTTTTATAAATTGGGGGATTTTAAATAGACAATATCTTAATAGAAATTTTAATTGGAACTCAATTCACCCCCCTCTTGAGTATCCACTCCGACCAACACTATTCATAATGGCTGGTTCGATTGGTCATGGTGTGTTAAAACTCCAAGTTGCGTACAACCCAAGCTACTACATTATTCAAAAGGAAACGTACTATGAAAGCTTAGGGTGTTACATTTCTAGAGTACACAACCATGTGAGAGCTTTAGGGTATACGTCGTGTATGGTTTCTACACACTGTGTACTTCTCTTTTGGTGCCATTTGAGGGTTTTTCCTATTTTATCTCCTTTTTTCAGTTTTGGGCCTATGAGTAGTCATTTCTGATCATTTTTTCATGTAGATCTCAATGGTGAAACCCATGGATCATTCTAAGGACTCCTAATTGTTGTTTTAGATATTTTCTATCTAAATGGATAGGTTCTTCCTCTAGTTATCATTTTAGTGGTCTACTGAGAGTGAGACCAGAGTGTGAAGGGTCAGTTGGGTGTTCAGACCAGCCTAGTTGAGACCTATGATCTGAGATGAGTTATGAGCTATCTCTCGTGACCTATGCTTTGAGTACATTTCCAGGTGTGATGTTCCCTTCTGGACTATGAGGTTGTGAGACTGGTTGTCATCAAGGATCCCTTATAGGATTCCTCTACTTATGTTTCGACCTAGAGGATCCAGGGTAGGATGCCTCTATTTCTTATCTGGATACCAAGGATTCCCTAAGGGATGCCTTCTCTTATATGATGATCTAGGGAGTCCCTAATAGGATATATTTATTGTGTATCATTTATAGGATCTCTATTGTAGGATTCCTCTACTGTTTATCATTCGATGATCCCTTGTAGGATTCTTCTGCTAATGTGTTCATGCTTCATGTGGTTAAACAACTGTTATTGGGTTGCCTTTTTAAGGACCTAGGTTGGTTTAATGAGACCCTAGTAGGTTTCCTTGTTTTTTAAAAAGGAACTTACATGCTAAATTTCCATTTTTGATGGAATTTTAAAGTTGTTAAATTTTTTAAAAGGAAGTTGATGAGTCTTGCCTGTTTTACTTTGAATTGTTAGCTAAAGTAGTTTCCAAGTGCTTTATTTTGTAGAACAGTGATTGAGGTTTTTCTTAAAATTATTTTAAATTTTTAGGGATTTTAAGCCTAGTAAATCTATTTTTGCATGACCTAGTGATGGGGATCAACACTTATGCTTCGTAAGTGGCTAGCCTGTGGTAGGTAGCGCCCTTAGATCTTATTATCTTATTTTATGCTATGAGATTTTTGATGTTGGTGTCATGCAGGTGATGTTGTCTTTGGAAGGAATTTCAAGTTTTAAAGAGAACACCCTTGTTCGGATGGGTGATCGTTATATATTAACCCTTGATATGGGAATGATCATTGAGGAATGCTCAGTTCAGCAGGTCAGACATACCTCGGGCATGAACAACTACTTAGGAGGTCGTGTGAACCTCCCTTTACTTAAATTATGGGCAACTTAGTACATCATCATCCATGTAAATGGTTGTGTAGAAAATGTTCTTTTGAGATTGTTCCTATGTGATCCATCTAGTACTAGGATGTATAGGGTGGACAACCCATGAACAATACCCAGAATGTGTCATTTTCTCTTGTAAACTTGGGGTAGTTTATATTGACATACGCAGTACCCATTGAGTGTTAAATGTTAAAATGACACATTGAGATCGGTTAAATAATTGAGCTTTGAGCTGTTGTGTTTTTTCTCGAGTTATCTCCAAAGTAGAGTGACATGAGAATTATTGAACCCAGTTCGTCCCACTACTCAGGAGGACTTTCTGGGACTTGGGTGTTTTGAAATATTGGTCAGTTTAATTTTAGATTTCATGCCAAATTATATGACATGGAGATCATGGTTTATGGAGCATCATGTCGGTTATGTTTAAATTTTTCCTTCCATGTAGAAGGATCATAATCAAGGACTATTCGAAAATGGTTGATTCTACTTGAATTCCATTGAGGCTTGCGAGTCTTATTTCATGTTGATGCTTTCTTGGCAGCATGACGTTGTTTGGTTGGCCATGTGTGCAACCCTTATGAGGCACCAACGATCATATATGGAACTCAGTGGTTAAGAGTGAGCTATCTTGTAATTCCTTGGGATAAGGGTATTGTGGTTAGTTAAATGACGATGTGTCGATAAGTGAAGTCGGGTTTCTTTCAGAAGGTCGACCAGTAGTTTTCCGACTGTCTTTTTCTAGTAATCCTTGAGATCCTCTTATTGTGATCTTAATTTAGATATGATCATGTACCCTATATTGACGTCGTCCCGGATTCACTAAGAGAGCGTCGATTATATGTCACGCTACAATTGAAATTTGTTGGGCTAGTTTGTGATCTCTTTTCATGTTGTGTGTTGGATGCATGGTTTTGTTGAGGCTTGGTTAATCCTGAGTGATAATTGGGTTTCTATGTAGGAATGCCTTGGATGGACTCTGGATTCTTGCCACTTTCTTCGACATGACCACCGGGCGAATGTCGCTCTGGGTTCAGTCAGTTTTCTTATGTGGACTTTCAGCCTTGTACCAAAGTCTCACTTGTAATGGGGAGTATAGACCACCTTGGTGAGTTCCTTAGACTCCGGGTTTGTGAATTAGAGTTTATCTCTAACTTATTGTTGAGCTCAAATGTGATGATTAAAAATAGGTAATGATCCCAGTGGGATGGATCTGAATTATGCTTTTGCTCATTATGGGCATGTGGTGCCTTGGGAGAAGGCGTTGTGTTTCTGTTGCAATAATTCGACCATTTAAGCTAGGAATTTCTGAGATAAGTCATCAAGTGATAGTTTACTCATTATCCTTCTTTTTCCTTTTGTATGGTTCGAGGAAATTAGTTTGAACACTCTGCTAATTTGTGGGTGTGATGTGAAAGTCTACAATGCCTTTTGATGGAAGATTGTGTGACCAGTTTTGTTAAGGTTCGATCGTTCTTTACTATGATGCCACTGTTATGACCTCGTTTGTGTGTGGGTTTTCCCATTTAAATGAAAAAACGCTGGTAGCATCGCTAGAATGCTTAGGGGTGTGATTTTTGGAGTTTTCCAATGGTGGAGGTGTAGTGGTAACGATGTTGTCTGAGTTGTTATTAACAAGATCATGAAGGTTGCACTTTTTTTTCCTACCGATCAAGAAAATATTTAGTGTTTATGAGATGATAGGTTGTACATCTGTGAGATTGTATGACTACACGGGGTCCCACATTCTACCCTTTCAGATAAGGATGCCTAGTTTACTTCTCATTTCTGGCAAGGGCTACAGAGGGCGATGGGTACACAGGTGCTTCTGAGCCCAACTTACCACCCCAAACAATGGTCAGTTAGAACGCAAAATTCAGGTACAAGAGGAAATGATACGTGCATGCATCCTGGATTTTAGGGGATTCTTGGAAGAGACCCATACCCCTGGTTGAGTTCACCTATAATGATAGCTTTTAGGATACTTTTTAGATGGTGCAATATGAGGCTTTGTACGGTAACCATGTCGATCACCCCTATGTTGGCTAGAGGCAGGAGAGGCAGCTATGCTGGGACCACGTATTGTCCAGGAGACCACTGAACAAGTTCAGGTGATTCAGAAGTGGATGACTACTACGCAGTCTCATCATAAATCATACACCTATTGCCACATATGACCTATGGGTTAGAGGTCAAGGATTGAGTTTTCCTACGTGTTTCTATGAGGTTAGGGACACAAAAGGATCAGAATACAGGGTAAGCTTTCACCGAGATACATCAGGATGTTTGAGGATTCTTGAGAGAGTTAGGCCGATTGCCTATAGTTTGTAGTTACCTCAGAGGTAAGGGGCTATTCATGACGTCTTCCACATTTCTCAGTTGAGATGTTAGTTTCCAAACCCATCTCACACTTTTCAACCAGAGGAGGTTGAGCTTCAGGTTGATGCTTCCTTTGAGGAGCATCCAATAAGAATTGTGGATCACATCATGAAGGTTCTCCTTGGTCAGTATGTTCCTTTATTACGGGTGTTATGGTAGCACAACTGGGTACAAGATGAGACCTAGGAGAGGGAGACTGATGTACGCTCACAGTGGCCAGAGTTTTTATTAGTTGTTCCTTCACCGCCCTTGGAAGGGAAATTCAGGGATGAATTGATTTAAGGGGGGAAGTTTGTAACAACCCGATTCTTTTTTTAAGGTTCGGATCTTGTCTATCCAGGTTATACTTGGGTTAAAGGAGGAAAAGAGGTTAAGGGCCAGATGCAGGCCTCTTGCACTACATAACTAGGTTTTACATGTCATGTATTTTCAAGAACATGTCGCATAATATGGGTACACACCATGTACTTCCCAATACACACCATGTCATGGTCTGGCTAGGATCTGTACAGACACAACGTGTAGTTTCCATCACATGCCATGTACTATTCTTTTTATTTGTTAAATTAGGTAGTGGCATCTTCTTTTGTCATTTGGATAGAAGGGCTCACCCGTATCATGAACCAGTAGTTCTAGACCTAATTTCTCCCCCCAAATCTCCATCTGAACTCTGATTCGATCACCATCGGAGGCATTTGAACCCAATCAGTAAGCTCTAGATTACTCTTGAGTTGTTCTTCGTGATTTTTTCTCTCAACGAAGTCATCAGAACTTGAGATTTTTACCTCATTTTGTAGATCTACTTCATTCTATCTTGAATTAGAGTTCGATGTTGGATGATGAGACTCGTATGAGTATGAGGTAGTTGGTCTCATGCCTTTAGTTAATTGTAAAGTTTAATATATGCATTGGAGTGTCACTCACCCATTATTAGGGGGTATCCTTGAATGAATATTGTCTATTTCTATTACCTGTTGTTTTTAGGTAATTTATTAAGGGTTTTAAAGCATGTTTAGGGTTGTTTACCTTGATTAAGGGCCACCCCATGGGTGCATTTTCCCGTGAATTACCGATTATGGTAGTTTGGCCTAGGATGCTTATGAGGCATAACTTATATTCCCGTCTTGGGTTGTTCAAAATGAAGTTGATTAAATGTTAAGCCATGTAATAGTTTAATTTACATGTGTTGCTTGTGATATGAATTTCCCACATGAGTTATTGATGTTAAATCCATGTAATAGTTTAATTTACATGTGTTTCTTATTATATAAAATGATAAAGGTGTAAATAACAATGGGAGATCCATAGCCTCAGGTTAAAAGGCAAGGTCAGGCTCATATGACTATTACACCTTATAAATTGGGTGAACCATGTCCCTAGTTAAAAGACCATGGATAGAATCAAAGAGGGTATTATCATGCTAAGTCATGAGAGATCCACGAGTGTAGTGGTCGGGCTCATGGAGACTTTATTTAAATGTCGATAAAACCTTGAATCCCATAAGGGATTACAAGGACAATCTATATTGTAAGTTGTTTATATGTCATGAGTTGATATTTACTTATAATTTGAATATCAAATGGAATGACTTATGACGCAGTTTTCAAGACAAAGAACAAGCTTGGATTTAGTCTTCACTATTACTTGTTTAGAGGGTTATTTGAGACATCTGCTATGAATACTTTTGTATGGGGATCATCGGGCCTAGTATGGATCCTAAGACTTATATAATTCAATGTAATTGAATTGCTAATGAACATAAATGAATGTAAATGGAAACCAGTACTAGTAGGACTGTTTACTTTTAAGTACTTCCTAGTTTACTATTTTCCCTATTGCACACTGATTTTTATATATATCACTTATAGACTGGAACAGACCTCATGTGGTTGCCTACTAGGATTTAGTCTCACACCCTATTTGGGTCATGTTTTTGGGCCCAAACAGATTATTTTGTTACAGGTGTCAATAAGGGTAAGAACCCTTTTACAGGTACTTGATATGATGTTTAGGAGCAGGACACCATGGGACCGAGCTGAGGCTTGTGATGATTTTTAGATTCCTTTTTTTATTTGGTGCTTTTGGAACATATATTGTGGATTACTGTAGTGTACCTATTTTGGATATTTTCTTAGAACATAATAGTTGAATCGTCTTTTGTATGGAATGATGCTTGGTTACTTATAATATCATTCTTCTACTTACTTTAGTTGTATGTTGTTTACTACTTCTTCTATTGTATTATTATTTACTCCATTATGTTACACTCTACCAATGAGGGCATAGTTTCCCCACTATCACACCCTAGGCCCTCACTGCTAGTCAGCAACCTCTAGAATTTGGGAAAATGCTCTTGAGGACATATGACCAACCGGGTATGGGGAAAAAGTTGAGTGGCATCCGGATTCAGGACGTTACACCATCTTAGGTATTTCACTTCTCGAACAAAGCTATATTTGATAAATTTTTCAACTTCTATAACACCCCGATATTTTATGGGATATATTATTTTTATTTTTAATATCTTGTGTTGTATGCTACACCAATATTAGCTTGCGCTATACGCAGCACTGTATTAGCTTGCAGTATACACAACACTATTCTTTGCTTGCATTACATGCAAGAGCGACCTTCCTCGATAGCTTGCGTTGTACACCATACTGAGTTTCACTAAACAACGATATATTATTAAAATATTATTATTTAATGGGATATAAACTAGCTGTTATGAATAGTATTAACCACATTTTTAATTTTATATAACATTATAATTAATCTTACATATTTTCTAGAACATGATATGAGAACAAAAATCAATTTTTCGGATAAAAGAATTTTTTTTCAAAAAATGTAGTTTTACCATATTTTGATGGTGCACCCATTTTAAATCTATTTTTTTGACACTTTTATAAGTTAAATTTGACAAAATAAACTTCTTATTTGGAAGAGGGACATAAAAATTTACTTTTGTTGAATTTTTGGTATTTTTCTGATAAAATTCAAATTTTAATGAATAGTGAAAATACTGCATTTTAATTCAAAGATGCCTTTTCATCTAATTTATTTATATAGTTAGATTATCTTTTTAATTGGTTTTAAAGTTTAATTGGATTATATTTTTATCATTAAATCCAATTTTGGTCATTGGAAGTAATTTTACCTTTAAATTGGACATAAACACATGTCAATCTTTTGATAGTTATTACTTCTTAAAAAACCATCTTTTTGGTTTTGACAATAGGAATTAATTTAAAATTAATTAATACAACTTATATGTTTTGACTTTAAAAAAATGGATTCAATATTTGGAATCATGAAGTCTAAATTGTGTAAATAGGTACCTTTTATTTTTATACATTATGAATAGTAACTTTAGAAATTATTTTATTTACCTTGGTTAAAGGGTAAATCTAGTAAATAGGGGTAAAAAATTAATATTATAATAATATTAAACTACCCTAACACATATTATAATCCTATTGGATGAGATATGTCAGACCATGGGCATCCTTGGGTCAATTTTGGGGCCCCATGGAGCCACTTGGATGTGAAAATGACATTTTATAATAATTAATTTAAAGTAAAGAGAAATATAACATAAACATGTATCTTTTACTAAAACAATTTTTATATGGGGTTATATAACTGATATCTTAGACTATAAATAATAATTATAAATATAATAATATTTCATATATCATGATATTTTATTTATAATTTTTAGACATTAAATAAATAAATTTAATTATGACACAATGATGATGCAACGATTGCTTCATTAATAATAGATTCAAATAAATGATATTATAAATATTAAAATAAATGTAATTTGATTTTTTTATGCCATCCAAGAATTTTATAGATTATATTGACATATTATATTTGATTTAATATCTTTTTTTTGAAGGAATCAGGTTGTTATAAATTTTTAAAAAAGTCAAGTATGAATAGTGTCCAAAATTTACATAATTCATAACTTAAAACATAAAATAGTTTATTAAATGATATTAAATTCCTAAAAATATAATATTCATATAAATGGTTAATAAAAATCAAAATATTTCATAAATGACTTTTTTTGGTCTTTTTACATGATATAATAATTACATTAACCCACAATGTGTAAATAACATGATATCACTGTAAGATTAAAAAGGGTAAAATAGGGGTTAAACCAAAAAGATTAGGATAAAAAAATATTCAAAACTTGTCTAAAAATTATTTTATTATTGGTATTAGAACCAAAATAATTCTATATTTGAATTAAAATATTTTTTTACCATTTTTAATCGAAATTGAATTTATAATAAATTAATATTTTGAGAGTTTCCAAAAGTGTCCCTCTTCTCTCTTATAAAAGGGAACCTCCTCCCTCTCCTATTTACTCCATTTTGAACCTTCAAGCACGTAAAAACCCTGAAAATTTCTCTTCTCAACTTACCTACTTACATTCTAGAGGTGATGGTCCTCTCAAAAGATCAACTCTAGTGCCCTAATAGGAAATTTAAAGGAGGCACGTCGAGGAAGAGGTAATCTCTTTTACCGATTCTTTCAAATTTCTTTCTTCTTTTACTTCATCTTAGTTAGTTGCTTCATTATAAAGTAATAAAATCAGTATAAATCATATAATTATATGTTTTTATGAATATTAAACAACATTATTTCACCTTCTATTCATCCTATGAAAAATGAAATCCCCGCACGTGTGTACGTACGGCTTACCATCTCCACATCGTGGTGTAATCTGTTTTTCACTACTACCTTACTTGGATGGGTATAATGGTGTAAATGATAACTATATATGATTATTATAACATTGTACTAATTTTGAGATATTATACACCATCCACTTCAATACTATTCAATGATTATGGGAACAATATTGTCACTCATGCGTACGTACGGCTTACTGTCTCCACGACGCGATGAGATTCATTCTCTACGTTAACCATCCAAGAATGATTATAAAGTATATATAATAAATAATCATGAAATATATGAAATGATAATTCTATTGGATTTATGTGTCTCTCTGTGTGTGTGTGTGTGTGTATATATCATTTACTTCTATTCAATTCAGTAAGGAAACGAAAACAGCGTTCATGCGTACGTACGACCAACCGTCTCCATGAACAGTGTATTCCATTTAATTTATCTATCTATTATATATATATATATATATATATTTATATTTATATACTGAATATATATGATATATCAATCATTTTTTACATTCTAGAAGTAAGTAAATCATGATCTAAGTAATAATATCAAGAATAAAAAGTCCAAACACGTACAATAAATAAAACGTTTATTACCCAAAACGTTGCTTTAACATGGAATTGAAAAACGAACAGGTAATATAAAGTCATAAGTAAATAATATATGATATCATAAATATTATTATGGTTCTTATACAAGTTAATAATATGTTTAAACCCACTATACAAGATTTCTGAACACATACATAAGAAATCGGACCTAAGGTAAGGGATAACTTTGTCAATCTCGTTTTTATCTGAGATTGTTTATTCATAAGTATTTTCTGGGGATATATTTATCATCCATGTCCATGTTTTATAAAAATATTTTAATAAAATGTTTAATATTCTTCTATGTATATTTAAAGTCATTTTTACCCTTTTGACTTTTACAATGTGGCATGGAAGGAATCTTTCTTTTGTTTACCATATGAGGTACTTTTTGAATTTTCTAGCAAAAGTACGAGGGGAATGTTTTTTTAACTTATATGGAATGAACGGGTTTTTACCTCTTCATAACACCTTATTTCCATGAAGCTTTCTCTATACGTTTACAAGTGTATTTTCAACTAAATTCTTTTCTTTTAAAATTGCACAACATTTTGATGAAAATAAAAAGTTTTCAAAAAAGAAAGGATATTTCCTTGAGAATTAAGTTCAAGTGGTTTATAAAAATTATTTTCCATCTAAGATGACTCTATTTAAATAGGGTTATGTTTCTATCCCTATTATTACTATGATTTGATTATGTTAATAATGGAATGGTATTTTATATAGATTATGTTATGATGGAATGATGTTTAAGAAAACCCATTTTATTTCTTAGGTTATACTATCATGAATGATTTATGCTTTTGTGGAATATGTAAGAATGATTTAATTATGAGATGGGTGGGACCTATATCTCCCTCCAATATATTAGGTAAAGATTTATATCTCATGATATATACATGACTGGAATGGAAAGTAAATCTGATTCAGTAATACAGGGCTGGAATGACAAGTAAACTCGATTCGGTAATAGACTTTGTCCACTATGATGGCTTGGAAACAATGCCTTGGTTACTATGGAAATCATATTATGTGCTTATTTTTTTGCTATAATTCTATGTTTTATACCAATGTTATTTTATCATGGTTAATGTACCTTTATGATCTATGACTTACAAACTTCCAAGATTTATTTCATGACTCAAGATTTTGATGTTTAAACTTTATGTTCATGTTTTTACATTCAAATGTTTATGGTTTGTTTTATTTTATACATGTTTACCCTTAATGAGAATTTGAGCTCACCTTTTTTATGTTTTATTTTCCCCGGGATATAAAGAAAGGTTTTAGGAAGGAAAACAAAATGGGAAGATCTTTATGGGAGATGTTGAAGATCTTTCACCAAGTTAGAAGGTTATGTTCTGAGTTTCCAAAGACAATAAACTAATACGGTCTTTGGGAATGTATTTTTTGTAATGTATTAAGTATTCCGCAAAAGAAATGTAATCTCCATGTACGCTAAGCTTGGGTCTTTATAACTTCCACCTCTACATTGGTGGAATGAGAGGAATGCATCCTCCCAGATGCCTACTTGAAGCCTTGATTCTCACCAGGTAGTCTAAGATGATGCATAGTCACATATAGATTTAATTTGGGCATTTATGTGTATTTCTAAGTGAACACATATCGATGTTGCTACAAAAATGCGATGTGAATCTCTTGCTCTTCAAGGGGCATGGAGAAACTAATCAATGTAGCTTGCATGTCTTCTTTTATTCCCAGATTTATCTGCCTAATCTCATCGATGGTGGTGGAGACACCTTCCTCAAATGAAGGAGGGGAGTTTCTGAGGTCATCCTTGTATTCTTCTATCTCTGAGTCTGTGGAGACATTTCCAAATTAAGTTGGAAATGTGGGGGCTTCTTTATCACCATCGAGGTAAGAGGGCCATGAGAAGAGACATTGTCACCCCTTGTTTTCTGATTTGTTGTAGAGATATATAAAATTTGATTTTATATTACAATTTCACTGGGGATAGAAGGGGCTTGAACCTCTGGGGTTAAGTCTACCACCTTGACTAGATTTATGGGGAGCACAAAGTCAATGTCGAGTATACTCCAGGGATTCATAGGGGTGTTCCCCAAGCCATTGGGGGATGAAACCTATAAATCATCGTTCAATATTAGTTGTTTGACTCCACTTTTGTAGAAATATTCCTTAGCATATGTGGCTTCACAAGTCTCGAATTGGACATTTTCACCATGCTATATTCCAACCTTTCCATCGATGGGGGTATTTCAGACACTGATGAAATGTTGAAGGTACTGCTAAGTGGTTATGGAGCCAGGCCCTTCCAAGAAAGACATTATATGTGGTGTCTTTCTGGATAACCATAAACTTAGCATTATATGTGAGCTCCCCAAACCGAGCTTCCTGTTTGATCTTCCTAATAGGTATTTTCTCATTCTTATCATACCATTGAATGTTCATCCTTGTGGGAGAAAAATACCCCTTGCCATATCCAAAATTTTGGAGGGTTCGGACTGGGATGAGGTTGACCCTAAAACCACTATCAATCAGGTCCCTTTAGATGTTGACATTATTGAGTCTGCACAAAACATATAGGGGCTTGATGTTCCCTTAGATGACCTCCTCTTAATCTTGACCAGTGAACGAAATGGCGACCTGGAATTCTAATGACATGGTCTCCACTCGATAAACCTCAACTACAGAAACTTCTATCTTGAACTCTTGTGGGATCTAGAGGGCTTCAACAAGTGCCTATTTGAGTTATTTTGAAATATATAGTGCATCCAGGATTGAGATTTTGGCTGGGAAAACTGCTAGTTGTTTCAAAATTTCATACTTTTATGTCAGAGGTCGACACTTCCCAAGGTGGGTTTTCTCCTTAACATTTATCTTAGGAGACGAGGCATTTTAGCTGGATGGGCCTGGTGCTTTTTCATAGATCATGGTATCATATTCTACTAGTGGTGTGGGATATGCTATCCTTCCCCTTTGTTTGGGATGATCATACAATTGAACCCTCTCTAGGTATTCATGCAAGATAACTAGATGTGAACGACTATTGGAGGGTTATGGGACACCTTCATGTCTATTTTGTGCCTATTCAAATGATTTCCTATGGGTCTTCACTGCATATATATCATCTGTGGGGATGTAACTAAAATATTGGGTTCAACCATGCCCGTGTTGTCCTATGTATCCTCGGTTCCTACACAAGAAGCATCATGTTCCCCTGTTATATGTGGGAAACTCATTTTCTGAGGCATATTTATCATCAGATAAGGGGTTTTCCAAGTGTATCGTATTGATGAAACCAAAGATGATCTCCTATTTTGATGTGGTTTCCATTTGGTGGGGTGGTGACCATGCTTCGGATGTTACGGAGAAGAAATATGAAAGAGTCAGAGCTTGTGTTGTAGCAGAATATGACTCATCCTTTTCTGTTTATTTATGTTTCCAGTGGTCACAAACACCTTTGGGAGGAATATTTGATGTTTCCTCCTTGGGCGGTGGATCTATTTTGGGTATGTGCATGCTCTAAGGGTGACATGAGCTCAGTCAACTATTTTTCGAGTCATCCTGTTATTGAACTTTCATGCACACTTGGCCGAAAATTTCTTTCAACCATCCTCTTTTTCTAGATGGGTGATGATTATGTAGGCCACTTACTCTGAGGAGTTATCTAACACCATATGTTCAGAATTGATCATTCCTTGAAGTATTTCTTTGAATATGAAGCAGTCCTAGATATTATGACCCAACCTTCTATAGAAAGGGAAATAGTCAGGAAAATTAGTGAGGTTGACCTCATCGGGCTTCTTGGGTTATAGTAGATTGAGAATTTTGTTTTCCATGGGTGCAAAGAAATAACCAAGGACTTGTTCATTTCATAAGGAGTATACTTTATTCATCTGTTCCTCAAATCTTGGGCGACCCTAATTTCTCTGTGCTTCTGGCCGAGGAAGATTCTGTGGTTACCGCCACTTTAAAGGAGGTGTAGGGCGATTTAGGACCTTCCAAGGTGTTTGGACAAGCACCACTTCTATATTGAAAGTGACAACTACAACTTCTTCTTTGCCTAACCATTTCCCCTATGTTGAAGGCATGATTCAAGTTTTGGATCGGGTTCTTTAAATGGAATTCTCAAGATGTTGTGTCATTTTTTTGAACTCATGGAACCCACCTGGATACATCATAGGGATCGTAAGTGTATTCAACTCATCCCTAATATTTTAAACACATAGTTCCAATATTTTCTCATGGGAGATAGTGATGTTGAGAGATTAGTTTAAAATTTTACACCTTGCTATGAAGTCAGACATCCTCTCATTTTCGTGTTGCTTGTAGTTTGTCAGGTCAATAATTGTCATTTTCCTCAGTGTAGAGATGAATTGATAATGGAACTGATGAAGAAGGTCTTCCCATTCTGCAACGGATCCTTCTAGAAGACTATTATACTAAACAAAGGATGTCCCTATTAGATTTTGTACAAAACACCTCAACTTTGTTGCCTCCTATTGATCTTGAGGGCCCATCATCAGCCCATATTGGGATATGGAGTGCATGAGATGTTGTTTAGGGTCTCCCATGCCATCAAAGGTAGAGAAGGTAAGATTTCTGAAATTGGTTGGAGGCAGAGTTCCATCCACCTATTTGGGATATGTCTTCCTCTCAGGCTTCATAGGTGTGCATCTCTCTTCGATGTCTTCCATTCAAGTAGCCAATGATTTGATGACATTAATCAGATCTGAGGGCACTGATGTCTAGGCCATATCCTATCTACAGAGAGCGGGTGGGGGCTGATGAGGTGGCCCTATCTTCGTCTCCCTTTGATTCTTGATTTGTCTTAATACTGAATTATCTCCTTGGTAAGGGAGAGGTTGTCACTGCAATGGATGGAAGTCACGATCATTTTTGAATTCCTCATTTATGTAGACTGCCTGCCTAGATTTAGAGCTAGTATGATGCTCAAATACTACTCTTGTTGGCAGATCAACTATGGGAGGGAGAATATTTATCTCTGCCTGAAGATGATACCTGATGAAAATATTGCCCCTGAGTATCTCCTCATTGAGTTGTCTGAGAGTTTGTATCTTGATCTCATATTGCGACAACTATTCCTCCATGTAAGGAACTTCAATTCTTTGGTTTGGTTTTTGGGATGTAGTTGTACCTTTCCTTTTTTTCTTTAGTAGTGTTCCACTGTAGAGGTATCAACTTAGTATTCAAAGGTTCCAGGTTTCAAAGCCTTCTATGATTTTGAGTGCGTGCAGGCTTAGTTGGTGCATCCAAATCACCCTCCTCTTGGGGTAGGTTCTCCATGTTGTATCCCTCTACATTTACATATTGATTCACAATGTCTATTGTGTTAACAGTGATGACATTCGTATAAGCATATCAAGTAATGGTGGTTGTATCATTACTTTCAACGCAACAAGTTGATTCTTCACTTCCTTATTCAGGGTTATTATTCGAACCCTTGTCCATATTGGGATGTTTTGGCTCACGAACCTAGAAGGATCTTATTTCCTTCATCATATATCCCCCCATCTTGGTCTATGAACATTAACTTTGAGGGATTTTCTGGTCATGATTTTCGAACAGGCCCCAACCAATAGAGGTTTGTATTGCAGTGGGAGGAACATGTAGGATTCCAACTGTTGATTTTCCCCTCCCAAACTAGAGAATACTGATTCTCTCTATGATGATGATGATAATGAAAATTACCTTAGCACTATGGGATGAGGGTTATTCAAGGATATAATTGGAATTTATTGGTCCCATTATTGAGGATCCAATTATTCTAATCTAGGATTTGATGACTCCCATGACATACATGAAGATATAAATACCCCCATCTCAGTAGGGTGGGGTTGATCTAGAATCACTAATGATGTCCCCATGACCCTCTTAGGGGACGACGAACCTGATGATGGTGATTGAGATATTAATACCCCCAGTCTAGTGGGTTGAGGATTTTTTATAGCTGCTACCAGTATGTCTTGAATCCTATTAATTAGGAATTTAAAATTGGAGAGGTGGAGGCGGTGGTAGATATTCCCTTGGCCCGGTGAACTGGGTCCAATCCTAGATGGGAGATATGGAAGCTGCTACTATGACCTGTTTGATGCGGCGTAGTTGTGATCACGTAGGAGCTATGTGTGATGATAGCCCATAGTGGGAATCATTCTTTATGGGAAGTTGTCTGATTGATCACAACTCTGGCCTCTGTGTATGACATACATTATTATTGCTTTGAGGGGACCATTTTAAAGTCATTTTGGCTATAATATCCCTTTGTTCATTATGTATGGGCACCATTGAAGTGGGGGAATTATGTTGTAGTGACCAAATAGCTCGAGTGTTACCCGGTCCCATGATTTTGTCGGAGGCTATGACATTACAAGATGTCATATCTAAGGATTTTTACTATTCTAGGGGTGTTAAAAAGTGTAAATCTCCATAATTTCCTCATCCTTGAATACAGATGCATGACGTGGCTTCATAGATTAGATGTCGAAGAGTTGTGATGAAATGGCAGAAAGCATGTTGTAGATTTGTGATGTGGTTTTCTAGATTTGGATCCCAAGACATGGAGATAGCAGCCAGGTCTAGCTAAAAATAGAGTATCTTGATATTCTGAAGGTGACCCTCATATCCTAGATAAGGGGGGTGTCTAGCCTTCAACCGCCGATGAGTAGCCCATATATTTTGGCATATATAAGATATGCACTTCTTTTCTAGCTCATTTGGGACCTCATATTCAGAATTAGTGAGAGGGAAAACATGATGGGGTTTTTTTTTCTAGATAAATATCTCCATATGTCAATTTTGGCCTCCTCTTTGTCAGAATTACATACCTCCATCCGGTCATACCATAGAAGATGATTTTGAGGGTCACCTACTGACTAGAGTGGAGTGCTATTGGAGGTTGATGGGGAATTGTATGTCGTTGACCCCCGATGTTTTGAGAACCTCTTTATGTGAAGGAATTAGAGTTTAGGACACCTATTTATATAGAGGTGTTTGGGAAAGGGGAGGATTTACTTTTCCATGAGAGATATCACCATGGGGAGGTTTACCATGATGGATGTCAGGGGTAGAGTCTCTATGATCCATCTCCACACTACCAAAAGGACGACTATCATGATAATGATCATCTTCTACTTCAGTTGAAGAGTTAACAGACCCTTGGGGTGTTAATAATGTGTCTCAAATGACCTCAAGGAAACTAGCATTGAGCAGGTTAGGAATATGAGTCATGTTCTACATCATGGTTAGAATATGTCGACCTGCCTTTTGAAATTGTAGAGGGATATGGGCCTGCTATATGATGGTTTTCAGAACTTGATTATAACCGTCTAATGCTATGGGAGTATGAGCCCACTGATGAGAAGTTTCTAGAATATTCCAATGATTTTTCTCATTATTGACAAGAATATGAGCCTGTCCCAAGGCATGTTCCATTCTCACTAGTGATCCTCGGTCAGGACGAGAATATGACCCTGATCCCGAGCCTTTGGGATATGCCGGTTGTCTTTCTTAGCAGGAGTATGAGCCTACCCCAAGTCATGTTCCACTCTCACTTGTTGAGCCTTGATTGGAGCAAGAATATGAGCCTAGTACAAATATTCATTCCCCGTTGGAATATGTCGACGGACCTTCAGAATGGGAGAAGGGATATGAGCCTCATCCTGTAATGCCTCCGAATGATGTTGGTGCAATCGTTCATTGGATGAAGTAAGAATATGCACCTGGCTTCCGTGATTTATTAGAATATGATAGATATATTCAATAATAGGAATATGATATTATCCCGAGGCATGTATCATTCTATCTTGGTTAGCCTTGTCTAGAACGGGGATATATTCTTGATCAATGGACTTTGAATCTTGCCTTTGGTATTCTTTGACATGAATATGAGCCTATCCTGAGCCATGTTCCCCTCTCACTTGGTGAGCCTCATCCAAAATGGGGATATGATCCTAATCCCAGGCCTTTGGAATATATCACCAGACTTGTTTAACAGGCATATGCCCCTATCTTAAGTCATGTGGTGCTCTAACCTAGTGAGCCCTAGTTGGAACAAGAATATGATCCCAATCCAATGCCTCATTCTTTATTATAACATGCCAATAATCCTCCTATATGGGATCAAGAATGTTCACTTACTCCGGAGTAGCCACTTGTTCGTGATTATCAGAGTGTCGAGCTGTCTTGGATATAGGGATAAGAATATGCGCCTATCCCTATATCTATACTAGTGTAAAAATATGTTGGAATAGTTCTTCAATTGTTTCTAAGATTTATTGACATTTTAGAAAAGTGTGTGTGGAGATATAAGCCTTCACATTTTATGTCCCCACTATGTACTGGCATATATCTTCGATTGAAGTGGGGATATATCCCACTTCTATCATCCTTATGTCATTGGAATATGTCGATGGACTTCATGCATGGGGGTAGGGATATATGCATCCCCCATGCTTACTACGGGAATATGCTCATAGACTTGTTCCGAGTGAGTAGGGATATAAGCATTCTCACTGGTTGCTATCAGAATATTCCAAAATATATTGTCAGTGGGAGTGGTTATATAAGACCACCCATGATTATCCAGAAACTTCCTCACCCTATGTGTCTTCCTTACAGCCTGTGAATGGGTGTTAGAGGCGACAGTGTGTTGGGTGGTACCCTCAGCAGGCAACTAGTGGATACCAGTGGGATGTTGTTGGCGATGATGGTTGACAGGAGCCCTCCTGGGAAACCCCTAAACCAAAAGGGACTCATATTTGGATTTTTGATCCACCTTCATTAGATATTGAAGGTGGTGGTTGTCACACTTCAGGGATAAGCTCCTGAAGCGGTTGGTTATAATAATGAGGGTCACTGGATTAGTTACAGCTTTCCCTGGATGATGTTGACTTGTCGACTTCAGTGCTTGGAAACCCTTGTGAGAAATCTCAAGAGTTGGGATTGTACCACATTGATGGTACTCTTAGATCATCATGATTTCCACCCAATGTTTAAGTTGTCGGGTAGGTGAGATCATTTTGCAACCCGCGGGGGTTGTAGCCATAACTAACTTTACAGAACGGTCGCTGGATGATGACATTATCTTGGATCAAGATACTGTTGATGAGAGTAGTATCTATGGTCATGCAGAAAACAAGTAACAAGTTCAAAGATTAGTAAAATATTGTAGGCATGATGTGATCAATCAGATATTCATAGTTAACACGATTTTTCTTTTATTCCTGATTCGGCCATTATGCTCACGTGGACTTGTTAATGCAAGGACGAGATTATTTCATGAGAACCCTAGTTACAGAGGATTAGTTTTAGGATTTATGTTAGTCTTATCATCTTTTCTTATGTAGGGTATGAAAAACAAAGTGACTTGGCACCTTATCATTCTATCATTAGAAAGATTCGCATCGATTTCACTATT
Organism: Viscum album; assembly: GCA_963277665.1. NCBI lineage: Eukaryota > Viridiplantae > Streptophyta > Magnoliopsida > Santalales > Viscaceae > Viscum > Viscum album. The sequence continues at coordinate 74,827,817 of OY728134.1, read as the reverse complement.
TCTATTTTTGCGTATATTGTGAAAAACAAAATGGTCCAATGAATAATAACCCAATAATTTGTTATTGGTGAGATTCACATTAGGTTTACCATTTATTTTTGGGTATATTGTGCAAAAAAAATATCCTAATGGATAATAACCCAATCATTTTTTATTCGAGAGATTCACATCGGGTTCACCATTTCTATTTGTGTATAGTGTGAAAAATAAAATGGCCCACTGCATAATAAATCAATCATTTGTTATTGGATAGATTTAAGTTGGGTTCACCATTTTTATTTACATATAGTGTGCAAAAAATGGATCAATGGATATGTTTCTGACGCTTTTACGCCGGGGCGCGCGCGCGCGTCCGTCACGCATGGGAGGACGCGCGGCTCGCAGCCCCGCATTCCTGCTTTCCAAAGGCGGGCGATATTCGTTCCTTCTTCAGGGACGTCTGCTCCTTGATCAAAACTGGGATGATGGGATGTTGGTTATTCCTTCCATGGATTCCTCCTCGGAGCTCGTCACCTAATCCGGGTCTCCCTCATAGATTTAAGACGGGTTCGTGAAGCTCATTCCCGGCACCATATCTACATGGACGCCAATTAATTACACTGCTTTCGTCAAGATGCTCCAAGGGGTCTTGTCGGGGCAGCAACCTTCGGTGAGGAGAAAGGTCAAGTTGGGATGTCGTTGGCATGTCTTGACGCTGGGGATCAACATGTCTGTCTTCTGACCCTTATCACGGTGCTTCTCGAGGGCGCAGAAGCCCGGGGCATCCCACATAAAATGTGGGGAATGTGTACCATCTGAGGTTTTCCTCAGCTTCCCATGTTTAACATGGGGTATTCCTTGAGTTTAACGTCTTGCGGAGATGGATTGGACTGATCGAAACACTGAGAGTGGATCAGATTGAAGGACCCCCATAGGGGGAACACTGATGTTGGGGCCATCACGTGGGTGACTTCCCGGATACTATGGAGTGGGGTGGAGTGGCATGATCTCACCGGGATGTGGCGGCCCGGGGAAGGATCAGGATGGATGACGGAGTGAGGCATGGGGCTTATGTCCTGAGACGACCCAAGAGGGGGAATACAGTTTAACGTCATGCAGGACAAGGAATTTGGGGCGTACGCTCTGAGGCAGCCCATGGTGGGTATGGGGCTTACGCTCTGAGGTGTACCATGGTGGGTATGGAACCGACATGGAGAGGCCAGAACAATCGGGTGGTGGGCTTGAACCTCGTGGAGGCTTCCTACGTACCATGCGTTAGCACAGATCAAAGTCCACGTAGTTCGCTGGCATGGGGCTTACGCTCTGAGGCGACCCATAGGAGGATGTCATGGTCGATGTGCGCTCTAAGCCCACGTGAGTCATTCTCGGTGTGGGAAACAAGAGGCAGGAGGGACCAGACGATCACGTCGCGAAGGGTGCATCCGTGAGAAGCGGAATGGGGCTTACGTGTGGTTAGCGGCCCAAAGAGGAAACAGGGGCTTACGCATGGTTAGCGGCCCTGGGTGTCGGGGCTTACTCCAAGGTGGAGGCTCGTGTTGCGACAAAGCACAGTGGGAAAGGGGCTCCACTGGCCTTGGCATGGGGGAAGTATGGAGATGCATGGGTGCAACCTTCCATAAGAGAGCCTAGGGGCTTACACTCTGAGGTAGCCCTTCCCCCGCGGACAAATGCCGCTCCGACAAGGAGGATCTCATTCCATGCGAGGAAGAGTCCATTCTCGTGGAGACGAGAGGCGTAAAAAAATGTCTGAGCTGGGGGGGACCCTGTGTGCGAAGCACGGGGTCGGACCACAGTTTAACGTCATGTGTTAAGGACGAGGTGCTTAGCAGTTTAACGTCCTGCAGCTTGGACGAGGTGGGTTCGCTCCACACCCCTAGGGCTTACATGCCCAACGCCCTCTACCCCTTGTGGGAGGGAAGGCATCGGCAAGGCCGTGGTGAAGGGGGGCCGCAGGGCGAACCACCGGAGGGTCCACGTTAGCGTGGCCATGCGAAGAAGCAATAGCCGTTAGCGTGCCTATGCGGAGAAGCATAAGGCAAAGCAACGCAACGGGAAACACCGCCCAAGGGACCTTGAGGTTACTTCGCACGATCCTGGAAGGCCGTACGGGAAAACAATGCATGGCGCGCATGCCCGGCAGGGGAGACATCAGGTGTCGGAGCGGAAAGGCGGCCAAGGGGTGTCAAGGTGAAGGGTCCTGGGTTTTGCGCGCAAGGAGAAGGTTTCCGCGCAAAACACCGGGATGGCGCGCAATTGGAGCCAGGGAATTGTGCGCGGAGAGGTAATGGTGTGCAGGGTATTGCGCGCACGGAAGGGAATTGCGCGCACTGCCCACGGATTGCGCACACGGGAGGAACCCAGAGGAGGGGGCAAATTCCCTTAAGCCGGTGGAGTTGCGCACAAGGGCGAACCCTGGGGCAAAGTTGCGCGAAAAAAGAGATTACCTGGAAGTCATATTGCAAGTGGGGGGGAGTCGAATTGCGTGCCCGAGAGCAGATCCGAATTCCTCAACCCCCAAACCGTCGGGGGTCACCTTCTATTTATAGGACCCAGCCGGCGCGGAATCCACGCGGCGCGCGCAATCTTCCGTGCTGGGAGTCGTCGGCGCGCAAAAACTCGCCCCGCGGAACCGGGGCATGCAAATATTGCACGCCTCATCGGCTCGATTACGTGAATCCCGGGGATACTTCACGCGCACAACATTTTTTCGCGTGGATCCTCCTTTATTTCGCGCAACGCTTCTCGGGCCTCCGGATCGGGCCTCTGACTCTGAATATGACTTCTCTTCGTCACTTCAAAACTTCCTCCGGGAGTTATGGACTTTTTCGGCGTCTACAAATGCCCCCCTTGGAATTGGATCGGTGAGAGGTCGCAACGATCGGATTCCAAGGGAAATGTCGAAACGCCGAAGCAGGGTCCCTCCCGGGCGCGTAGTGCGCAAAAAACCGACTCGGCGTGCAAAAGGACGGATCCACACAGGATTTTCTCTTCCGTGCGGCACGGAACCCTAGCCTCGCCTATAAAAAGGGTCTTGGGGTCGCGAATCCGTACCGAAACTTTTCTGCGTGACAGGCTAATCGCTCTCGTGCACGAAATTGCCTCCGCGGCTGTGCATAAAAATGCTCTGGCAACACGGTATCCTTTCCGAATTTTGTCCATCTTTTCACGCCTGCTCGGGGTGTTCCGCGCCTAGCGTGCTGATTGCGCGCCCATCTCTAGGATTTCGTGCAACTCCTACAGATTTCGCGCACCACTCTCTGATTTCGCGCACTGCATCCTGATTTTGCGCAACTCCCGAAAAATTCGCGATGGCCGTAAACCGAGTTGATGAGGGGGAAGCCGCTACTCGTAGGATAGAAATGGCGGGGAGCGAGGAGGTTTATGGTGCCAAGGTGATCATTTCCAACAATTTAACCTTGTTCAATCTCCTGACCCCAGCCTAGAAGACGTATCCGCTGTCCGACAACCTCCCTCTCTGGAACTTTGGCATCCTGGAGGAGGTGCCCCTGTCGGGGTTCGAGGTGGACACGCCGCGGTCATGGGTGACCCAAGAGGATGAGCTTCCTTGCTAAAACGTTACCAACAATGGTCATCCTGCCAGGGAAACCAGACATATGGACGTATATGTTCTGAACCCGAGGACCAGGACCATTACTGGGGACGAGCCTGTCGCAGAGAATTCTCCGGCCCTCTACGCGAGCACGTTCCGTCAGAGCGTCATGGATGACACGAAGGGCTGGATGAAGGATTGGGACCTGCGGTCCAGGGGCAACTTCACCAGCGAATGGGCCTGGGCGTTCTGGGTTCGCCATACCTGCGACCAGTTCAGGGATGAACTGCGGTATATCGTTCTGTTCGAGGCGGTATGGACATCCCAGTTCCATTTCCACCGTCAACCTGAACTCGAGCCGGAGCTATTCACCCGGTGGTCTCCTGACACCAACACATTCCACCTTCATCATGGGGAAGTCGGCATCAGTCTCTGGGAAGTTCACTGCATCGGGGGTATCTTGCTGGAGGGATACTAATACGACGAGTTCGTTCCACCAAAGAACACCTGGGAAGACAGGTCACGGACGCCCATGCTGACATGGCACCTGCTGGAGCTGGACAAAGAGAGGCTGGGGGTCAAGGACTTTCTGAAGGACATCACCTACAAGGGCTGGTTCAGCTTGTTCCTTGAGAAGGATCCGGCCGTCAAGATGTCGGGCCGGGGTAAACGGTGCCCAACCGCGACTCAGAGGAGCAGGGACGGGTCATACTGGAGGACCCTGGAGGCGGGGCAATACCAATCATGGGGCTATCGCATCATCGAGGCCTGGGACCTAAATTTCCGATATGCTGGGTTCCTTGTCGCCTTCCTGAGCGGGTGGGTCCTTCCGGTGCGGGACGCGAGGATGGGCGTCCGTCCAGCAAAACTGGCGATGGTGGGAACCATGGATGCCAACAAACAGTTCAACTTGGGCGTCCCCGTACTGGCCAAGCTGTATGTCATCTTGGGATGCATCTCACGAGGGGGGTCACCTCGGAGAGTATGTGTCCCCTTCCAGATTTTCCATGGCTGGGTGGCGGCTCATCTTGGCGGGTACACTTTCCCAAACGCCGTTTGTCCTCCGGGAAATGGTCTGCGACCGTCCTTGCTAAACATCACAGGGGTGGCGCCGATGACGCTCAATGAGGAGGGCGTGAGAATCCGCATTGGAAACCATGCCAACTTCAACTTCAGCCCGTTCCCCACCCCAGTCGGCCAGATGGTGGACAACAGGAGAGGCTCTCTAGAACAACAGGAATATTTCCAGAGCATTCGGGATGGGGTTCTCATGGCTCGGATCGATGGGAAGGTGATCTGAGAGCCTTACGTGCCATCCTGATTCGCCAGGCAGTTCGGGTGCCTCCAACGAATGTCGAAGAAGGTATTCACGACTGTCTGGCAGGAGAAGAATCCCTGCGTCCTGCGCCAGATGTGGTTGATGTTCACCACCTTCGGTTCTCGTGAAGTCATTACTCTTCCTCCCACCGGGGTTGTTGTTGGCTTAGTAACCGAATATGTCGAACACTGGATCGTCGCGTACCCTGAGGGGATTTTACGCAATCAAGTCCGGAAACTCGAGGTTACTCGCGCGGAAACCGCGCAATGGGGGAGAAGGCAAGGGGTTGCCGGAAGAGGGGAACCAGGGGTGCGTTAGGCAGCGAGGCCTGCGCAGGCCGGGACTTCAGCAGCAGGAACATCACGTAGCGTCGCCGTGTCCACGTTACCCGTAGGGGGGTCACATGAGGCGGTGAGGGAACTGACTGGGAAGCAGATAAGATACCTGCTCGAACCTTCCCAATATGTAATTCTCATGGCACTGTGGTCGGCTTGGATAACCCTGACGCAATCACTGAGCATTGAAGCCATCTGGCAGAAGATAATGCAAAACGGGATCCAGCTGCCAGAGGTCGGGCTCGTTCGAATTACCGACTGGGTGAACTTCCATCGGCGGCATGATTATTTGACAGCCATGGACGCATACACACACCAAAGGGGTCGGCGTGCAGAGCCACCTTTCTTAGTGAAAGTGATGCTCGGCCAGGAGCATGATCCGGAAGCAATGTCGCCGGGAGAAGGCGACAGCGACGAGGAGTCGGAGGGGGAGGAGGAGACCGGAGAAGACGAAGGCGAAGGAGAAGACGAAGAAGAAGGAGAACCCGAAGATGAGGGGTCGCAAGGGGCGACCCACCAAGGGAGTCTTAGAGAGAGCGGCGAGATTGTCGGCTCTGATCTCGACATAACCGAGATACTCGAGGTCTGTCTCTATCTTCATTAATTTTCCTTATTCATCCATTCTCCTTTTCAACTTCTAACCCATTTCCCTGCCTCACTCAGGAGCAACTGAGCGTTGGATAGGTGTCCCCACCAGAGGGGGGAGGAGATGAACCAGTGGGACATGATGGGTGTAACGACCCGAAATTTTGAATAAATCTTGTTTCCTAATTTTATGTGTTATTTTATTTTTATACTCAACAAAACTTTTTCATTTGATAACTTGGTTATAATTAAAATGAGACCGTTGGGTTTTGTTTGTTATATGACCATTGGTCAATATGACCGCTGGAAACTAAACGTTTTGATTATTGTCTCTAAATACAAGTAATCTTGGTTAATTATTATAGAAAGAAGATTCGATGTCCTCACCCAGTAGTCTTGGACCGATCGAAGCCCATCTAACAGAACTTGGGAAGGAGGTAGCACCACTGGGCTTTGCTCTGGACCAAACCCAAGATGAACTTCATCGTGTGAAGCTAGAATGGAATCACCTTCGTGAGAAGTTCAAACTGATAGAAATTACTACTCGTGCGATGTTGGACGGGCCTCCCTCGGATTCTCTCACCTTAGCACACCTTACACTTAGGTCCTATGCTGGTGTGATAAGGGGCTATGTAAGGAGACCATAACTTCCTTGTGTAATCTTTTTTTTAAATAAAAATTGGGATTTCTTCCTATGATGATGTTTATGAATTTTCAAATGTCCGGATAAATATAGTATGCATATTTTTGGTGAATTTTAGAGAAAGGATATTTTAAAAAATGTTTATGTAAACCTTAAATAATTAAAAATGTGTAATGATTTTCAAAAAATGGTCTTCTACAATTATGTTCAGTAATAAATTTAGAGTCTAATAAGATCAACTTGATTTTTGATGAATAATAAATTATGAATAGTGATTTTATGATTATGATTAGTAATGTGTCCAAATGGATTAGTAATCTCACTTAAAGAAAGTTTTAATATAATTTAGACACCTTGATTAAGTAATGAGATTCAATAAAATTGGTAAATAACGGTTTCATAAATTATTAGTCAAGTATTAGTTTTTTCAGGTGAATAGTGTTTTTTAATTAAAAATTTAATTAAAAATAATTAGAAAATTATTTTTATAAAATGGACTTTATTTTTGAACTCAGAGCATCGATATTATGTTATGGTAATTTTTGAGGATTTTTCTGAAAAACATGAATTTTCGGTGAATAGTGTATTTATTTAAAAATAAAATTAAAAATAGTTAGAAAATTATTTTTATAAAATGGATTTAATTTTTGAAATCAGATCATTGATATTTGGTTAATTTTAAATTTTGGGATTTTTCCGAGAAAGTTGAATTTTCAATGAATAGTAAAAATACAGTTTTAGGGTTTCGGTATGTTTAATGACATCATAAATGTGTCATGATGATGTCATGAGATATTTTAAGGGATGTTAGAATAAAGAGGATGAATTATTGTGTGGGGGTCCCCATGTGGCCTAACTCCATGGGAAGTACCATGGGAGGGCCCATGTTTTTGAGAAAACCACTTTTGAGGTGTCCCTTAGCCATTAATGCCTTGTCCCCTCACTTTCCCTATAAATACCCACCCTTTCCTCCTTTAGTTTTCACTCCCAACTCTCCCCCAACGAAGTTCTGGTCTCCTTACCTCCCAAGGAGTCCTCCCAAGGTGACCCCAAGCCCTCAAGGTCCCAACCTTTGAGTTTTAAGAGTTATGTTTTAAGGTAAGGGATCCGACCTCTCTCTTTCTTTTCAAGTAATCTCTTTTATGTCATTTCTTTTATGCTCCATGTTATTATGTTGGAGGATGTTCTTATATATTCATCTTACTTCCCTTTTCATGTTCATATGATGAGAGACTCCCTCTTTCTCTCATCAATTCGTTTTAAGAATGTTTAAGTGAAGCCGTTAGGCTGCCAAATTTTTAAGGGATTCTTTCACCCTTCTCATTTTTCAAGTTCTATTTTCATGTCAAGTCTTTCAAGTTCCTCTTTATTATGTTGGGGTATGATCTCTATATTTATCATACTGATCTTTTATGATCATATTATTAGAGAACCTATTTGATCTCATCAATTCATTTTTATTGATGTTTAAGTGGCACCGTTAGGTTGTCGAATTTTTTGTAACGGATACTTTCACCCTTCTCATTTTCAAGTTCTATTTTCTTGTCAAGTCTTTCAAGTTTCTTTTTATTATGTTGGGGTATGATCTCAATATCTATAATACTTATCTATTATGATCATATGATGAGAGACCCAATTTTATCTCTTCAATTCAGTATTTTGAAGTTTTAAGTGGCACCGTTAGGCTGTCGAATTTTTAAGTGGTTCTTTCACCCTTCTCGTTTTGAAGTTCTACTTTCATGTCAAGTCTTTCAAGTTCCTTTTTATTATGTTGAGGTATGATCTATATATCTATCATACTGATATTTTATGTTCATATGATGAGAGACCCTATTTGATCTCGTCAATTCATTTTTTGAAGTTTAAGTGACGTCGTTAGTCTGCCGAATTTTAATAAGAGAAATCTTATTTTTGTCTTCCTTTAATGTTATTCATTTCATATGGTAAATATTTCAAATTTCATTACCATGTTTATATATACTTCATATTATGTCCCTCTACTGTTTTATGGGTCATTTATGATTGTTTGACCCATGTCCCCTCTCTTTTCAATGTGTTCTAAAACCTCGTAAAATAGCCGTTATGCTGCAGAATTTCCGTCTCAAAATGTATCTCTCTTTTTTCTAAAGTTATTTTATTTTATTAAGTGAATACTCAAAGCTCTTTATTCTAAAGGGGTATTCACATATATACCAAAATGTTCTATTTTAAATTTTTGGATTTACATACATGAGATCCACCTTCATTTTCTGTGGGTTTTAAAGTGACATAAAGATCATGTCTTTAAAGCAGTTTTAAAACGTTATGATTATGAAATGAAACCCATTTATTTTATGCTATATGGGTTATTTATGAAATTTTTGATGATGATATATGTGGCTCACATGATAATAAAGGAAAATTTAAGGGTGCGCCCTGATAGCGCTCCAATGCATTGGGTAATGATGTAACCACTAGAGATTACAATTTTCACGATATATTGGTGAATAACCTTGGTAATTTTCAAATGACACCTTGGGGATGGACCTTGGTGATATATTCATGATTTTATATGTTAAATTATGTAGCCACATCTTAAAGTTATGAAAAATGTTATTTTTATTATGATATGCCACATGATTTCTTTCTCATGCCTTAAAGTTCTTTTTCATGACATAGTTGATGTATCTCAAGTTCACATGTTAAATGCTTCCCTTGTTTCCCTTACTGGGCCTTCTTCTCACCCTTTCATTTGATGTATGTCCCCAGGTTATGAGATGCAGTAATGAAACTAGGATGAACATGAGGAGAAGCCTTTCAAGTGTTTAAGAAGAATGTTTTATGTTTTCATGTTTTATGTTCCTGGTTTCCAAGACACTAAACCTTAAAGATCCTCGGTTTTGTAAAATGTAATGAAAGTTTATGTGATAAAAAGGTGGGATGCTATAATGGGGATCTGACACCCATCATTGAATTAACAAGCGCAAAGGGGTCTCCTCTTACGGCGGCTCCTGCAGCGGCCGGAACACTGGAGACCGACGCTCTGGATTCCTGTAAGTCTCACACTTCACTACTGGTGCTTGTTATCAAAATATCCCCACTAATTAGTGTACGCCTTGCACAGTGATCTCAACATTGGAGGCTTGTCAGGCTGCGGAGCCCAGGCCATCCATGAGTGGACCAGTGGCAGACATACCACCTCATTTAGAACATGCTCCCCGCACTGAGTCAACCCTGGCAACTGGTGAGCAGGGGACAGTGGACATCAGCGGCGCTGTTCCTGAGGCGGGGCCGGAAGCTGTTAAGGGCACCGTCGCTGCTGGGGAGAGAGAGGAAGGTCACCCGGACATCGAGGATCCTATTCCTCATGAAGACATCCCTGGGGCAGATCCGGCTGCCGATCTGCTGGCGGCCTTCCCTACATACCGACCTGCTAACCCCGAGGAGGTAGACGACTCGGACTCAGAGGCAGCCGAGGAGAGACGGATGACACGGCGCAAAGGGTGGAAGTGTATCCAGCGCTTTCTCATATAGCCCCAGTCGGATTGGATGAGGCAGATGGGATCACTCCAGACCTGGCTGCGCTTCCTGTGCGCCGGAGAAGTCGATGCTCAACGCCTTCATCTGACGGTCCATGATTACATGGCCGAGAAGATACGCGAGAGAAGTCGGCGTGCCGATGTTGCCCAGTGTCGGGAAAGATCGGCGAGCGCCCGAGCATTGCTAAGGGCAGAGCAGGAGGTCCAGCACCTCGAAGGGTAGGTGGCAGATAAGGAGGCCTTCCTTGTAACATGCTCTGAGCTTGTGGAGCAACTGACGGCCCAGCTGGCTAATGCGCAGGAACAACTGATGGAGGCGAGTCACCAGATGACCGGACTTCGAACTGAGCGGGCGCAGGCACAAGCTAGGGTTGGCGAGCTGTGCTCTATGGTGGCTGACAAGGAGAGAATCTTCAAGGAGCGGGAAGCGGTCCTGGAGGCCCCCAGCCAAAGGGTAGCAGCGCTGGAAAGGTCAATTCAGCACGCCGATCCTTAAGGGCTTTTTTTTGCCATCTCATGAACCTCTTGCTTGTACCGCTCACTATTTCAATCCAGTACAAAGAAAAATCCATTTATCTTGGTTTAATATGCTCAACCATAATTCCGAAATGACTAACAACCCATCACTAAGCTCATGTGGGTCGCACCCAATGCGAGAAGCAAAGGATACTAGGGTCATCATCTCGTCCAACTACGGGGCATTGATCAAGCCTCAGGAATCCGAAATTGGGCCTGTATTTCTGAGGAGAAGACCTCAGACTGATTGATATATCGCCTTCCCAATGTGCTCTGACACACGAGCTGGGCAATGCCAGGGCATTGAAATCCATCCGAACATAGGGAGATGGAAAGAAAAGGTGAATCACGCTACCCGAATTCGGAACACTGTGGAGTGCGACAATGGAGGATAACTATTAACCATGATGGAAACACAACATCCATATCGTGTTGTCCTGGAGTGGGGACAATAAATGAGGGCTGACCACTGACCATGTTCGCAACATGGGCCTAACTCAAATATCGCCGGTCAGTTTCCCAGAACGTTGGCCCAGGACAGAAGGCAGACTATAGGTCTATCATCCATGTTGCTACAATAGGCGGACCAAAGGTCTGTCATCCATATTGTGGTATCAGGCGGACCAAAGTCTATCACCCATACTGTTAGGGGGTCCCGTCAAACATGACCAGCCCTCCGGAATGTTGGCCCAGGACAGTAGGCGGACCATAGTTCTGTCATCCATACTGCTAGGGGGTCCCGTCAGGCATGAAAGAGAATGAGGATCCGAACAAAGGGGCATGCAAAGCGTGGAAGGTGGAGTGGTGGTTTGTTCGAACAGAGTCCAACACTCCCAAAATTGCGCCACCGTGGCGTAGGCGCATCAGGAGGACGTACCAACCTGGTCATGGGTCATCCCAATTTTCAGGCAGGACCTCTCTGGCGAGAGAACTACCGCTTCCCATTACTACCATGGGGCATCCCGAACTCTTTCGGGGTGGATGTTACGATTACACCACTTCCCATGAAGTTAGTCCAAGGGGTCGACAATAAGGAGGGACGAGGTTTGATAATCCCTGGGGCTGGACCCAAGACTAAATGTCCTGGCGTTCCTACGTATCTCATTAGGATGAGAATCAAGACACACGTAGTTCTGAAAAGGCAATTTAACGTCATGCTGGACGAAATACAGTTTAACGTCGTGTGGGATGGGGGACACATCTCATCTGGGGACAGGCATGGAACGACAAGCAACCCAACGTGAATGAGGACATAATCCCGCACCACACCGTACAATCCCACAAGAGAGACCGAGTCGTGGAAATCCAAGCAAAGGATCTTAGTTTTAAGTCTTAGAATTCGGACTAGAAAAGGTTAGGTTGGGCTTGTGGGGAAGTTCCCAGGCGCTCCTATGTATCTCATAAGGATGAGAATCAAGCCATACGTAGCTCTAGAAAAGGCAGCACGGCGTGATGGGGCGCATGCGCAAAGGAGTCGTGCGGGTCTAGCCCTTGCACCAAAAGAAGTAGCATTTGATATATCTTGTTTGTTTTTGAAGGTAAATGGTTTTTATTTTGTGGGGAGACTGGCCTAGGGTAGAAGTTCATGGCGTCTCCACAATAATCAATCCATAGCGGGCATTGACAAGCGGCATGGTAATCGACCAATACCTGGTGTGATGTCCCCCATTGGGAGGTCATCACAATGTGGTGCCATTTTTCGTCGTGCGGCCATGACGATATCATCACAGTTTATGGTCGTATGGTTTGGACCAACAACACAGATTAAGGTCCTATGGTTTGGACCATCAGCACAGTTTAAGGTCATATGGTTTGGACCAACAACAGAGTTTAAGGTCTTAAGGTTTGGACCGACAACACAGTTTAAGGTCGTATGGTTTGGACCCACACCACAGTTTAATGTCTTAAGGTTTGGACTGACAGCACAGTTTAAGGTCGTATGGTTTGGACCAACACCACAGTTTAAGGTCATATGGTTTGGACCAACAACACAGTTTAAGGTCTTAAGGTTTAGACCGACAGCACAGTTTAAGGTCATATGGTTTGGACCAACAACACAGTTTAAGGTCGTATGGTTTGGACCAACAGCACAGTTTAAGGTCGTATGGTTTGGACCAACACCACAGTTTAAGGTCATATGGTTTGGACCAATAGCACAGTTTAAGGTCGTATGGTTTGGACCAACAACATAGTTTAAGGTCGTATGGTTTGGACCAACAACACAGTTTAAGGTCTTAAGGTTTGGACCGACAGCACAGTTTAAGGTCGTATGGTTTGGACCAACAACATAGTTTAAGGTCGTATGGTTTGGACAAACAACACAGTTTAAGGTCGTATGGTTTGGACCAACAACACAGTTTAAGGTCTTAAGGTTTGGATTGACAACACAGTTTAAGGTCTTATGGTTTGGACCAGCAACACAGTTTAAGGTCGTGTTGGACCAGCAACACAGTTTAAGGTCATGTTGGACCTGCAACACAGTTTAAGGTCGTGCTGGACCTGGTGAAGGCTTAGGCAAAGTACTGCTTGAGGAACCTGGCATTGGTGGGAGGAGTTACACACTCACCATCCACAGTCACTAGGGAATACGCACCATTGGGATAGACCTTATGGACAATAAAAGGCCCCTCCCACTTGGGCTCCAACTTGGGTGGTTTCCTGCTGGGAATCATTGGCGCTCTGAGAGCCAGCACCAGATCACCTTGCTAGAAGGAGCGGAGGCGAACCTTCTTATTGAAAGCTCGAGCCATCCTGCTCTGATGCCTTTCCAATTTATGTAAAGCACGAAGCCTACTTTCGTCCAGTGCTTCCAATTCGGCTAGACGGATTTTAGCAACTCTATCCGACGCTTGCTGGTCGTAGACCGCCGTGCGTAATGAAGGAAAATAGATCTCGATGGGCAGGACAGCCTCAGCTCCGTACACCAGGGAATACGGAGTCACCTGGGTGGAGTTATGAGTAGTCGTCCTATAGGCCCAGAGGGCGTTGGGGAGCATGTCCGGCCAACTTTTCTTGTTCTGACCAACCATTTTTTGCAGAATGTTAGAGAGGGTTTTGTTAAACGCCTCAATCTGTCCATTCGCCTGCGCATGATAGCGGGAGGTGTGGTTAGAGTGAATTTTGTACTTGGCATACAATTTATTCAGCTCGGCTGCTCGGAAGTTGGTTCCGTTATCCGTGAGGATAGCGTGAGGTACTCCAAACCGGTAGATGATATTGGAGCTCACGAAGTCAGAGATAGAACAAGCCTTGACTTCCCTGAGCGGGATTGCCTCTTCCCACTTTGAGAAGAAATCTGTAGCGGTCAAGATGAACCAGCACTGGCGGGCTGTCGCCGGTGGGTAAGGCCCTACGACATCCAACCCCCAGACTACAAAGGGCCAAGAATACTTGGTAGTATGGAGAGGCTCCGGTGGCCGATGCACAAAGTTAGCATGAACTTGGCACGCATGACACCTCTTGGAATACTCGATGCAGTCATGGATCATGGAGGGACAGAAGTATCCTAGCCTCCAAATCTGGTGGGACAACTTCGAACCGGCCTGGTGGGCACCACAGGAACCAGTCTGCACTTCTTGCATGACCTGGGGGATATCGACTCCTTGAAGACAACGGAGGAGAACACCATCAAATCCATGCCTGTAAAGGAGATGCTCACGGCTGGGACCACTTTGAAGGGTGAACTACGGCGCGCGGCGTCAGATTCGTTCTCGCTCTGCTCGGTCCAGCGGAAGATTGTCGTGCTGGAGATATTCAACCAAGGGAGTCCTCTAGTTAGGAATTGTCTCGATCACCACACCTGAAGCCCCTGAGGGTCCTGACGTAGGGGCGCCGACGGTGAGATGGTTCACTCATGGGACACGATCTCCCTCTGGAATAATAGGAGCAATGACTCTCTGGTGCGCCACGTGGATGATTAGGTCATCCTGTTTAGGCTCCGCAAGTGATGCGGCCAGGCTGGCCAAAGCATCTGCTCGACTGTTCTGCGACCGGGGAATGTGAAAGACCTCTGTCCGGGAGGGGAACTTAGCCATTAGACGGAGGGTGCACTCCAGCAATGGCACGAGCTCTGGCTTCATGATAGCATAGTCACCATTGACCTGCTTGATGACTAGATCAGAGTCCCCTTTCACACAGAGATGGGGTACGTTAACCTCCAGAGCCAACTCGAGTCCAATGATGAGGGAATGATACTCTGCCTCATTGTTAGTGCAGCCTTCTGACAATAGGAATGAATATAGTAGAACGGCTTGCTCCGGGGTGATGAAGACGATACTTAGGCCCACTCTGTTAATCCTAGGATCGTTGAGACCTATACCGGTAGGGCTTCGGGAGGCGCTGTCAAAGTGCATCTTCCAGCATGGGATGGGGTGATCGACTGAGAGGATTGCCTCATCAGGAAAGCCTAGATCCAATGGTTGGTCTGTAGAGGTCGGGTGGGCATCTAAGAAGTCTTCCAATGCCTGTCCTTTGACGGCCTTATGAGGTACGAACCTAATGTCGAACTGCTGGAGGATCACCGCCCAGCGTGCCAATCGGCCGGTCAACATAGGTCGGTTCAGGATGTATTTCAATGGGTCTACCCGAGAGACCAGCTATACCTTGTGGTGCTGCAAGTAGTGCCACAATTTTTTCATGGCAAATACGAGCGTTAGGCAGCTTTTCTTGATGGGGGAATATTTAATTTCCACGTCGAGGAGCATGCGGCTGAGGTAGTAGAGGCTATTCTCTGTTCCCTCATTGTTCTTCTGGGCGAGAAGTGCGCCGAGGGATCGCTCCAGGGCAGTCACGTAAAGGACCAGCGGCTTTCCGGAAATGGCTGTCATCATGACCGGAGGGTGAAGAAGATACTGCTTGATTTCCTCTAAATCAATCTGATACCCTTCATCCCATTCATAGGCGGCACCCTTCTTCATGATCCGGGAAAAGGGCTTACACTTGTCGGCCAGATTCGCAATGAATCAGCGTATATGGGCTAAGTGGCCTTGGAGGCCTCGAAGCTCCCGAATATTACTTGGGGGAGGCATCTGACTGATGGCCTTGATCTTCTCTGGGTCGATCTCGATGCCTCAATACCTAACAACGAAGCCAAGAAACTTTCCGGAGGTGACCCTGAAGGCACACTTCAACGGGTTCATCTTCAGGTGGTGAGAACAGAGGAAGTCGAACACTTTCTCAAGGTCTTTGAGATGGTCCTGGAACTGACAAGATTTAACCACCAGATCATCCACGTAACACTCCACCAGCATCCCGAGAATCGGCTTGAATGTGCGGTGCATGGCCCGTTGATAGGTGGCACCTGCATTCTTCAGGCCGAAGGGCATAACCCGATAGCAGAAAGTGCCCCGGGGGGCCCTGAAGGCAGTGAACTCTTCATCCTCGGGGGGCCATCCGGATCTGGTTGTATCCAGAGTACCCATCCATGAAGGAGAGGGCTTGGAACCCGGCCATTGCATCGATCAGCAGATCTGTCACGGTAAGGGGAAAGTCATCCTTCGGACAGTGGCGATTGAGATCGCGGAAGTCGATGCAGACCCTGATCTGCCCGTTCTTTTTCCCGACTGGCACAATGTTGGCTAGCCACCTGGGGTACTGGACTTCCTTGACGAAGTTGGCCTTGATGAGCTTATCAACTTCGGCCTAAACCATGGAACCGTGAGAGGGGTGCATCTTCCTGAGAGGCTGCTTGAACCCGCGATGGTTTGCTGGGAGGCCAAGGCGGTGGACGGCTACCTGGGGATCTAGTCCCGGCATCTCGTCATAACTCCAGGCAAACACATCA
The DNA here is from genome assembly GCA_963277665.1 of Viscum album. Lineage (NCBI taxonomy): Eukaryota > Viridiplantae > Streptophyta > Magnoliopsida > Santalales > Viscaceae > Viscum > Viscum album. The sequence goes on along the minus strand of OY728134.1, from coordinate 74,811,570 downwards.
CGGTGCTGTCTAAGGAAGTCTATGTACTATTGCCGTTCCTCAGGGGGCATAGCGGCGCTGACCAATGTGGGTCTCAGGTCTGCCTCGCTACCGAGGTTCACCTACACTAACTCGTCGACCGTGGTGGATACGCCCTCCTCAAAGGCAAGAGGAGCATCTTCCATGTCCTCTCTCCGCTCGTGGAAGGTTCATTCACGGGGGGAGCCGTTTCAGGACTGCCAGACCCTGATGGGGAGCTGGCTGTCACGCCCCGCCAACTGGAGAGGAGACCCGGTGGTGAGGTTCTCTAGAATCCTCTAGAGTTCTCTACATCTCCACCAAGTTCAGGAATATTCCAGACTTCTCCAGAGTGTTGCAGAACACCCCTTGGGCCTTGAAAGGTCCGGAACATTCTAGGCCTCCATGGAAGGTTGTGGATCTCAACGGGTTCTAGAATGCTCTATTTATATTCTAGTAGAGTAGGCTAGAATACTCTAGAATGATGTGGAAGTGTACATATTCTATAATTTTGTAGAATTTTCCACCAAGCCCTATATAAAGGGAGTGGCTCCTCATTTGTAAAGACACACAGAAGTTGAGAGAATTTGAGAGCTTCTTTGCACTTGTGTCTTGTGAGCTTGTCAAGCACTTCCCTTACGATCCTTACTTTCGTTGTGAGTGTCGAAAGGCTGAACTCGTCTAGGATTTGTGAAAGGGAAGCTAGTTGGGTGCCGCATGAGAGCTTGGGAGAAAGCCAAGTCCCATGACAGTTGGTATCAGAGGTGTTCAAGGCAAGTGTTCGCGATGGCAGGCTCGAATGTGGAGGATCCTGTTATGTCTGAGAGGGAGGCCATGCCGACCGTTCCTAAGAAGAAGGCCGAGAAGTCTTGTGAGACCATGGAGACTCTTGAGGAGCGTCTCCAAAGGGTGGAGGAGTGCCTTGCTGATGTGAAATAAAGGCTCGAATATGTCGAGGGAGATGATGAGGAAGGGGCACTAGGCGTCGTGGGCCTACGTGATGTGCTCTTCACTCTCCAAGACCGAGTGGAATCAGTTGAGAGGTACGCCAAGGAGAATGCTGCTGAGAAAGATTCCTTCATGGACTGGACAAAGGGGATCTTAGCACAGCATGGAGATGCGATGGCCAGGTACGACCAAACTCTTGATCAACTTAAGAGGGAGTGGTCAAATTATCGTGGCGAGTTGGCTAGTGGGGTGCTTGTGCGGGACACACCAAAGATTGATGTGCCTCATCCCAAACACTTCAATGGAAAGAGAGATTCCAAGGATGTAGACAACTTCTTTTGGCAAGTGGAGTAGTACTTCAAGAAGATTGGATTGATGGAGGATATGAGTCGTGTGAAGACCGTCGTTCTTTACTTTGGTGACGATGCATCTCTATGGTGGAGGATGAAGCACCAAGAGCTCAAGGATGGTGGGAAGGAAATTCCATCATGGGAAGAGTTCAAGCAATGGGTCTATGCTCAGTTCTATCCTGAGGAAACTGATTGGGAAGCAAGGGACAAGCTGCGAACTTTGAAGCATACGGGGACAATCCATGAGTATGTTCGGGAGTATGTCTCGCTAAAGCTCCAGGTACGTGGCAAGCCTGATTATGATCATATGTATGATTTCATCAAAGGTCTTCAGCCATGGGCACAATAAGAGGTGCGAGGTCGACGGCCTAAGACCTTCACCGAAGCAGTTTCCATTGCCGAGTACTTGGTGGAATACAAGAAGAAGGTTGAACCCCCTAAGCCCAAGAAGGAGTTCAAGGGTAAAGGTGGGGGAGACCAAGAGAGGAGGTGGAACCGAGATGCCCATGACAAGGGGAAGTCCATGGAGCACACCAAGGACTTATCAAGGTAATTCAAGCCCCGAGGGTGCTACTTTTGTGATGGGCCTCACACATGGAAGGAGTGCCCCAAGCGTAAGGCACTCAACTCCATGTTTGAAGAGAAGGAGGAAGTTCCCAAGGAGCGTCAAATGGGGACTCTAAGGCTCTTCAATGCATTGTAGGTAAAGAACCAACCTAAGGCGCCACCTAAGGATGGGTTGATGTATGCAAAGGTGGAGTTGAATGGGAAGTCCACCTATGCGATGCTCGACACGGGATCCACACACAACTTTGTGGCCAAAGATGAGGCGAGAAGACTTGGGATAGTTGTGGCCAAGACAACTAGTCGCATGAAAGCCGTGAATGCCACACCTCAACCGGCGAGTGGCATTGTCCGTGGAGTGACCCTTTGCATTGGCGAATGGAGGGGTGATATTGATCTCATGGTGGTTCCCATGGACGACTTCAAGCTAGTGTTGGGGATGGAGTTCTTCAAGAAAGCCAAGGCCATTCCGACACCTCACTTGGAGAAAATGGTGATCATGGAGAACAGAATCTTGTGCATGGTGACTACAAAGGTATGTGGCAACCATGACTTGTCTTTACTTTCTACCATGCAAGTGAAGAAGGGTTTCAAGAAGGGAGAGGATACCTACTTGGTTTCCTTGAAAGACGATGGGTCGGTGGACGACAACCATGAGTTACCAAAGGAGGTAAAGGGCGTGCTAAGGGATTTTAGCGACGTCATGCCACCAGAGTTTCCCAAGAGACTTCCACCCAAAAGGGAGGTGGATCATGAAATTGAGTTGGTGTTGGGATCAAAGCCACCATCCATGGCACCCTATCGCATGGCTCCACCCGAGTTGGAGGAGTTGAAGAGGCAGTTGAAGGAGATGTTGGATGCGGGACAAATCCAACCATCCAAGTCGCCATATGGATCACCCGTTCTATTCCAAAATAAGCATGATGGATCCTTGAGGATGTGCGTGGACTATCAGGCATTGAACAACGTCACGGTGAAGAACAAGTACCTTATCCCATTGATAGCAGATCTCTTTGATCAATTGGGCAAGGCACGGGTGTTCACCAAGCTGGACTTGAGATCGGGATATTATCAAGTTCGCATAGCCATAGAGGATGTGCTGAAGACCGCATGCGTGACAAGGTACAGATCCTATGAGTTCCTTGTTATGCCATTTGGTTTGACTAATGCCTCATCGACATTCTGCACATTGATGAACAAATTATTCCACCAATACTTGGATAAGTTTGTGGTAGTCTACTTGGACGACATTGTCATCTATAGTGAGACAATGGTGGATCATGTGGAACACTTACAAACCATGTTCAAGGTATTGAGGGAGAACGAGTTATATGTGAAGAAGGAGAAGTGTTCCTTTGCAAGGGATGAAGTCCTCTTCTTAGGACACAAGATCAAAGGGGGAAAGCTCATGATGGATCATGAGAAGATCCGGGTTATCGATGAATGGGAGAGGCCAACCAAGGTTCCCGAGTTGATATTTTTCTTGGTTTGGTGAATTATTATCGGCAATTCATCTGTGACTATTCAAAAAAGGTGGCTCCACTCACTGACTTGATAAATAAGAACAAGCCGTGGGAGTGGGATGTCAAATGCGAGGAGGCATTTGAGGGCTTGGAGAAGACGGTCATGGAGGAACCGGTCTTGAGCTTGGAGGATCCGACCAAGACTTATGAGGTACACACCGATGCCTCAGACTTTGCTATTGGGGGTGTGCTCATGCAGGAAAGACATCCCATAGCTTTTGAGATCCGGAAGCTGAATGACACCGAGAGGAGGTACACGGTGCAAGAGAAGGAGATGACAGTCGTGGTACATTGTCTTCGGGCATGGAGACATTATCTCTTGGGGTCCAAGTTTGTGGTGAAGACTGATAACGTTGCCACAAGATACTTCCAAACCCAAAAGAAGCTAACTCTGAAGCAGGAAAGATGGCAGGAATTCTTGGCTGAGTTTGATTATTCTTTGGAGTACAAGCCAGGGACATCAAATGTGGTGGCCGATGCACTTAGCAGGAAGATGGTGTTTATCCACTTTTCATGTGTGGATGACGAGATCTTGGGTAGGATCAAGGAAGGCATGGCGCATGATCCTATAGCCAAGAACGTCTTGGATCTCGCGGCGGAGGTCAAGACAAGGAGATTTTGGGAGGAGGATGGCACTCTTCTTACCACAGGGAGGAGGATATATGTCCCAAAGTGGGGGAACCTGCGGAGGGATCTCATCAAGGAGTGTCATGACTCGAGATGGGCAGGACATCCAGGGAAGCACCGCACCAAGGCCTTGATAGAGGGAGTATATTATTGGCCAAGGATGGAGGACGATGTGGAGTCCTATGTGAAGACTTGTCTTGTGTGCCAACAAGACAAGGTGGACAATCAGTTTCCTGGAGGATTGTTGCAGCCATTGCCCATTGCAGAGAGGCCATGGGAGACAGTCACCATGGACTCCATCATTGCATTGCCAAAGTCCGAAGGGTATGGGAGCATCATCGTGGTGGTGGACAAGTTCTCGAAGTATGCCACTTTTATCCCCACTCCAGCAGATGTGACGGCAGAGCTCACCGCAAGGCTACTCTTCAAGCATGTGGTGAAGTATTGGGGGATACCACGACACATCATCAGTGACCAGGATCCACGCTTCACGGGTAAGTTGTGGACTGAGCTCTTCGGATTGTTGGGATCGAAGCTCCACTACTCTACGAGCTTTCACCCCCAGACGGATGGGCAGACGGAGAGGGTGAATGCCTTGTTAGAGCTCTACTTGAGGCACTTTGTGAGTGCCAATCAGCGAGATTGGGCCAAGTTGTTTGATGTGGCCCAATTCTCCTACAATTTGCAAAGGAGTGAGTCAACGGGGAAGATTCCATTTGAGGTGGTGACTAGACAACAACCCCTTACTCCTCACACAACAGTACTTGGGGAGAAGTACCAAGGAAGCATCCCAACCGCCAACACTATAGCCAAGGAGTGGCATGAGCAGGCCGACATGATGAGAACCCACTTGCACAAAGCTGCCAAGAGGATGAAGAAGTGGGCCGACAAAGGTATAAGGGATGTGAGCTTCCATCCAGGGGACAAGGTGATGGTGAAACTCTTGCCTCAGCAGCACAAAGCATTCAGAAGGGTTCACAAGGGCCTAATTCGGCGATATGAGGGACCATATGAGGTCATGCACTGAGTTGGGGAGGTATCATACCTCTTGGATTTTCCTCCCAAGTTGAAGATCCATCCAGTCTTCCATGTGAGTATGCTCAAGCCATATCATGAAGACGTGGAGGACCCGAGTAGAGGGGTGTCTACAAGGGCACCTACAGCGGTTGTCGAGTCATACGATAAGCAGGTGGATCTCATACTCGATGATCGGATAGTTCGGCGACGTGGAGTGCCACGAAGCAAGGAGTACTTGATCAAGTGGAAGGGCTTACCAGAGTGCGAGGCAACCTGGGAACCTGCAGACAACTTGTGGCAGTTCGTGTGGGCAATCGAGGAGTATCATCATGGACGCGCCGAGGACGTCGCCAGAATAGGTGGGGGAGGATGTCACGCCCCGCCAACTGGAGAGGAGACCTGGTGGTGAGGTTCTCTAGAATCCTCTAGAGTTCTCTACATCTCCACCAAGTTCTGGAATATTCCAGACTTCTCCGGAGTGTTGCGGAACACCCCTTGGGCCTTGAAAGGTCCAGAACATTCTAGGCCTCCATGGAAGGTTGTGTATCTCAACGGGTTCTAGAATTCTCCATGTATATTCTAGTAGAGTAGGCTAGAATACTCTAGAATCATGTGGAAGTGTACATATTCTAGAATGTTGTAGAATTTTCCACAAAGCCCTATATAAAGGGAGTGGCTCCTCATTTGTAAAGACACACATAAGTTGAGAGAATTTGAGAGATTCTTTGCACTTGTGTCTTGTGAGCTTGTCAAGCACTTCCCTTACGATCATTACTTCCATTGTGAGTGTCGAAAGGCTGAACTCGTCTAGGCTTTGTGAAAGGGAAGCTAGCTGGGTGCTGCACGAGAGCTTGGGAGAAAGCCAAGTCCCGTGACATGGCGCTGGCTTGGGCGGCGGAGGTCATCACGATGGGAGACTCATGCGCCGCGGAGACCATGGCGACGAAGGCAGTTGATCCAATCCCATCTGGCCTTTGGCCCAAGGGGCCACGCTTTATGACATCAAAGTAGTAGTGACGTGTTGTCTTGAGCCAGTCAATTCCGGCCCGGCGAAACAGACGTGTATGACGTACTATCGTTGCCATGAGCCCAACGTCCCGATATCGTACAGGGGTAGAAGGCTTGGGGATCACCTGAGCCTGGTTGGTGTAAGAGTACGAGGTGATTTCCCGCCGTCGCTTAGACCCGGAAATATGCCTTCCTCCGGTACCTGATACAACAAAGCACTCTCCCATATCGGGGGTCGTGGCCTCCAACCGATGGATTGGGAAGACATATGCGTCATCCAAACCTGCCCAGGGATCACTTGTGACAGCGGCAGGCTCGACCTCACCTGCCAGGATCTGCTTGTCCTTTCTCTTGTAATAGTCAGCGTTCAGGTAACGGGCTTCAAAAGAGGCAAACAGAGATGCATCTCCTTGGAGCACACCCACTCGACCCTTAAGGGAGTATTTGAGGCACTGATGGTATGATGAGGGAACCGCTGTGTGAAGCTGGAGCCACGGGCTGCCCATCAATGCATTGTAGGCAGTGTCCTGAGAGACAACCATGAATTTGGTATTGGAAATTAGGCCGCTGAACTGGGTCTTCAGACGAATCTTTCCGAGTGGGGTTTGCTCGGTCCTGTCATACCCCTAGATCCTAAGGTCGGAGTGATTTAAATCATCCTCAGATAACCCCAGTTTCTGTAGTGTCTGAGTTGGGATTAGGTTAATCCCGGAACTCATATCGACAAGACAGCGACGGACTTCCACGCCATTGAACTAGCCGGTGATGTATAGTGGGCGGATGTGCCCCTGTATGGGAAGGTCTTCATCTTCACCAAAAAACGAGATAACCGCCTGACATTCGGTGTCCTCCATCACCTCGGTGTGGAAGGCTTCTGCGGCCGCTACCTCCGTTTCAAACTGGAGGGGGCTCCTTAGAGCCTCGGCGAGTGCCTCACGCATTTCAGACGACAGGCGAAGGGCCTCAAGGATAAAAGTCTTGCCGGAATGCCGACCAGGTGCTTCAGAACATCATACTTTCGAGCCAAACGCGAGCTTATGCTTACAGGAGACCGCTCTGCGATCGGAGGCATAACGGGTCCCGCCGGTGGGACCGGTGACTGACTGGTACTAGGCACGTCTCGCCGTTCACTAGTAGAAGCCTAGGAGGTGGATGCCATGTTAGGATCGGAAGGCTGTAGCCGGCCGGCGGTAGGGAAGGGCTGGTTGCGACACGGACGAGGTGGTCCCGCCTGATCCAGCAGCACAAACGGTGGTGGAGGCGAACCTGTTGACACCGGGTGAGGGAGCCGCGTGTGCTGCTCTCTGTACCGGGCCTGCTTCCTAGTCTCGGTAGCGTGCACGGCCTGACTAGAGGTGACGACTGCCATGCCCCGGCGATTCACATAGCCACGGCTCTGCCGACATTGGCGACGGCTGGGGACATTGGGGGAGTCCACTTGGCGTTCCTCATTGTCGGGAGCCAAAAAGGGATTTACCAACTCTACAGTGTTAACCGAAGCGTACCCCGGGCTTTCACTCAAGGATTCATCCACTACCGGACGGGGTCTCGGAGGGATCCCCATTTCTGGGGGCATGAAATCGCCAAGCGTGTGGGAAGATGACGGCACTGGCAGGGTGCATTCTTTCTTCTTGTGCCGCCACCTGCTCTTCTGGGCAGAGGTAGGCTGGGATGATGATGCCAAAGCGGCGCTTGCAGACTCCGAGGGATCTGGCTGACTCAGGCAGGCACGAATGATGCCATGGGCACGGGTGACCGTCCTACGGGCCATCCAGTCATTATACTTCCGGGGCCCACGGTCGGAAACCTGTTCCCACTCATCCTCGTTGTCACTACTGCCATCTGTTCTCACGAAGACACCTGCCACCTGTGTCGGGGCTGGGCCCAACCTGACTATGTTGTTTTCAATCTAGTCTTGAAGCTAGTCCTTGAACACATAGAACTACTAGATGGTGTGTCCCAGGATCCGGTGATAAGGGCAGTAGTTAGGGTGATCAGTGAGACATGCCTCTTCTGGCTTCCGACACTCAGGCAGCTGCACGATCCTCTGCTCCAAGGCGCTACGGAAATAACCGGGGACCTGGGCCTCGCCAAACTAGTAAGTCTGATTCCTTCTATCTGGAAAGGGGGCTCTTGGGGGCTGACCATGACCAGGGGCCGGAAAAGAAGGCCGAGGAGGCGGAGCTGGATTATCTCGCCTGGGTGGCGGCGGTGCGTTACGCGGAGGCGCCTGCCGATTTTGAGGCGGTCGCTGCTGGGCCGGAGGCTGTGCCCGTGGGGGTGGACCCCTATGAGCCTGCTGAGATGGCCTTACTGGCAACAGTTCCAGCTGTCTGGGGGCCTCTATCTAGGCTACAGCAGCAGGCTTGGCCCTGGCGGCTCTCCTTGTAGGGATTACAGGAGGCAGCAGGCGTGCCTGACTAGCCTGTTGCAGGTCTTCTTCGAGGCGTTGAGCCTTGTCCGAGAAATCCAAGAACCCCCCAGGGTAATTCTGAGTGATCAGAGAAGGAACCAACTCTGCCTTGATGTTCCCTACACACATCGTCAGTAATTTCCCCTGAGTCAGCGGTATGTCAAGGGAGTATGTGAGCCCCTTCCACCGGGCGACGAAGTCCGCGACTCGCTCGTCAGGCCTTTGTTTTCACCTGAAGAGGTCTGCAATGTTCGTCTTCTGGGTTGTGGAACTGAACTGGTAGAGTAATTTTCGGAGAAGGTCCTCCCAGCTAGTCATAGATCCAACAGGGAGCTGGCTGTACCAGACGAATGCTGGTCCTTCTAGTGTCTAAACGAAGCAACGGAGCTTGGCAGCCTCTTACTGCGCCGGAGTCCCTAACATAGGCCCTCACCTCGAGTTGAAGTGGGCCAAGTGTTGTGGCAGGTCTTTGGTCCCGTTAAAGGGGGCGAAAGTGGGGTTCCCAAATCCTGGCGGGGCCAGCATATCATCCACCCATGCTGGGTATGGCTTGCCGTCCGGTGGGATTTCCACCTGACGAGTTTCCAGGGCCTCCAAGCGGGCGATGAGTACTTCCATTAGATCATCCGGATGTGGATTCCTGTCCTGACGGGGATCTCTAACCACAAGCGCATTGCCAGGCTCTCCAATCTGGTAGTCAAGCTCGGCAACTCGCGGGGCGGCTAGCGGAGCGACTCTCGGGGCAGCGGGAGGAAACCGAGCATGGTCCCCCAGGTGATTCCGCCACTTGGGAGGGTTCGGCGAGATGTATCGCGCCCTCTTTCTATGGGCACCGGCCTCCCCCCTGTCGGCGAACATGACATGGTTGCGGTTTCCCAGGGTAATCTCGACAAGGGGTAGGTGCTCCTGCCCCTGCTGTCCTGACCTGGGATTACCATAGTCAGGCCACCGCTCTGCAAAGCATTCGGCCAAGAGCTCATCAACCAGCCTCTTTTGCTCAGCAAGCTATTGGCGTAACGTGGCCTTCTCGGGATCTTCCTCTGCCTTCTGCACCGAGGCAGATGGGTCGGCGGGCTTAATAGACCCGACGGGCTCTTTACCCTTACCGATGTTTCGGCTCAGTGTCAGTGCCTCCGTGGGTACATGAAGACCTAGGAGGCTCCTCTAGTGGAGAGTGATCCTCCCAGATGGGTCCAGTGGCGGCTTATCCTCAGGGGGTGAGTCCCCATCGAGGAGTTCCACACCGTTTCCCTCATCTGAAAGGTCATCCATGTTGACCGCCACTGCCTTTGGTGACATTCCCTCAGGGCCGCCCAGTGAATTGGGCTATCGGCGGATCACACAGAAAATAAGGGCAGCGTACTGCCCCCATCCGTGGACGTGCGCATGGGGGGTGTCTTCCTCAATAACTTTGCGGAGTACTTGAAAACTCTGGACGCATTGTTGCTGGAGGGCCCTGTGGTGGCCTAATGACTCGGGCTGCCGAACCGTAGGGAGCGCTACTAGGTCGACCCGACAACACTGCTCACCGATATCCTCGAGATGCGCTTGGATCCCAGGATAAGATGCTAAATGATGGAGAAGGTGGGAGTGAGTCACTCGAAGAGTCTGGCGGAATCATTCAAACTCTCCCGGGGTGAGTGCCTCTGGCACATCAAAATCTGGTTCTGTGACCGGCCAAAACTTCTCAGGGAAGTGGCCTGCTACAAGAACGGTCCAAAGCTCCATGACCCTGATTCGGGGTCCGGACCTTGCTTCCTCTGCTCGTTCACCGAGGATGGTCGGGGAACTGGCAATGGCGCCGAGGCAGGCCGCCGGGCTGGTGAGCTGGCCGGCAGGGAATCGCTGATCCCCGAGTCTTCCTCCAAGGGCTTCAGTGCCTTGGCCGCCACATCGCGATAGGATGGGCCAGTGAATGGGCCTCCTGTTAGAGCATCGGTGCTCGCCGAGGGTGTGTCGTCTTGCGACTCTTCCGTCGGTCCCCAGAAAAGTTCCCCTCCCTCCCTGACAAGGGCGGAAGGTGCTTCTGGGGAGGCCAGTTGAAACCGCGGGTTTGACCCCTGGGGGTACGCCAAGTCCTCATCCTCCTGGATATACCTTCAGAGGGAGGAGGGAATCATACGGATCTCGCATTCGGGGAGTACGAGACTGACGCGTCGTGTCCCCATTCCTGCCCTCAACTCGAAGGGTTGGGGAGAAGGTTCCATCGTCGAGTCGTACTCCACCTCATAATCCGAGAAACGGACTGGTCTAATTTCTGTCCAGACTCCCCTGACATTCCTCTTACGGCGACGAAGCCCGACCTTCCTTCCCCCGGGTGGCTCCTCAGGGTAAGGATGATTTCTGTCAAGGGGTCCCCTGGTCGCAACAGAACTGGGGAAGAGGGGACTGAAGGCCGGGGTGCGAGAAGCACCGGGACAGATGTCGAAAGAGACATGGGGAGGACCTCCATGTGAGTGAGAGACTGGATACACAACGGCTCCATACTCGTGGCCGGCAATAGGGGGAGTGACCTCATACCCAATGCAGTGGGTGCTGGAAAGAGTCATACCCGGAGCATAGCCGTCGTGAAGAAGCCTTCGGCTTTCCAGGTCAGTGGCATGGAATGAGCGTTCATGATGGGTGGCACTACCGCGGATTGGTCCGTGGTGGTCATTACCAGTGACCGCGACCGGGAGATTCGACCCAACTTGCCTGTAGGTCGTTCGGGGTTTCGATCCCAGTCGGGCACGTGGCTGCCCCTGCTCAACGTGTGCGGGGATCTGGTAGGAGGCGTCAGCAGTGGCTCAGGCCGCAGTGGATGCTGGGATTGGTGCCTCAGGATAGGAATTCTCTTCCGCTCGCACCTGATGCTAGTGTCGGGTCGGGTGGGTTGGAGCCGGTGGTGCGGGCATAGAGATTGCCTGGTCCTCGGCCTGGGGAGCCGGGCGATGATGTCGACGCATCCTGGCAGGGGTTCTTGCCATTAACCCCTGGGACGGGTCTCCGATCGGGCGGACCCGGACATCCCCCACCTCACTGGCATAGGGGAGGGATGTGTTAAGGCGCTCCAAGGATAGGCTCCCGAAATGGTTGAACGTCAGAGTGGGGAGCGGCGGCTCCCTGCGCGGCCCTCGGGGGCGGCGACGATAGTGGGGCACAACCGCCTCTAGATCCAAACGGGCCAGGCCCCTAGTTGGGATGATCCCTTCCTCGTCGTACCTACGAACCAAGTCATGGATCACCCTTCGCTGGATGATTTCTGATGGGGAGAGGGGGCGTGAGCGCCCGACAGTCGCGACAATCGGAGCTGGAGCAACTGTGGAAAAGATGGGAGCGCGTGGGGTAGCCGCGTCGGTACTGCCCCTACCCCTGCGCCGATGGGCAGGTGGCGATCGAGCTCCAAATGCAGTGATCTGATTCATGGAAGCAGGGAGATGTACCCATTAGTTCTAACAGGAAAAGAAATCAACAACCAATAGCCCAACGTCGTTCCGTCTTCCGTGGTCGACGAGAGGGATCCACGCTGACGACGTCGCGGAACGGAGTGCACAACATCCGAACTGCCTTGACCCCTGGCGGGTTTCACGTCCCGGTGATAGGTACCCGGACCTAGTGACATGTTGATCTTCCGACATCCTGAACGCTACCTGTCCCAGTATTGAGGAGAAGAGCTTCACGTCGGGTTCACCATTTTCTGTTTCTGACGCTTTTATGTCGGGGCGCGCGCGTGCATCCGTCACGCATGGGAGGACGCGTAGCTCGCAGCCCCGCATTCCCGCTTTCCAAAGGCGGGCGGCATCCGATCCTTCTTCAGGGACGTCTGCTCCTTGATCGAAACCGGGATGATGGGATGCTGGTTCTTCCTTCCGTGGATTCCTCCTCGGAGCTCGTCACCTAATCTGGGTCTCCCTCATAGATTTAAGACGGGTTCGTGAAGCTCATTCCCGGTGCCATATCTACATGGACTCTAGTTAATTATGCTGCTTCCGTTAAGACGCTCCAAGGGTTCTTGTCGGGGCAGCAACCTTCGGTGAGGAGAAAGGTCACCTTGGGATGTTGTTGGCACGTCTTGATGCTGGGGATCAGCATGTCTGTCTTTTGACCCTTATCACGGGGCTTCTCGAGGGCATGGAAGCTCGAGGCATCCCACATCAAATGCGGGGAATGTGTACCATCTGAGGTTTTCCTCAGCTTCCCATGTTTAACATGGGGTATGCCGTGAGTTTAATGTCTTGAGGAGATGGATCGGACTGATCGAAACACTGAGAGTGGATCAGATTGAAGGACCCCCTAGGGGGAACACCGATGTTGGGGCCAGCATGTGGACAGCTTCCCGGATACTATGGAGTGGGGTGGAGTGGAATGATCTCACCAGGATGTGGAGGCCCGGGGAAGGATTAGGATGGATGATGGAGTGAGGCATGGGGCTTATGTCCTGAGACGGCCCAAGAGGGGGAATACAGTTTAACGTCATGCGGGACGAGGGCATACAGTTTAACGTCATGCGGGACAAGGAATTTGGGGCTTACGCACTGAGGTGGCCCATGGTGGGTATGGGGCTTACGCTCTGAGGTGGCCTATGGTGGGTATGGAACCAACATAGAGAGGTCGGAACAACCGGGTGGTGGGCTTGAACCTTGTGGAGGCTTCCTACGTACCATGCGTTAGCACAGATCAAAGTCCACGTAGTTCGCTGGCATGGAGATTACGCACTGAGGCGGCCCATAGTAGGATGTCATGGTCGATTCACGCTCTAAGCCCACGTGAGTCATGCTTGGTGTGGGAAACAAGAGGCAGCAGGGACTAGACGATCACTGTAACACCCCGAGATTTTATGAAAAATATTCTTTTCATTAATGTCTTGTGTTGTACGCTACACCAAAAGGAGCTTGCACAACACACATCCTTGACTTGCCTTTCATTACACACAATCGTGACCTTCCTCAATAGTGTGTGTAGTACGCAATACCGAGTTCCACTAAACAACGATATGCTATTAAATTATTATTAAAACTAGTCGTTATGAATAGTAATAACCACTTTTTGAAATTTTGTAAATTTTATTTTTCAAAATGGACTTCATTTTTGGATTCGGAGTATCGAATTTAGCCTAAGGTGAAATTTTGGTACTTTTTGGATAACTTTCATATTCTCATGAATAGTGAAAATTACTAAATTTTAATTAAAAACAACTTTTTTAATCGAAATAATTAATAGTGATAAATTATTAATTTGAGTGGTTTTAAAGTATATTTAGAATATATTTTTACAATTTAATACAATGTTGGTCATTGGATGTAATTTCACATTTAAACCAGTTATAAATAAGTGTCAATCTTTTGATAGTTATTATCTCTTAAAAACACGTCATTTGTTTTGACGACGGGAATTAATTTTTAAATTAGTTAATGTAACTGATATGTTTTTAATTTTGTAAAATAGACATCATTTTTGAATTCATAATATCAAATATATCTTAGGCCTAATTTTTGGTATTTTTCTGGAAACTTTCATTTTTTGATGAATAGTGAAACCACTAAGTGGTAGTTAAAAAATGAATTTTTCATAAAACTTAATTTTACCTCTTCTGTGAGTGGAATTTCAAAAATCCGAGAGACACGGTTAATATCAGTAATTAAAATTTGGTTCAATGAGATGAAAATAATTTTTGGTGAATAGTAACTTTTTACTTTTTTTACCACGGTTAAAAGTAAATAGGGTAATTAAGGGTAAAAATGATATTACTATTACCCTAACACATGTCCTAATTCTATTAGACAAGTGTAATTCGACCAAAAACAACCTTAGTAATAAAATATGACCATTTAGGCCCACTTGGATTAGATTAGGACATTTATTATTAATTTATTTAAAGAAGGGTTAAAATAGTTAAAATCAAAGTTTAATAAGTAAATCATTTTTAATATGGGGTTATACATAAGGTAAATTAGACTATAAATATTCATTAGAAAACTAAAAAGATTTCCTACATAATGATATTTTATTTTTAATTTTTAGACATTAAATAATTTAATTTATTTATGACACAACGATGATGCGGTAATTATCTTATTAATGAAATATTGACAAAATTGATGTTATAAATACCCAAATAAATGTAATTTGAGACTTTTTATAACTTACATTAATTTTCTAGGTTAATATGACATGTTATTATTGATATAAGTAACTTGGTTCTAACTTATCATTCTGTTATGAATTTCATAAAAATCATGTACCAAATAGTGTCAAAATTGACATAAATTAGTTTTTAAAACAAATATTATATTATTAATTGTTATTTAATTTCTAAAAATCTAAGGTTCGGACAAATAACTTAGATAAGTATATATATATATTAATACTAAACAACTTGGGGTTCTTTTGTCTTGATATAGTAAGTTTATTAACCTTATAGTGTAAGAAAACAAGAAGACACGGTAAAAGTTAAATTATCTAACTTAAAGTTAAATCTAAATGATAAGGTTAAAATTGATACCTAAACTTGTATAAATTCTATTGGATGAGAGTATTTAGACCCATACCCACCTTAGCTTCGAAATATATCAATTTGGAGCTATTTAAAACCGAACTTAACTTTATAATAAAATAATATTTTTAGTTATTCCAAAGGTGCCCCTCTCCTCCCTTATAAAAGGGCACCTCCTCCCTCTCCTCCTCACACCAATTTGAGCATTCAAGCTCGGCCAACCCCTGTCAAAATCTCTTATACACTTCCCTAGTATCATCCTAGAGGTACTTGTCTTCTTCAAAGACCATCCTTAGTTCTTTAAGTGGAGGTTAAGAAAAGGCGCGTCAAAAAGAGGTAATATCCATTACCGATCTTTTTCAATTTATTTCTTCTTCAACTTCTTATTCTTTGGTTGTTTCATGATAAAGTAATAACATAAGTATTTCTTATATACTGATATGTTATTATAAATATGAAACAACTCTAATTAACCTTTTATACATCCTACGGAAAAAGGAAATCACCACGCGTGCGTACGTACGGAATACCGTCTCCACGCCGTGGTGTAATCTATTTTCCGCCACCACCTTAATTGGATAGGTATAATGGTGTAATGAGTAATTATATATGATTATTATAAATTTATATTGATACTGAAATAGTATACATACACTTCAACACAAGTTCACGATCATGAGAACGATATCATCGCTCGTGCGTACGTACGGACTACCGTCTCCACGACGCGATGAGATTCATTCTCCATGTTAACCATTTAAGAATGATTATAAAGTATATATAAGAAATAATAATGAAATATATGACATTATAAAGCTACTGGATTTATGTATATATGTATGTCATCTACTTACTTCCATTCAAGACAATAAGGAAAGGAAAACAGCGTTCATGCGTACGTACGGACTACCGTCTCCATGAACAGTGTGTTTCATTTCATTTATCTATCTATTATATATATATATATACTGAATATATATGATATATAAATCATGTTTTATATTCTGGAAGTAAGTAAATCATGATATAAGTAATAATAATTTCAAGAACAACAAGTCCAAACACCTACGATAAATGAAACGATTTTACCCAAAACGCTTCTTTAACATGGAATTTACAAAAGAACGGGTAATATAAAGTCATAAGTGAACCATATATGATATCATAACAATTAATATGATTCTTTAATAAGTTAATGACATTATTTAAATCATTATACAGGAGGTTCGGACACTTACGAAGCAAATCAGACCTAAGGTAAGGGAAAATATCATAATCTCATTTTTATCCGAGATTGTTTATACTTTGGCATTTACTGGGGTGTATTTTATCATCAAAATCCAGGTTTCCTCAATATGTAATATTATTTTCATCCACCTACAATTGTTTAAATCCAATTTTACCCTTCGGTGAGTTTTTAGTAAAGGATATGAAAGGAATCTTTTGTCGTTTTTCGTACGAGGTACTTTTTGACTTTTCCAACAAAAGTACGAGAAGAATGTTTTCTTTTAACTTATACGACATGAATGGATTTTTAAAACATTATTTCCAAAAATATTCCTTTACAAGTTTTCAAGTTTATTTTTAATCAACTTCTATTAGTTTAAAATTGTATGACATGTTAAGAAAGGAAAAGTGTTTTTGAAGTAGAAAGGATATTTTCCTCAAGAATGAAGTTCAAGTGTTTTATCAAAATTATTTTCCATATAAGATAATAAAGGTTTATGTTGTTATCACTATTATTAAATTTATTTGATTATGTTGTGATGGAATTATTTTTATGAATTCCTTTATCGTATATTAATTGTTTTATGATGTCATGATGTTTAAGATTCCCATTTTTATTACATGGGTTATGCAATGATGTATGGTTTATAATTTTGTGGCACACATAAGAATGGTATCATTATGAGATGGGTGGGACCTATATCTCCCTCCAATTAATTGGGTAAAGATTTTATATCTCATGAGATAGACATGGCTGGAACGGTAGGTTATACTGGTTCAGTGAAACAGGACTGAAACGAGGAATGAACTTGGTTCAGAAAGGGACTTTGTCCACTAAGATAGTCTTGGAAATGAGTCTTGACTAACAATAAATGATTCTCTATGATTATGTGTGTATGCCACAAAGTTTCATGTTTTAAGTTATGATTATTGGGATTACATTTCACTACTATGATTTATCCCATGTTATGAAATTATGATCTCTTTTGCAGGTTAATATTTCCAAAAGATATGTTCTTATAAATATTACGTGATTGATATTTCTTTTGTTTACCCTTACTAAGAATTTGATCTCACCTTTTTATGTTTTCTTTTCCCCAGGAAATAAATAAAGGATTTAGGTTTAGAAAAAAAAAGAATATCTTTATGGGAGATGTTGAAGATCTTTCACCACGATTAGAAGTTTATATTCCGAGTTTCCAAAGACACTAAACTATTACGGTCCTTGTGTGTGTTTTTTTGTTATGTACTAAGTATTCCGCAAAAGTAATGTAATGTCCATGTACGTCAGGCTTCAGGTCTCTATAGTTGGTATCAGAGGAAAAGTTTAGTCAACCTTTGGAAACTAGGATGCAAAAACGTTAGTGAGATCCCTAGAGATATTTCTAAGGTATGTCTAGGTATGTCCCTAAGGATAAGTATACGTATAGGATATAGTCCTATAACTATGGTAACAATATTAGATTAAACCAAAGATGTTATATATTGAAGTTACTCCCCCTTTATTATGATTTTTGCCTCTCACACTATTCTTTTTGGGTTTTAGAAAATGGCTGGAAACAAGATGATTCATGATAATGGAGGATATGATGGACAATGGAATGATATTATTCATGAGAAACCAAATGAAATGGGATTTGGAAGTCCAAACATCATTATTATGCCGAATCAGCAATCTCATAATATGATTAATAAAGTAAAATTTGGTAAGTTTCCTGACTCGGCTAATAAGAGAAAGATGGGGTTTCATGATGATCATAGAGGAAAGAAAGTTCAATTTCCCCTATGTAAATCATGTGGGAAGAGGAATCAAGGAGAATGTTTCAAAGGAACTGGAAGATTCTTTGGGTGTGGAAAAGAAGGACACAAATCCAGTAAGTGCAAAGGAAAAGGTTCAGTTAACACCAGGGATGAGGATAATTGTATTGCTATGACATCAACAATGGTTAAATGTTTTAAATGTGGAATGTACGGGCATTATGCAAACCAATGCCCTAAGGGAAATACTCATGAAGAGAATCAGTATGGTCATATGGGTAGTATTTATGTTGATGATGATGAAGATACTACAAATGATATGTGAGATGAAAGAATTGTTGAAGCTCGGTCAATGGTTTAAGAATGTAGTGGAATGATTACATGTTTATCATGTGTAATGTTGTATAAGTAATCTCATGGTACTATGGAATAAAGAGACATCTAAGGATTGTTACACTGTTTTTTTTTCTTGAGTTTTGAAAGTGTATGATTAATGGTACCAGTATCCATGAAAGGTTATTCAGATATTTTTGGAATGTAGATGATATGCGCATAATGAAGGGATAAGGATAAAATTAAATGTTTGATAGTATTCATGAGCTCATGGCTGATATAAGGAGAAGGTTATATCATGGTTTGAGTATATAGAATATTTGGATTTTGGTATGTGGAAAGAGTTAACTTTTGACAGCATTCATGTTTTCACTAAGGTTTAATGGGTATTCATTTTTCAAGAGAATACATGATTAAGGCCTTCAAATGTTTGGAATGTGACCAACAAGACATATCTTATGATATATGGGGATCAACGATGGTATTAAATCTCTGGTAATCGTTTTCACTATATTATGAGAGTGGACTGCAGTATTATGGATAAGCCTAAAGACTGGAATGGATTATGTTGGACATAAGTTAGTATTGTTTAAGGATAGAAGTTTTTTCGATATTATTGATGGGATGTTATAGTAATATAGTTTTAGAAAAAGGACAACCTGTAGGACGGGCGACAGCCCATCGCGTCGGACAAGGCTGTGGGAATCGAACCCACAACCGAAGTGCGACTGGCCTTTATCGCTTACCACTGGCCTACAGGAAGTCCATGTTTAGTAGAAACTAGTTTTATTATATTAAGTAGTATGATATATGAAGTATAAGTCCATTTTAGGAACAATATATGATTAATCTCACTATAGATGGACTTATGTATTTTTTGATAACTTTTCTAACCTTTTGTTTGAGACAGATGGAATGACCCATCATTCTATCACATGATCTACTATCACATCACGAATGACAAATTCAACTTCATTTATTTAAGAGATGAAGTGGAAATTGTCCAAATAACGACCAACGGTGAGACTATACCGAAATCACGAAAGTATTTCTTCTAATTCCAATTTCATCAACTTTAAGGAAACGATCTTGAAAACCAAAAATGTTGTCCTAGTGCTCTTATATCTGATGAATCATATGGTGCCTTATATCGTCACAAATTTATGGCTTTGTGATTGCTGGCTTTTCCATAGCCATGTTCTCTACCACTCTCCATCAAAACATGATGGTTAGATTTCTCTTCCATATCCATATTTTCACCTATGTGGAAACCCAGTGATTAGTTTATTTGGGTAACCGTTACGTATCATACTTTTGTTTTTAAAGATTGGTTTTGGTATTCCTTTTTACGATGTGGGTTTCTATCAAACAAACTTTCGAATAGTAAACCATTTATAACCCCGACGAATTTCGAGGGCGAAATTCCTTTTAAGGGGGGTAGAATGTAACATCCCGAGATTTTATGAAAAATATTCTTTTCATTAATGTCTTGTGTTGTACGCTACACCAAAAGGAGCTTGCACAACACGCATCCTTGACTTGACTTGCATTACACGCAATCGCGACCTTCCTCGATAGCGTGTGTAGTACGCAATACCGAGTTCCACTAAACAACGATATGCTATTAAATTATTATTAAAACTAGCCGTTATGAATAGTAATAACCACTTTTTGAAATTTTGTAAATTTTATTTTTCAAAATGGACTTCATTTTTGGATTCGCAGTATCGAATTTAGCCTAAGGTGAAATTTTGGTACTTTTCGGATAACTTTCATATTCTAATGAATAGTGAAAATTAGTAAATTTTAATTAAAAACAACTTTTTTAATCGAAATAATTAATAGTGATAAATTATTAATTTGAGTGGTTTTAAAGTATATTTAGAATATATTTTTACAATTTAATACAATGTTGGTGATTGGATGTAATTTCACATTTAAACCAGTTATAAACAAGTGTCAATCTTTTGATAGTTATTATCTCTTAAAAACACACCATTTGTTTTGACGACGGGAATTAATTTTTAAATTAGTTAAAGTAACTGATATGTTTTGAATTTGGTAAAATAGATATCATTTTTGAATTCATAATATCAAATATATCTTAGGCCTAATTTTTGGTATTTTTCTGGAAACTTTCATTTTTTGATGAATAGTGAAACCACTAAGTGGTAGTTAAAAAAAATAAATTTTTCATAAAACTTAATTTTACCGCTTCTGTGAGTGGAATTTCAAAAATCCGAGAGACATGGTTAATTTCAGTAAGTAAAATGTGGTTCAATGAGATGAAAATAATTTTTGGTGAATAGTAACTTTTTACTTTTTTTATCATGGTTAAAAGTAAATAGGGTAATTAAGGGTAAAAATGATATTAATATTACCCTAACACATGTCCTAATTCTATTGGACAAGTTTAATTCGACCAAAAACAACCTTAGGAATAAAATATGACCATTTAGGCCCACTTGGATTAGATTAGGACATTTATTATTAATTTATTTAAAGAAGGGTTAAAATAGTTAACATCAAAGTTTAATAAGTAAATCATTTTTAATATGGGGTTATACATAAGATAAATTCGACTATAAATATTCATTAGAAATATAAAAATATTTCCTACATAATTATATTTTATTTGTAATTTTTAGACATTAAATAATTTAATTTATTTATGACACAACGATGATGCGATAATTATCTTATTAATGAAATATTGACATAATTGATGTTATAAATACCCAAATAAATGTAATTTGAGACTTTTTATGACTTACATTAATTTTCTAGGTTAATATGACATGTTATTGTTGATATAAGTAACTTGGTTCGAACTTATCATTCTTTTATGAATTTCATAAAAATCATGTACCAAATAGTGTCAAAATTGACATAAATTAGTTTTTAAAACAAATATTATATTATTAATTGTTATTTAATTCCTAAAAATATAAGGTTCTGGCAAATAACTTAGATAAGGATAGATATATTAATACTAAACAACTTGGGGTTCATTTGGCTTGATATAGTAAGTTTATAACCTTATAGTGTAAGAAAACAAGAAGACACGGTAAAAGTTAAATTATCTAACTTAAAGTTAAATCTAAATGATAAGGTTAAAATTGATACCTAAACTTGTCTAAATTATATTGGATGAGAGTATTTAGACCCATCCCCACCTTAGCTTCTAAATATATCAATTTTTAGCTATTTAAAACCGAACTTGACTTTATAATAAAATAATATTTGTAGTTATTCCAAAGGTGCCCCTCTCCTCCCTTATAAAAGGGCACCTCCTCCCTCTCCTCCTCACACCAATTTGAGCATTCCATCTCGGCCAACCCCTGCCAAAATATCTTCTCCACTTCCCTAGTATCATCCTAGAGGTCCTGGTCTTCTTCAAAGATCATCCTTAGTTCTTTAAGTGGAGGTTAAGAAAAGGCGCGTCAAAAAGAGGTAATATCCATTACCGATCTTTTTCAATTTCTTTCTTCTCCAACTTCTTCTTATTTGGTTGTTTCATGATAAAGTAATAACATAATTATTTCTTATATACTGATATGTTATTGTAAATATGAAACAACTCTAATTAACCTTCTATCCATCCTACGGAAAAAGGAAATCACCGCGCGTGCGTACGTACGGAATACCGTCTCCACGCCGTGGTGTAATCTATTTTCCGCCACCACATTAATTGGATGGGTATAATGGTGTAATGAGTAACTATATATGATTATTATAAAGTGATATTGATACTGAAATAGTATACATACACTTCAACACAAGTTCACGATCATGATAATGATATCATCGCTCGTGCGTACGTACGGACTACCGTCTCCACAATGCGATGAGATTCATTCTCCATGTTAACCATTTAAGAATGATTATAAAGTATATATAAGCAATAATAATGAAATACATGACATTATAAAGCTACTGGATTTATGTATATATGTATTTCATCTACTTACTTCCATTCAAGACAATAAGGAAAGGAAAACAACGTTCATGCGTACGTACGGACTACCGTCTCCATGAACGGTGTGTTTCATTTCATTTATCTATCTATTATATATATATATATATACTGAATATATATGATATATAAATCATGTTTTATATTCTAGAAGTAAGTAAATCATGATATAAGTAATAATAATGTCAAGAACAACAAGTCCAAACACCTACGATAAATGAAATGATTTTACCCAAAACGCTTCTTTAACATGGAAATTACAAAAGAACGGGTAATATAAAGTCATAATTGAACCATATATGATATAATAACAATGAATATGATTCTGTAATAAGTTAATGACATTATTTAAATCATTATACAGGAGGTTCGTACACTTACGAAGCAAATCGGACCTAAGGTAAGGGAAAATATCACAATCTCATTTTTACCCGAGATTGTTTATACTTTGGCATTTACTGGGGTGTATTTAACATAAAAATCCAGGTTTCCTCAATATGTAATATTATTTCCATCCACCTACAATTTTTTAAATCCAATTTTACCCTTCCGTGAGTTTTTAGTAAAGGATATGAAAGGAATCTTTTGTCATTTTTCGTACGAGGTACTTTTTGACTTTTCCAACAAAAGTACGAGAAGAATGTTTTCTTTTAACTTATACGACATGAATGGATTTTTTAAAACATTATTTCCAAAAAGATTCCTTTACAAGTTTTCAAGTTTATTTTTAATCAACTTGTTTTAGTTTAAAATTTTATGACATGTTAAGAAAGGAAAAGTGTTTTTGAAGTATAAAGGATATTTTCCTCAAGAATGAAGTTCAAGTGTTTTATCAAAATTATTTTCCATCTAAGATAATAAAGGGTTCTGTTTTAATCCCTATTATTACATTGATTTGATTATGTTGTGATGGAATTATTTTTATGAATTCCTTTATCGTATATGAATTGTTTTATGATGTCATGATGTTTAAGATTCCCATTTTTATTACATGGGTTATGCAATGATGTATGGTTTATGATTTTGTGGCACACATAAGAATGGTATCATTATGAGATGGGTGGGACCTATATCTCCCTCCAATGCATTGGGTAAAGATTTTATATCTCATGAGATAGACATGGCTGGAACGGTAGGTTATACTGGTTCAGTGAAACAGGACTGAAATGAGGAATGAACTCGG
Organism: Viscum album; assembly: GCA_963277665.1. Lineage (NCBI taxonomy): Eukaryota > Viridiplantae > Streptophyta > Magnoliopsida > Santalales > Viscaceae > Viscum > Viscum album. Next base: position 74,788,174 of record OY728134.1, on the reverse strand, counting down.
TTCAGAAAGGGACTTTTTCCACTAAGATAGTCTTGTAAATGAGTCTTGACTAACAAGAAATGATTCTCTATGATTATGTGTGTATTCCACAAAGTTTCATGTTTTAAGTTATGATTATTGGGATTACATTTCACTACTATGATTTATCCCATGTTATGAAATTATGATCTCTTTTGCAGGTTAAGATTTCCAAAAGATATGTTCTTATGAATATGACGTGATTGATATTTCTTTTCTTTACCCTTACTGAGCATTTGATCTCACCCTTTTATGTTTTATTTTCCCCAGGACATAAATAAAGGATTTAGGTTTAGAAAAAAAAAAGATCTTTATGGGAGATGTTGAAGATTTTTCACCACGATTAGAAGTTTATATTCCGAGTTTCCAAAGACACTAAACTATTACGGTCCTTGTGTGTGTGTTTTTGTTATGTACTAAGTATTCCGAAAAAGTAATGTAATTTCCATGTACGTCAGGCTTCGGGTCTCTACAATCACGTCGCGAAGGGTGCGTCCGTGAGAAGCGGAATGGGGCTTACGCGTGGTTAGCGGCCCAAAGAGGAAACAGGGGCTTACGCGTGGTTAGCGGCCCTAGGTGCCGGGGCTTACTCTAGGGTGGAGGCCCATGGTGCGACAAAGCACAATGGGAAAGGGGCTCCACTGTCCTTGGCAGGGGGGAAGTACGGAGATGCACAGGTGCAACCTTCCGTAAGAGAGGCTAGGGGCTTACACTCTGAGGAAGCCCTTCCCCTGCGGAAAAACGCTGCTCCAACAAGGAGAATCTCATTCCATGCGAGGAAGAGTCCATTCCCATGGAGACGAGAGGCATAAAAAAATGTCCGAGCTGGGGGGGACCCTGTGTGTGAAGCACGGGGTCGGACCACAGTTTAACGTCATGTGTTAAGGACAAGGTGCTTAGTAGTTTAACGTCCTGCAGCTTGGATGAGGTGGGTTTGCTCCACACCCCTAGGGTTTACATGCCCAACTCCCTCTACCCCTTGTGGGAGGGAAGGCATTGGCAAGGACGTGGTGAAGGGGGGCCACAGGTCGAACCACCGGAGGGTCCACGTTAGCGTGGCTATGGGAAGAAGCAATAGCCGTTAGTGTGCCTATGCAGAGAAGCATAAGGCAAAGCAACGCAACGGGAAACACTGCCTAAGGGACCTTGAGGTTACTTCGCATGAGCCTGGAAGGTCATACGGGAAAGCAACTCATGGCGTGCATGCCCGGCAGGGGAGACATCAGGTGCCGGTGCGGAAAGGCAGCCAAGGGGTGTCAAGGTGAAGGGTCCTGGGTTTTGCACGCAAGGAGAAGGTTTGTGCGCAAAACACCGGGATGGCGCGCAATTGGAGCCAGGGAATTACGCACGGAGAGGGAATGGCGCGCAGGGTATTGCACGCACGGAAGGGAATTGCGCATAGTGGCCACGGATTGCGCGCATGGGAGGAACCCAGAGGAGGGGGCAAATTCCCTTAAGCCGGTGGAGTTGCACGCAAGGGCGAACCCCGGGGCAAAGTTGTGCGAAAAAAGAGATTACCTGGAAGTCATATTGCGCGCAGGGGGGAGTCGAATTGCGCGCCTGAGAGCATATCTGAATTCCTCAACCCCCAAACCGTTGGGGGTCGCCTTCTATTTATAGGACCCAGCCGGCGTGGAATCCAGGCGGTGCGCGCAATCTTCCACTCCGGGAGCCATCGGTGCGCAAAAAATCGCCGCGCAGAACTGGGGCGTGCAAATATTGCACGCCTCATCGGCTCGATTACGCGAATCCCAGGGATACTTCACGTGCACAACATTTTTTCGCGCGGATCCTCCTTTATTTCGCGCAACACTTACCGGGCCTCCGAATTGGGCCTCTGACTCCGAATATGACTTCCCTTCGTCACTTCAAAACTTCCTCTGGGAGTTACAGACTTTTTTGGCGTCTACAGGATAATAACCCAATCATTTGTTATCAAAGAGATTCACATTAGGTTCACCATTTTTTTTGCGTATAGTGTACAAACAAAATGACCTGATGGATAATAACCCAATCATTTTTTATTGGAGAAATTCATGTCAGGTTTACCATTTTTGTTTGTGTTTAGTGTTCAAATAAAATAGATTGATATATAATAACCCAATCATTTATTATTGTAGAGATTCACATCAGGTTCTCCATTTATATTTGTGTATAGTTTTTAAAACAAAATGGTCTGATGGATAATAGCCCAGTCATTTGTTATTGGAGAGATTCACATTGGGTTCACCATTTCTATTTTCATATAGTGTTCAAAACAAAAGGGACCACCGGATAATAACCCAATCATTTTTTATTGGAGAGATTCATGTTAGGTTCACTATTTATGTTTGTGTATAGTATTTCAAACAAAATGGACCAACAGATAATAACCCAATCATTTATTATTTGAGAGATTCACATCGGATTCACCATTTCTATTTGTGTACAGTGTGTAAACAAAATGGACTGATGAATAATAACACAATCATTTTTTATTGGAGAGATTCGTGTTGGGTTCACCGTTTCTTTTTTGATGGGAAATAGATGATCGAGGAACCCTCGCTGAGGTGGATTTGGTTTGGCCCGATGGTTGACTGTGGGGGGTTTGATTTCTTACACAATAATTAACATAATTTCACCATTTTCATTATTAAAAAAACTCTCATTGGTTCCTCATCCATAATTGGGTACAAACCTACTTTCCAAAGGCAGATGGTCACTTGGGGTTTCAGACCCAATGATGCTTAGGGACTCACATTGGTCAAGAGGATGGGAGGTTAGGCTCATCACACCCTTTTGGGGGGAATTTTTTCCTACTTCGAGACTCTCTTATAGATTTAAGATATGTTCGTTAATCTATTCCTAATGTTGGTATGGGACTGATTACCCTTACAAAATGATTATAGGTTAATTCTCTTTATATACAAAAGAAAGGGGATCTCATTAATTAATATAGTAAAGGGGATCTTATTAGTGAATAGAGGAAATGGGATATCATTAGTGAATACATCTATTTGTATCTGAGGTTCTTCATCCATTTTCGAGTAATGGATAAATACTTTATTTGTTGAAGCCATATAACCAGGTACTTTAGGATTTACTACCAAGAAGGGTGATAGTTAATATTTCAAGGAGAGTATTGATCCATTATAATACATCCAAAAAATCCTAGTTATTATAGTAATCAAAACCCACATAGTTTATTAAACCCATGCAGATTAACTTCATGCAGAGAGGATATGTGTGTGGGCATTTAGGCACCATATGTTTGAGCTTGATCTTTGGGGATACATCTTGCATATACTGGTTATAGTAGGAATCAGAGTTATCGTAGTTTGATCACACCCTTGGGACTATCCCCAAGGTAGATTCCCATATGTGTAGGGGTGTTTATATCATGTCGCTCATCGGGGCTTGCATAATGGGATTGCCTTGGATGGTGGAGATTCATGATTCCAATGAGGTGCTCATTGTGACTCTCTAAGCCCATGTGAGCTATGCTTGGTGTGATAAATAAGGAATAGAAAGTGATCAACCTCATTGTATATGGATTTGGGGGATTATGTGTTGGGAATTACCTTGGGATGTTTAATATATTGTCTAGTCCTCGAGAAGGTACCCTATGTATCTTGGTTATTGAAGGAATAAGAGTCATCATAGTTTAATGGTTCTCTGTCCGTTTGGTGGATGAGGAAAGATGATCAGCCCGTGGGAATGATTAGGTCCTGGTGGTTGAAATGTTAGGGACATTTCATGGCTTACACCGATGTGGATGCCCATTTGAGTTTGAGCTCAGATCTTAGGAAGACACCCTATGTATCCTGGTTATGGCAGGAATTAGAGTCCTTATAGATCATTTGGTCAAGGCTTACACACTATATATTCCCTTATGAGTGGGACATATCATATTATTCCATTATTCAGGGCTTACACATTGAGGTTTCCATTAGGTTTGTAGAGTTTTATGATGAAAATGATTTGATTATTGAAACTCCCTAAGGCCATGTGAGTTATGCTCGGTGTGCAAAATAAGGGATGGAAAATTAATAGTCTCATTACTTACAAATGTGGAACTTACATATTGGTAAAAACCTTGGAATAGTTGATATGGATCTCGGGCCTTGGTGTGACATCCTATGTATCCTGGTTATGGAAGGAATCAAAGTTCTAATAGTTCATTTGGTTAGGGATTACACAATAAGGATACCCTTATGACCTGGCCTGCTTACCACCTAACATGTGTTGATTGTATACTTTACATGCCTTAATTGTCTTCTTGACACGTCGAAGGATGTCTTCCTAACATTTCTTAAAAAAATATCATAATCCAGTTGAATTTTCCAATGGACACTGGATATCTTGGATGAAATTTCTGAGAGTTATTGCATGATCATAGATGAATCATCCAGAGGACATCACAAGACCTGGCCGGTCGACCCTGGAATCCATCACATGACCCTGAATGACTTGTCTAGAGGGTACCACATGATCCATCTAACTTACCCTGGTGTCATCGTGAGAGCTGGATGACATTCTTGGAGGGAATCACGAGAGTTGGTGCGACATGTCTTGGATGGTGGCATGTGACCTAGGCTGGCATCTTTGGGGTCATCATGAGACCTAGTCGGCATGCCTGAAGGGCATTACAAGATTTAGTCAACATGCCCAAGTACTACTGTTAGACTCAGATAGAATGCACTGGTGTCCCCATGTGATCTAGGTGACATGTCTAGAGGAGGATTGGATGGTGATCCTAGAGTACTTCACGAGACTTGGGTGGATTTCTTGGGGGTTCCATTTGAATTTCTTTAACATGTCCAGGGAACTTCACGTTATCAAAATTGTATGCCAAATGAGTGTCGCGTGATCTGGGTGACATGTCCTGGTTCTATCACATGATCAGGGTGGTTCATGAAAAGTGCATAAGGATCAACACATACTTTCTTTGCATAAGTCTCTTATTTATTAGTCTTTTTTCTAGCCATTATATTGTGAATGCCTTATATTTGTTCAGTGTTAGCTTCTTTTAGGTCTCTCTTTATCTAGAATATGTGAGGGATGTTCTTTGCATTTCCTTCCATAAGTTCTTCATGTGATCTATGAGTGATCATGCGGGGTTCTTTATTCATGACACATGATCTCTATAGTTGTTCCCAAAACTTTTACCTGATGGGAAACTTTTTCGGTCACAAGATCAGCCACTTTAAGAAATCTGCTCTAGTGATTGGGTGCGCTAGTGGATCTGGATGAAAAAAAATCCAACCCCTTATTTGAGGCTGGAGTGGAGTATTTGTAGGCCTATCCACCCCGATTGTTCACCGCTTTTCATGGAACGTATCACATAGATCTAGGCTAGAGTCAGTGGAGGGATTTAGCATTACGTATCTTCGCGAGTTCCTGCTGTAAATTACTCTGGGGCAACACATGTCTTTAAACGACCGCAAGACCATCCCAACATCGCCTCCTTTATTGAATTATTGACAATTAATGGGGTATATTTTGATCATGAGGACATGCCAAGGGACCTTCATTTTTTTAGTTTGACATGTCCAAGTGCCTTCATGAGATCAGGGAGCCTGTCTAAAGGCCTTTTCTTGACCTCAGGTGACTTGTTTGGGATTTTCAGCGAGACAAGGATGGCTTGTCTTGGGGCCTTCGCAAGATTGGACTGGCTCATCGGGGGGTCTTATGAGATCATGATGTGGACATCCTAGGCATGTCATGTGAATTTTATGCTCACAAGAGGCTTCTGTCTTCTCCCACTTTTTATTTCCTTTGTTTATTTTACAAAGGTTTTAGAGTTTGTTAGGTTGTTTGGGTGTTGTCACGGACAATCACCTTACCTCCCGGTGATGAGTCATGTGACCAAAAAAGGTCCTATGGAGATGAAAAATAATTTCATGGACAATTACATCTGTTTTTTCTTATAGAGATAAAGGGGGGTCTTAAGGCTTCCTAGACATACCCAAGGCCCTTCGCGTGATGAAGACAACATGTTGGTGGGCTTTCGCGAGATGAGGAAGGCATGTCACCAGGGTCTCGCGGTGTCTTGCAAATCACCAAGGTTGCATCGTGTGACTTTTATGACTAAAATAAGCTCCCACCTTTTGATTATTTCCTCCTATTTTCTAAGTACTTTTGGATGGTTTGTCGGGTGTTCATCAGATGCCAAGCTGCATGACCCAGGTGAGGTCATCTGGTTGCTGCCGCATGATCAGTGATTGTTCAGGTCGCTTTCAAGAGAGTGAAAAGGACTTGTCAAAGGGGTTGTGTGGGATCTTTTTCAGTCTATGCACTATTCACGGGTCCTTCACGTGACCTTATTATGGTTATGCGATTGCGTATCCCTTAGAGGCTCACACGATCTACATTTCTTGGACACCATCTTCTTCCTTTTCTTTTGCGGGGAAAATAATACCCATATTCAGGTATTTCTTCCTTTTTGGATTTGACGATGCTCATTTGGTGGGTGTTAACAAGCACTTATCAAATTAACATTGATAAAAGTGTCCCCAATCTATTTAAAAAAACCCTAACCACAAATGATTTAGTCATGATTCTCAAGATCTCATGGAACTCCCCTACTACCAGCGCTCCTCCTCTACGTTCTCTCGGATGAATCAAACCTATAATCCAAGGTATGTGATTTTATCCTTTTAAACTATCATTGATTGCTTGTTTAGGTTCCACAGTTTTCTTTTTTGTGCTTTTCTCAACCATGAATAACCATACTTCTTCACTGGACTTCAATGATTCCTTATACTTCTTAAATTTTGTATGTTCTTCAATGGGTGTCGAAACTTCCCATAAAGGGTTTCCCATTTCTCGTAGTCAAATTGGAAGTCAAACACAATGACCAATACAACATGATCCATTACCACTACCCATTTTTAATTCACATGACCTTTATGCAGTATGATTTACCTTTACGCAACACCATCCTTGTTTACTTAGCTTAGGTTCATTTTGATAATGGTTATCCTCAAAGGAAATTAGTTTGGTTTATTGTCTTACACTATTCTCATGTTCCTTGTAGTAAAACCATTAAACTTTTTGTGGTGTTTTGAGTAATTTTTTAATTTTATATATTGTAAAAAGTGGTATTTTGATGTCCCTTAAATATGCATGCACTATATTCCCTCCTATATCACACTTTAACTAATTCTTAGTTTCCTTAGGAATGTTAATCAGGTCTATCAAACAACACATTTGACATATGGGTTATTGTATATTTTTCCAAAATGTCCTTTATTATTTGATCTCAAGTGTGACTCTGTAATTCATTTAATATCCCAAAACACATGATACCATTATCTAAATTCCATCTATAAATTAAGAGAATTGTAGAATACATCATCATAATATCCAATGTCTTGGATAACTGGATATTCATAGAAATATGGTTTAAAAAATGAAACTATATATTTTTTCTAATAAGGTAGATAACAATGTTAGAGGTTTACCATGAATGATTTATGAATTTTTCCTCTTATATTCCAGTATATTTATTCTCCTTGTTCATGAGCATTGTCAATTATCTCTTTATCTTGGCCTAATGAGTAGAGGGAAAATATTTATTATGAGATGTATTTTGAAAATTATTATTTATCCCATTTTTACTTTATAAATGTCTTTTGGAAATAAATTAATTTCACATTACATGTATTTTTTGGTTAGTTTCTCCTCATTACAACCATTTTATAAAACATAAATGAATATATCACAACATAAGTGGTAAATATTTGTGTCTCAAATTGAAATTTTAACCATTTTATTAGACTATATATGTGATTTTTAATATTCAGTATATTTCCAATAATGTTTTTTATTGGGGTTAATTATTATTAAATACTATAAATTTGTTGAAATAATTGATTTATATAATTTATATTTAAATTGAATTAATGGTATCAATAATAATTTATACATGGTTGGTCGTTTTGGAGGATATTGAAATGGTTCAAAACTACTCTGAAAATTAATTTAAATTATAATAAATATTATTTAATAAAATTATTTTCATTTAATTATAGTGGATTAATGGAGTACATTGATATTATGATAATTTATTTTTGGAAATATTTATAGAATAGGGAATATGATTATATTCTTAATACATTAGAGTGTGAGTTACTATAGACATTTTAGTGATTCATTGAGGGATAGGGTGATGTGACATTTTTGTTGTTGTTTGTTCTTCTTTATGGTTTTTCAGAAGTTAGGTTTAACTAATTTATTGTGGCACCCATTGTGTGGTTTTTTCCTAAGGGAGCCAATTATGCTAATATTTCCCCATATTTTAAATTTACTTCTTAAGAAAAATGGTTATGTTATACCCATTTCATGATTTGGATGTAATAAGTACATGGGATGGTTATCCCTGAGGGATAGTCTTAGATGTTAGGAGTATGAGGTTGAATCTCATGGTACCTATGATGTGGTTATTTCCAGAGGGAGATAAATAAATTTTTTTCCTCCTATGATTCAACTTTTAACCTCTTATTAGTGAAATTATTTGAATGTCAGGGAAGAACAATAGTATAAAATTATGGCATGATTAGTATAGTTAACTAGTATGAAATGAAGTCAGTACATTTGATTATGATGGTGTCCTAGTTAGTACATAATGACTTGACTTACATGTGTATTTTGAGTGTTACTAATTTGAACATATACTCAAATATATGCATTGTTGTATATTTTAGGGGCCCTGTTAGTATTTATTTATTTATTTTTATACTCACACCCTACATATGAACCTCAATGGATATAGAGCTCTTATACTTGAGATAAATGTGAGGTAAAAGGATGAGTAACATAGATTAGATTTGGTGAAACTTAGTGGGGATGAGTTGATGTTCTCATGGTAGTGTTAGGGACCTTTTAGAATTTTGGGATGAGATTTAAAATTTTAAATTAAGATGTGGTGATTTAAAAAGTTTTAAGGAGACAATTTTCATCCTCACCAGCTTAATCTACTAAACAATTATTATTGCATTTTCTTTCTTGATACTCATCCCCCATCTCTTCTACGTTCCTTGAACTACTCTGAGCAGTAGTCATCCAAAATGATCACTGGTACCCGGTATGGGATTACTACTGCTCATAGTAGTTCAAGCAACATAGGTTCATGTCCAGAAGAGATGGATGATGAGTCTCAGGCAACAAAATGCAATAATAACTATTTGGGAGATGAAGTTGATGGGGATATTTGTCTATAAATTTTACCTTTTAATGAATTTAAAGGATAACAACTACCATAGTGGAGTAATTATTTTCTTAAATTCAATGACCCATTTCCTTCAAAATGGATACATGCTAATAATTTGGAAAAATAGTATGAATATGGAGTTAAAGAGTTCACAAAGTTTTCAATAGATCACACATGCGACCCTTCTCAGATCCTTTTTCTGTTTTTATGTTGTATTTATTCAAGAAAAGTTAAATTCTTGACTATTCATGCAGAAAATGTATTCTACACATGATGATATTACCAATCTTGAGGAAGAATAGACTGTTGATGATGAAACTAAAAATTATTAGGGGATCAACAACATGTTGATGAAAAAAATAACAATGACACAACATCCCGATGTTGAATAAAATTATCAAGGCAAGAAGTTAGGTTACAAAATTTGAGGTTAGTTAGAATCAATGTGGCTAACCTATTGACCCCAATAAGTCAATGTTCATTAGTTATGTTGGGGTCACGATGAGGATGAATATGCCAATTGATATTGATTCATGGCACCACATCCAACCTGTAATGAAGGAAACCCTTTTTAAAGGTATAATGGTAATGTTACTATATACTTTCTCTATTTTACAAAAATATTATATAATGAAATATTGATTTAATTTTCATTATTCCTTGTAGAGTTTGCTTATTTTAGAATATTTTTGTAAGAAATTTATCTTAATGGCCACTGGAAAATCCCATAGAGGCTTCCAGACTCTTCTTATAAAGTTACATATTAGGGATGATGAGGGTAAAGTAAAACCCCACCCACTAGTTAGTTATACACACATTATAAAGTAGGAAACATGGACTACTTTTATTAATCAACGCAATGAGAAATAATTTCAGGTGCATTTCAGTCAATAATATATTATTTGAAATTATTTATTTTATCCAATTTGATTCAAAATTATTAATTTATGAAATAGAAAAAGATCTATAAAAATAAATAACGTTCATCAAAACCAATGTACCCCTATCAAAAATCAAGGATGGGGCATGCTTCACTAGAGAAGAAATTTGTATGTATTTTAAATTAAAAATAAAAGTTTTATATGATATAAAACAAAATATGTTCCTTTTTTTTATATGCATATTGATGAATCCAAATCCAAAACCATTTCCATCCCATGCCAAGTGCTATGGAAGGAGGCTCGCGTAAATAAGGAAGGTAAACTAGTTGATGATAACACAAAAGCAGTATGGGAAACATGTGTAAGTATGAAATAATAGTAATTCATTATGATTTATAACAGTATTATAAAAAATATCTATTTATGTTCATATTTTTTATACAGTTTAGACACAATAATAGACAATGACCGTACAAGAAGAAAAAAATAATTTTAGTAGCTTTGAAGCGCTCGAAACAATATGTTCTCTTTAGAGGATTAGGTTTTAGAGTGTCTCCTTGAATATATTTAGAGAATATAAAACCACATAAACATACATATAATATGGAGAGATGATTGTAAACACAAATAGACTCATTGAAAGATATTATTGTCTAGTCTGGTTTGGAAGACCAATGTATGAGAAAAGATCAAAGTGAATTGGTGGTGGAACAAAGATCTGCACATGAACCAAATGACCCCACTAGCTTTGAGGCTATTCATCCCCCCCCCAACCTCATACCTTACCCAAGGTAATAAATTTTTTCATTACTCTTTATCCTAAATGTGAATCAAAAAACTTATGATAACTTTATATTACTAAAATTATGCAGGGTACAGTTGTATGTGATTTGTATCTGTTAGCACCCACACACCGCCTTCTTACAAGGGGTATAGTGTATAATATCCCAAGAGAAAATATACACCATAAAGACCTCCCAAAAGATCACATGAGAGCGGGGATTGAGGTATCTCATAAGCCTACTACTTAGTTGCTTATTCCACTTGATGATCTAGATATTACAATGGTCAATGATGCTATTGGAATTTTGATAGCATGGGCATCTAATATTATAAAGATACATGAGGTATGTATTTAAAAATCATATGAAAAACTATAATAGTTGATGAAAAAGGTCTAAATTGAGGTATGATATTATAGATGGATAAAGTGATGGGGAAACAAAATGTTGGATCAAGAAAATCTAGTGAATCAACCAATAAATCAAAATGACCTTCTAGGAAAACCTTCTACCCGCCAGTTCCAGAGAAACATTTATTATCATTACAAATTCATGAAAAGAACACATTTAAAGATGCAAATATGTCTTACATTCCATATGAAAAATAAATATATGGAACTTCCATGACAGACATAATGTTTCTCGAGACTATAAATGAGATTCTTAAGCATGAATGACTGAGAGTCTCAGTTATGAATACATACATAAAGTATATTTTCATAATATGTTTTTCCAAATAGTGATTTGATATGTTTATTAAAGTTAATAACTATTCATATTTTCTACATGCATTTATATTACTATTATATAAAGGGAAAATCGTTCAAAGCATAGTTTGAATTCATTAATCCCCATATCATTTCTACAGAAAAAATTACTTTGGGTAAGGAAGAAATTGAGAAGAAAAAATATGAGTTACTTAAAGAATTTGAGCAAAAAATATCAAACGACAGACTCTTTTTGATGCCTATAATGCAGAAGTAAAACTCTACAATCTAATCATATAAAATATATTTTTAATTTTTACATTACTTATTTGTTTTTGTTTTTTTAGGCAACATTGGATGCTGATCACAGTAAATATAGATACCCAAAATATTTATTTTTTTGATTCAATTCATGAATATCCAACAAAATGACTATACATGATGTGTATTGTGAATTTTTAATACACTAAAATCAACATTTTATAGATAAAATTTGAATTATATGTTCCAATTTGTGTTTTAACAAGAATTTTTTTATGATAGGGTGGTCACTAAATATAGGCTAAATCATGGAATGGAGCCGGTGTATGAACTGATAAAACCTATAGATTACTATAAATGGAAATAGATTATGGTATATATAGAAATATCTAACCATAAAAACATATTTCAAAACAATTTACTCATTTTGGTCAATTATTCTGTAGTTTCCAAAGCAAGATAATGAAAATGATGTTAGATATTATGTTTGAAAATTTGTGAGAGAAATCATAAAACATGAAAAGAATAGAATCCCCCAATAGGTAATTTATGAAGGTAATTACAATTTCATTAAATGTATTTCTTAATCATTTGTTTGTCTATATTTTCTCAGTACTGTCAAGATTACCGACAACCTTCATACTCAAAAGAAGAAGTAAATTTGTTTAGAGATGAGTGGGAAACATACATGCTGTCAAAAGTTTTCTAACAAAAAATTTAGGTTATTAACTACTATTTTTGTGATATATTATGTGATATGAACTTAGAAATATATTTGGGTTATGAAGCATTAGTGTCAAGATGCTTATATATTATTTTTGATCTATTTCTCAAGGAGAAGTATAATAGAGAAAAATAATTTTTTTAGAAGCGCTAACCTACAAACAATAAAATTGTTGGGAAATGATGGAGGTGGAGGTGGATGTGGAGGAGGAGGCAGAGGCTACAATGGAGGATGAGTTGAAGTCAGAGACTGAGGTGGAGTAAGAGGCAGAGGCACAGATCGTGGTGGAGGAGGAGACAAAGAGATGACTTGCAAATAATAAAAATTTTGGGCATTGGATTAGAATGGGGATCATAGAAAGGTTGTGTTTGAGAACAATTGTTGAAAATTGTACACAACACTTTTCACTTAAGATAAGAGCTGTTGTGTAAGTGTTTCAGATGTCTTATTGAAAAAATATTTTTCACCACTTGTTTAAGTGATTTTATACAGGAATTTAAGTGGATTAGTTTTTTTTCAAAAACAGAAAAACACCACTTAAAGTGTCAGTTATAAATTTAAAATTGATTCATAAGTCATTTGTGATGTTTAGGAATCATCCACACCTCAATCCAATACATTATGTTCTCAGTATGAATCAAAGTGTCAGTTATCATTTTAAAATTGAAATTTTAGTTTAAAATTTTCCACACACTGAAAACTAAGAAAACATGATCAGATTGTCTTGATAATTTAGGAAAAAAATTTAAAAATCATTTCTGTTGTTTATGAATCAATCTCACATCAAACCCACTCACGATGTGACCGGTATGACTCAAAGTGTGTGTTTCTGATTTAAAATGAAATTTTAGTAAAAAACACAAATTCCATACTCAAAACCAAGAAAACACATTCAGATTGTTTTGATACTTTATAAAAATGATACATAATTCATTTGGGAATTGTCTTTGTATATAACTTGTACCTTGGAGGCAACCTGGTGAATTCCTATTCATAACTACCCAATGAGTAGAAATGAATATTACATAAATGTTAAATTAAACACATATATAAAAACCACCTATCATGTGTTGTGCCTCAGCTTTACGTCTACACGATGGTATATGTCTCAAGGGTTTGTATAATATAATAATAAATTTTAATAAATCTGCATAATTTAGATGAGTACATGGTGTGTAGCTCCAACTACATAGCGTGTACTATTTTTCACCATCCATTCGAAGTAAACTCCCAGGGACATGGCATGTAGATGTACTTCAGAAATCTTCGGAGTACACGGCATGTTCAGTGGTCCACACGTCATGTAGTATCCGCGTTACATGGTCTCCAGCTGGGCAAACCGTGTACGAGGTGCATGGTCCAACCCTAACCCGAAGGGACTACATGTCGTGTCCAGTGGACTATACGGTGTGTAATCTGGAAACTATGTGCCACCTGTTCTTGGTCAACATAGAGATTCATTTAAGACTTAGTAAGACTATAACACATGGATTGGTTTGGAAGACTGGTCTAATGTATTGAATCTTGACTACACAGCATGTACTGCCGAATACACATTGTGTGTTCAGGTGTTGTACGACCAGGAAGCTTTGGCAGCTCCGGATGAGATCCTCAATTTTATTTTAATCAAAATTAAAAGAAAAGGTTGTTTCTATAAGGTGAACGAGAAATGAAATAGGAGGAACAGATCTTGAGATTCAGATTTGCAGAATGATTAAATTGAACTGAAATAACTAAATTATTAAATGCATAAATCATCAATGAAATATTTAAATAATTATAAACTATGATGTAACCCCCTCTGATACCACTTGAAGGTTCTGGGCACAGTGGAAGTGTGGTTGGGCCGGTTCCCTACATTGATTTTTACCATGATCAATGATTATTCTAGGATAAATACGACGATGAATGTCAGTCTCCACATAATAGAATCAAAGATTTAGATAAAGAAGGAAGAGGCCCAAAACCTTTAGAGAGGATCTTGTACATCATGTTTATAATTAATTTAATTAATTTCATAAAGAAAAGAATACATGGATCTTCGGTATTTTCTCTGTTGATGATGTTGATCATCCAGAATGACCCTTCCATATTATTTTGTTGTGCTTGCAAGAATTTAAACTAGAATACATATAGTGGTTATCCACACATAATCTAATGGCATCTGATCGACACCACTCATTCTCTAGGTGCTAGCACAGTGAAGCGAGTGTCTTGTATCAGTCTTTCTTGATCACTTGGTCTTCGGCCTTAAATAACGTCTCTCATTATTGAGAGGGGTGGGAAGAGGATTAGAGAGAGAAATTGTTTATCTCAACAATTCTCAATTCACCGGGTGTGGGGTTCGGTACATGGCATAATAGACGTATGTGTCTATTTATTGACATGGGGATTCAGTTACAATCTTTAATTGCATAACAGTAATTAAATACATTCATAACCTTAAAGAAAACCCATGATATTAATAATAATACTCTATCATTATTTATGGTGTGCCAACTTGCACAAAAAGGAATTATAAATTAAATTCCGCATTAAAAAATAATAGCAGTGTCATTTTTAATTTGTGCCAACTAGTTAAATAATTATTTATCATTTTGAAAATAATTATTTTACTATAGGACTAGCCTTGGTCCGCTTGAACTCCACTTCCATTTATTGAATACCTGAATAAATAAATAAATAAATTATTCTCTTAAATAAATATTTTATTTACAAACTAGTAAATAAATATTTATTAAATGTTTAATAAAATAAATAAATATATTTTACCCACAATCTGGTGAATAAATATTTATTTAATTTATGCAATCATTTTAACTTGAATAAAATTATTCCACTGTCTTGAGAATAATATTTATCAATTAAATTCAAATAGAATTTAACTGAGACCACCAGAAACACTTAGTGTGTGACCCTCTAGGATTCTTTCTCGTTGGCATTAGGCGGGCTTGCCTAAAGTCCAAGAGTACTGTATAGCAACGGGTCAAGGCATCCAAGAGAAAGAACTTAAATTTGCAACAATGACATCCACATATGAATGCTCACTATGTAATATAATCCCTTTGTCACAATATCTCATCAAACAGGTTCCATGATACTGTCATCAACCTTTGTGCTTGATACGTCGTTCTTTGACTACCTGAAATAAACTCATCATTACACCATGGCCATAAAATTTTTTGTGACAGTTCTATTTCAATAAAAGGGATGAGATATCGAATTCCATAAATGGAAGGGACAAATTCTTCCTCGACTTATCCATTAATAACATGCCACTCATGATGCACCCAACGTACCCTACTTCCCGCCAACTGTCTATGGCAGTTTTCATTAGTAAATCAAAGTGCATGAGTCATGAAACATATTAATGATAATCTTAAAGTCTAATGATCATTACAAATGCTCACAGATAGAAATTTCTGATAAAACCAAAACATGCAGAATTCCTACTAGCAGGTTTGTTCTTATAATCTTCTATCTTGGAGATTATCAAGTGCAAACTTCATGAGAGGAAGTATCATCTGCTTACAAGTACTCACACCCGACGGTCTGTATTCTATGTGTCCCATCATAGTATATCATCCAATCACAGAAATATATTTAAGAATATTGTTATATCATTTCAAGGTTCTCATCATAGTGGGGAACTACCATGACCTTATCAATGCAATAAATACTCTAGGACATTATTACATCATAGTAATGCAGAACAATGAACAATATGTAATACATTAAATATACATATAATCAAAGTAAAAGTATTTGATTCTAGGACACCAACTCTAATAAAATCCCACTTAGACTAGAGCCAACTACCTACGACTTTTAATCCGCTGGACCTCACACGATGATCATGTTTCTGCTAAGTCAAAGTTTTAGTCAAGGGGTTTTCCACGTTGTCTTCCATGGAAATACTGATCACTACAACTTCACCTCTATGAGAAAAATCCAGCAAGAGATGATACTTCCGAAGTATGTGCTTCGTCCGCTGATGTGACCATGGCTCTTTTGTGAGAGCCATCGCTTCAGTATTATCGTAGTACAGTGTGATGGGATATTTACTACTAGGTATCACATTTAGCTCCAATAAGAATCTTCTCATCCAAACTGGTTCTTTAGCTACCTCATAAGCTGTGATTTACTCAGACTCTGTTGTAGAATCTATGATCACACTCTACTTTGAGCTCTTCCAGCTCACTACATATGGCATCCCGCCTTTTTATACATAACTTTTCATTACATTTTACAAAACCGAGTATCTTTAAGGTTTAGTGTCTTGGAAACCAGGAACTTAAAACATGAAAACATAAAACATCCTTCTTAAAAAATTGAAAGGATTCTCCTTATGTTCATCCTAGGTTAATTACTGCATCTCATAACCTGGGGACATACATCAAAAGAAAGGGTGAGCAGAAGGCCCAGTAAGGAAAACAAGGGGAAACATTTAACATGTGAACTTGAGATACATCAACAATGTCATGAAAAATAACTTTAAGGCATGAGAAAGAAATCATGAGGCATATCATAATAAAAATAACGTATTTAATAACTTGAAGATGTGGCTAAAACATTTAATGTTGACAATCATTTATGTTTCACCAAGGTCCATCCCCAAGGTGTCATTAAAAATTACCAAGGTTATTCACCAAGGTGTCGTTAAAAATGGTCATCTCTAGAGATTAAGTCTCTACCCAATGCATTGGAGCGCTATCAGGGCGCACCCTTAATTTGCCTTTATTATTATGTGATCCACATATATCATCATCAACAATTTCATAAACAACCCATATAGCATAAAAGAAATGGGTTTCATTTCATAATCATAACGTTTTAAAAACTGCTTTAAAGACATGATCTTTATGTCACCTTAAACCCACGGAAAAGGAAAGCGGGTCTCATGTATGTAAATCTCGTAATTTAATATAGAAAATTTTGGTATATATGTGAATACCCCTTTAAAATAAATAGGTTTGAGTATTCACTTAATAAAAAAATAATTTGAGAAAAAGAGAGAGACATTTGAGACGGAAATTCTGCAGCATAACGACTATGTTTCGGGGTCTTAGAAAACATTGAAAAGAGAGGGGACATAGGTCACCCATTCATAAATGATCCAAAGAACAGTATAGGGACAGAATATACTAGATATAAGAACATGGTAATGAAATTTTAAATACATACCATATGAAATGAAAAACACATGGAAGGAAGACAAAAATAAGATTTCTCTTATGAAAATTCGGCAGCCTAACGGCGTCACTTAAAACTTAAAAAAATGAATTGAAGAGATCAAATAGGGTATCTCATCATAGGAACATAAAATATCAGTATGATAGATATATAGATCATACCCCAACATAATAAAAAGGAACATTAAATACTTGACATGAAAATAGATCTTGAAAACGAGAAGGGTGAAAGAATCCCTTAAAAATTCGGCAGCCTAACGGCGCCACTTAAAACTTCAAAATACTGAATTGAAGAGATCAAATAGGGTCTCTCATCATATGAAAATAAAATATCAGTATGATAGATATAGATATAATACCCCAACATAATAAAAAGGAACTTGAAATACTTGACATGAAAATAGAACTTTGAAAAATGAGAAAGGTGAACGAATCCCTTAAAAATTTGGCAGCCTAACGGCGCCATTTAAACTTTAAAAAAAAGAATTGACGAGATCAAATAGGGTCTCTCATAATATGAACATAAAATATCAGTATGATAGATATAGAGATCATACCCCAACATAATAAAAAGGAACATTAAATACTTGACATGAAAATAGATCTTGAAAACGAGAAGGGTGAAAGAATCCCTTAAAAATTTAACAGCCTAACGACGCCACTTAAAACTTCAAAATACTGAATTGAAGAGATCAAATAGGGTCTCTCATAATATGAACATAAAAAGGACAGTAGGATGAATATAAAATAAAATCCCCAACATAAGAACATAGAGCTTAAAAGAAATGACATAAAAGAGAGTACTTGGAAAGAAAGAGAGTGGTAGGATCCCTTACCTTAAACGTAACTCTTAAAACTCGAAGGTTCGGACCTTGAGGGCTTGGGGGCACCTTGGAAGGAATCCTTGGGAGGTAATGAGACAAGAGCTTCGTTGGGGGAGAGTTGGGAGTGAAAAATAAAGGATGAAAGGGTGGGTATTTATAGGGAATGTGAGGGGACAAGGCATTAATGGCCAAGGGACACCTCACAAGTGGTTTTCTCAAAACCATGGGCTCTCCCATGGTATTTCCCATGGAGTTAGGCCACATGGGTCCCCCCACACAATAATTCATCACCTTTGGTCGGTCAACCCTTAAAATATCTCATGACATCATCATGACACAGTTATGATGTCATTAAACATACCGAAACCCTAAAATTGTATTTTTACTATTCACTAAAAATTCAACTTTCTCAGAAAAATCCCAAAATTTCACCTTAACCAAATATCAATGCTCTGATTTCAAAAATGAACTCCATTTTATAAAAATAATTTTCTAAATATTTTTAATTTAATTTTTAAATAAATACACTATTCACCGAAAATTCATTTTTTTCAGAAAAATCCCCAAAAATTACCTTAACATAATATCGATGCTCTGAGTTCAAAAATAAAGTCCATTTTATAAAAATAATTTTCTAAATATTTTTAATTTAAATTTTAATTAAAAAACACTATTCACCTGAAAAAAATATACTTGACTAATAATTTATTAAACCGTTATTTAACCATTTTATTGAATCACATTACTTAATCAAGGTGCCTAGATTATATTAATACATTCTTTAAGTGATATTACTAATCTATTTGGTCACATTACTAATCCTAATCATAAAATCACTATTCATAATTTACTACTCATCAAAAATTAAGTTGATCTTATTAGATTCTAAATTTTGTACTGAACATAATTGTAGAAGACCATTTTTTGAAAATCATTACACGTTTTTAATTATTTAAGGTTTACATAAACATTTTTAAAATATCCTTTTTCTAAAATTCATCAAAAATATGAATACTATATTTATCCGAACATTTGAAAATTCACAAACTTCACCATAAGAAGAGAACACAATTTTATTTATAACAAAGGATTACACAAGGTAGTTATGGTCTCGTTACATATCCCCTTATAACACCAGCATAGGACCTAAGAGTAAGGTGTGCTAGGGTGATAGAATCTTGGGGTGGCTCGGCCAACATTGCACGAGTAGTAATTTCTATCAATTTGAACTTCTCGTGAAGGAGATTCC
Organism: Viscum album; assembly: GCA_963277665.1. NCBI lineage: Eukaryota > Viridiplantae > Streptophyta > Magnoliopsida > Santalales > Viscaceae > Viscum > Viscum album. Next base: position 74,768,343 of record OY728134.1, on the reverse strand, counting down.
GTTCTAGCTTCACACAATGAAGTTCGGCTTGGGTTTGGTCCAGAGAAAAGCCCAGTGGTGCTACCTCCTTCCCAAGTTCCGTTATATGGGCTTCGATTGGCCCGAGACTACTGGATGAGGCCATCAAATCTTATTTCTATATTAATTAACCAATATCACTTGTATTTAGAGACAATAATCTAAACTTTTAGTTTCCAGAGGTCATATTGACCAATGATCATATAATAGTCAAAACCCAATGGTCTCATTTTAATTATACTCATGTTATCAAATGAAACAGTTTTGTTGAGTATAAAAATAAAATAACACACAAAATTAGAAAACAAGATTTATTCAAAATTCCGGGTCGTTATAATCTTCCCCCCTTAAGAAATTGCGTCCTCTCAATTTTTAAAATTGGGTTTTGAAATTTCATTGAAAGTATCACATCGGAAAAAGGGTCATTAAAACTATTACTTTAAAAGAAAGAAAGGGAAGTACAAAGGTCACCCGAGTTAACTCATACTAGGATTCCACATAGGAAAACATGGACATGGAGGAGAAAACAAAGGGTCACGTTATGAGAGAGAGTGATAGAAAACATGATTAGGAGAAAGTTAACAACAATAAAATCACAAACTTATGATGGGTTAAACGTTATTTGATTTCCCAGTAGGAAACGTTAACATACAATGTTTTTGTTTTACGTTCCTTTTCATAGTTTTGAGGAATTCATTTACTACATAGAATAAAACACAGGGAAATATACCTACCTTCAAGTAGAGTTTCATCCTTTAATAAGTTTCTACCGAAACTAATCTTTTCTCCAAATGATGAGCATTTAAAACTACTTGGTCTCATCAAAGCACAAGAATCATCTTCTTGAGAGTCACATAATCCACAAAAGATTAACTATCAATTTCTTCTATCTTTAAACATTATCCAAAAACAGAAAGGGTAAGATAAAACAACTCTTCAAAAAGAAAGAATCCCATATGAAGGGAAACTAATTTTAAATCTTCAAAGTTCCATGGTACTACCCAAAGTTCGTCATAGACCATTCCATAAATAACTGTCCTTAAAAATCCTAAAAATAAACCAAACTAAGATTGAAACCCAATTATAAGAACAATCTCATAACATAGTCTTCCAAGATATACTTTATCATTCATCTCCAAACAACATCAACCACTCTTATCATCTTATAACAAAAGTAACTAACCTAGTCACATTTTCCCCAAGATAGGTTAATCATTTCCATATGTAACCTAAATTACTATAAGTCTGCTTTAAATTCATCGATTCTTCAAAATATAATTCAACCTTTACTCCTCAAAGAAAATACCGTAGTAATCTATTTTCCTCGATCAAATAGGTTTCCCATAATAGTGAACATCTTCCAAAATAATAATCATCTTTTAATCCCCTAATCATCTCTGTCATATTAATAAGGCAATCTTCACATTTCCTATCACATTGGTTGTTGGGACATGTTCTTCCATTTCCCGTCATTAACTAAGAAAATAAAGTACAATTAGGGGCTTAAATACTTAGCCAATAATCAGGAAAAATAACTTAAAGAATATAAGGATAACTTGTAGAAGAAAAGTATACCCTAACTTGTGATCCCCTAGGTTCCAAACTAGGTTATCCATGATCATATATTATTATGTGAATATTTATTTTATTTTATATTTTTTCCTTTAATAATGGTTCATACTAAGCTTATGAATTTACCAAAGCATATCCCCCGGGAGTGTTGTAACCAAGAGTGCAGTAAGACCCATTGTCGTGTACCAGTTCCCGTTCGAGTCTAGCTCAAAGCGGTGTTTTTGGGTTTTACCCCTATGTACATCTGTGCTAGAGCCACCTCTACCTGCTCGTATCTAGACAGGGATGTATTTGCTTGGCAACCCCTTACTCAATACTCACCAAAATACTAGGAAGATTTCCTATATTTAAACTTTTCTATAGGATTATTCATAAAGTTTTCATATCATAATTTCCACAAATAACTAAACCATCCTTTGATACCAACTATGGAATCCCTCCTTTTTATAACATAACTTTTCATTACATTTTACAAAACCGAGGATCTTTAAGGTTTAGTGTCTTGGAAACCAGGAACTTAAAACATGAAAACATAAAACATCCTTCTTAAACACTTGAAAGGCTTATCCCTATGTTCATCCTAGGTTAATTACTGCATATCATAACCTGGGGACATACAACAAAAGAAAGGGTGAGAAGAAGGCCCAGTAAGGGAAACAAGGGGAAACATTTAACATGTGAACTTGAGATACATCAACAATGTCATGAAAAAGAACTTTAAGGCATGAGAAAGAAATCATGAGGCATATCATAATAAAAATAACGTATTTCATAACTTGAATATGTGGCTACAACATTTAATATTGACAATAATTTCCATTTCACCAAGGTCCATCCCCAAGGTGTCATTAAAAATTACCAAGATTATTCACCAAGGCATCCTTAAAAATGGTCATCTCTAGAGATTAAGTCTTTACCCAATGCATTGGAGAGCTATCAGGGCTCACCCTTAATTTTTATTTATTATCATGTGATCCACATATATCATCATCAATCATTTCATAAAAAACCCATATATCATAAAAGAAATAGGTTTCATTTCATAATCATAACATTTTAAAAACTGCTTTAAAGACATGATCTTTATGTCACTTTAAACCCACGGAAAAGGAAAGCGGGTCTCATGTATGTAAATCCAAGAATTTAATATAGAACATTTTGGAATATATGTGAATACCCCTTTATAAGGAAGAGCTTTGAGTATTCACTTAATAAAAATAATAATTTGAGAAAAAGATAGGGACATTTGAGACGAAAATTCTGCAGCATAACGGCTATGTTTCGGGGTCTTAAAAAACATTGAAAAGAGAGGGGACATAGGTCACCCATTCATAAATGATCCAAAGAATAGTAGAGGGATAGAATATACTAGATATAAGAACATGGTAATGAAATTTGGAAGACATACCATATGAAATGATAAACACATGGAAGGAAGACAAAAATAAGATTTCTCTTATGAAAATTCGGCAGCCTAACGACGTCACTTAAAACTTCAAAAAAATGAATTGAAGAGATCAAACAGGGTATCTCATCATATGAACATAAAATATCAGTATTATTGATATAGAGATCATACCCCAAAATAATAAAAAGGAACATGAAAGACTTGACATGAAAATAGATCTTGAAAATGAGAAGGGTGAAAGAATCCCTTAAAAATTCGGCAGCCTAACGACGCCACTTAAAACTTCAAAATACTGAATTGAAGAGATAAACTAGGGTATCTCATAATATGAACATAAAAGATCAGTATTATAGATATAGATATCATACCCCAACATAATAAAAAGGAACTTGAAATACTTGACATGAAAGTAGAACTTTGAAAAATGAGAAAGGTGAACGAATCCCTTAAAAATTCGGCAGCCTAACGGCGTCATTTAAACTTCAAAAAAAAGAATTGACGAGATCAAATAAGGTCTCTCATCATATGAACATAAAAGATCAGTATGATAGATATAGATATCATACCCCCAACATTATAAAAAGTAACATGAAAGAATTGACATGAAAATAGATCTTGAAAACGAGAAGGGTGAAAGAATCCCTTAAAAATCCAGCAGCCTAACGGCGCCACTTAAAACTTCAAAATACTGAATTGAAGAGATAAAATAGGGTCTCTCATCATATGAAAATAAAAAGGACAGTATGATGAATATAAAATAACATCCCCAACATAAGAACATCGAGCTTAAAAGAAATGACATAAAAGAGAGTACTTGGAAAGAAAGAGAGTGGTAGGATCCCTTACCTTAAACGTAACTCTTAAAACTCGAAGGTTCGGACCTCGAGGGCTTGGGGGCACCTTGGGAGGACTCCTTGGGAGCTAATGAGACCAGAGCTTCGTTGGGGGAGAGTTGGGAGTGAAAACTAAAGGAGGAAAGGGTGGGTATTTATAGGGAATGTGAGGGGACAAGGCATTAATGGCCAAGGGACACCTCACAAGTGGTTTTCTCAAAACCATGGGCTCTCCCATGGTATTTCCCATGGAGTTAGGCCACATGGGTCCCCCCACAAAATAATTCATCACCTTTGGTCGGCCAACCCTTAACATATCTCATGAAGTCATCATGACACAGTTATGATGTCATTAAACATACCGAAACCCTAAAACTGTATTTTTACTATTCACTAAAAATTCAACTTTCTCAGAAAAATCCCAAAATTTCACCTTAACCAAATATCAATGCTCTGATTTCAAAATTGAACTCCATTTTATAAAAATAATTTTCTAAATATTTTTAATTTAATTTTTAAATAAATACACTATTCACCGAAAATTCATTTTTTTCAGAAAAATCCCCAAAAATTACCTTAACATAATATCGATGCTCTGAGTTCAAAAATAAAGTCCATTTTATAAAAATAGATTTCTAAATATTTTTAATTTAAATTTTAATTAAAAAACACTATTCACCTGAAAAAAAATATACTTGACTAATAATTTATGAAACCATTATTTAACCATTTTATTGAATCACATTACTTAATCAAGGTGCCTAGATTATATTAATACATTCTTTAAGTGAGATTACTAATCCATTTGGTCACATTACTAATCCTAAGCATAAAATCACTATTCATAATTTACTATTCATCAAAAATTAATTTGATCTTATTAGATTCTAAATTTTTTATTGAACATAATTGTAGAAGACCATTTTTTAAAAATCATTACACATTTTTAATTATTTAAGGTTTGCATAAACATTTTTAAAATATCCTTTTTCTAAAATTCATCAAAAATATGCATACTATATTTATCCGGACATTTGAAAATTCAAAAACTTCACCATAAGAAGAGAACACAATTTTATTTATAACAAAGGATTACACAAGGCAGTTATGGTCTCATTACATAGCCCCTTATAACACCAGCATAGGACCTAAGAGTAAGGTGTTCTAGGGTGATAGAATCTTGGGGTGGCTTAGCCAACATTGCACGAGTAGTAATTTCTATCAGTTTGAACTTATCGCAAAGGCGATTCCGTTCTAGCTTCACACGATGAAGTTCGGATTGGGTTTGGTCCAGAGCAAAGCCCAGTGGTGCTACCTCTTTCCCAAGTTCCATTAGATGGGCTTCGATTGTTCCGAGACTACTGGATGAGGCCATCAAATCTTCTTTCTATATTAATTAACCAAGATCACTTGTATTTAGAGACAATAATCGAAACGTTTAGTTTCCAGCGGTCATATTGACCAACAATCATATAACAGTCAAAACCCAACAGTCTCATTTTAATTATACTCATGTTATAAAATGAAACAATTTTGTTGAGTATTAAAATAAAATAACACACAAAATTAGGAAACAAGATTTATTCAAAATTTCGGGTCGTTACACTACACCTCTATTCAAAGTGAAGATGTATTCCGTTTGCAACTTCATGTCATCTTGATCAGTCTGGAAACTAGCATCTACATATCCTATGATAACTAGTTCCTCGTCTCCTCCATAAACCAGAAACATATCCTTAGTACGCCTTAGATACTTTAGGATATTCTTGACTGCCATCTAATGGTGGTCACCTGGGTCAGCTTGATATATGTCTACTGCACTCAATGCATAGGTGACATCCATCCTAGTACATAGCATGACATACATGACTAGCCTAATTGCTAATACGTATGGAGTCCTTTCCATTATCATTATTTCCTGATGTGTCTGAGGACACATTTTCTTGGAAAGATGAATGTCATGCGACACTAGCAACAATCCCCTCTTGGATTGTTCCATACTGAATCTCTTCAGTATCTTATAAATGTATGTACTTTTAATTAGGCCCAAAAATCTCTTGGATATATCACGATGGATCTTGATCCCAAGAATATATGTTTCCTTTCCCAATTCCTTCACATAGAATCATTGATTCAACCATGACTTAACAGACTGTAAGACTAATATCTTGTTTCCAATAAGTAATATGTCATCAACATATACTATTAGGAAAATGACTGCACTCCCAATAAACTGTTTGTAGAAACAAGGCTCACATTCGTTCTTTATAAAACCAAATTTAGTTATGGATTCATCAAAACAAATGTTCCATGACCTAGATGCTTGCTTTAATCTATAAATGGATTTATGAAACTTGCATACCTTATTAGCATCATTTGGAGTCACAAACCCTTCAGTTTGTGTCATGTATACATCTTACTAAAGGTTCCCATTAAGGAATACTATTTTGACATCCATTTTAAAAATCTCATAGTCATGGTAAGTGGTAATGGCCAATAGAATTCTGGTGGATTTCAGCATTGCAACTGGTGAAAAGGTTTTGTTGTAGTCAATGCCTTGATGTTGTTTGAACCCTTTTGCAACCAGTCATGCCTTATAGGTACTGACTTGTACTTCCATGTCTAGTTTCTTCTTGAATAACCATTTGAAACCAACAATCTTTACATCATCTGGGGGATCTACCAAAATCCAGACTTGGTTTTGGTATATGGAATCCATTTCAGAATTCATGGCTTCTTGCCACTTTGCAACATCTATGTCACTTACTGTTTCCTTGTAGGTTAGAGGTTCATTATTATCAACTAATAATGGTTCACCATCCTCAGTAACTAGAAAACCAAACCATTTCGGTTCTCTAACCTCTCTTGTACTCCTTCACAGTTCTTGTGTCTCTGGAACAGTTCTTTCTTCCACGGGGCTTTGTGGAATCTGCTCCTGTACCAACTCTTGTGTACCTTGAGCCTCAACTTCATCGAAGTCTGTCTCACTCCCACTATCTCTTTTGGAGATGTTCTCCCTCTTAAGTAATATGGCATGTCTTTCCATTATAACCTTTTTTCTAAGGGGTTGTATAGGTAATATCCCCTTGTTTCCTTGGGGTATCCTCACTACTAAAAATTAGGGCATTAGCGAGCACCATTGGTAGTCGCTAATGGTCTTTAGAGACCGCTTAGTGACTGCCAATGGCGGTCGCTTTAAGCCCAATGTTGTAGGCCTACAACGACAACCAATGGCAGTCGCTGAAGGGGGCTGAAAATTTGCATACAGTGACCGTCAGGTGGTCGTTGACCTCCTGCTCAGCCGAGCAATAGCGACCGCCATTGGCGGTCGCTAACCTGCTGCTTGGCCGAGCTATAGCGGCTGCCAATGGAGATCATTGTACTACTACCCGACCGACCTATAGCAATTTCCAATGGTGGTCGCTATCCTGAATAATTTTTTTTTGAAAAAATTTCACTGATGGTTCCCAAACAGCAGAAACAGAGTAAAAATCATAAAAAAAAAAGAAAACAATTCCAAACAGCATAAACATCAGGATCCTCATAAACAATAAATGATAGACATGCTTCATATTCAACAATCCAAACAGTTCCAATCCATTTCAATCTTCTGCTTCAATAAACCTACAATAAGATACAAAAAAACAACTAAACAAAACAAATGTAAATTAGACATATTTATTCAGTTAGTATATATATATAATAAAATTAAGTCTGACATCAAATCATGGGTGATATAATAATTTAAAACCCCAAATTTAAGAAATTTTATCATTTTAGGATTTTTTTTCCCCTTGTTTTGGAGTCTTTGATTTAGCTTGTGGAAGTGTTTTGTGGTCTAAAAAGGAATGTTTCCGCACGCACCGTGTGAAACTGTTAAAAACAACATATTCGGTCGTACCGTGAACACCGCACATCCGATTGATGTGACGTCTCCACCTACATGTCATGAATAATATTTATATTTTTTTTGTGTGATTTCAAGTCATTCTGAGGACATTTGCTGTGAATTTGACCGTTACACGTCGTTTTGGTGTTTTATGACTCTGGAAATGCGTTTCTGGTCACCGCGGTCAAACGACACTTCCGATTGACGTACCGTATACCTGACCATTTCACAATTCACACCACGGTTTTTTTCGTATGATTTCATGGCACTTTGAGGTTGTTCGACTGGTTTTGACCACCCAACGCACCCTTTTAAAGCGTGAAAAACTGTTAAAAACAACATATTCGGTTGTACCGCGCACACCGCATGTTCGATTGACATTTCGTCTCCTTATACATGTCACAAATAATATTTCTATTGTTTTCGTGTGATTTTAAGTCATTATAAGGAAATTTTCTCTGAATTTGACCGTTACATGTCGTTTTGGTGTTTTATGACTCCGGAAATACGTTTCTAGTCACTATGGTCAAACGACACCTCCGATTGATGTACCATCTACCTGAACATTTCACAATTTACAACACGGTTTTTTTCATATGATTTCATGACATTCTGAGGTCATTCGGCTGGTTTTGACCACCCAACACACCTTTTTAGAGCGCACTAAACTGTTAAAAACAACATATTTGGTCGTACCGCGCACACCACACGTCTGATTAACGTGTCATCTCCTCTTGCATGTCACGAATAATATTTTTATTGTTTTCTTATGATTTAAAGTCATTCTGAGGACATTTTTGGTGAATTTGACCGTTACACGTCGTTTTGGTGTTTTATGTCTCCGGAAATTAATTTTTGGTAATCATGGTCAAACAACACCTTTGATTGACATACCGCTTGCCCGAACATTTCACAATTCACACCACAGTTGTTGTTGTATGATTTCATGGCATTCTGAGATTGTTCGGCTGGTTTCGGCCACCCAACACACCCTTTTAGAGCGCGCAAAACTGTTAAAAAGAACATATTCGGTTGTACCGCGCACAACGCATGTATGATTCACGTGTCTTCTCCTCCTACATGACACAAATAATATTTATATTGTTTTCTTGTGATTTCAAGTCATTCTAAGGACATTTTCTCTGAATTTGACTGTTACACGTCATTTTGGTGTTTTATGACTCCAGAAATGTGTTTCCGGTCACCGCAGTCAAATGACACCTCTGATTGACATACCGTCTACCCGACCATTTCAGAATTCATACCATGGTTTTTTTTTGTATGATTTCATGACATTCTGAGGTCGTTCGGCTGGTTTTGACTACCCAACGCTCCCTTTTAGAGCGCGCCAAACTGTTAAAAACAACATATTCGGTCGTACCGCACACACTGCACATCTGATTGATGTGACGTCTCCTCCTACATGTCATGAATAATATTTCAATTTTTTTCATGTTATTTCAAGTCATTCTGAGGACGTTTGCTCTGAATTTGACTGTTACATGTCGTTTTGGTGTTTTATGACTCCGGAAATGCGTTTTCGGTCACCGCGGTCAAACGACACCTCCGATTGAAGTACTGTCTACCCGAACATTTCAAAATTCACACCACGGTTATTGTCGTATGATTTCATGGCATTTCAAAGTCGTTAGACTGGTTTTGACCACTTAACACACCCTTTTAGAGCGCGTCAAACTGTTAAAAACAACATATTCAGTCGTACCACGCACACCGCACGTCTGATTGACGTGTTGTCCACTCCTAAATGTCAACAATAATATTTCTATTTTTTTTACTATGATTTCAAGTCATTCTGAGAAAGTTTGCTGTGAATTTGACCGTTACAAGTCGTTTTGGTGTTTTATGACTCCGGAAATGCGTTTCCGGTCACCGCAGTCAAACGACACCTCTGATTGAGATATCGTCCACCCGACCATTTCATAATTCACACCACGGTTTTTTTGTATGATTTCATGACATTCCGAGGTCGTTCGGCTAGTTTTGACCACCCAAAACACCCTTTTAGAGCACGTTAAACTGTTAAAAACAACATATCCATTCGTACCGTGCACATCGCACGTCCGATTGACGTGACGTCTCCTCCTACATGTCACAGATAATATTTATATTATTTTCATGTGATTTCAAGTCATTCTGAGGATGTTTGCTCTAAATTTGACCATTACACGTCGTTTTGGTGTTTTATGACTCTGGAAATGTGTTTCTGGTCACCACGGTCAAACGACACCTCTGATTGACGTACCGTCTACCCAAAAATTTCACAATTCACACCACGGTTTTTTTCGTAAGATTTCATGGCATTCCGAGTTTGTTCGGCTGGTTTTGACCATCCAACACACCCTTTTAGAGCATGCTAGACTGTTAAAAATAACATATTCGATCGTTCCGCACACACCATATGTCTGATTGACATGTCGTCTCCTCCTATATGTCACGAATAATATTTCTATTTTTTTTTGTGATTTCAAGTCATTCTGAGAACATTTGCTCTGAATTTGACCGTTACACGTCGTTTTGGTATTTTATGACTCCGTAAATGCGTTTCTGGTCACTACGGTCAAATGACACCTCCGATTAACGTACCTTCTGTCCAAACATTTTACAATTCACATCAAGATTGTTATCGTATGATTTCATGACATTCTGAGGTCATTCGGCTAGTTTTGACCACCCAACACACCCTTTTAGAGCGCGCAAAACTGTTAAAAACAACATATTCAGTCATACCGCGCACACCACACATCCGATTGACATGACTTCTCCTCCTATATATCACGAATAATATTTCTACTATTTTGTGTGATTTAAAGTCATTATGAGGACGTTTTCTCTAAATTTGACTGTTACACGCCGTTTTGGGGTTTTATGACTCCAGAAATGCATTTTCGGTCACCATGGTCAAACGAAACCTCCAATTGATGTATTGTCTGCCCGAAAATTTTACAATTCACACCACAGTTGTTTTCGTATGATTTCATGGCATTCTGAGTTCGTTCGGCTAGTTTTGACCACCCAACGCACCCTTTGAGAGCGCGCCAAACTGTTAAAAACAACATATTTGGTCGTACCGCGCACACCGCACGTACGATTGACGTTCTGTCTCCTCTTACATGTCATAAATAATATTTCTATTGTTTTCGTGTGATTTAAAGTCATTGTGAGGACATTTTCTTTGAATTTGATCGTTACAAATCGTTTTGGTGTTTTATGACTCCGAAAATGCGTTTTTGGTCACCACGGTCAAACAAAACCTCTGATTGACATAAATTCTACCCAACCATTTTACAATTACACCATGGTTGTTGTTTTATGATTTCATGACATTTTAAGGTCGTTCTGCTGGTTTTGACCACCCAACGCACCCTTTTAGAGCGCACCAAACTGTTAAAAACAACATATTCGGTCATACCGTGCACACTGCACGTCAGATTGACATGACGTCTCCTTCTACATGTCACGAATAATATTTATATTGTTTTCATGTGTTTTCAAGTCATTCTGAGAATGTTTGCTCTGAATTTGACCATTACACATCGTTTTGGTGTTTTATGACTCCAGAAATGTGTTTCCAGTCACCGCGGTCAAATGACACCTTCGATTGACATACCATCTACCCGAACATTTCACAATTTACATAACGGTTGTTGTTGTATTATTTCATGACATTCCGAGGTCGTTCAACTAGTTTTAACCACCCAATGCAACCTTTTAGAGGGTGTCAAACTGTTAAAAACAACATATTTGGTCGTACCACGCACACCGTACATCCGATTGATGTGTCGTCTCCTCATACATGTCACGAATAATATTTATATTGTTTTTGTGTGATTTCAAGTCATTATGAGAACGTTTTCTCTAAATTTGACCGTTATACGTCGTTTTGGTGTTTTATGACTCCAGAAATGCATTTCCGGTCACCGCGGTCAAACAACACCTCATATTGATGTACCATCTGCCCGAAAATTTTTCAATTTACACCACAGTTGTTTTCATATGATTTCATAACATTCTGAGGTCGTTCGGCTGGTTTTGACCACCCAACACACCCTTTTAGAGCGCGCCAAACTGTTAAAAACAACATATTCGGTCGTACCAGGAACACTGCACATCCGATTGACGTGATGTCTCCTCCTACATGTCACAAATAATATTTCTATTGTTTTCGTGTGATTTCAAGTCATTATGGGGATGCTTTCTCAGAATTTGACCGTTACATGTCCTTTTGGTGTTTTATGACTCCAGAAATGCGTTTCTGGTCACCGCAGTCAAACGACACCTCCAATTGACATACCATCCACCTGAACATTTCACAATTCACACCACAATTGTTTTCGTAATATTTAATGACATTATGAGGTCGTTCGGCTAGTTTTGACCACCCAACGCACCCTTTTAGAGCGCGCCAAACTGTTAAAAAAACATATTTGGTCGTACCAGGCACACCGCACATCCGATTTACGTGTCGTCTCCTCCTACATGTCACGAATAATATTTTTATTGTTTTTATGTGATTTCAAGTTATTCTGAGGACGTTTGCTCTGAATTTGACCATTGCACGTTGTTTTGGTGTTTTATGACTCCGAAAATGCGTTTCTGGTCACTACGGTCAAACAAAACCTCTGATTGATGTACCGTCTGCCCGAACATTTTAAAATTCACACCACGGTTGTTCTTGTATGATTTCATGGTATTCTGAGTTCTTTGGCTGGTTTTTTCCACCCAAACACACCCTTTTAGAGCGCGCCAAACTGTTAAAAACAACATATTCGGTCGTACCGCGCACACCGCACGTCTGATTGACGTGTCGTCTCCTCTTAAATGTCAAGAATAATATTTCTATTGTTTTCATGTGATTTCAAGTCATTATGATAACGTTTTCTCTAAATGTGACCGTTACACGTCGTTTTGGTGTTTTTTGACCCCGGAAACGTGTTTCTGATCACCGTGGTCAAACAACACCCCTGATTGACGTACCGTCTACCCGAACATTTTACAATTCACACCACAGTTGTTTTCATATGATTTCATGACATTTTGAGGTCGTTCGGCTAGTTTTGACCACCCAACGCACCCTTTTAGAGTGCACCAAACTGTTAAAAACAACATATTTGGTAGTATCGCGCACACCACATATGTTGTACAATTGAAATAATGGCCTATTGTCTATTTGTAAAATTGGAATAATGGCATAATGTCCTAATGGACATTTGACCTAACATCCAATTGGAAAATTGGCCAACTGGCTAATTTCCCTAATGGCCTAACAGCCTAATGAACAATTGCCCTAATGAACTAATGGTCAATTATCCTAATTAACTCCTGTAAAAATGGCCTAAGGATATAATTTCCAATAGATCTAACAGTCTCTTAGACAATTTTCCTAATTGATAAATAGCCTAATGGACAAACATCCAATGACCTAATGGAAAATTTTTCTAATGGCTCGATTAGCCAATTGGCCTAATGGAATAATGGAATAATGACTAATTGGCCAATAGGCCTAATGGCACAATGGCCAATGACCTAATGTGAAATTAGCCTAATGGATAATTGTCCCAAAAAACTCTCACCGAACAGCCCCCTCTTACTGGAAAACACTAATCTGCAGCCCCCCCCCCCCAAACACCTCCCTCCCGCCTCCCGAACAGCCCACCCCCCCCCCCCCCCCGGATAGCCCCCACCCTGAACAGCCCCCCTCCCAACCCACCTAGACAGCTCCCAACCCCCACCCACTGAATATCCCACTCCATACCCCCTAGACAGCTCCCAAACCCCCACCCACTGGAACAGCCCACTCCATACCCCTCAGACAGCTCCCAACACCCCCGGACAGAATGTCCATGAGTATCCTTTCTCATCCCAACTCTAAAGAAATATTCAACCACATCAATTAACTTGAAACTCACCAAAAGTGTAGAATTCCTAAAAACATTAAATTCTTCTTGATCATCACTAAAAAAATAAATTTACCTTTTGAAACATCAATAACAACCCCACCAATAAAAAAAGAAACACACCTCGTGAATATGATGTGTCATGCGTGATCATGACTGCTACCTCCATCCGGTGGGATAGGGGCCTACAACAAATAAAAATTATGAAGATTTTCATAACAAAAATAATAGAAAGTGAATAAATAAATTTAGTATAAACCTGCGTCGTATGATCCCTTGCACTATCACCTGGATGCACATATTCCTGCAGTGTTCTAACCTCAGTGATCAATTGCGCATTTACCTCCTCAGAAGCGCGCAGCTGTGCCTCGAAATCTGAAAACTGTTGTGTTATCTAAGCAATAGAAGGACTAAAAACCACAGTGCGTGATACTACAGAACAAAGAATCCTTGTTTCATAGGTCAAACTATATCCATGCCTGTCCCGACCAATAATGCGATGGAAGATCTCATCACTTCGCATGGGAAGCTGTCGCTGGTCCTCTGGCAGCTGTTCTAACTCAGCTTCAAATTGAGCCTGTGCAATATTTAAATATATATACATATATATATGTTAATATATAGATTTATGTAAGTATTGGTAATGAGTACAAGCACTTACTATCAATGTTGCAGCCTCTGGATCATTTCGATCACGAGTCCTCATCCACACCGACATTTTATCAGTTGATGCACCTTTCTCCTGTAACTGTATATGAATATAATATAAACACAAAACCATATTAATTAATAAATTAAAAAATGAATAATAAATACCTCATGTCGGATCTGAGACACGTGATGAGTCTCGAGCCTGTGAGGTGGTCCCTGCAATGCTCAATTCTCAGAATGGCGTGCTGAAACCTCCTACATTCAATTAATTCAAATTTCAAAAAAATCACACATTCTTGAAAATATATATACCAAAATAAATATACAAACCATAACACCCTCAGTAGACCAATATGCAACTAATTCACGCCACTGAGTCGGGATAACACCTCTCGAGACTTTTTCTAGAATGTATGGGGCACCCACATTTGGTACCTAGTGGTCCCTCTTGACTTTGCCTTTATAATTTTTCCACATCTTACAAAATTTTCTCATACACACGGGCCAAAACTCATCAGGGCATACTTTTATATTATTCTATTTAAGAAAAAAATTCACATATGTTAGTATTGTTTATACATAGGGAAGAAATTAAAATGGTCTTCTTACCTAAACCTCCCTCCAAAGATGATCTAATGTGTCCTAAGGGATAGAATCCAAGTCACGTGTGGTCAATGGAAATCGATGTGGGTCATGTATGATATGACCTAGCTGATGAATAAATTCAGGGGAATTCAGTCCCACGGGATGAAATATCTCATCAAAGGAAACATCAAACATCATGTCATAATTCCATGATAAAATTCCATGACCAGGGCCTCTCTTGTAAAAGGAAGAAGTGGTCGAGTCTGATCCCGTTGAAAACAATTTTATATATAATTTGACAGATTATATATATATATATATATATATATATATATATATATATGTTTATCAATTACATAAAAAATAAACACAATTACATTCAAACATACCTCAACCCTGAGACGTAGATGGCTCAGATGGATGATGTGGATCTGCTGCCTCTTCCCCTAATATGCCTGCAGTCATAGAAAACATTAGTAGGGGGACTATCCAAAGTGTCCAAAAGATAAATTGGATTTTTTTAAGAAAATCAAACTTGTACAGTTGTTAATCAAACAAAAAGGGATTGAATAATTAGTTGTAAATGGATTTTAAAAAATCAGAAAGTTAACAAAACAGATATAAAATTATGTATAAAACCAATCAATGCATAGCCAAATTTCATATTGAATTAATAAAAATTCAAGAAACACATGAACCAAATGAAGAATACCTCAATAGAAAGATACACTGACAATAACATGAAGATACCAAAGGATAAATCACCCTAAATATTTATAAATGAATAAACTTCCAAAAGTGAGGATTAAACCTTACATGGATTTATAAAATGGTTAGATAATTTATGATATCCTAGGACATTCAATACTGAATAGCGGGAAAAAAATTATACCTTTCATTAAACACGAAAATCGATTGTTTCTCCTTCAACGGCCACTCTGACCTAAAAATATATTTTTCACATTAAAATACGCTATGTTGATCAAGCTATTGGGAAACAAAGGGAATAGTCTCGAGTTCATCTTGTTCAAATAAAAACACTCCTCATCGGGACATTTTCACAACAACTTTACAACTTGGATTCGAAGGCAAAGTAACGAAGAATACTTGTTCCACTTGTGATTTCAAAATGAAAGGTTCATTATCAACTCGTTCATTTCTGTATAACATATAGTTAAAATTCACCAATGGAAACTGATATTGATCAACTTTACATCCACGCACTGGATCAACCCAATTACACTTTAACAATATATACTTTAACCCGTGTGTATATACAACTTCAATGATGTCTATCAATTGACCATAGTAATAACTAGAATCAACGAATGGACAACTGATGTCACTATTTTGTGTTGCTCATTTTTCGTCAACATCTTTAATGTGAAATTGAAAACCATTAGCATCTATAGCTTTATAACGACAAGCCTTTATAGATGGACTCTCAGCCAGTTGGATAAATTCTTCAGTTAGCATGAGGTCCCCTAACTCCCTCAGATTATTAACCTACATAATTCATATAATTCAATAATGATTTATGCAGAAAGAAATTAGTATAATACTTCACTCATAATGAAAATCAATTTATTCGTACAAAATCCTTAAACCAATCATGAAATGGCGCATAATGAGATTGTTGAATTTGATACCCAGTCGCACGATACATCTCTTCTTTTATATCATTAATGTGTTTCCTGCAAATGATAATGCAATGTTTAAATGATCAACTTATGAAAACAAAACATGTAAAAGTTAAACAATAAAAGTGATAAGACACTTACTGCATTAATGGTGCAACTGATAGAGTATTGAACAAGATATATCGATGTGCTTGTATCCACTCGATGTTGTCCATATAAAATATGGTTCCTTCTCTAACTGGACCATCATGAATCCAAGAGGGATTATCTAATTTTGTTTCAACATCCATAAGATATTCTGCACAAAAAGTAGTACACTCATCCATCGAATAACCATTGGCTATTGATGCCTCTGGACGAGCTCTGTTGCATACAAATCATTTCAATGTACTCAAATACTGATCAATAGGATACATACACTTGAATTGCATTAGACCAACAGCCATTACTTCATCAGTTAGGTGCACTGTCAAGTGAACCATAACATCAAAAAATGATGGGGGAAATAGTTTCTCAAAGTGAAAAAGCGTAAGTACAATTCCGTCCTACAAACTTTATAAATCACTCATTTGTTGATTTCTTAAACAAAGTTTTCCAAAAAAATTACTCATCTCAATAAACGGCTGAACAAAATTGGGGTATAAACAATCACAAATTGCCATTGGAATCAACTGCTGAAGTAGTATGTGATTTTCATGACTTTTCAACCCTTGAAATGTTATACTCGTCATATTCACACACTTTGAAATATTATAAGAGTAACCATCATGCACCTTGATCATATTCAAAATGGAAAGAAATTTCTCTTTCTCCTTTGTTGTCATCGTATACTGTGCAGCAGGCATATATGCCATGTTTCCCTCAGTTAACTGTAAATGCAACTGTTTCCTTAAACCCATTTCTTCCAAATCATGGCATGCATTAACATGGTCTTTTGATTTTCCATTGACACCTAAAATTGTCCACAATATATTATCACAAACATTTTTTTCAATGTGCATGACATCCAAATTATGCCTTAGCATGTTAGTTTTCCAATACAGAAGACTATAAAAAATACTTTTCTTTTTCCAATTGTGACTGTGCTGCCTACCTACAGCACGAATAATACGTAATGGATGAGCCACCAAATCCTAAATTTCATATACTGTGCAGATGTTTTCTTCCTCAATCTGTGATAACATTTCGACTCCAGTCATGATCTTTGGTGCTAGGTTGAACTCTCAAGAACCATCAAATGACATTCTGTCCTTTATGAACCTGTGCTGAGGGGGGAGAAAAAGTATGTGACCCATGTATGCCCATTTTTTGGAATGTTTAAGACATACAGATTTTTTTACTTTTATTGCAACAAGAGAAAGAAAATTCCTCTTTCGTACTCCAGTCTGATAAATTTGCATAAGCCGGGAAGTCATTGATTGTCCACAATAAAGCAGCCTGCAGTTTGAACATTTCATTCATTTCATAGCCATAAGTCATCACACCATCACCCCAAAATTAATTCAACTCATCAATCAATGGATTAAGGTAAACATAAATCTTATCCCCCATACTTCTAGGTGTTAGGTTTCTGGGGGCCGCAGCGGAAGCCGGTGGGTCGGGGATTTTAAAATTTTCATCGGCAGAATGACGGTACTTGTCATCGTCGACGATCCGAGCCCCGGAGAGGTCTGAGGATCTCGTTTAGATTATTAAGATCACAAAATTAAAATTAAAATGTACCCGTTTCAAATCCGAAGGCACGGTCGACTGCCGCTAGCCGATGGCGATCGTCGCTTGAAGGATCCAATGCAGGATCACTCTAAATCATCCATATGCGCTCCAAAAATCCACGGGAACACCGATCATCGAACTCCAGGTGCTAGCACGGCGATTCAATGATATCTTTGACATCCCGACGATCACCGCATCGTTGATCTTAGGACACGTGAGGAAGAACTTGATCTGAGCTCTTGGATCATCATCTTCTCTCTCTAGGAAGCAGGAGGAGAGAGAGAATCTCATTTTTTTCATTCCATAAATGAATGAATAGTGATATTCCCATCAAAGAGAGAGAGCCTCCTCTATTATTTATAGAGACGTTGATAAATACCCTGTAGGGTTCCCCGGCCCCCGTTAATATCAACGTTCTCAAAATAAATAATTTCGATGGACTAAACTGCGCCAATATTATTTAATATTTTATCACATACTTGTAATATATATATAATATATTGAGTGATAAAACCGAGCCATTTAACTTGACTCGTTGTCCCGCTTAATATTAAACGAACCTTAAATATTAAATAATATTCGTTCGATTAATATTTTTTTTGTATTTACTAAACTCATAAATACATTAAATAAATTCAATCCCAAATATTTGTAACTTGAATATTAATGAATTTATTTAATTCTTTTGGTGATCGACAACTTGGACAACGGTCGGACCCCGTGGTGGGGCCCACTATGTCCATATACCTATTCAGCTGAATAGGTGCGGATTCTTGAATACGCCGTTGTGTGTGACCCTCTTGGCCCTTATCTCGATAGTAGTGAATAAAATCCACAGACCAAGAGCGGAGTCTAGTAACTCATCATGGCCCCTAAAGAGATAAGGACAGTCATAGCAACGACTACCATCCTACGAACACTGATCCTGTACTATAGTCTCTTTGTCATTAAATATCTCATAAAGTAGGACGCACTCTTGTGTCATCGTCCTTATCTTGATTTATTATTTGTTGATCTATCCAGATAGATTTGCCTTCCTACTACTTTGGCCATAGACTTATGAAGGTAGCACCATCCTGATCAACCAAGCCTGAGATATACAACTTCCTAAACTTGGAAGCGAAAAATTCTTTCTTTACCATCCAACCAACGTCATACCACCAACGATGAACCCAACAAAAACTACCTCGCCACGACATTACTTCCATGGTTTTCGCCTTGCATTAAAGTACGTAATTAAATGATATACATTGGTAATGGTCTCAAGTCAGGAGACTAATACACATGTCCGTAGATAGGAAAAACCAATGACACCCAAAACATGTGGTGTTTCTATTGAAGGGTATGTCCTCATGATCTCACTACTAGAGATCACCAAGTGCGAACTTCATGAGAAGAAGTCTCAATTCTTATGATCCCCCAGCACCTGATAGTCAGACATATACTGTGTCCAGTCAGTAAGATGTATCTAGACTATAAAACATATATTTAATATCAATGTCATTGTATCTTGAGGTTCTCATTGTAGCCTGGGATCTGCTATAACCTCTTGACACGACAATTAACCTTTGAACATTACCATTATTATAGTGGACGCAGAAAAGTCGGTACTATAATGGTAAGATATCATCATGCATATCTAATTGTACACATGATACAGTAATAAAAAATACTACATAGTTGGGTCTAGGGAACCCACTATTTCAACACTCCCACTTGCACTAGAGCCAACTTGCTAACTAAACTTGTTAGCTACTCACATGATAAATACCATGCTTCTGCTAAGTAATGGATTTAACTGCAGGGCCTGCCATGTTTTCACTGCGTGGCATATCTGCTATATGCGACCTCATCAACTTGAGTAAAACTTCTCAAGATAAGGTATCTTAGAGTATATTACTTTTTTCCATTGTCATAAATTGACAACTTGGATAGTAATAATATCATAATTTTCATTATGATAATACTTTTCTCACTAGGTGCGAATCCAAGAACTGGAACAAATAGTTGCGATTTACAACTGCTTCTTAGCTGCTTTAGAAGTTGCAACGTACTTGGTATTTGTAGGTATGGATACCACAAGATTTTATGAGCTTGACTCGCTCATCTCCTTTTCCTAACTGTGATACTAGATCAAATTGATCTAAGGACTACTAGTATGTGTCCTACCATAAATATTATACCTTCCTCTCCATATTCCAGGTACATATCATTTGTACTTACCGAAGTACAAGATGATAGTTCTGACTGCATCACTTGCAGTGCTCTTGGAAATAATTGATATCTGGCGATAATAAATTATATCCTGGTAGTATCAATTATTGTACATAATATATCATATGTGATTGATCCATCGTTAAAGCATATGGTATCAATTCACAACTTGTAATCTCTTCCTATGTTCTGAACATATTAACTTGAAGAGATTAAGCCATGTGACATTGGCAAAAATACTGAACTTGAATTGTTTCAACTTGTATTTTTCAATACAATCACTCTATATACGATTGACTAGGACCAAGCAACCTTTGGATATACCTCAGTAGATCATGTTCCCTAGAACTTAGGTTGCTACTTGAAGTCAATCATTGTATAATTGCTTTTAACTTGATCTTATCTAACTGTAAGATCAAGATCTGTTTTCCATATGTTGTCGAACATATTTCATTTGGAAAACATTAGCGCTCCCACTAACCTTTGGTAGACACAAGGCAAAGATTCATTTATAATGAATGCTCTAAGATCTTGTTGCTTACTTTAATCCGGAATCATATTTCAATAACTTTCAACCCTTATTGGAATCATTTGATGTCATCATATCTTTCTAGTTGTGTCGTATAGACACCTTCCATGAAAAATGATCTTGACATCCAATGAATAATAAAAATATCTTATAAGTTTAGCTATGAAAAGTAAAATTCTAATAGATTTAGTCATACCGACTTGGTATAACCAATCGAGCCTTATCGGTACCATACTTGTACCATCCATGTATCATTTTATTTGAATACCCACTGTAGTATTCAATTTATAAGCCCCCTTTGCAATTTGATACATGGAATCCATTATTGAATTTTAGTTGATCTTGTAAATCTTAGCTTGTTTCCATATACTGCTTACTTGTAGAATTTATTATTCTCAATGAATAATATATCATCGACCGCAGTGAATATAAAACCATCACCATGGTTTCATTCTTCCTACGCAGTATGTGTCTCTGGAACATTCTTATTCCACATGTACTTGTGGAATTTGTTCCATATGCCAACCAATTGTGTATCTCAAGCATTGACTAAGTCCGAGTCAATTCAGCTCCCACTATCTCTAATAGAGATGTGAACCCTTGTATAGAAATGTAGTCTAATACATGACTACATTTTTTCTATCATAGGGATCTATGTAATATCCTAAGCAACTATTAGGATAATTAATTTAGATGCACAACGTGTTTAATTTGATGCATGTTTGTTTAAATCCTAACAAACGCTTTGCATCTAAACACATCCTATGACATAATGGATTTTCCATCATACTATGACTCGTATGATATCCATTTGTCATTTTAGTTGGCATATTGGTTATGGGTTTACGCTGTTATTTGCAAATCACATTATGAAATATGATGGAAGTTTCCGCAAGTTGTAACATTGATACAACTTACATCATAACTTTGATGTGTAACATATGCATTTAGTAATCGCTCCACGCTACATGTTTGTTGATAAATGTTAATATGTAAGACTTTATCATCGATCCTCCTTATGAACGTCAACATGGTGATGTAGATAAGGTAACATGCGTTTAAGAATTACTCAATTCTACATTATCATGATCGATGATTGCTTGGTCAAGATATTATTCGGCATGTCGATCCGAAGCAACTCATATCTTCTGACCAAACTTATACTTCAATATTTCTTAATGACTTAAAGGAAACTTATGAAGTATCTTTAACTCTTGATTTCTTTGGAATAGTTCACACTTTCTTGTTGAACTAACCTCGGAAAGCTTTGTGGCATACCTTTATTTCTAAAGGTTTCTTTGTGTAAACTAAGGGTGTCAATAATACCATAGGTGTTTAGCTGTGTCGAGCCTAAATACCATACTGGGTATATAGTTGACGTCCGCTTTTAGTTTTACTTGACAAAGAATCACATTTCCATAACTGGGTAGGACTTACATTTTATATTCATCATGTATTGACATTGATTCAAATAGTAGTGAACTATTTGTTGAGTATGTTACCTCAAACAACATTCATTCCAAAACATGGAATAATGTCTCATCGTGTCCAAATGGGCACATGATATAAATGTTTTTGGTTATACTCCACAACTTGTTCAATTTGAATCAATCACTTGGAAATTAGAAGTTATGTGTTTCTCCCCGCTGACTTAGGAATCACCCTTTCTCAGCTGCTTGAAGAAGACACTTTACTTCTAGTAATGTTTCTCGACTTACTTGGTTATTGTATTTCAATACATATATGTGAAAAGTATATTGTATTTTAATACCCAAGAAGTATTCGAGAAAACAATACCTTTATTTGATGAATATAAACTGAACGAGAAGCGGGTACTTGCTTCTTGTATTTCAGTTTTAAACTTCCATGAATTTATTTCATTATGTAATGAAAATAACCTCTTGTTAAATAACCAACCACTTTTTATTGAAGGACATGACGAAGGCGTAACTTTCCATAGGCATTTTCATCTTGTCATTCAATTTATTCACCATAAGAATAAAAGATGGTGTTATCTCTAATATTCTTATTACTTGGCGAATGTTACCTTAGCGGTAATGAAATGCTTACTCTATTCCGTTTGTTTGTACCTTTAAATGAAACTAGAGTAATTGGGTGTAAAAGGTATAAGAAATGGGATGAAATTAAATATTGTGAACCATATTTCACTTTACCCAAACAGAGTGCAACCATCACATTCAGATCTTGCTTCGTTTTCTCCTCGAAAGGATATTGGAGATGAGACTACATGTAACATCATCCATGTATTGATGTAGCGACTGCAACTAACATCAGAATTTGATGATATCATTTTGACAGAACCATTATATGCTTTATTCATGAGTCTTCTGTAAGCTGTTTTACCCCCTCGCTTCTTAAGGTGTCTTAACAGGTTGGGACACAAGCACCTTGAATTTCCATTATGGTAGTAATGTGCGCAAGCGCCTATACTACACTTGGAATTTCGTGCTTGTTTGTACATTAACTTTTGTCTAATAATTATCGCAGTTTTATTGTGGTATTTCTTGTCATTATCTACAAATATACTTTAGCAGATTTTACTTTTTGTGATTACCTAATTTGACATTACTGATTATTTAATCATTAAATGTCTCCCACTAATTTTTTCGAATTCTAGGAACCCTATGTACTAGAATCGGAATACTCTTGAGTATTCTAGTGGAAAGGATCCCTGAACCTCCCTCATAGTCTACAAGCTAGGGCTACTCCACTACTCGGAGGGTCCAAGGTAGGCTTTTGGTTGGCCAACCACTTTAGCTCACGGTTCCTTGATCTGCTGAGTGAAGTCCCAGCTTCAAAAATCATTTAATGATTTACTCAACGCTTGCCTCTAAAATTACAACAAACTAGATAAGGCTATAAATTTGATGAAATTTTAGTTAAGTTGACCCACCATACAAATAAGAACTCCCTGGTAGTAAGAGGCACCCTTAGCTGAGGCATGAACTGGCACCTCGAACACCCAATTTTGTTCAAACTTGAATGATGGAAGGCTATTTGTGACTTAATATTTTCTTTGAGGGTTTTATGTTTTTCTCTCAACGAATGTAATCCATTTCTATTAATCTTGTTCATCTATGTTGTAGCGCTCACAACTGAACTTTAATAGAAAAACATACGCCACTTCTTTATGCATTTTATTATCTATTATTTTATGTATTTTTTCCGCTGTTCTAAAATGCATAAAATAATAAATAAATACATAAAGGTAAAACTACTACTTGACTGGTCTTGAGCATCTAAATGAACTAAGCGCATCGTACCCGAGTCGTATGCTTGACTCTTGATACAGCTTGCCCTGTCATGTATGTTCGCTGGTATTCTACAGTGTCACCATGTCTTGGCGGGGTCGACGTCACGTCTTGGAGTACCGCCTCGCCTTGGTGGAATCCACGCATCGTCTTGCACCGCCGTACACCGTCTCATCTTGGCGGGGTCTACATCTCTCGTCGTCTTTGTCCGAAGTACAAAGGTACTCGTGCGCAGGCGAGGGGAACTCGGGTATAAATGTACATCATATAAATTGGGCGCATAGGCCCTTGTACATTTTAACCGAAAAATGAAAGACGATGCGCAGACCGTCCATTTAATTAATTACACACATCGCACACAGTTTAAATAATTAATTAAATAATAATTAAAAGTAGATATACAAAGGTCGATGCTCAAGACCAGACGACGGGTAAAATTAAAGCGCGATAAAATTAAAATGCATAAATAAGTACGAGGGTTATTTAATTTAATTTAATTTAATGAATTAATAAATTCAAATAATTTAATTAATTATCGGTCATGTAATTAATTTAATTTTAATACTTAAAATTAAATTAATTAATTAATTAATTTAATTACAAACATTAAATTAATTTTAACCTCGGGTATTAAAATTTATTTTCACCACAGTTAATATATTAATTAATTTAATTAATTTAATTAATTAATTATATTAATTGATTTAATTAAACCCATGTCAGGGGTTACCTACCCGCTAGGAGGACTGGGCGGTGGCCGGGTAAGCTTGGCCAGGGTGTTCCCGGGGAGGAGCCGAGGCGGGCGGCCGGTCGTGGCTACGCTGCCTGCGCACACGGAACCGGGACGACGACCCCGTATAGAGGCGTTGCATGTGCTTGTGCTATAGGGGGCGTCCCTACACTGCAAGACCGGGAGGCAGTACTGGGCAACGACCTTGATAGGGGCGTGACAGAAGGGTCGATGGAGAAGGCCTGGTGGGGTGCGCCTCCTGGCTATGCAAGGTGTGGTGGTCCTGTTGTGCGCCATAGGGGAGGCCACATGAGAGGGAACCGGGAGCAGGCTAGAGAGCCGCCTTTGGGGTGGTTCAGAAGTGAAGGCCGGGATGGCCAGCTACGGCGCGCTGCATGGAGGCCAGTGAGCTGCTGGAAGGAGGCCAATGGGAAGGCAGAGCGAGGGCCCGGCTGCCACGGAGGCGGAGGGGTGTCGCGGCCCATGCTCCTACATTGGGGTTGTACCGAGGAGGCGGGGCGCTATAGCAGGTCGGTGCGGGGGCGCGGTGCTTGCAGAGGGAGCAACGGTGGGATCTGTAGGTTGGGAGAGGGACAGGCGGTGGTCCAGGCCTGGGTGCGATGCCGGAGGAGCAACCGTGGAGCCATGGAGAGGGCGCTGCACAAGGTCGTGTGGCGGCTTGGGAGGAGGCCGAAGGGGTGCGGTGGTCGGCCTGCATGGGGGGGCGCCCTCAGGAGAGGGGGCATGGCTACTGCGTGGCGTAAGAAGAGGGGCACGACGACCCCTGGACTGTCCGTCGTGCCGGGGTGGACTCCCGGCGGCGCTGCAGTGCGCCGCGCGGGAGAGGGAGGGGGTCCGCTCGGACCCCCTGCTGCTACCCTTTTTTGTTGTTGTTTTTCTTTCCACAGGCCTGCCATCCCCATAGTTTTTTTTTCTTTGCTTGACCGGATAGCCGACCTCCCTTTCTTTTTGTTTTTTTTAAACAAGACTTCTTTTGAAGTCTTTATTTGCCCCCCCCCCCCCCCTTTTTGAAGTCTTCTTCCACCATTTTTTTTGAGTCAAGTCACCACCTCGAAAATTCTAAAGGCTAAATAGCCTTTAAAATTAAATAATAATAAAATTATTATAATAAAATAATAATTTATTATTATTACATTGTTCTAATAATAAAATAATTATTATTAAAATAATAGAATTATTGTGGAAATTATTTAATTTTTTAAATTATAATTTTCACAATTTTAATTATATCCATTGAACCAATTTAAACTTGATCGGTTCTACTGGATGAAATAAAATATAGTACCCGAGATTAAACCGCATATTCAATCCAATCCGAAAATTTAAATTGATCGTATCTTGGTCGTTCGAGATCGGATCGAAGCACGGTTTGAACCGTTGGAACCATTTTTGAACCCTCTACATAATTTTATGCAAATTAATTTTATTTGGATTATAAAATTTATGTGCTCCCTCCGATGCCACTGTTAGGTTTCCGGGGCCTGCAGTGGAAGCATGTGGGCCGGGGATTTTAAAATTTTCGTCGGCAAAATGACAGTACTTGTCGTCGCCGATGATCCAAGCCCCGGAGAGGTCCGAGGATCTCGCGTAGATTATTAATAGCACAAAATTAAAATGAAAACGTACATGTTTCAAATCCTAAGGCACAGTCGACTGCCGCTAGCCGATGGCGATCAGCACTTGAAGGATCCAAAGCAGGACCCCTCTAGATCGTCCAAACGCGCTCCAAAAATCTGTGGGAACACCGATCGTCAAACTCTGGGTGCTAGCACAGCGATTCAACGATATCTTCGATGTCCCGAAGATCACCGCATCATTGATCTTACGATGCGTGAGGAAGAACTTGATCCGAGCTCTTGGATCATCAGATTCTCTCTCTAGGAAGCGGGAGGAGAGATAGGTTCTCATTTTTTTTCATTCCATAAATGAATGAATATTGATATGCCCATCAAATAGAGAGATCCTCCTCTCTTATTTATAGAGACGTTGATAAATACCCGGTAGGGTTTACCGGCCCCCGTTAATATCAACATTCTCTAAATAAATAATTTCGACGGACTAAACTATTGGAGTTGGTGGCCTAGAACCAACTACTTTGTACTTTATTCATTAATAAAATTCTTATCGCATCTTGATTGTTCTTCTGTGTGAAAATGCATGTGATAATGTCCTAAGGATAGCTGTTGCATTAAAGGGTCATAGCGGATCCCTGCTATGATGAGAACCCGGAAGTGTCATAACACTATTCTTAAAAGTATGTTCTATGGCCGGATGATATTATTTGAGGGGCACAAATAATGCAGGTCATTAGGGGTGAGGACTCATAAAACTTTGAGGCACCTTCTCATGGTGTGCGCCCTTGGTAATATCTAGGAGGATATTATGAGAACGAGACCCGCCAGTAGGAAATCCACATTTCATAGTGTCATTGGATGTTCCTATCTACGGACGTGTGTATTGGTCCTTAGACTTTAAGATTATTATTAATGGGTATTATAACTCATGCACTTAGATGTATTGACGAAAACTGTGACAATACACTGTTCACAACGAGGTAGGATACGTTGGGTGCGTCACGAGTAATACTGCATTAATAGATAATGCGGGAAAGGATTTGTCCCTTCTGTCCCATAACGGAAGTAGATATCTCAGTCCCTTTGATGGAATTGATATAGCCTACATAAATCCATGGCCATGGTAAGGTATGGGCGAGTTCAATTCCAGGAAGTCAAAGAAAGAATAATCGAGCACATGGGTTGATGGCACTAGCATGCAACCCACTTGATTAGAGATATCGAGACAAAGGGATTATATTATACGGTAAGCATTCGTAGGAGGTGACATGTCATTGTGGCGTTAACTTCTTTCTCTATGGGTGCCTTGGCGTGTTTCTAGATGCTAACCTTGGACTTTAGTCAGGCTCAGCCTAATTCCACTGAGAAAGAGGCCCAGAGGGTCACACACTAAGTGTGTCCATATATCTCAGTTAAATATTAATTTAACAAGTTGAATAAAGATTATTCCCGATTGTGGTTTAATAATTATTCAAGGATGTCTGATCACATTTATTTCGACACTAGTTATTCGAGAGAATATATTATCGGCGAAATAATATGTATTTATTAGCGAGTAATGCAGTTACATTTATTTAATAAATAAATAGCCATTACTCAAGGTCTAATAAATGAGGTGGAGGAAAATAAATAAAACTGGAAAAATAAAAGTACATGTTGTGTATGTTTATACATACACGTCGTGTAGTTTGTTTTTTCGGGATTCGTGAGAAAATATTGTTTATTTAATTAAATGATATTAAATGTGATACATTGGATGCATGTCAAGTAATAATGATGGTCAACTGTCATTATTAAGACATGGGGTATTACTAAGAATTAAATGAAATAATTAAATGCTTTTGGGCAATTAATCCATTTTATTATTCTAAGTATTATAAATCCCAATTACATTATTCTCAGGAGGTTGAGCCATTTTTTGGTTGTGCACAATAGATTGGAAATACTCTCAAGCCAAGAGAGAATTACCTTTCCACCAAGAATGCATTCAAGTTATGATAGCAAGATCCTCCACCGGATCAAGGCGATCGAAGACGAACATCGCAAACGAAGGATCTTCCGCGCTAGCACCCGGAGTTCCCTTCGGCGACGTCCAGAGATACGTGGAGCACGTGTGGATCACCGCTAGAGGAATCCTATACTTGGATTCTGCGACGCAATGACGGATCACATGATCGTGACCAGAGACATCAACGAACAAGGAATTACAGCGAGGTAATTCTTATGAATTAATTAAATTAATTATAACCAACATATGATGATCCTATCTCGAGGGTTCAGGGACTCTTCTTTACTTTTTCCATTCTTTATTCTATTCTGAAGATCTGGCGTCTTATATCATGATGGATCTCGGATTAAACGTCGTTTAACGTTAAAATTAAAGTTGGGAAATCCTTCCAACGCGCTTCCACTGCACCCAGAACCTACAAGTGGTATCAGAGCGGTCATATCGTTGATTATAATTATTTAGTTTTTCGTTGATGTTTTACACATTTAATAATTTATTTGTTTCAATTCAAGTTTAATCGTTCTGAAAATCTGAATCTCGAGATCTGTTCCTCCTCCCTCGTTTCTCGTTCACCTCATAGAAACAAATTTTTATTTTTATTTTGATTAAAATAAAATAGAGGAACTCATCCGGAGGAGCCAAACGTTTCTGGTCGTACAACACTAGAATACACGGCGTGTATTCAGAAGTACACACCGTGTAGTCTAGGTTCAATACATTGACTGATCCTCCAAATCAGGTCGTGTATTGGATTCTTTCTAAGAATTTAAGACACCGTGTGTTGACCAGAAACAGGTGGCACACAGTTTCTGGATTACACGTCGTGTGGTCCAATGAACATGGCGTGTAGTCCCTTCAGGTTCGGGTTGGACCATGTACCCTGTACACGGCTTGCCCGGCTGGAAACCGTGTAACGTGGAAACTACACGGCGTGTGTCCAAAAGAACACGCCGTGTACTCCGAAAATTTCTGAAGTACATTAACATGCCCTGTCCCCGGGCGTGTACTTCAGATGGATGGTGAAGAAAAGTACACGTCGTGTAGTCAGAACTACACACCGTGTACTCACCCAAATTACGCAGATTTATTAAAATTTATTATTATATTATATAAACCCTTGAGATGTGTACCATAGTGCAGACGTAAAGCTGAGGCACAACACGTGATAGGTGTTTTATATATATGTGTTTAATTTAACATCTTCATAATGAACGGGAATTCACCGGGTTTCCTCCAAGGTACAAGTTACGTACATGGATAATTTAAATGAATTTATTTTTTTAAAATTATGATAGATGAGAATCTCAAGGAAATTCAAAAAAAGGGTTTAAGATAAAAGGATTGATTAATTAAAGATAATTAATTAATTCAAGTGTGATTTATCTTAAACAAGAACGATTAAAGAATTGAATGTTAGTTTTATTTATACGTAAATATCGTTGCATGTATGGATGATCATGAGCTAGACCGAGACCTTTGTATGTGAATGGTTTCTTTTAATTAATTTATTTAAATTAAATTTGTTTTCCTGTGAGCCATCTCCTCATTAATATGTAGGGCCTGCGTGCCCAAGGATTCTTTTATGTAAAAATCCCTTTTTACCCCTCACCTGCATGTGAGATAAATGCATATGTAATGGATGGAGCTCCCAAGCTAGTGGAGGCGACTCAAGTCAGGAGAAAAGGTGAAACCAATCCAAGGAGATACAAAGGTGGATAGGTGGAAAGCTGTAAACACGAACCCGAAAGGTTCAAGGTGTTTCTTTCCTAGGTCTTGGGTTAGTTTATCAACCGCTAGATAAACTAACCAATAGAAAAAAGTCTCATGATCATACCATTTATTTTATTTTATTTCTGTCAGTTGTATGGTTTATTTATTGTGGGTGTGTTGTCACGATCACACAATTAATGAATTAAACGAGCATGCAATATGGAACTAAAATAAAATTGGCTTATACGTAAATATTATCTTAGACATGGTTAATCACTTAAGTATATCCCACTTAATATTAACAAGCATGTAATCAAAGATAATAAAATGGAAATTTATGTATAAGGATAAAATCCCTCAAAGAAATATTAAGTCGGTATAGCCTTCCATAATCTTAGTTAGAATCGAACCATAGTTCAAAGTGCTTGACCAACCCTAGTTGGGGTGCTTTCAATTATTGGGGAATTCTAATTCAAGTTTTTTGGTTGACTTGACTTGGTTCGCATCAAGGGTTGACTACCACAACAGGACTTAGTGTGACCAAGAGGAAAAGGTTGAGGAAATCCAAAATAAAAGGATTTCAGGATTAGGGGGTCCACTCAGCAGATCAAGGAGCTACGAGTTAATGCAGTTGGCATTTGGAATGCCTACCTAAAACCCTTCAAGTTTCTTGACCAACCCTAGTTGGGGTAATGAGAAGGTCAATATGGATCATTGCCACTATAATATTCAGGCAACAGAATATTCCGAAGTCAATGGTGAGGGCTATTGGATTTCGATAAAATAGTGGGAGACTAATAAGTATTAATTTATTTATTTGTCTCAATTTTTGTAATAAAGTACTAAACCTTTGCTCATCTTAATTTTTATAAATGACAAGAAAATTACTTCAAACATATCATTGCGCACCATACTCGAGAAGGAAAACCTTCTCACCAGCACCAATTTCCAAGAGTGGCAGATGCGTTTACGCATCGTCCTTCGCCATGAAAGGAAATTGTATATGCTGGAAGATCCTATTCCAGTTGCGCCTGGGAAAGAGTCTAGTGATGAGGAATTATCTCTCTACATAAAACACATGGATGATTCCACAGATTTCCAGTGTTTTATGCTATCAGCCATGTCTAATGAGCTCTTGAAGCAACATGAAAACATGGACGCGTATAGCATGATGTCTCACCTTAAAGATCTCTACCAAGATAAGGCGAGACAGGAGAGGTATGAGATCTCCAATTCTTTGTTTTCTATGAATCTTGGAGAGTCTGCGACAGCTGGGCCTCATGTAGTCAAGATTATTGGCTACATTGAATGCCTAGACATCTTATGGATTAAATTCCCGAATGAGTTGCGTACAGATCTCATCCTATAATCGTTGCCCAAGACCTTCTCTAGCTTCATTGTCAACTATAACATGAGCGGAAATGAGAAGAGTCTATCGGAGATTCTAACCTTGATTCGCCAGGTTGACAAGGACATGGGGTGTGACAAACCCGCAGTCCTTATGGTGAATAAGAAAAGGAAGGAAAAGGCAAAGGGGAAAAAGACTTATAAACATTCTGAAGCCCCCGAGCACCGTCCCTCCAAGAAGGGGAAGATACAGAGGCAGGGCAAGGAATGGGAGGCAGTGTGTTTTTCATGTGGCAAGTAGGGCCACTGGAAGAGGAACTGCACCCACAAGCATGGGGACGCTAAAGGTGCGTTCGTTATCGAGTGCAATCTTTCTATTTCTACGCATTGGGTATTAGATACAGCTTGTGGGGCTCACATCTGTATTCAAATGCAGGAACCAAGTAGATTTATAAATATCGCCAGAGGAGAAGTGGATCTTCGAGCTGCCAATGGTGAAAGGCTGGCTACGTTGGCTATTGGCGACTACCACCTCTCATTGCCGACTAGGATGATTTTGGTTTTACATAACTGTTATTTTGTGCCTAGTGTTACCAAGAACATAATTTCTGTATCTTGTTTGGATATGGATGGATTTGTTTTCAAGTTTGGAAATAAGGGTTTTATCTTTTATAAGAACAACGTATGTTATGGTATGGCACATTTAAATAATGGTTTTTATGTATTAAATTACAAAAACCAAGTGTTGGTAATCGATAACGAAACAAACTCACATGACTCATACATCACCCAGTTGTGGCATCACCATCTCAGTCATGTAAACGAGAAGCGCTTGACAAAGCTCTGCCAAGATGGATATTTAGACTCTACTGAGATAAAACCACTTGATAGATTCCATGCTTGTTTACAAGGTAAAATGACCAAGCCGCCTTTTGGTGGACAGGGTGAAAGGGCCACAGAGCTTCTAGGATTGGTACACACGGATATATGTGGACCATTTCCAGTAGAAGCTAGAGGTGGATATTCTTACTTCATTGATTTTACTGGTGATTTAAGTAGATACAGATTTTTCTACTTAATGTGGTATAAGTCTGAAGCCTTAGATAAATTTTAGGAATTCAAGAATGAAGTAGAGAATCATCTTGGTAAGAAGATAAAAAAGCTTCGATCGGATCGAGGTGGAGAATATCTGAACCAAGAGTTCATAGATCTTCTACGGGAGTCTGGGATTCTATCTCAGCTCACTCCTCCTTATACACCACAGTGGAATGGTGTTAGTGAAAGGAGGAACTGCACCTTGTTGGACATGGTAAGGTCGATGATGAGTCATGTGGATCTTCCATTATCCATTTGGGGATATGCATTACAAACTGTAGCATACACATTAAACCGAGTACCAACTAAGGCGGAAAATGGAATTCCCTTTGAGTTATGGAATGGAAAGAAACCCATTTTGTCGCATACACGTGTATGGGGATGCGAGGTGTTTTTTAAGGCCTTCTCAGGCAACAAACTAGCACCATGGGGCATGCATTGTATCTTTATAGGATATCCTAAGGAAATGAAAGGATATTACCTATATAACCCTCAAGACAAGAAAGTGATTGTCGCCAAACAAGTCGTCTTTATTGAGAGGGAGAAAGATTGACTTCGACAAATTTGATGCTCAAGATACACAGGAGTTGGTACAGGAACAAGTTCCACAGGTCCCCATGGAAGAGGTCCCAAAAACACAAGTATTGCGTAAGAGCTCAAGAGAGGTAAGGGAACCAGTGAGATTTGGTTTCCTATTCACCGAGGATGGTGAATCATTATTATTGGACAATGATGAACCTCTCTCCTAAAATAAAGCATTAGAAAGCTCAGAAACTGCAAGATGACTATAAGCTATGAATTCTGAGATGGATTCCATGTATCAGAACCAAGTTTGGGTTCTGGTCGATGAGCCAGTTGATGTAAAGCCTGTTGGATTCAAATGGGTATTCAAGAGAAAGCTGGACATGGAAGGTCAATTTAGCACCTATAAAGCAAGGCTAGTGGCTAAAGGATTTATACAACATCAAGGAATTGACTATGATGAAACCTTCTCGCCAGTTTCCATGTTTAAATCCATAAGAATCATACTTGCCATAACAGCTTACCATGACTATGAGATTTGGCAGATAGATGTCAAAACATAATTCCTTAACGGGAACCTTCAGGAAGATGTCTATATGACACAACCAGAAGGGTTTGTGACACCAGGTGAATCCAAACGGGTTTGAAAGTTGCAGAAATCCATTTATGGATTGAAGCAAGCATCCAGGTCATAGAACATTCGATTTGATGAAGCCATAAAGGAATTTGGTTTCATTAAGAACGAATGTGAGCCATGTGTTTATAAGCAGTTTAATGGGAATGTGGTCATTATCCTAGTAGTATATGTTGATGACATATTGCTTATTGGAAACGACATACCAGCCTTACAGTCAGTTAAGGACTGGTTGAACAAGTGCTTCTCTATGAAAGACTTAGGTGAAGCAGCCTACATTCTAGGGATCAAGATCATTCGTGATAGATTCAAGAGGCTGCTTGGACTAAGTCAGGGTACATACATTGACCAGATACTAAAGAGATTTAGTATGGAACAATC
The DNA here is from genome assembly GCA_963277665.1 of Viscum album. NCBI lineage: Eukaryota > Viridiplantae > Streptophyta > Magnoliopsida > Santalales > Viscaceae > Viscum > Viscum album. The sequence goes on along the minus strand of OY728134.1, from coordinate 74,734,082 downwards.
CAAGAGGGGATTGGTTTCAGTGTCACATGGCTTACATCTTTCTAAGAAAATGTGTCCTCAGATACAACAAGAGAAAGATAGGATGATCAAGATCTCATATGCCTCAACTATAAGATCCATCATGTATTTCATGTTATGTACCAGGCTTGATGTTTCCTATGCACTGAGAATGGTAGGCAGATATCAAGCAGATCCAGGAGAACAGCATTGGACTGTTGTTAATACTATCCTTAAGTATTTGAGAAGAACTAAGGATATGTTCCTGGTATATGGAGGAGACAAGGAGCTTGTCATCAGAGGGTATACTGATGCTAGTTTTCAGACAGATCAGGATGATTTGAAGTCACAATATGGATATGTTTTCTATCTCAATGGAGGAGTTGTGAGCTTGAAGAGTTCAAAGAATCCAGTTGTCGCCGATTCTACAGCGGAGTCCGAGTATATAGCGGCTTCTGATGCAGCCAAGGAAGCCGTATGGATTTCGAATTTTGTCCAGGAGCTTGATGTGGTTCCTAGCAGTAAAGATCCCATTACATTATATTGTGATAATACTGCAGCGGTGGCTCTTGCAAAAGAACCAAGGTCACATCAACGGACAAAGAACATACTCCGGGAGTATCACCTATTGAGGTATTTCTATAAAAGGGGTGAAGTTATAGTGAGCAGAGTGTCCACGGAAGAGAACGTGGAAGACCCCATGACTAAAGGAATATCTCAGCAGAAGCATGAATATCATGTGAGAGCTAGTGAGTTAAAGGTTGTTAGCATTTGGCTCTAGTCCAAGTGGTATTCTGTTGGAGTTGGTGGCCTAGAACCAACTACTTTGTACTTTATTCATTAATAAAAGCCTTATCGCATCTTGATTGTACTTCTGCGTGACAATGCATGTGATAATGTCCTAAGGATAACTGTTGCATCAAAGGTTCATAGCGGATCCCTGCTAGGATGAGAACCCGGAAGTGCCATAACACTATTCTTGAAAGTATGTTCTATGGACGGATGATATTATTTGAGGGGCACAAATAATACAGGTCATTAGGGGTGAGGACTCATAAAACTTTGAGGCACCTTATCATGGTGTGCGCCCTTGGTAATATCTAGGAGTATATTATGAGAACGAGACCCGCCAGTAGGAAATCCACATTTCATAGTGTCATTGGATGTTTCTATCTGCGGACGTGTGTATTGGTCCTTAGACTTTAAGATTATTATTAATGGGTATTACAACTCACGTACTTAGATGTATTGACGAAAACTGTGACGACACACTATTCGCAGCGAGGTAGGATACGTTGGGTGCATCACGAGTAATACCGCATTAATAGATAATGCGAGAAAGGATTTGTCCCTTATGTTCCATAACGGAAGTAGATATCTCAGGCCCTTTGATGGAATTGATATAGCCTACATAAATCCATGGCCATGGTAAGGTATGGGCGAGTTCAATTCTGGGAATTCAAAGAAAGAATAATCGAGCACATGGGTTGATGGCACTAGCATGCAACCCGCTTGATGAGAGATATCGAGACAAAGGGATTATATTACACGGTAAGCATTTGTAGGAGGTGACACGTCATTGCAGCGTTGACTTCTTTCTCTATGGGTTCCTTGGCGTGTTGCTAGACGCTAACCTTGGACTTTAGGCAGGCTCAGCCTAATGCCACTGAGAAAGTAGCCTAGAGGGTCACACACTAAGTGTGTCCATGTATCTCAGTTAAATATTAATTTAACAAGTTGAATAAAGATTATTCTCGATTTTGGTTTAATAATTATTCAAGGATGTCTGATCGCATTTATTTTGACACTAGTTATTCGAGAGAATATATTGTAGGCGAAATAATATGTATTTATTAGCGAGTAATGCAGATACATTTATTTAAGAAATAAATATCCATTACTCAAGTTCTAATAAATGAGGTGGAGGAAAATAAATAAAACTGGAAAAATAAAAGTACACACCGTGTATGTTTATACATACACGCCATGTAGTTTGTTTTTTCGGGATTCGTGAGAAAATATTGTTTATTTAATTAAATGATATTAAATGTGATACATTGGATGCATGTCAAGTAATAATGATGGTCAACTGTCATTATTAAGACATAGGGTATTACTAAGAATTAAATGAAATAATTAAATGCTTTTGGGCAATTAATTCATTTTATTATTCTATGTATTATAAATCCCAATTACATTATTCTCAGGAGGTTGAGCCATTTTTTGGTTGTGCACATGGTCGTGCGGCGGCTTGGGAGGAGGCCGAAGGGGTGCGGCGGCCGGCCTGCATGGGGGGCGCCCTCGGGAGAGGGGGCGTGGCTACTGCGCGACGTAGGGAGAGGGGCGTGGCGGCCTCTGGGCTTTCCGTCGCGCCGGGGTGGACTCTCGGCGGTGCTGCAATGCGCCGCGCAGGAGAGGAAGGGGGTCCGCTCGGACCCCATTCTACTACCCTTTTTTGTTGTTGTTTTTCTTTCCACGGGCCGACCATCCCCATAGTTTTTTTTTTGCTTTGCTTGACCAGACAACCGGCCTCCCTTTCTTTTTATTTTTTTTAAAACAAGACTTCTTTTGAAGTATTTATTTGCCCCCCCCCCCTTTGAAGTCTTCTTCCACCATTTTTTTGAGTCAAGTCACCACCTCCAAAATTCTAAAGGCTAAATAGCCTTTAAAATTAAATAATAATAAAATTATTATAATAAAATAATAATTTATTATTATTACATTGTTCTAATAATAAAATAATTATTATTAAAATAATAGAATTATTGTGGAAATTATTTAATTTGTCAAATTATAATTTTCACAATTTTAATTATATCCATTGAACCGATTTAAACTTGATCTGTTCTGCTGGATGAAATAAAATATAGTACCCGAGATTAAAGCGCATATTCTATCCAATCCGAAAATTTAAATTGACCGTATCTTGGCCGTTCGAGATCGGATCGAAGCACGGTTTGAACCGCTGGAACCGTTTTTGAACCCTCTACATAATTTTATGAAAATTAATTTTATTTGGCTCAGAAAATTTACGCGCTCCCTATGATACCACTGTTAGGTTTTCGGGGCCCGCAGCGGAAGCCGGTGGGTCGGGGATTTTAAAATTTCCGTCGGCGGAACGATGGTACTTGTCGTCGCTGACGATCCGAGCCCCGGAGAGGTCCGAGGATCTCACATATATTATTAAGAGCACAAAATTAAAATGAAAACGTACCCGTTTCAAATCCGAAGGTGCAATCGACTGCCGCTAGCTGATGGTGATCGTCTCTTGAAGGATTCAAAGCAGGATCCCTTTAGATCGTCCACACGTGCTCCAAAAATATGCGAGAACGCTGATCGTTGAACTCCGGGTGCTAGCACAGCGATTCAACGATATCTTCGACATCCCGATGATCACTGCATCATTGATCTTACGATGCGTGAGGAAGAACTTGATCCGAGCTCTTGGATCATCAGCTTCTCTCTCTAGGAAGCGGGAGGAGAGAGAGGCTCTCATTTTTTCATTCCATCAATGAATGAATAGTGATATTCCCATCAAAGAGAGAGAGCATCCTCTCTTATTTATAGAGACGTTGATAAATACCCGGTAGGGTTCCCCAGCCCCCATTAATATCAACGTTCTCTAAATAAATAATTTTAACAGACTAAACTGCACCAATATTATTTAATATTTTATCACATACTTGTAATATATATATAATATATTACGTGATAAAACTGAGCCATTTAACTTGACTCTCTATCCCGCTTAATATTAAACAAACCTTGAATATTAAATAATATTCGTTCGATTAATATTTTTATTGTATTTACTAAACTCGTAAATACATTAAATAAATTCAATCCCAAATATTCATAACTTGAATATTAATGAATTTATTTAATTATTTTGGTGATCGACAACTTGGACAACGCTCGGACCCCGTGGCGGGGCCCACTATGTCCATATACCTATTCAACTGAATAGGTGCAGATTCTTGAATACGCTGTTGTGTGTGACCCTCTAGGCCCTTATCTCGATAGCAGTGAATAAAATCCATAGACCAAGAGCGGTGTCTAGCAACTCATCATGGCCCCTAAAGAGATAAGGATAGTCATAGCAACGACTACCATCCTACGAACACTAACCATGTACTATAGTCTCTTTGTCATTAAATATCTCATAAATCAGGACGCACTCTTGTGTCATCATCCTTATCTTGCTTTATTATGTGTTGATCTATCCGGATGGATTTTCCTTCCTACTGCTTTGGTTAAAGACTTATGAAGGCAGCACCATCCTGATCAACCAGGCCTGAGATATACAACTTCCTAAACTTGGAAGCAACAAATTCTTTCTTGACCATTCAACCAACGTCATACCACCAACGACGCACCCAACACAAACTACCTCACCACGACATTACTGCCATGGTTTTCACCTTGAATTAAAGTACGTAATTAAATGATATACATTGGTAATGGTCTCAAGTCAGGAGACCAATACACATGTCCGTAGATAGGAACAACCAATGAAACCCAAAACATGTGGTGTTCCTATTGACGGGTCTGTCCTCATGATCTCACTACTAGAGATCACCAAGTGCGAACTTCATGAGAAGAAGTCTCAATGCTTATGAGCCCCCAGCACCTAATAGTCAGACATCTACTGTGTCCAGTCAGTAAGATGTATCTAGACTATAGAACATATATTTAATATCAATGTCATTGTATCTCGAGGTTCTCATTATAGAATGGGATCTGCTATAACCTCTTGACACGAAAATTAACCTTTGGACATTACCATTATTATAGTGGACGCAGAAAAGTTTGTACTATAATGGTAAGATATCATCATGCATATCTAACTGTACACATGATACAGTAATAAAAAATACTACATAGTTGGGTCTAGGGCACCCACTATTTCAACACTAGGTACATCAATAAGAGTGGAAAGTAATATAAATTGTTGCTTCATACAAAGCCACAGAGGAAGATTATACGGAACCAACACCATGGGCCATGTGCTATGAGTTGCACCAACCATACACTACTAAAAAATTGGGCAATAGAGACCCCCATTGGCGGTCGCTATAGGCCTCTAGAGACTGCCTAGCGACCGCCATTGGCGGTCGCTATAAACCTCTAGAGACCGCCCAGCGACCGCCATTGGCGGTCGCTTTCGCTTCGTCGCAGTAGACCTATAGCGACCGCCTGGCAGTCGCTAAAGGCGGCCTTCCTGGTCACCATTAGCGGCCGCCAATGGCGGTCGTTGTAGGTGCCCAAAATTCCGAGCCACATCGACCGCCTTTGGCGGTCGCTAATGTCACCAGGCAGGCACCCTATAGCTACCGCCAAAGGCGGTCGCTAGTGTGGGAAATTTTTTTAAAAAAAAATTCCTAGTGAAAGAAATATATATATATATATTTATTAAATAAAATATTTATATATATTTATATATTAAAGAAAATATTTATATATATAATATTAAATAAAATATTTTAAATATATATATATATAATATGTTTTAAATATTTTATTTAATATTATGTATATAATATTAAATATATATATATATATTAAAGAAATATATATATATATATATAATATTAAATAAAATATTTTTCTTATTCATCCAATAGGTTTGTTAAGCATATGGTAATAATAAATCAAATTTTATATTTAAAATTTGTATTTCTATAAAAAGGCAATTACTACCTCTTAATGGAGAGCCTATTTTAAATATAAATTCTAGCACATTTACTACCTCCGATTGACGTTCCATCTACCCGACCATTTCACAATTCACACAACGGCTGTTGTCGTACGGTTTCATGGCATTCTGAGGTCGTTCGGGTGGTTTTGACCCCCCAACGCGCCATTTTAGCGCACGCCGAGCTGCTGAAAATGACACAATCGGACGTACCACATGCACCGTGCGTCCGATGGGCGTGTCTTCTCCTCCTATATGTCACAAAAAATATTCCTAATGTTTTCGTGTGGTTTCAGGTCATTCGGAGCACGTTTTCTCCAAATTCGACCGTCTCACGCCGTTCTGGTGTTTTATGACACCGGAAACGCATTTCTAGTCACCGCGGTCAAATGACACCTCCGATTGATGTTATTTTTACCTGAACATTTTAAAATTCATACAATGGCTGTTGTCGTACGGTTTCATGGCATTCTGAGGTCGTTCGGGTGGTTTTGACCCCCCAACGCGCCATTTTAGCACGCGTCGAGCTGCTGAAAACGACACAATCGGCAGTATCGCGCGCACCGCACGTCCGATGGGCGTTCTATCTCCTCCTACAGGTCACGAAGAATATTAAAAATGTTTTCGTGTGGTTTCAGGTCATTTGGAGCACGTTTCTCCGAATTCGACCGTCTCACGTCGTTCTAGTGTTTTATGACACCGAAAACGCGTTTCCGGTCACCGCGGTCAAATGACGACTCCGATTGATGTGCTGTCTACCCGACCATTTTACAATTCACACAACGGCTGTTGTCGTACGGTTTTATGGAATTCCGAGGTCGTTCGGGTGGTTTTGACCCCCCAACGCGCCATTTTAGCGCGCGCCGAGCTGCTGAAAACGACACAATCAGCCGTACCACACGCATCGCATGTCCGATGGGCATGTCGTCTCCTCATACATGTCACGAATAATATTTATAATGTTTTCGTGTGGTTTCAAGTCATTCGGAGCATGTTTTCTCCAAATTCGACTGTCTCACGTCGTTCTGGTGTTTTATGACACCAGAAAAGCGTTTCTGGTCACCGCGGTCAAACGACACCTCTGATTAACGTGTCGTCTGCCCGAACATTTCACAATTCACACAACGGCTATTGTCGTACGTTCTCATGGCATTCCGAGGTCGTTCGGGTGGTTTTGACCCCCCAACGCGCCATTTTAGCTCGCGTCGAGCTACTGAAAATGACACAATCAGCCGTACCACGTGCACCGCACGTCTGATGGGAGTTTCTTCTCCTCCTACATGTCACAAATAGTATTCAAAATGTTTTCTTGTGGTTGCAGGTCATTTGGATCACGTTTGCTCCGAATTCGACTGTCTCACGTCGTTCTGGTGTTTTATGACACCGAAAACGCGTTTCTGGTCACCGCGGTCAAACGACACCTCCGATTGATGTTCTGCCTGCTCGACCATTTCACAATTCACACAACAGCTATTGTCGTACGGTTTCATGGCATTCTGAGGTTGTTCGGGTGCTTTTGAGCCCCCAACGCGTCATTTTAGCGCGCGTCGAGCTACTGAAAACGACACAATCGGTCGTACCGCGCACACCTCACATCTGATGGGCGTTCCGTCTCCTCCTACACGTCACGAATAATATTCATAATGTTTTCGTGTGGTTTCAGGTCATTCGGAGCATGTTTGCTCCAAATTCGACCGTCTCACGCCGTTCTGGTGTTTTATGACACCGGAAACGCGTTTCCGGTCACCGCGGTCAAATGACACCTCCGATTGATGTGTTGTCTGCCCGACCATTTCAAAATTTACACAATGGCTGTTTTTGTACGGTTTCATGGAATTATGAGGTCGTTCGGGTGGTTTTGACCCCCCAACACGCCATTTTAGTGCTTGTCGAGCTGCTGAAAACGACACAATCAGCCGTACCGTGCTCACCGCACGTCCGATGGGCGTGTCATCTCCTCCTACATGTCACGAACAATATTCAAAAAAAATTCGTGTGGTTTCAGGTCATTCGGAGCACGTTTTCTCTGAATTCAACCGTCTCACACCGTTCTGGTGTTTTATGACACCGGAAACGCGTTTCCGGTCACCGCGGTCAAACGACACCTCCGATTGACATTCAGTCTACCCGACCATTTCACAATTCACATAACAGCTGTTTTACTACAGTTTCATGGCATTTCGAGGTCATTTGAGTGCTTTTGAGCCCCCAACGCGTCATTTTAGCGCGCATCGTGCTGCTGAAAACGACACAATCAGCCGTACCGCGCGCACCGCACGTCCGATGGACGTGTCGTCTCCTCCTACACATCACGAATAATTTTCATAATGTTTTTGTGTGGTTTCAGGTCATTCGGAGCATGTTTGATCCGAATTCGACCGTCTCACGCCGTTCTGGTGTTTTATGACACCGGAAACGCGTTTCTGGTCACCGCGGTCAAACGACACCTCCAATTGACGTGTCGTCTGCCAGACCATTTCAAAATTCACACAAAGGCTGTTTTCGTATGGTTTCATGGAATTCTGAGGTTGTTCGGGTGGTTTTGACCCCACAATGCGCCATTTTAGCGCGCGCCGAGCTGCTGAAAACGACACAATCGGCCGTACCGAGTGCACTGCACGTCTTATGGGAGTGTCGTATCCTCCTACACATCACGAATAATATTCCTAATGTTTTCGTGTGGTTTCAGGTCATTCAGAGCATGTTTTCTCTGAATTCGACCGTCTCACGCCATTCTGGTGTTTTATGACACCGGAAACACGTTTCTAGTCACCGCGGTCAAACGACACCTCCGATTGACGTGCCGTCTACCCTACCATTTCAAAATTCACACAAAGGCTATTGTCGTACGGTTTCATGGAATTCCAAGGTCATTCGGGTGGTTTTGACCCCCCAACGTGCCATTTTAGCGCGCGTCGAGCAGCTGAAAACGACACAATCGGCCGTACCGCGCGCACCGCATGTCCGATGGGTGTGTCGTCTCCTCTTACACATCAAGAATAATATTCCAAATGTTTTCGTGTGGTTTCAGGTCATTCAGAGCATGTTTGCTCCGAATTCGACCGTCTCACGCCGTTCTGGTGTTTTATGACACCAGAAACACATTTCTGGTCACCGCGGTCAAATGACACCTCCGATTGACATTCTGTCTGCCCGACCATTTTACAATTTACACAAAGGCTGTTATCGTACGGTTTCATGGCATTCCGAGGTTGTTCGGGTGGTTTTGACCCCCCAACGCGCCATTTCAGTGCACGTCGAGCTGCTGAAAACGACACAATCAGTCGTACCGCGTGCACCGCACGTCCGATGGGTGTTCTGTCTCCTCCTACACATCACGAATAATATTCCTAACTTTTTTTTTTGTGGTTTCAGGTCATTCGGAGCACGTTTTCTCTGAATTCGACTGTCTCACGCCGTTCTGGTGTTTTATGACACCGAAAACGCGTTTCCGGTCACTCTGGTCAAACGACACCTCCGATTGACGTTCCGTCTACCCGACCATTTCACAATTCACACAACAGCTGTTGTTGTACAGTTTCATGGCATTCCGAGGTCATTCAGGTGGTTTTGACCCCCCAACGCGTCATTTCATCGCGCGCCAAGCTGCTGAAAACGACACAATCGGTCGTACTGCGCGCACCGCACGTCCGATGGGTGTGTCGTCTCCTCCTACACATCATGAATAATATTCATAATGTTTTCGTATGGTTTTAGTTCATTCGAAGCACGTTTGCTCCGAATTCGACCATCTCACGTCATTCTGGTGTTTTATGACTCCGGAAACGCGTTTCCGGTCACCGCGGTCAAAAGACCTCTGATTGACATGTCGTCTACCCGACCATTTCAAAATTCACACAAATTCTGTTTTCATATGGTCTTATGGAATTCTGAGGTCGTTCGGGTGGTTTTGACCCCCCAACGCGCCATTTCAGCGGGCGTCGAGCTGCTGAAAACGACACAATCGGTCGTACCGTGCGCACCGCATGTCCGATGGGCGTTCCGTATCCTCCTACATGTCATGAATAATATTACTAATGTTTTTGTGTGGTTTCAGGTCATTCGGAGCATGTTTTATTTGAATTCTACCGTCTCACGCCGTTCTGGTGTTTTATGACACCGGAAACGCGTTTCTGGTGTCCGCGGTCAAACGACACCTCCGATTGACGTGTCGTCTGCCCGACCATTTCACAATTCACACAATGGCTATTGTCGTATGGTTTCATGGAATTCTGAGGTTGTTCGGGTGGTTTTGACCCCCCAACACGCCATTTCAGCGCGCGCCGAGCTGCTGAAAACGACACAATCGGCCGTACCGCGCGCACCGCACGTCCGATGAGCGTGCCGTCTCCTCCTACATGTCATGAATAATATTACTAATGTTTTTGTGTGGTTTCAGGTTATTCGGAGCACGTTTTCTCCGAATTCGACTGTCTCACGCCGTTTATGGTGTTTTATGACTCCGGAAATGCATTTTCGGTCACCGCGGTCAAACGACACCTCTGATTGATGTGTCGTATGCCCGACCATTTCAAAATTCACACAAAGGCTATTGTAGTACGGTTTCATGGTATTCTGAGGTCGTTCGAGTGGTTTTGACGCCCTAATGCGCCATTATAGCACGCGTCGAGCTGCTGAAAACGACACAATCGGTCATACCGTGCGCACCGCACGTCCGATGGGCGTGTCGTCTCCTCCTACATGTCACGAATAATATTCCTAATGTTTTAGTGTGAAGGGATGTCCGGGGTGCGGGGAGGGGCTGTCCGGGGTGCGGGGAGGGCTGTCCGGGGTGCGGGGGGGCTGTCCGGGGTGCGGGGGGCCTGTCCGGGGTGCGGGGAGGCCTGTCCGGCATGCGGGGAGGGCTGTCCGGGGGGCGGGGGGGCTGTCTGGGGTGCGAGGAGGCCTGTCCGGGGTGCGGGGGGGGGGGGCTGTCCAGGGTGCGGGGGGCCTGTCCGGGGTGCGGGGAGGCCTGTCCGGCATGTGGGGAGGGTTGTCCGGGGGGCGGGGGGGGGGGGGGGCTGTCTGGGGTGCGGGGCGGCCTATCCGGCATGCAGGGAGGGCTGTCCGGGGGGCGAGGGGGCTGTCCGGGGTGCGGGGAGGGCTGCCCGGCGTGCGGGGAGGGCTGTCCGGAGTGTGGGGAGGGGCTGTCCGGGGTGCGGGGGGTTGTCCGGGGTGCGGGGGGCTTGTCCGGGGTGTGGGGAGGGCTGTCCGGGGTGCGGGGGGGGGGGGCTATCTGGGGTGCGGGGAGGGCTGTCCGGAGTGAGGGGAGGGCTGTCCGGGGTGCGGGGAGGGCTGTCCGGGGTGCGGGGGGGTGTCCGGGGTGCGGGGAGGGATGTCCGGAGTGCAGGGAGGGCTGTCCGGGGTGCGGGGAGGGGTTGTCCGGGGTGCGGGGGGGCTTTTTGGGGTGCGGGGGGGGGGGGGGGCTGTCCGGGGTGCGGGGAGGGATGTCCGGGGTGCGGGGAGGGATGTCCGGGGTGCGGGGGGGGCTGTCCGGGGTGCGGGGAGGGCTGTCCGGGGTGCGGGGCGGGGTTGTCCGGGGTGCGGGGCGGCTGTCCGGGGTGCGGGGGGGCTGTCTAGGGTGCGGGGGGGGGCTGTCCGGGGTGCGGGGAGGGTTGTCCGGGGTGCGGGGGGGCTGTCTGGGGTGCGGGGGGCCTGTCCGGGGTGCGGGGAGGGTTGCCCGGCGTGCAGGGAAGGCTATATGGGGTGCAAGGGGGCTATCCGGGGTGTGGGGAGGGCTGTCCGGGGTGCGGGGGGCTGTCCGGGGTGCGGGGAGGGCTGTCCGGAGTGCGGGGAGGGTTGTCCGGGGTGGGCCAAGGACTACAAATAGTGAACTTAGCTCATTCATCAAAAACAAGTTTAATGGTTTATATTAGGAATCACATGTTTTTTTCAAAAATATTACAGAACATGCAATTGAAAACATTGAAGAATTAAATGAACAAAAAATATCCAAATCATTAATCAGTTTCATGGTTACTTCTCAATTCGTGCACACAAACATTGCATCAGGACAAAACACACATGATACCCCCAAATCACAAAAAATCTCACTAGAAACCCAACATAAATATCAATAACAACCCCACCATTAAAAGCAGAAACACACCTCGTGAATATGATGCGTCATGCGTGGTCATGACTACTACCTCCATCAGGTGGGTCAGGGGCCTACAACAAAAAAACATTATGAATATTTTCATAACAAAAATAATATAAATTAAATAAATAAATACAGTATAAACCTGCGTCTTCTGATCCCATGCACCATCACCTGGATGCACATATTGCCGCAGTGCTCTAACCTCAGCGATCAATTGCGCATTTACCTCATCAGAAGCGCGCAGCCGTGCCTTGAAATCTGACAACCGTTGTGTCATCTGAGCAACAGCAGGACCGAAAACCGCAGCATGTGACACTATAGAATGAGGAATCCCTGTTCCATAGGTCAAACTTTATCCATGCCCGTCCCGACCAATAATGCGATGAAAGATCTCATCCCTTCGCATGAAAAGCTGTCGTTGGTCCTCTGGCAGATGTTCTAATTCAGCTTCAAATTGAGCCTGTGAAATATTTAAATATACATACATATATTAATATACATATTTTATGTAAGTATTGGTAATTAGTACAAGCACTTACTATCAATGTTGTAGCCTCTAGATCATTGCGATCATGAGTCGTCATCCACACCGACATTTTATCAGTCGGTGCACCTTGCTCCCGCAACTGTATATGAATAGAATATAAACACAAAACCATATTAATTAAAAAATTAAAAAAAAAAGAATAATAAATACCTCATGTCGGATCTGAGACACGTGACGAGTCCCGAGCCTGTGAGGTGGTCCCTACAATGCTCGATTCTCAGAATGGTGTGTTGACACCTCCTACATTCAATTCATTCAAATTTCAAACAAATCACACATTCTTGAAAATATATATACCAAAATAAATATACAAACCACAACACCCTCAGTAGACCAATATGTAACTAAATCACGCCACTGAGCCGGGAGGACACCTCTCGAGACTTTTTCCAGAATGTCTGGGGCACCCACATTTGGTACCCAGTGGTCCCTCTTGACTTTGCCTTTATAGTATTTCCACATCTTACGGCATTTTCTCATACACACTGGCCGAAACTCATCGGGATATACTTTCAAATTTTGCTATTAAAGAAAAAAATCACATATTATATTATTGTTTATACATAGGTAATAAAGTAAAATGGTCTTCTTACCTGAACCTCCCTCCAAAGACGATCTAATGTGTCCTGAGGGATAGAAGCCCAGTCACGCGTGGTCAATGGAAATCGATGTGGATCACGTATGATATGACCCAGCTGATGAATAAATGCAGGGGAATTTCGTCCCACAGGATGAAATACCTCATCAAATGAAACATCAAAATTCGTGTTGGAATTCCATGATAATATGCCACGACCAGGGCCTCTCCTGCGAGAGGAAGAAGTAGTCGAGTCCGATCCTGTTGAAAACAATTTTATATATAAATTGATAGATTTTATAAATATATATATATATATATATATATATATATGTTTATCAATTACATAAAAAATAGAGACAATGACATTCCAACATACCTCGACCCTGAGACGTAGATGCCTCAGATGGATGATGTGGATATTCTGCCTATTCCCCGGACATGCCTGCAGTCATGGAAAACATTAGTAAGGGGACTATCCAAAGTTTCCAAATGATAAATTGGATTGTTTTTAAAAAAAATCAACTCTTATCCATAATAAGATCCCTATAACAAACATTTACACAAGACTTATTACATTTGAATTTTTCATATCAAATATATTTAAAATAAATACTAATTAATTGTTTGTGAACCATTTATAAAATAATAATGTAAGTGAAAGCCCATGTCATACCTGATTGTACTACAAACCTATAAGGGAGGGGAGATGAAGGCGGTGCTGCGAGGGAGAGGAGAGGCAGCGAAGGGGATCCGAAGCCGGAGCCGGTGCGGCGAGGGAGGGGACGGGCGGCGGTGACGACGAGGAGCCGGAGGAGAGGAGGCGGTGAGGTGGCGATGGTGCAGCGAGGGTGGGACGATGAGGGAGGGGACTGAGTACAGGGGGAGCCGGAGTGGACAGGCGGCAGCGGCGAGGGGACGAGTGGCGGTTGTGCGGGGAGGGAGGGGACTGGGCGGTGGCGGTGCGGCAAGGGAGAGGACGGTGAAGGAGGGGACGGGTGGCGGTGGTGCGACGAGGGAGGGGACAAAGACGGAGGGGACGGGGGTTGGAGAGGTGCGGGAGGGGTGTTCGGGGTGTGGGGGGAGGGTCGAGGGGGCGGAGGGCCGAGGGCGGAGGTCAGAGGCCGGAGGGGCTGGAGGCCGAAGGCCGGAGGGCTGCCGGAGGGCTGCCGGAGGCGGGTGGTGAGAGGCCCGAGGGCAGAGGGAGGCCGGAGGGCGGCTGCAGGGCGGAGGGCGGCCAGAGCTGGAGGGTAGAGACGGAGGAAGCCCAGAGGAGATGGAGGGCAGGGCGGAGGGCGACCGGTGGAGGACGGAGGCTGAAAGGGCGACGAGGGACGGCGGCGAGGGAGGGTGTGCGGCGGCGGGGTAGGGTGCGCGGCGACTGGGGAGAGTGCGCGGCGGCGGGGTAGGGTGCACGGCGACCGGGGAGGGCAGCGAGGGAGGGAGTGCGGCGACGGGGAGGGCGCGCGGCGAGGCTCGCGAGGAGGGTTTGGGGGGGGGGTGCCGAAGCCCCGTTTTTTTTTTGGGAAACCTAGAGACCGCCATCGGCAGTCGCTATAGGTAACGGGGCTCAAAAGCCCATATTTCTAGTAGTGATAGACTTTAATGGATTGAAACCATCTGCTTCCAACCCCAATCGGACATTATGAACATCTTTAGCAAAGTCAGGATGTCTCTTATCAAAATCGTTTCATGCATGAGAGTCTATCGGGTGGGTTAACATATCACTTTCATGAATTCTTTCTGCATGCCATCTCATTAAATTAGAAACTTTAGATGACATAAAAAATCTTTTCAACCTGGGTTTAAGGGGAAAGTGATGCATTTGCTTTACGGTAATCGATTTCCCATGTATCACGATCTGACTTTGATGAGTCTGATTTCCCCTGTTCTCTTTCCACCTGGAAGTGCCACAAACCGTACAAATATCCAAATGGGCAGTTTCCTTTCTAAACAACATATCGTTGTTTGCACATGCATCTATGGTCTCATATGTGAAACCTAAGTTCTCTGTCAACTTACGAGCATGGTAATACGACTCAGGAATCTTAGCGTTGATAGGAAGAACCTTTTTCAATAACACCACCAACATGTCGAATGATGTGTCTAGCCACTGATTCAAAGTCTTCAAATGCAATAACTCCACGATAAATGACAATTTATTATAAGAAGTACATCCAGGATATAATTATGTTTTTGCATCATCAAGTGCTTTATAAAACCTTCTCGAATCATGATCTGCACCAGAGTGAAGATTTATCTCACCGGTCTCAAGATTTTGGATGTCAATGCCTTTAGGATCCAACCCATGTACCATTTCAGTAATCATTTAATGCATTAGATCATTCATCCTTGCATCAACATCCATCTGAACTACATCCATATTTTGAAAATGAACATATTCTTCTCCATGATGAGTCCAAATCTTATAATTTTTCAAAAATCCGTTAAAGAATAGGTGATCCCTCACAGTATCTCGTCTGAATTGATATCTATTAGCACATTTTCTACATGGACAACTAATATAGTCACTTTCAAATCCTCCAGTGAACTCAATAAACTACATAATGCCATTGAAATATTCTCTAGACGTTCGATTTGTAAGATCAATCCAACTCTTATCCATAATAATATATGTATAACAAACATTTACATAAGACTTATTACATGCATTTTTTATATCAAATATATTTAAAATAAATACTAACCAATTGCTTGTGGACTATTGATAAAATAATCAAATTATATCTCTGAATAATAAATAAGAGAATAGATAATGGAATGTAAGTGAAATCCTTTGTCATCATCGTCATTTGGTATGGTAAATCTAATGATGATTCTATATTCAAGAGTCCCTAATCATATTTTGATCAAATAGTGAATACTTCATGCAAGAATATGTACAGTCTTCTCAAACTCATAGAAACTATATCTTTGTACAGATAATGTCTCACTGCCTCTTGGATTCAAACTACCTTTGTTCTATCATAGGCAGTATAGATTAACCATCAATGATAACAATCAATCTATAATTTATGGAAAACTAACTAATCTATATCCAGGATGAAATCAAATATATACAATTCTAGAACAAAAAATACCAATCTATCATGACTTGTGTTATCTCAGTCCAATCTTCATGGAACATACATCATCTTATCATGCTCCCCCTTAAGGGATACTGAGCCACAATAAGTACACCAGTAACATTGGTACCATGCATAGAACAACACAATATAAAATATATACAAAGTACGTCACATTGAAACATAGAATATCATATAGAGGAAGAACATATAATATTAATAATAACATATAGTATCGAAACACACATATGTGATCAAACTCAAACATGTGTCTCATGGGCTATGCAATCACACACATGTGGTCAAACCTCAAACATTTTCTCATGGGACACACACACAGAGAGACATGTGATAAAACTCAAGAATAGTATAAATCAAATAACAACACAACTTAATATTAATTCAGTCAACATATACATAGACTCAAACATTATATGTAACTTCCAAACCTCAAGTAAAGTGTGAATTCTCTTATACACACACTGTTAAGATGCATTGTTTCATATGCACAGAAGCTCGTATACACACGAACTTCCATTTCCACACTTTTTATTCACACACAATATTCATATAATCTTCATGCATGCCAAATTTGTGATATAAATTTCCCAAAATTAAAACTCTTAAATGGAAATTAGGGCATACCTGATTGAGCTATAAATCTGGAAGGGAGGGGAGCCGAAGACGGTGCTGCGAGGGAGAGGAGAGGCAGCGAAGGGGAGCCGGAGCCGGAGGCGGTGCGGCGAGGGAGGGTATGGGCGGCGGCGGCGGCGGCGAGCCGGAGGAGGAGGCGGTGAGGTGGAGATGGTGCAGCGAGTGTAAATACCATAAGCTTAACGTACATGGACATTACATTACTTTTTTGGAATACTTAATACATAACAAAAATATACACACAAGGACTGTAATAGTTTAGTGTCTTTGGAAAATTAGAACGTAATCTTCTAATCGTGGTGAAAGATCTTCAACATCTTCCATAAAATCTTCCACTTTTTGTTTCCTTACCTAAAACCTTTCTTTTGATCCTGGGGGAAAATAAAACATAAAAAGGGTGATCTCAAATGCTCAGTAAGGGTAAGCATGGATAAAATAAAACATACCATATACATTTGAACTTAAAAACATGAACATAATGTTTAAACATCAAAATCTTGAGCAACGACATAAAACATGGAAGTACATAAGGCATAGATCATAATGGAACATAAACCATGATAAAATAGCATGGGAATAAAACATGTAATTGTGGAATCCATTAAGAACATGTAATTATTTCCATAGTAGCCAAGGCATTGCTGCCAAGACCATCTTAGTGGACAAAGTCTCATTCTGAATCGAGTTCACTCCTCATTTCAGTCCTGTAACACTGAACCAGATTAACTTACCGTTCCAGCCATGTATATCTCATGAGATATAAAATCTTTACCTAATGCATTGGAGGGAGATATAGGTCCCACCCATCTCATAATGAAACCATTCTTACTTGTGCCACAAAATAAACATACATCATTCATAATAACCCAACGAATAAAATGGGTTTCATAAACATCATCCCATCATCACATAATCCATATAAAAGTAATGGATATCATTTCATAATAATAAAAGTGAAACCATGTAAATCATAGAGACATTATACTTGAAACATACACATATGAAATAATTTCATCTTAGATGGAAAAATGGTTTTGATAAAATATTTGAAATTAATTCTTGAGGAAAATATCCTTTCTTCTTCAAAATCAATTTCTTTTCACAAAACATCATGAAATTTTAAAAGAAAATGATTTTGTTGAAAATAGTCATGAAATATTTTGGAGCGAACTTCATTAAAATAAGGCTTTATAAAATCGTAAAAATTCATTCGTGCCGTATAAGTTAAAAAAACATTCTTCTCGTACTTTTGCTGGAAAAGTCAAAAAAGTACCTCGTAACGTAAACAAAAGAAAGATTCCTTACATACCATGTAGTAAAAGTCAAAAATGGGTAAAAATGACTTTAAAAATACATGAAAACACTTTTATAAAACATGGACATGGATGATATAAATAACCCCAGTAAATACTTACGAATAAGCAATCTCAGATAAAAATGAGATTTGCAAAATTATCCCTTACCTTATGTCTGATATGCTTCGTATGTATCCGAACCTTCTATATAATGATTTAACTAATGTCATTGACTTATTACATAATCATATTCATTGTTATTATATCATATATGGTTCACTTATGACATTATATTACCCGTTCTTTTGTAAATTCCATGTTAAAGCAGTGTTTTGGGTAAAATCATTTTATTTATCGTATGTGTTTCGACTTGTCGTTCTTGATATTATTACTTATATACTTATTTAAATAATTCCAGAATGTAAAACATGATTTATATATAATATATATTCATCATATACATATATATATTATATATCGATAAAAGGAATGAAATACACTGTTTATGGAGACGGTAGGCCGTACGTACGCATGAACGTTGTTTTCGTTTCCCTTTTGAATTGAATGGAATTAAGTAAATGACATACATACATATATATATACATAAATCCAGTATCATTATTATGTAATATATTTCATTATTATTCATTATATATACTTTATAATCATTCATGAATGGTTAACATGGAGAGTGAAACTCATCACGTCGTGGAGACGGTAGTCCGTACGTACGCACGAGCGATGATATCATTCCCAAGATCGTGGAATTGTATTAAAGTGTATGTATAATATTAAAGAATCAATATCACTTTACAATAATAATATATATTCATTACTTTCACCCTTATACCCATCCAAGTAAGGTGGTGGTGGAAAATAGATTACACCACGGCGTGGAGATGGTATTCCGTACGTACGCACGCACAGTGATTTCGTTTTCCGTTGGATGGATAGATGGTGAAATACGGTTTTTTCATACTTATAATAACATATCAGTATATTATTGATATTTATGTTATTACCTCATAATTAAACAACTAAAAAATAATAAGTTGAAGAAGAAATAAAGTTGAAAGAATCGGTAATGGACATTACCTCTTCTTTGAAGCGCCTCTTTGAGACCTCCTCTTAGGGCACTAAAATTGGTCTTTGAAGAAGACCAGGACCTCTAGTATATTTCTAGGGAAGTGGAGAAGAGAATTTGGCAGGGTTTGGCCGAGATTTAAGGCTCAAATTGGTGTGAGGAGGAGAGGGAGGAGGTTCCCTTTTATAAGGGAGGAGAGGGGCACCTTTGAAATTCTTAAAAATATTAATTTATAATAAATCTAACCCACTTAAAAACCTCAAAAAATGACTCATATCTGAATATTAGATGAGATAGGGTTGTAATCTCATCAACCAATCAAATTTATACATGTTAGGAATTTATTTTAAACATTATCAACTTGATTTATCCTAATTTAATCAATTTAATTTTATTTGTGGTAATAACATTCTAAAATTTAAATTATAACAAATAATTAATTATTTGTTGTGAATTTTCCATAATTGGATACTTTATAACATTTCCTACCATATAAATTTAAATTTATAATTTTTAAATATTTTTGTGATTTTTAAACAATTTTATAATATGTTATTTTTATAAAATAACAATAGTGTCAAATTTGACACTATTCATTTATTTGAATTTAAATAAATTATATACAGAATATATATTCAAAATAAAAGCCTTAATAGATTCATAAGAGGTCATATGTATCTATAAAATTAGTGTATCACATTAAATAGTTCATATAATATTTATTTTATTATTTTTAAAACCATTTATTTGGTTTATCTCTTAATAAAATAATTACTATAACATTTTTGTATAATTATTTAATATACTTATTTGTTGCATAAAAATTAAAAATAAAATACTATGATGAAGATAAATCTATTACCTTTTATAATAATACTTTTACTCGAATTTATCATCTTAAAATTACAATATTTAAATTGTTATATTTATTAAATTATGAAGGTGACAACTTTGGCATCATTTAAAATAAAATAATATAAGTGTCATAATCACTTTTATAAGGATCCAAACGGTTATATATTAGGTAATTGGATGATTAAGGTGTATATATACACTAAAAATATGTTTTGTTCAGGTTTTTGGTCCTTTTAATGGGTATTATTATTTCAATAAAAACTATATTACTTATTTTCCACTTAATAAATAATTTATGTATCATTAATGTATCACCATTAATGACAATTATTTAATCCCTAAAAATTCTAAATAAATTATCATGATGTAGATAATTTTATTATATTTCTGGAGACTATTCATGTTCGAAGTTTTATGATGTTTATCACTAAATTAAAATTATTATACTTATAAGATTTAAGAGAGTGACATGTTGTCACTTTCTTTGATTTTAATAATAATTAAATTATTTTCATGGTCAAAAGTCCATAAAATGAATCTAATCCGACCCTTAGTTGATATGGGTTTACTTTTATCCATCCAATAGAATTTTGGCATGTGTTAGGGTAATTTTATAATATTATATTTACCCTTAATTACCCGATTTACCTTTAACTATGGTAAATAAAATTTACCGTAGTTACTATTCATAATTCCCAAAAAATAAAAAGTAGCCTATTAACATAATTTGGACCCACTGATTCTAAATATGGAATCCATTTTTTCAAATTCAATACACAGAAGTTGCAGAAATTAAATTAAAATTAATCTCGTTGTCGAATGAAAATGAGTTTTTGTTTAAAACATTGCAAAAGATTGAATTGATTTAACCTACGAATTCAATGTAAAATCAATGCTGATGACATACATTATATTAAATGGTAAAAATATATTCTATTTATACTTTAAAACCATTAAATATTATAATTTAACCATATAAATTATTACGATGAAAAAAGTTGTTTTTCATTAAAATATAGCGTGTTTTTACTATTCATCAAAATATGAAAGTTACCAGAATAATACGAAAAATTTATCCAAAGTAAATTTTTATTTCTTGATTCAAAAGAAGAATTTTATTTTGTCAAATTTAACTTATAAACATGTCAAAAACTAGATTTAAAGTGGGTGCACCATCAAAAGGCGGCAAAACTGCATTTTTTGAAAAATACTTATTTTACCTGAAAATTTTATTTTGTTCTTATACCATGTTCTAGAAAATGTGTAAGATGAATAATAATGTTATAAAATTAAAAATTTAGTTAATACTATTCATAATGTCTAGTTCATAATAATATTATAATAATATATCGTTGTTTAGTAAAACCCGGTATTGCGTACAACACACGCTATCGAGGAAGGTCGCGATTGCGTGTAATGCAAGCCAAGTCAGGGTTGCGTGTTGTGAAAGAATCCTTCGTTGTTTTGTATAACAGAATCCAACCATATTTCATTTATACATTGAATATATATATATATATATATATATATATATATATATAAACACACTCAATGTTGCGTAGAATGACTATTATAAAACGAACTTGAAATTTTGTGTAACACGATCCAAGAATAGTGTTGCGTATACTGCAAGCTAATACAGTGTTGCGTATAGTACAAGATAAACTTGGTGTGGTGTATAATAGAAGACATCAATGAAATTAAAAGAATATTTTTCATAAAATCTCGGGGTGTTACAGCGAGGGTGGGACGATGAGGGAGGGATGGAGGATAGCGGGGAGCCAGAGCAGACGGGCGGCAGCGGCAAGGGGACGGGCGGCGGTCGTGTGGGGAGGAAGGGGATCAGGCGGCGGCGGTGCGGCAAGGGAGGGGACGGTGAGGGAGGGGACGGGCGACGGCGGTGCAGCGAGGGATGGGACAAAGAGGGAGGGGACGGGGGATGGCAGGGAGTCAGAGTGGAGGGTGGAGAGGGGACGAGGGACGGGCGGTGAGGGGGTGGAGGACGGCGAGGGGATGAGGGACAAGGGGCGGGCAGAGGGTGGCGAGGGGACGGGAGGCGATGAGGGGACAGGTCGCGGGGGGTAGGGGAATCGCGGGGGGGAGGGGGTGTCGAAGGTTTTTTTTTTGCAAAGCCTAGCGGTCGCCTTTGGCGGTCGCTATAGGCCACCAATAGTGATCGCCAAAGGCGGTCTATTATGTCAGGGGTCTTCAAAACCTATTTCTCTAGTAGTGCCTATAAAGGTACACTTTGTGCCTCAGGGTGAAAGTTTGTTACCTGAAGTGGCCTTAACAAACACATTGCTTCGCCACACATGTAAATTCAATAACATGGCTTTCTTTTTACTCCAAAAATCATATGAAATACCATTTATTGATTTAGTTGGTACTTCGTTTAGTATGTGTGTCGTTGTTTATAACACATATCCCCAAAAGGATAATGGAAGACTCGCATGACTCACCATTGATCTCACCATGTCCAATAGGGTATGATTCCTCCTTTCTCTCACACCATTCCACTATGGCGTGTAAGGAAGAGTGAGTTGGTATATGATCTCAAACTCCCATAAGTAATCAGTGAAGTATTGATTAAGATATTCTCCAACTCTATCTGAGCGAATTTTCTTAATCTTCTTACCAAGATGGTTCTCAACTTCATTATTGTATTCTTTTAACTTATCAAAAGAATCTGACTTATACCTCATTAAGTAGATATATCCATATCTACTAAAATCATCAGTAAAAGTTATGAAGTATGAGTACCCTCCCCTTGCTTCAACTGGAAATGGTCCGCACACATCGTTATGAACCAAGTCAAGAAGTTCTTTATCCCTTTAACCTTTCCCAATAAATGGGGTTTTGGTCATTTTGTCTTGTAAACATGCATGACATACGCCAAGTGGTTTTAGTTCAAAAGAATCTAAATATCCATCTTGATGTAACTTTGTCAAGCATTTTTTTGTTTACATGACCTAGTCGGTGATGCCAAAGTTAGGTGTGGTATGAGTCATGTGAATTGTCTTTGTTATCGATTATCATTACTTGGTTTGTGTAATCCAACACGTAAAGACTGTTGTATAAATGTGCCCTACCAAAACAAATGATATCTTTGTAAAAGAAGCAACATTCATTTCCAAACTTGAAAACAAAACCATTTGTATCTAATCAGGATACAAAAATAATGTTTTTAGTAACGTACAACACATAATAAAAACTATTTAACACCAAGATCATCCCAGTTGGCAACGTGAGGCGGTAGTCCCCGACAGCTACAATAATAAGTATGGCTTCGTCGGCTGCTCGCAGATCTACCTCCCCTAGGTCAATCTTTCTGAATCTACTTGGTTCCTATATTTGGATACATATGTGAGAACCACAAGATGTATCTAATACCCAATTTGTAGAAATAGATAGATTTCATTTGATAAAAAATGCACTTGAATATTCTTCTTTCTTCTTAGGCTGGGTGCAGTTCTTCTTCCAGTGGCCTTTGTTGCCACCTGCGAAACAAACAGCCTCCTATTCCCTTGCCTCCCTTTTGATCTTTCTTTTCTTGGAAGGCTGTGAAGAAGCTTTAGTCTTAATGATCTTTACCTTCCCTTTCCTATTATTCACCATTAGGACATAAGGATTTTCACGCTTCATATCTTTGTCCACTTGGAGAATGGGGATAAGAAGATCATATAAAGACTTCTCAATGTTGTTCATGTTAAAATTAACAACAAAGCTGGAGAAGCTCTGGGGTAGTGATGTGATAATGAGATCGGCGCCCAGTTCTTCAAGGAGTTTAAACCCTAGAACCTCCAGGCGCTCAATGTAGCCAATGAGCTTGACTACATGATGCCCAGCTAGGGCACCCTCTCCAAGTTTACTCTGAAATAGTGCCTTGGATATCTCAAAACTTTATTGCCTTGCTCTCTCCTAGTAAAGACCACAAAGGTGCTCAAGCATGATATACGCATACATGTTTTCGTGAGACTTCATGAGCTCACTAGACATTGATAATAGCATCAAACACTGAAGATCGACCACGCCATTCATATGTTTCTCATAGACCAGAAAATCCTCAACACTTGCCTCTTTAGAAGGAGGATCGGGTAATACTGACTCCAACATGTAAGACTTCCATTCATGGCGTAGGATAACCCAAAGGCGTCTAAACCATTATTTTAAGTTACTGTCTGTGAGGATGTTGTCTTTATTCAGAATTGATTGTAGGGATAGTGTGGTTGATGAGATTTTCATTTTTTATTCTACAATTAAAAGAGCAAATCATTAGTACTTTCTTGATTACATTTTTATGATAAATAATAAATTAAGTCTCCCACTATTTTATAAAATCCCAATGGCCCTCACCATTGAACTCAGAATATCTAGTTGTCATGAAATTCTAGTGGAAAGGATCCATATGTACCTTCGCATAACCCCAACAAGGGTTGGTCAAGCTATTTGAAGGTATTTAGGTAGGCAGGTCTTTGCCAACTGCGAGCTTGCAGCTCCTTGATCTGTTGAGTGGACTCCCCAATCCTAAAATCTTGACTTTGGATTTCCTCAACTCTTGACTCCAATATTACACCAAGTCTAGCAAGGGATACTCCTCTTGATGTAATATGGTTAAGTCAACCTGAAACCTTTCATAAGGGCTTCCTGTATAAAAGTAAGTGTCCCAACAAGGGTTGGTTAAACACGTAGTTTTATTGATTTTTTCTCTTAATCAAGTAACGGAAGGTTTGGTCTGACTTAATATTTTATTTGAGGTATTTTTATCTCTTATGCGTGAATTGTTTATTATCATATCACATGCTTTTTAATATTAAGTGGAACTCACTTAAGTGATTAACCATGTCTTGATAATATTTATGCATAAGTCTGGTTTATTTAGTTCCATCTTTCATGCTTGTTTAATTCATTAATTACGTGATCGTGGAAACACATCCATAATGATAAACCATGCATCTGATAGAAATAAAATAAAGCAAAGGTCATGATCATGAGATTTTATAATGGTTAGTTTATCTAGAATTTGATAAACTAACCCTAACATAGGGGACAAACACCTTGAACCTTTTAGGTTTGTGTTTACAACTTTCCACATGTCCACCTCTTTATCTCCTGGGATTGGTTTTGTCTCGACTCTAGCTTGAACCGCCTCCACTAGCTTGGGAGCTCTATCCATTACATATGCCTTTTTTTAACTCACTTGTAGGTGAGGGGTAAAAATAGGTTTTACATAAAAGAAACCTTGGGCATGTAAACTCTACGTATTAATGAGGAGAAGGATCTTAGACCAACACATTTAATTTAAATAAATAAAGTAATAGAAACCATCCATATAAAAAGGTCTTGGTCTAGCTCATGATCATCCATACATGCAACGATATTCACGCATAAATAAAACTAGCATTCAATTCTTTAATTGTTCTTGTTTAAGATAAATCACGCTTGAATCAATTAATTATCATATTTAATTAATCAATCATTTTATCTTAAACACTTTTCTAAATTTCCTTGAGATTCACATCCATCATAATTTTAAACAAATAAATTCATTTAAAATTATCTTTGTACGTAACTTGTACCTTGGAGGCAACCAGGTGAATTCCTATTCATAACTACCGAATGAGTAGAAATGAACATTACACAGATGTTAAATTAAACACACATATATAGAACACCTATCACATGTTGTGCCTCATCTTTACGTCTTCATGATGGCACATGTCTCAAGGGTTTGTATAATATAATAATAAATTTTAATAAATCTGTGTAATTTGGATGGGTAGATGATGTGTAGCTCCAACTACACGGTGTGTACTATTTTTCACCGTTCATACGAAGTACACACCTGGGGACATGGCATGTAGATGTACTTCAGAAATCTTTGGAGTGCACAACGTGTTCAATGGGCCACACGTCGTGTAGTATCTATGTTATAAGGTCTCCAGCCGGGAAAGCCGTGTATAGGGTACATAATCAAACCCTAACCCAAAGGGACTACATGTCGTGTCCATTGGACTACACGGCGTGTAATATGGAAACCGCATGCCACCTATTCCTGGTTAACACACAGAGTCATTTAAGACTTTTAAATACTCTAACACATGGCTTGATTTGGCGGACCGGTCTGATGCATTGAATCTTGACTGCATGACATGTACTGTCGAATACATGTCGTGTGTTCAGGTGTTGTACGACCAGGAAGCTTTGGCACCTCTGGATGAGATTCTCAATTTTATTTTAATCAAAATTAAAAGAAAAGGTCGTTTCTGTAAGGTGAACGAGAAATGAAAGAGGAGGAACAAATCTCGAGATTCAGATTTGCAGAACGATTAACTTGAATTGAAACAACTAAATTATTAAATGCGTAAATCATCAACAAAATATTTAAATAATTATAAACTATGATGTAACCCGCTCTGATACCACTTGAAGGTTCTGGGCGCAGCGGAAGTGTGGTTGGGTCGGTTCCCTACTTTGATTTTTACCACGATCAATGATTATTTCGGGATCAATATAACGATGAACGCCAGTCTCCATGGAATAGAATCAAAGATTTAGATAAAGAAGGAAGAGGCCCGAAACCTTTAGAGAGGATCTTGGACATCATGTTTATAATTAATTTAATTAATTTTATAAAGAAAAGAATACCTGGATCTTCGGTATTTTCTTCGTTGATGATGTTGATCATCTGAAATGACCCTTTCAGATTATCTTGTTGTGCTTGCAAGGATCCAAACTAGAATCCATCTAGCGGTGATCCACACGTGCTCTGATGGCCTCCGATCGACACCACTCATTCTCCGGGTGCTAGCTCGGTGAAATGAGTGTCTCGTGTCGGTCGTTCTTGATCGTTTGTTCTTCAGCTTTGAAGAACGTCTCTCGTTCTTGAGAGAGGCGGGAAGAGGATTCAAGAGAGAAATTGTTTAGCTCAAAAATTCTCAATTCACCGGGTGTGCGGTTCGGTACATGGCACAATATATGTATATGTTTATTTATTGACATGGGAATTCAGTTACAATATTTAATTGTGTAACATCAATTAAA
Source organism: Viscum album (assembly GCA_963277665.1). Lineage (NCBI taxonomy): Eukaryota > Viridiplantae > Streptophyta > Magnoliopsida > Santalales > Viscaceae > Viscum > Viscum album. Next base: position 74,707,148 of record OY728134.1, on the reverse strand, counting down.
TACATTCATAACCTTAAAGAAAAACCATGCTATTAATAATAATACTGCGTCATTATTTATAGTGCGCCAACTTGCGCAAAACGGAATTATAAATAAAATTCTACGTCACAAAATAATAGCAGTGTTATTTTTAATTTGTGCCAACTAGTTAAATAATTATTTATCGTCTTGAAAATGATTATTTTACTATCGGACCGGCCTTGGTCCGCTCGAACTTCACTTACATTTATTGAACACCCGAATAAATAAATAAATAATTTATTCTCTTAAATAAATATTTTATTTACAAAGTAGTAAACAAATATTTATTAAATGTTCAATAAAGCAAATAAATACATTTTACCCACAATCTGGTGAATAAGTATTTATTTAATTCATGCAATCATTTTAACTTGAATAAAATTATTCCACTATCTTGAGAATAATATTTATCAATTAAATTCTAATAGAATTTAATTGAGACCACCAGAAACACTAAGTGTGTGACCCTCTAGGATTCTTTCTCGTTGGCATTAGGCGGGCTTGCCTAAAGTCCAAGAGTACTGTTTAAAAACGGGTCAAGGCACCCAAGAGAAAGAACTTAAAGTCGCAACAACGACATCCACATACGAACGCTCACTTTGTAATTTAATCCCTTTGTCGCAATATCTTATCAAGCAGGTTTCATGATATTGTCATCAACTTTTTGTGTTTGATATGTCGTTCTTTGACTACCTGAAATAAACTCATCGTTACACCATGGCCATGGAATTTTGTGCGACGATTCTATTTCAATCAAAGGGTCATGATATCAACTTCCATAAATGTAAGAGGTAAATTCTTCCATTACTTATCCATTAATAACATGCCACTCGTGATGCACCCAACATACCCTACTTCTCGTCAACTGTCTCCATGACGGTTTTCGTCAATAAATCAAAGTGCGCGAGTTGTGACATATATTAATGATAATCTTAAAGTCTAGGGATCATTACAAATGCTCGTAGATAGAAATATCTAGTGACACCAAAACATGTAGAATTCATATTGGCGGGTCTATTCTCATAATCTTCTGTCTTGGAGATTACCAAGTGCAAACTTCATGAGAGGAAGTCTCATCTACTTACGAGTACTCGCACCTAACGGTATGTATGCTATGTATCCCATCATAGTATATCATCCAACCACAAAACTATATTTAAGAATATTGTTATATCATTTCAAGGTTCTCATCATAGCGTGGAACTGTCATGCCCTTATCAATGCAACAAATACTCTAGGACATTATTACATTATAGTCATGCGGAACAATAAACAATATGTAATACATTAAATATCCATGTAATCAAAGTACAGATAATTGGTTCTAGGACACCAACTCTAACAAAAAACACATTCGGATTGTTTTGATGCTTTGTAAAAATGATACATAATTCATTTGGGACATGTATTAATCATCTATACTTCAATCTGATACATTATGTGACCGGTATGACTCCAAGTGCGTCTTTTTATTTAAAATTGACATTAATTTTAGTAAAAAAGACTATTATCATACTCAAAACTGAGAAAACACATTTGGATTGTTTTGATACTTTAGTAAAATGATCAATAAGTCATTTTTGACATGAAGGAATTAGACGCACCTCAATCCAATACACGATGTGCCTGGTATGACTCAAAGTGTCTGTTATCAATTTAAAATTGACATTTTAGTTTAAAATTTTTCTCTCACTAAAAACCAAGAAAACATTCTCGGTTTGTCTTGATAATTTATTAAAATTATTCATAATTTATTTTGGATGTGTAGGAATCGGTCTCATGTCAAACTCACACATGATGTGATCGGTATGACTCAAAGTACGTGTTTCCAGTTTAAAATGACATTTTAGTAAAAAACACAAGTGGCGTACTCAAAACCAAGAAAAAGAATTCAAATTGTTTTGATACTTTAGTAAAATGATACATAAGTCATTTAGGACGTGTAGGAATAAGCCTCACCTCAATACTATGCACAATGTGATTGGTGTGACTTCAAGTGCGTCTTTTTATTTAAATTTGACATTAATTTTTGTAAAAAAATACATCTAACATACTCAAAACCAAGCAAACACATTTGGATTGTTTTGATACTTTAGGAAAATGATCCAAAAGTCATTTTTAATGTGTAAGAATTATCTTAACCTCAATCTGATACATGATGTTCTTAGTATGACTCAAAGTGTCCGTTATCAATTTAAAATTGACATTTTAGTTTAAAAAGTGTCACTCACTGAAAACTGAGAAAACATACTCGGATTGCCTTGATAATTTAGGAAAATGGTTCATAATTCATTTGTGACATGTTGGAATCAGTCTCACATCAATTCCACACATGATGTGATCGGTATGACTCAAAGTGAGTGTTTCCAGTTTAAAACGACATTTTAGTAAAAAACAGAAGTGACGTACTCAAAACCAAGGAAACACATTCTGATTATTTTAATACTTTAGGAAAACCATCCATAAGTCATTTGGGGTGTGTAGGAATCACTAGTGCAGAAATCGTTTTTTACGTCACCATTTTTTACGTCAGTTATATATAACCGACGTAAAAATGCAGCGAGTAGATTTTTAACGTCGGTTATTTTAATAACCGACGTTACAAATCGCGCCTGTTGGGTTTTTACGTCAGTTATCTTATAACCGACATAAAAAACGCGTCAATATCGGGTTTTTTACGTCGGTTTCCAAATAACCGACGTAAAAAACCCACCGTGCTTTGGTTTTTTACGTCGGTTATAAAATAACCGATATAAAAAATGCGTAGATATCGGGTTTTTTTACGTCGGTTTCCAAATAACCGACGTAAAAAACCCCCCGCGCATTGGTTTTTTACGTCGGTTATCTTATAACCGACGTAAAAAATGAGATATCTACGCGTTTTTTACGTCGGTTATAAAATAACCGACGTAAAAAACCAAAGCACGGGGGGTTTTTACATCGTTTATAAAATAACCGATGTAAAAAACGCATAGATATCTCGTTTTTTACGTCGGTTATAAAATAACAGACGTAAAAAACCAAAGCGCTGGAGCTTTTTTACGTCGGTTTTAAAATAATCGACATTATAAATTTAAAAAATAGTTTATAATATCGGTTATATAATAACCGACGTTATAAAACTTTTAAAAAAATTAAAGCCTGTGGACTGTCATTTACGATTTTTCGATTGACAGTCCGCCGGCTCGTCTCTCTCGCGCGGTAAACCCTAATCGGCTCGTCGATCGACCCGCGTTAAACTCAATTTGGCTTCATTGTTTATCTTCTTCACTCCTCTCGGATCTATCATCTCAACTCACAACATTCAAGTAAGCCTTCCACGAATTTATTTCGTTCGTTTTTGTTTTGATTCTTGATGTGCTTTTCGTTCGTTTTTGAATCTCGTGGAATTTTTTGTTATTGCAAATGGTTATTTGCAAATGGTTATTTGTATTTTGTTATTGCAAATGGTTATTTATATTGCAAATGGTTATTTGTATTTTGTTATTGCAAATGGTTATTTGAATCTCGTGGAATTTTTTGTTGATATAACAGACTATGTTGAGGGAACATTAAACTAGATGAATAATGAGATAAAAAAGACGTGCATTGTTACTTTAAAGGAAAATAAATAATAATTACTTTTTATATCATATTTTGGATCGGTTTTTTTATAAATTAAAACAATAAATGAGATCCCCATTATATGATATTGGAGGAGTACCATGGTTTAACCACACAGTATGGAAAACCTAGAACCAACCCTAAAAAATGCATATGCATCATGCTGTGTGATTTCATGATAAATAATTATGGTTTGTACAAAATATATTTCCTCCATTATATTTGTAAACAAATGTAAAATGTTTCCTAGGTAGAACCTCATGGTATTCACTAACCATGTTCCAACCATGAATAAGAATATAAAACTATAATATCCTAAAAAGTCAAAAAATAATAATACAAGGATGAATAAAAAAAAGTTAATCAAAATAATTTGATTTAATATCCTATAATAAATATAAAGGTGATAAAATAACACAAACCATACTAAATTCTACCCCTAGAAGAATATGTTGAGGATGTGGGACCTAGATTGAGATTAGGCCACTACTCCATTATCAATAGATCTCACACCTATGTCTCATTGGAATCGAAAACATGTTACCAATGATATTAAACCATATGAATTACCATATCATTTAGAACATTCACTTGAGAATATAAAACACATTATTATTGTTAATCATATACATATACATATTTAGTCTTGTAATTGCCAGGTTGTTCACTATTGTTGTTGATATTTGTTAATTCTTGGTGTTTAGAATTTCTGAACATGTTTCCTGTAATTGAAATTCAGTTTTTGTCCATGGTTGTTTTGTTTTCGTTTTTGGATTTTGAAAACCTAAAATAAACAGAGTTTTTAGTCGAGTTTTATTTTGATTGATAACCATTAAAGCTAAAGGCCAAGTACAAAATCAAATCCCCACAAGATATGTTACATGGGATTAAAAAGCAGAAATAAAGGATTAAACCGAATCAGTGGGACTATTGTTATTCTGAGCAGACCAATGTTGGACGCGCTGGGCAGCCTTCTCAGCCTGCCAATGCAATTAACGATCATCAGAAACAAGAATGAGTGAATTGCTGATAAAATAATAACATGCTGGTAGACCTCTTTTTGCCAGTCACACCGAAGGGTGATAAAGACCAATATCAAGGTCTGCACGCCATTTAAAATAGGTTGTTTATCTAATATATTAAAACATCAAAACTGCAATCAATATTAATCTATGTAGGCGTCATGGTTTTCTTTGATTCAATGAAATTTAAAACTGTTATATCTAACTATATTTTGTTTTAAAAATAATATTCAAGCATATTTTTTTAAATACCTATAGATTTGTTTTATATTTTAAATTGTTTTACATTCAAATTATGATTTTTTTCATATAAACATGTATTTGTCTTATCTTAAAAATATATATTTTTTGTTGATATTTGTTATAGGTAATAATGATTCGAAGTTGGATTACGGCACATCGAATGAGTAATGAATTTGAGGAAGGTATTGATGCCTTTTTGGAATTTGCAAAACGAAATGTTCCAAGTAGTGAAATTTTTTTCTGTCCATGCCTAAAATGTTTGAATATGAAGAAGTTGAAAAGTAGAGAGATAAAAGATCATCTGATATGTCATGGTTTTAATCCGAGTTATATCCCTTGGATTTGGCATGGTGAAACTGGATGGAATGTCACTGATGATGATGATTCGCAAGATGGTAACTCCGATGGAATTGAAGAAATGATTCGCGATATTGTAGCAGAACAAATTGAGATAGAACCGACAGTTGCACGTCTATATGGTGATGTTGAAAAACCATTATATCCTGGTTGTACAGATTTTACGGTTTTGTCGGCGGTGTTAAGATTGATTAACCTTAAGGCGAAGCATGGATGGAGTGACAGAAGTTTTACAGAGCTGCTACAATTGATGAAAGACATTCTTCCAAAAGATAACGATCTTCCAGATTCACGTTACAAAGTCAAGAAAATATTATGCCCGATGGGATTGGGATACAAGAAAATACATGTCTGTCCGAATGACTGCATTATATATAGGAAGGAATATGAATTTATGTCAGAGTGTCAAAAATGTGGGACATCACGGTATAAGGTGAAAGAAAAATCACAGGGTGATGTAGAGATTACAAAGCTACCTTCAAAGGTATTTTGGTATCTTCCTATAATTAATCGTTTCAAATGTTTATTTGCTAATTCACATGATGCAAAAAGGTCAAGATGGCATGCTGAAGAGCGGGTATGTGATGGAAAAATACGTCATCCAGCTGATTGTCCACAATGGAAGAAAATTGATGCGCAGTATTCTACATTTGGAAATGAAATTAGAAATCTCAGACTAGGGTTGTGCACAGATGGAATGAATCCATACCGAACACTCAGTAGCACACATAGTTCATGGCCTGTTTTATTGGTAATTTACAACCTCTCTCCTGAATTTTGTATGAAGCGCAAATATGTCATGTTGAGTACAATGATCTCTGGTCCAAAGCAACCCGGTAATGATATTGATGTTTACTTGTCACCGTTGATTGATGATTTGAAACTGTTATGGGCTGATGGTATTAGGGTGTATGATTCTTATAAAATGGAATATTTTCAACTGCATGCAGTGCTTCTGTTCACTATAAATGACTTCCCAGCATATGGAAATTTGTCTGGATACAGTGTTAAAGGGCATAAAGCATGTCCAATTTGTGAACAACAGGCGTCCTATTGTCAATTGAATCATGGGAGGAAAACAGTGTACATGGGTCATCGAAAGTTTTTGCCTATGGAACACCCTTATAGAAGACTAAAAAAGGCATTCAATGGCTCACAAGAATTTGATACTGCTCCAAAACCTTTATCCCCTGATTTGTATTTTGAGAGGGTGAAAAACCTTGACGTGACATTGGGAAAGACACAGAAATCTGGTAATGATAGACATATTTGGAAGAAAAGGTCAATTTTTTTGAGCTACCATATTGGAGGTATCATGAAGTTAAACATAATATTGATGTCATTCATGTGGAGAAGAATATCTGTGATTCTTTGATTGGAACATTGTTAGATATTAAAGGAAAGACTAAAGATGGGTTGAATGCAAGATTAGACTTACTATCAATGGGAATACGTTTGGAGTTATCTCCCACTCCTAAAGGAAGACGAACATTTCTTCCCCCGGCTTGTCATACATTATCGAAGAGGGAGAAAATTAGCTTCTGTCAGTGTCTTCATGATACCAAAGTTCCTCAAGGTTATTCTTCTAATGTAAAAAATTTTGTCTCATTGAAGGACTTGAAGTTGATAGGTATGAAATCACATGATTGTCACATCATGATGCAACAAATTCTACCAGTTGCATTGCGTGTAATATTGCTCATTCATGTCAGAAAGACTATAATGAAGTTGTGTTATTTTTTCAATTCAATTTGTAACAAGGCGATTGATGTGAATGATTTGAACATTTTGGAAAAGGATGCAATTTTTATACTTTGTCAATTGGAAATGTATTTTCCTCCAACTTTTTTTGATATAATGGTGCATTTAATGATTCATCTGGTTCGAGAAATAAAGCTTTGTGGACCTGTATATCTTCGTTGGATGTATCCTTTTGAAAGGTATATGAAAATATTAAAGGGGTATGTTAAAAATCTATATCGACCTGAAGCCTCCATTATTGAAAAGTATATTTCTAAGGAGGTAGCAGAGTTTTGTACGAGCTACTTGGCTGCGGCGCAACACATAGGTTTGCCTCCATCTCTCCATGAACGAGTTAATAATGAGGGAAAGGGGATTCGCGGCTTGAAAGTCAAATCATTGTCAGCTGAACAGATGAAGAAGTTAGAATCATACATCTTGAATAACATAGCTGATGCTCAACCATATATCACATTGCATATTAATGAGTTGAAACAATGTCATCCAAAGAAGAAAGAAATGTGGATTTTTAATGAGCACAACAAAACTTTTTTGTCATGGATTAAAAAGACTTTGCTTGGTAGATCAGATGTATCAGAGACATTAAAATGGATAGTGGGTGGTCCATGTTTAAATGTGATAACATGGTCTGGTTATGACATTAATGGTTATACATTTCATACAAAAGCTCAAGACAACAGAAGTGCAGTTCAGAATAGTGATGTATTGGTGTTTGCAGAAGTAATGCATTTTTCGAGTGCTAAGGACAAAAACCCAATTTCTGCATCAAATGCATATTATGGAGTGATTGAAGACATATGGGAGGTTGATTACTTTAAAATTAAAGTTCCCGTTTTTAACTGTAAATGGTTTAACGGTAACAATAGTGTCAGACACGATGAATTTGGAATGACACTTGTTAATCTGAATAGATTGGAAGACACAGCTGATTCTTTTATAATGGCGACACATGCAAAACAAATTTTTTATGTAGTAGATCAATCAGATATGCAGTGGGTTGTTGTTTTACAAGGGAAAAAACAATATGTTGGTGAGGATGAACTTGATGAATATGTTGATTTATGTGAGATCCCTACTTCCATGGAAATATTAACAGAACATAATGACGATCATGTTGAAGACATAGTTTGTGCCATAAGGAACGATCACGACGAAGGAATTTGGGAAAACAATCCATCTGTACATTCCTAAAATTACAGGTAACATATGTTTATTTCTTGTTTACATTTATTTTTTCCATAAATGTTAGATATTGTAATTTTTTTATTTATTAAACATGTTTTAAAATAAAATAAGTATATGTTTTTGTTTGTTTTAAGTTTGTTTAGTTTACTTTATCATGTTTATAACCATTACATGAATTTTAAAATGCTTATTTTTGTTCACTGACAATTACTTTACCATGTTTACAATGTTTACCAAGTTTACCATTTTTACCATTTTTACCATCTTGACCATCTTGATCATCTTTGTCATCTTTACCATTGTTTAACATGCTTACCATATTACCAATGTTTACTATTATGTAACTTAGTACACTTTTCTATTTTCTGATTATAGTAGTATTAAAATATTTGAATTTGTATATTTGTTCACTGACAATTACTTTACCATGTTTACAATGTTTACCAGGTTTACCATTTTTTCCATTTTTACCATCTTGACCATCTTGACCATCTTTGCCATCTTTACCATTGTTTAACATGCTTACCATATTACCAATGTTTACTATTATGTAACTTAGTACACTTTTCTATTTTCTGATTGCAGTAGTATTAAAATATTTGAATTTGTATATTTGTGAACTGACGTTTGTTTTTTTGATTTGAAGGATAATGACAGATCATTCAGATGATCAACCACATGATTCTGGAGAGGAGCATATTGCTGGTCATACCTCTGGGGATGAACATTCACATGCTCCTATTACGACAAAGAGTTCAAAGGTTGGTAAACGTGGGTGCACACATTTACCAAAATTATCACTTGCCCGTACGCAGGATCAGAGGATAGTAGTTGAGTTTGATGATGATGATATTCCTAGAGGTCTGAATGCCAAAGATTTTAAGAGTTTTGTTGCAACTCAGGCTAAGACCAAAGTAAGCATTTTGTATGATGATTGGAGAGGTGTGGATAAAGCGATTATCTCTCAGTTGTGGGAGACGATTTTGGTAAGATCTTTTGTCATTGTTTGACCATTCTTTTAATGTTTCTAGTATATATAATATGTTTAACCTCTTCTTTATCAGATGACATTTGATATTCCTAACACTGGAGGAGTCAGGAAGAAATGTTTATCGTTGGCTGCCAGGAGATGGAGGGATTTCAAATCAACCCTCTCATCTGATTTCATTTATGGTCATAGGATTCATGACAATCCATGTCGTATATATCCTTTTATAGATGAAGACACATGGAGACAATTTTTTGAAAGTAGAAAAAAGAGTCATTTCTGGTAAGGGCAATGTAAACTTTTATAAACTTTCTTATATAAATGATTTTATTAATGTTTTGTTAATGATTTCTTATTCTTAAATTACAGCAAACAAGGAAAGCTCATCAGGAGATCCAATCTAAAAGTGTATACCCTCATAGTTTATCTCGGGGAGGGTATACATTATTGGAAGAAAAAAATGATGGCGGAAAAATTTCAACAACTAAGAGCTAAGTCTTCAAGCTCTGGAGAGGTGACCCCTCCATCCCCTCCATCTAGACATGAAAAATGGAAGAGAGCTCGGAAGGGAAAAAAAGGGCAATATCTTTCGGAAGAATCGAGAATCGTAGCTGAGAGGATTGTAAGATATCTATTTAATTTATTTAAGTTAACTTTTTTCTTCATATAAGTTTCAATCATTACAGAAATGTTCAATTAATTAATACAGGACTCTCTTGAGGAGCAGAGTTCAGAGGGGACATTTACAGCTACTGGGAGGGAAGATATTTTATTTGCAGCATTGGGAAGGCCCGAACATCCTGGTCGTGTAAGAGGATATCCGGCAGGTGTATCGGTAAGAAAAGTGTTTCCACGTTCTTCAACTTCTAACATTGAGGGGGTTTATAAAAAAAATAGAATCCTTGGAGGCTGAAGTTCAAAATATTAATGCGACGATGGAAGACAAGATTAGAGAGTCGGTGCAGTCTATGTTTGCAGAAATGCAAAGACAATTTCAGACTGCAGCTCCCACTCCTCCACCTCCCCCTGCAGACCCCATTATTTATCCTCCACCTCCGCTAGTAGCTCCCACTCCCCCACCTCAGCCTGCGGACCCCATTTTTTATCCTACGCCCCTGCCGCAGCTTCCTACATATTGCGAGTTGTATGTTGATGATTCTCAACATCATATAGTAGCATACAGGTTGGTATATTGTATAGGAGATACAGTTCGTCATCAACAATTAGAGGTAGAGAATCAGAGGGTCATTGTACAGGATATTATAGATAGATCAGCTAGGGTACCAATACCTACAGATGAGGTGGCGACAGTTGGACAGAGTATCGGCCATTTTTTAGTTTGGCCATCCAGACTTCTTCGATTCATTACCATAGAGGTATGAATGTTATATCTTTTATTTTATTTTTTTTATTAAAGTTGTTTTATCATTTGAAAACTACTATATTTATCAATTTTTTTTTCACAGGAATACTTCAAAGGTAAAGAAATACTGTATAGACAACAACAAAGACAACAGGCTATGACATCAGATACAGATTCCAGTGGTCTTGACAGATTGTCAAGATATTCACATTTGTTGTTGGGTTTTTATGACTTTCCAATGGAATCTCATGTTTGTGGACGTGAAATAAGTGTGGGGGTTACAAAATCTGATATCATGGAGCTTGTTACTGGAGATAAGTTGGGCATCAACGTGGTGCAAATTTTTTTCATGTAAGTCTTAACACCTTTTCCCTGCGTTATATTTATTAAAAATGTATACTTATATATGTTTTGTATTAGGTATATTTATAAAATTTGTGAGAGGAATGAACTGACAGAAGTATATGGATTCATGGACCCGCAATTGATTTCCCCTGAAGCATGTGCATTGACTGAGGAACAAAGAATGGTTTATATTGCTGAAAGATTTGAAAAGAATATAATCAGACAATGTTGGATGATGCCTTTTTGTGAGAGGTATGAAACACATTTCTCTCAAAGAGTTAATTATCTTTTAACATAAAAAACCACTAACATTAAATTTCCTTTTATCAGTGATCATTGGATGTTAGGGATTTTTTGTCCAAGGGAGAAAGATCTTTATTGGATATGCTCTGTTCATGGTGATGTGCGGGAAAGTTTTAAGAATATATTGGAAAAGTAAGTTTCAATTTCTCAATAGTTTTATATATTATAATGAATTTTAAATTTACCCCATTCGTATTATTTTCTAACAGTTCATGGGTCTACTTTCGAAAAAACACAAAGAAAAGAAATGAAAAGATCAAATATGTAAATGCGAAGGTAAATTTCCATTTATAATTTGTACTTTTTGATTTATTACATAAAAATAATATATTGAATTTACACTCATTAAAAACAGAATTGTCATGAACAACAAGGCCTCATCGAATGCGGATATTATATGTTAAGATTTATGTATGAAATAATAACAACTGGGACAGTTGTGAATTTTGACCTAGTACGATTTCCTCTTAAACTTTGCCATAATATTTCAATTTGATTTATTCATTATACACGTTAACTATCTTCTTTTTCATCTGTAGCTTTTTGATGACCCTAAACCCTATACTGCTGAAGACATCAAACACGTACAAGTGGAGTGGTCAAATTATTTTACAGGTTTGATTGAATTTTAGTTGTTTGTAATGTAAAATGTAATTTTGAATATTGTCGTTTTAATTGTGTATTTGGTAGTTGTTTAGGTTTGATTTAGTTTTTTTTTGAAGTTGACAGTGTAAGTTTTGAATGTTATATAACTGAATGTTTAATTTTGCTCTACTTCTTGTTTTGATCTACTTTTGATGGTTCTTCTGGTATGGATTTGGGTCTGTGGGGGAGGGGTTCCAAGGGTGTGGGGGTGTGTTCAGTGGGGTTGGGGGTGGCCAGCGGTCTGGGAGGGTTGTCCGGTGGGGTGGGGGACAATCCTGGGGGGTGGCAGGGATGTCCAGGGGTGTGGGAAGCCGGTCCAGGGGTGTGGGAGTGCTGTCCAGGGGTGGGGGGGGTTGTCCAGGGGTGTTTGGGGCTGTCCAGGGGTGTGGTGGGGGCTGTCAAGTGGGGTGAGGGGGTGAGGAGGTGCTGTTCAGGCGGGTGGGGGGTTGTCGAGGGGTGTTTGGGGGTGTCTGGGGGTCGGGGGGCAGTCCAGGAGTGTGGTGGGGGCTCCAATGGGGTGGGGGAGGGTTGTCCAAGGGGTATACATGAGGGTGGGAGCTCCAATGGGGTGGGGGAGGGCTGTCCAGGGGGTATACATGAGGGTGAGGGCTCCAACGGGGTGGGGGAGGGCTGTCCATGGGGTATAAATGAGGGTGGATGCTGTTTAGTGGGTAAGTTTTATATGTTATCTATGTACATGCTTAATTTTGATGTACTTCTGTTTTTGTGGTACGATTTCTTGATTTGTTTTCTGCTTGATTCTGGTGGAGAGAAGATCACTGCATTCTGTTAAAAAAAATTGGGTTTATCATGTCGGTTATTTAATAACCGACGTGATAAAATGCCTGGAAAATAGTTTATCACGTCGGTTATTTAATAACCGACGTGATAAAAGGTCTGCAGAATGGTTTATCACGTCGGTTATTTTAGAACCGACGTGATAAAGGGCCTGGAGAATGGTTTATCACGTCGGTTATTGAATAACCGACGTGCTAAACGGCCTGGACAATGGTTTATCACGTCGGTTATTCAATAACCGACGTTATAAACCGCCTCCCTCCGGTTTATCACGGCGGTTATATCATAACCGACGTGATAAACCCCCCTCCCCCGGTTTTTCACGTCGGTTTTATATGAACCGACGTGATAAACCGCCCTCACCCCAGTTTATCACGTCGGTTCTATATGAACCGACGTGATAAACCCCCTCACCCCTGTTTATCACGTCGGTTGTTTAAGAACCGACGTGATAAACCATTGTCCAGGCCGTTTATCACGTCAGTTATTCAATAACCGACGTGATAAACCATTCTCCAGGCCCTTTATCACGTCGGTTCTAAAATAACCGACGTGATAAACATCGCGATTTTATGTTTTTGACGTCGGTTTTTAAATAACCGACGTCAAAAACCATATTTATAACGTCGCACGTATTAACGTCGGCTAGAAACCGACGTAAAAATTTAAAAATAACCGACGTAAAAAACGTTTTCTGCACTAGTGAATCTTCCACACCTCAATATGATGCATGACTTGACCGGTATGACTCCAAGTTCATATTTTCAATATACAAGTGTCATTTTAGTTTAAAACGTGCATCGAAACACCAAAACTGAGAAAGTAAGCCTAGATTGTTTTCTCGTCATTCTATCTTCTATTACTTATTAATTTCCTTATCATTTTATCTTATACTTATTTATTTAATTTTCACAGAGATAGTGCTTGAAGATGAACAATAAATGGTGTGGCGTGCAAGAATCAACTACAACTCAATCTGATACACAATGTTCCTGGTATGACTCAAAGTTTAGTTTAAAATTAACACTTTATGTTTAATTTATTTATTTATGTTATCATTAATATAAGAATTTTTTTCTTATATAGGGGTATTCTTTTGCTTGAACATGGGTGATTTTTTCTTTTATACAGGTGCGTTCTTTTGCTCTATAATAGTGTTTTTTTCTTGTATTTGTGTTGTAAATTTTATTTCATTTAAATTCTATATTTGTATTTGATTTTGCTAATTTTTTTGTGCTGTTTTTTGGTGTTGCAGTGTGTTGTTACAACACAATGCAGTATGCTTTGTTTTTTGTGTTGCAGTGTGCTGTAATAGCACAATGCAGTACGCCCATTTATCAGTGTTACTAAATACGCTGATAAAGGATGTCTTTATCGACGCATTTAGTAGCACTGATAAAACATGTCTTTATCAGCGCTAAATAAAAGTGTTAATAAATGACATCTTCTATCAGCACTTCTAAAAAGCACGGATAAAGGGGGGCATTTATCAATGATTTTTTTAGCACTAATAAATGAACCATTTATTAGCGCTAATAAAAGTCTATTCTAGCATTGTTAAAGATCTCTTTTGTAGTAGTGTCTAGAGCAGATCCAGATTCAACAAGGTCAGACACCCGAACAGTCCCACCCTTTGAAACTAGCCTTGATATCTAAACACTCACGGTGCTTTCTTATATTAAGGTATAACCATGCCTTTTCCATAAACTTAATTTCACATATCGTGCATCAATCTCAAAAATCTAGCACATACCCATGCTTTCTATCTCAAAGGCACCCACGAACCGAGGCCAGCCCCCCTCGCGGGTTAACCTCGCACGTTGAAAAAACTCTGACACACTAAACGTTGAGTCTTATGTCAAGGCCTCTAGATCCTCCCACCCAGTCCAAAAGTCAGGTCTCATTGAAGGTCACAACCCACTTGACGTCATCCACACTTCTGTCTCAACAACCACGACATCCAACGTGCCAAACGCTCTCTAGAGTGTCCCATATCCATAACGACATTCCATGCCAACCCAGAGAGCCATCTAGGCACTGATTCTCACCGAGTATCCACCAACGGGACTGTTCCCTTGAGAATCGAGATCTCAACCAGGGTCATATATATATATAACGACATCGTCCCGAAGAATCTGTACCAAGGGAAAACATGCACTACAAAAAATGGATTATACTAATAGAAAATTATTAACAAATAATATATCCGTTGGTAACAAATGATTAATTCCAACACATAACAAGTTATGTTGGTATTAATTATAGGCACCATCAATTGATTTTACCAACAAATATTTTTGTTTATTAGTAGAACAATACCAACAAATCTTTTAACGATATTTAAATATATTTCATTATTGTATTAATACCAACAATTGTTTCTGTTATTATCAATTGTTATTACCAACAAATATCTTATTATTACAAAAACCCATTGTAATAAAAGTGCATGATTATATAATTAATTAAAATATTTATAATTTAATAATATTTACTGAAAATAATATATATATATAATTATAACTGTTGATAAATAACTCAAATTACTAAAAATAATATATATATATATATATATATACTTGGCATATGCATATAGTATAATTTGGTGCGTATATATATATATATATATAACAAACACTACCGATCAACAACAATAATTTTACACTCCCAATTTCCAATCAATTATTGCGAATAATACGGCGCTCCCAATTCCAAAATCCATCGTCGTAGCCTCCATGGTACCTGAAAACCCTAAATTCCACCCCTGTTCATCTGCTTCAGTTCTTCGGTTGTTTCATCTCCTGCCCGTCTTTTTAGTGGAATCACCCCACATTCATATTTTGTTTATCCTTTTCCCCGTTGTGTACATCCCTCGCCCACCCCCTCACCCTGAATGACCTCGTCATCTGCCTCCACATCATCGATCCATTGCCTACCCCTATATGCCCAGTTCGTTATCATCAGCCTGCCCCAAACTCACACCCTCTATTATCCATCGTCATCTTCCTAGTCCTGTCATGTAATTAATGGCGGGTACTTTACTGTAGCATGTGAGATTCCAGAAAAGTACGGTATCAAGTTTTATCATATCCTTGAAAAGGTAAAATACCCCTTCCTTTATATATAATATTTATTATTATTGAATTGTGTATATTTATAGATTATTTTTTGACACAATCAGGTTCTGTTTGTTCATCAAATTTTAGCTTAACTCTTGATGTCGGTTCTGTAGAATTTGATTTTGAATTATATGATATGCATACATAGATATATCTCTAGAGGGAAGAGATGTGAAATGTTGATCATGTCCCTTTGGATCAGTCTTGCTGGTCCGCCTCTTCATATTTTTCAATCAGAGGCCTTATTAGATACTTCATGTACCCTGGGGAAGCTAATTTGTATAGATTCATTAACAAAGAATACGAAGAGGCTATAATTTAAACCGTTTAATTGAGTTAGACAATTTAGGATAAATATTGTGTCAAATATGGATTGAGCATGGAAAAAAGGTTTTTTAGTAGGTTACTTGTTAAGATATCCCACTGATCTGGTCTAATAGCATGAGACGCGAGTATCTGTAATTCCACTGTGGTAAGATCACTCAGATATGAAAGGTTGAAGTTTTTTCTAATTGCTCATCAAAATAGAAGATAAATGACCATGTTGTTACGAAGTAGTAGTCTTTAGGGGAAGATACATCGGTTTTATGCAAATTATTTTATAAAAATTATTTGAGTTGGTGAGGCTGATGATAAAGCTATTAGCTATAGTTCTGATTTCAAGGTGGAAAAAGTCGGTGAAACAGTATAAGAATTGGCAGAAGGTGTTTACATAGAGGCTAGAGTGGCTAGAAAACGGGGCAATTCATCTCAGCATATCATCTCAGCATACCAGTTTAAATAATAAATTTATTGCTGCAGTGAAAAAGGGAGATATACCTTCATTGACACTGGTCACCACAACTATTAGCACCAAAATAGTTCATTTCAAGTACTTTGGTGAGGTGAAGAATCTCCCTATTTCAGCATAAGTTGTTGAAGTAATGATTTATGGAATCTTAGATGGGTCTACTGCTTTTAAAAATTAACCTATTATATAGAGGACCATGGTCACCTGTTCAGTTCATAAAGACCCTTCTCTTCCTAAGAGCAATGAGGTCATTGACATCTTCAAAGGAAGAAAAGGATACGATAATGGATTTCTCATATTTTAGTAAGTCTTTTTTATCCCCTAAATTTTCCACTTGTTATGAAAGAAATGCATGATGATTTCAGTTGTTTTTTCATGAAGATTTCATTGAGGCTCTTAAAATTCTAATTCCTTCATTTGATAAGGATCGGGAGAAAGTGATAGAGAAAAAATTTCCTTTGGGTCTTAATGATGATTTTGAGAAGTGTTTTGACTATAATTTATACATATGTATGTATGTATGTATCAATTACCAACCATATTGCCATTAGATAAAGATTTGAAATCTAAACCTGTACATGATAATCAAATCACTTTTTTTTTATTTATTATTCTACAAGGTTATAAAATGATTACTATTGTTTAATGTGTTGTACCCTTCCCGACCTGTTTTATGTCTTTGCCTCCAGGGAAGAATGTTTTACTTTAATTTTTGATGCGGAAACGTCGGGAGTCGCACCGAAAAAACAACGATTCAAAAAAGAGTAAAAAGGGAAAAAATAGAATGAGAACACAAGGATTTTTGTGGTTCGAGAATAATCCCTACATCTACAGAGTGGTAAAACTTCACTATATGTCGGGAGCACAATTTTACAGAAGTATCTCTCATAGTTTCTCACACACACAGAAATCCTAGCCAGAAAATGGGTTAATGTAGAGGACGAAGTACTATTCCACCAATTGTTGGAAAGCCCGTTGTGCTACAGTGAAATACGGCCACCCAAGTCAAAAGTGCTACAGTGCTGCCGACTGGAAGTCCAAGGAGCTACAGTGCTGTTGACTCCGAAATCCGCACTACTACAGTGCCTTGTCGGTGTCGGTCGGTCAACTCTGTTACAGTGTTTAGAGTTGCTACAGCTCCCAAAATTGTGGGTTGATGCGCAGTACGGGCCACAAGCATTCGGCTCAATCGGATCAGGCTACACCAATCCAACAATTTTAATGATTTTTCTATTTTTAGGTTCCCATTCTTGTGTCTATCTTAGTTCATGCATCTTTTTACATCTGCACCAATACATTCCTTATTTTCACTTGATCTAGCCATGTGATTTAGTTGTGATTTTTCAGTAAAGGAAAAATGTATTTATTTCCTTTAAAAAATATGTTACTCCCGGTTCTAAAATCAATTTTTCTATTAAAATAATTATTACTGTGATGAAAACAGAGATGGTCCAAGAAACAAGAAGTAAAAATGATATTGAACCTAAGAGTTTAATATAATACCCCATTCTATTATTGAATTACATTCTAGATTTGGATTTTGGACCTGAGTTTTGTTACAATTTTGGGTTGAGGATCATTTTCAACCTATCAGTTCCCTTGTTTTGGTTTTATAGTTGCTACTTCATGGGAACTATTCCTGTGGATTTTGTTTTTATGTTTGGTTGATGTTTTTTTTTTGAAAAGGACAAATAACATTAACGACGAAGATCAACCGACGTACAAATGCAAAGCCATGAAGGGAAATTGTCCAGCCAGAGCTGGTTGACATCGAAGGGGCCTGAGGCCGCCAGCCGATGGGTCACATTGTTTCCTTCCCTTTTGGTAAAGGAGAAGATGCAGCAAGAGAAGCCTTGGCGAAGCGAGCGAATTCTCCTGATGATGAAGCCAAATGACTGGAGTCCTCTGTCGTTGTGGTTAATAGCATTGATTACGGTGAGGCAGTCAGACTCAATGATGATATCAACCCATCCACGATCCACAACAAGCATCGTACTTGCCAGGATGACAGAGGCCTCAGCTACTGCAGGTTCCCAGAAGGCATGATGTGATTCATATTTTGCAGCAATGATATGCCCCAGATGATTTCTGGCAAGGAGACCGAGAGCAACAAGCCCATCCTTGGGGAGAGACGCGTCCACGTTAAGCTTAAGAATCCCTTCCGGTGGGGGATTCCAATGAGGGGGACAGGAGGGGGTTACACCTGGCAAAAAGTGTCCTTTGTGGTCCTTCCAGCCCTCAATCCATTACATGACCCGTTCAATCCAGAATTTAGGAGGTTTATGAACGTGGTGAAAAACAGCATCGTTACGCCGAACCCAAATGATCCAGGCCAGGGTGCAGAGTGAGCCTGCATTGTTCGATGAGAGAGAGGAGCACCAACACATCAGAAGATCGGGGAGGTCAGAGTCAATGTTCAGTGAAGCATCTGAAGTCGGGCCCCATTTATTCCAAATTTCCTTAGCTCCCAGGCAGTGAATGATGGCGTGCAAAGGAGTTTCTGGAATATTCGGGCAGAAAGGGCAGGACTCAGCACTGACCATATGTCAGTAAACGAGCAGGCTCATGGTAGGGAGGGTGTCCGTGCACACCTGCCACCAAAATTGGCGTATTTTTGGGGGGACGTTGAGCTTCCAAAGCGATTTCCATGACCCCTCTTCCCGGTCGCCAGAGTGGTTGCCAAGAGCAAGTCTGTAACCGGATCTCACTGTGTAGTCGCCCGATATGTCATTGGTCCAGAAAAGATGGTCGGGGCCTGTATCTGGGACCCAGAGGATGCTCAGGATAATTCTTTGGTCTCTTTCGTTAAACCATTCATGGATCTTTTCCACACACCACTCAAGACCCGGCTGGGCGGGGGATGTAGCCCGCATACCATCCTTATCGATCAGCCAGAGATCAGTTCAGATGTTGATAGATGATCCATTCCCAATCCTCCAGCCCAACCCTTTTTCCAGGAGATTACGGGCCCCCCAAATGCTTCTCCAGAGAAAGCTAGGACGGGGGCCAAGAGAGGAAACATGGAAGTCCGTGTGGGGAAAATACTTAGCTCGGAGTACCCGCGCACAGAGAGATGATAAACGGTTAATAAGGCGCCATCCTTGCTTGACCAACAGTGCGTCATTGAAGAGAAGAAGATTCCGGAATCTCATCCCTCCCTCCGACTTGGGTTTGCAGAGTTTCTCCCAAGCCATCCAGTGAGGTCTATTCCTTCCATCATTTTTCCCCCACCAGAAGTTGGCAGTACGTGTATGGATCTAATTGACGATGGCCGCCGAGAGCTTAAACAGGGACATAAAATAGCTGGTGATAGACTGGATGACAGCTTTAACGAGGGTTTCTTTGCCTGCTTTGGAGATTCTTTTTGGGGTCCAACTTTGATTTTTTTTCTCAATCCGGTCAACCAGAGATGCAA
The DNA here is from genome assembly GCA_963277665.1 of Viscum album. NCBI lineage: Eukaryota > Viridiplantae > Streptophyta > Magnoliopsida > Santalales > Viscaceae > Viscum > Viscum album. The sequence goes on along the minus strand of OY728134.1, from coordinate 74,687,190 downwards.
AGATTTCTTTTTTGGACTGGTCAATCACCGTGGGTAGCCCGAGATACTTATGGTGTTTATCGACCATATGGATGCCTGCTGCTGCACAAAGTTCATCTCTCTTGGCAAGAGGCACCCCTGCGCTGAAGGAGATTTCTGATTTGCCGTGATTGATAGACTGTCCAGACGCCCTCTCATACTGCTGGATCGCATGGCTGATCACCCGACATTCATTTATAGTTGCTCTGGAGAAAAGGAGGTAGTCGTCGGTGAAGAAGAGATGCGACACTGGTGGGCTTTCACGACAGACCTTTGCCCCATGAATAGAATTAGAGGATGCAACCCTGGAAATAAGGTTAGAAAAAACATCAGCCACCAAGATGAAGAGAAATGGGGAGAGGGGATCTCCCTGGCGCAAGCCTCGGGTTGGGGCGAATCCTCAGGTGAGCTCCCCATCGACCTTGATTCTGAAGGAGATGGTCGAGATGCAGTGCATGACTATATCTGTCCATTTAGTACAAAACCCCATTTTCAGCATCACGACTCTAAGGAAATGCCATTCCACTTTATCATAAGCTTTGGTCATATCCAGTTTCCAGGCCATGGTTCATCTTTTCGCGGTGGAGCGTGTTTTCATAGAATGAAATACTTCATGGGCCACAATTGCATTATCAGTGATCAGTCTCTTGGCCACGAAGGCGCTTTGGTTTTCGGAGATAATATCAGGAAGCCAAGGGCGCAGCCGATTGACAAGGATCTTTGAGAAGATCTTATAAGAGACATTGAAGAGGCTGATAGGTCTAAAATCAGGGATCGCCAGAGGTTTCTTGATTTTGGGAATGAGGACGAGGACCGTTCCGTTGACGGCGGAAATGCTTGTATTCCCCGCCCAGATATTTTTTATCATATTGCAGATGTCGGGACCGATGATGTGCCAATATTGTTTAAAGAATAGGGTGTGGAATCCATCCGGTCCCGAGGCCTTAGTGGGGTGGATATGTTTCAGAGCCATGCGTATCTCGTCATTCGTCACATCTTTGGTAAGTTGCCGTTTGATCTCTTCGGTGATCACAGGTCTGATGCATTCTTCCACCTCAACAGACATGAAAGGAGTTCCTGTAGAGAAAAAGTTCTGGAAGTAGCATGTCAAAGCATCGTGAATTCCGATGGTGTCAGAGACTTTGCTTCCATCAGGTTGTGAGATACACGTGATAGAGTTTTTCCGGCGTCTAGCTGAAGCTTTCTGGTGAAAATACCTTGTATTAGCGTCCCCTTCTTCAATGTGGATGTCCCGCGCCCGCATAGCCCAGAAGCTTTCCTTAACGCGCAGGGCCACGTCCAGCTCTCTTTGAGTGGCACCAATCTTGGAGAGATTGCAATTGGATGGAGGTTGCCTGAGTAGGTTGTGCAGTTTCTTTTCAAGGACATCACAATGCCTATCAGGGTGGCGGAATTTCTTGTTGCTCCAAGATCTCAGATCGGATGCTACCTGTTGGAGATTGAGGCCAACATCTTCGTGAGAACTCTTCCAGCTTGATCGGACCACCTCTTCGCATTCCTGGTCTTTTGACCAGAAGCTCTCAAATCTGAAGGGTCTGCTGGAATGCCTGTTACGTTCGCCTTGAGTGCAGTCAATGAAAATTGGGCAGTGGTCCGAACAGTTGAGCGTCATGTGGCCAGTGTGGAACATGCTGAAGAGATTTATCCAATCAGCTGAGCCCAAAAATCTGTCAAGTCGCTCAGCGATGCGGGTTCCATCCGTATTACCTCGGAACCATGTGAAGGGATTACCCGTGTATCCCAGATCGATCAGGTCTGCCCTAGAGACCGCGTCCTTAAAATTAGACATCGGCGCATAGGGTTGGGCAATTCCACCCCGCTTTTCCTTGTGGAACATAATCTCATTGAAGTCCCCTCCGAAGAGAATAGGGCTCGGAAAATCATGACGCAGTTTGCATAGAAGATCCCATGATTTCCCTTTCTCATTATGGGACGGCCAGTCATAGAATCCCACAAAAGTCCAAGGCGGGGTATGGTCCGCCTATGTTTGTTTGGTTGATGTTGTTGGTTTATGTGGGTATCAAAAAAGAAATAAAGAAACACAAATTCTTTATAAAAATGAAAATTCAACTCTGTTTTGGATCTTCTCCCACCAAGGGTTTGAAACCATCGACTAGTTTTAGAGTCATAGGCTGAAGAGTAAAAAGGGCCTGACACCTACTTCAGTAAGAGTCTATATCCTCTTCCACACCATTAACATACAAGAAGAAAACTTCAAGGATCATCACTCCAACCGTAACATTGCATAAATGATCCGAAGATAAGAGACCGAAGTTGGGCTTTATAATCCCATCCTACTATCTTTCCTGCTAAAATGATCCTCCAGGACCCCATGAGGAGATGAAAGTGACTTTCAGATAAGTACTATCATTTTCCTAAAAAATGATTATGCACTTCATACAAAAGCTTTTCATAGCAAAGCATTAGTTACAAATTTTCCAATCACAACAACCGCTGGAATTTATCTTGGAGTGAGAAAAAGTTTCATTATAGAACATGCATACCATTTATTTTATATTTAACATGATTTGAGAGAATCAAGTGCTACATGAACTATTTTTTGGCATTTCCCATTCATTACATATGTATTTTTTGGCATGCATTTATATAAATTTTGACATTTCATTTAATGGGTTTATAATTTTTCATTACTGGTTACTTCAAATTTAACATGTTATTAATGTAGTGTTTTTGGGGTTCCCATTCTCATTTCTATCTTAGCTCATGTATCTTTATATATGCACAAAATTAAATTCTTTATTTTTCATTGATCTGATTATGAAATCAATTTATTTATTAAAATTATCATGTTAGTGATTACAAAAGAGATGGTCCATGCAACAAGAAGTGAAAATGACATTGAGTCTAAGAGGTTAAGGTAATATTCCATTATATTATGGAATTACATTATCGAGTTGGATTTTGAGCCTGGTCTTTGAAAGAGGTTTGGTCCAAGGCTATCACTTTTAGCCTATTGATTCTGGGCCTGGTATTTTAAATAGGTTTGGTTAATGTTGTTGATCCTCCATGCCATTGATGGCCAAGAAGAAAACTTCAAGGACCATCCTTCCAACCATAACATTACTTAGATGATTTGAAGAGAGTAAGTCAAAGCCTGGCTACTGCCTGTACCCACTTCCATTCCCGCAAAAGTGAGCCTCCAGGACACCTATGAGGAGATGAAAGCAACTTTTAGATAAGTATTATAATTTTCACGCAAACGATTATCCAAAAATATTCTTATGGATTATGATATTCCGATTCCCTGATGATTTTTTCAATATTTGTTGAATTTCTGATCATGCATTCTAAAAAAACAATTTCTCCACTTATCATGCATTTTTTAGTTATTAAACCTGCTGAGTTATTTCTGTTCTCTATAAATGTGGTTGATAAGAAATTGATTCCATTGCAACCACTCTTAGAATGGTGTTATTTAACTGTAAAATATCCAATTTTCTTTTATATTTTATTGAATCAACCGAAGCACCACTTTTGAGTTTATCTCGATTATCACATTAGTAACAAAATGTTGTATACAATATTATAAACCTACCCATATGTTATAGATTTGTATAAAAACTATAACACCTTCTAAATATGTACTGAAGATAAAAAGAGGCTTACCATTAGATCCACCAGGACTGTTTTTTTTGTGGTGGTTCAGGGTGAGGATCCAAAAGATTGTTGGCAGGAAACAACATAAATGCTGTGTTCCTCTCAGAATTGGCATCCCAGCATTCTCTAACTTTTGCTAGTCTCCAACAACAATGCAGCTGGTTCCATCAACTCAGACCATGAGCTTGCATTCCATGAGTGAGTGCAGCTCATTATGATGGAAGGAATTTGGATGGAAATCATGAAAAGAGCCTTAACTATAATAGTTACAGAGAACCCCGAATCATTAAAAACACCAGTGAAGCTGAGTGATAATAATGTTGTTAAGTGATATCTGTAACGTTCAAGCGTCAATGATTCAACAAAGAAGAAATCAGGTAACCTTGTTCTTTCCTTACCGCATTTATCGATCCATCTAATACTAATCCTTAAAATTAGCGTGTTAGCTATTTTTGATTTTTTTATCCTTTCTTATAATTTACCTTAAATTTTTTGTTGTTGTATCAATCTATATGCATATTATTATTAAAAACCAGTTTTCATAGTGTTATCAAATAGATCCTAACCGTGATGCTCATGTCATGGTAGTGGCCTTGACTTTTTGGGCATGCTCTGGATCTTGTTGGTGTAATGAATGTGTTCCTGTTCTATAGATTCACTAAAGGTTGATTCTTGGAATTTGGTTTAGTATTTTAGTGGGAAAATTTTCTATTTTTCATGTTAATTGAGGTGCTTATAATCCATGCATGGGATTTTTTAAGTGTTCAAGATGTGAACAATTGAATTGTGCGGCTTGAGCAGAATAATACAAGGTGATCTGGGTGAGAGAAGAGTTTCACATTTCTAGATTTTGTACCTTGAACATTAAGGTTTTATTATTCCTTTTTTGTCTTTTGTTTTCCATGTTTCAATTATTGTATTTGTGTGCAAGGGAAAATGAAGATGAACACTGATGAGCTGACTGTTTTCTGAAGGATTCAAACAAATTACTCACTGATTTTTAATCTTGTTTCTTGCAACTGTTTATGTAAACCACATAAAATACTTATGATTATTTCTTGGTTTCATTTTGTTATATGGTCTTTGTTTCTGTTTTCTTTCTATTTGAGCTTGGCCTAGTGTGCTGATGTTATTTTGTAGTTGCTTTTGTTCAACCAAGTGTTTCTGTTTGCTTTATATTTTCCAATGCTTGCAGATCTAGATCTATGCTGGAAACACATGCAGGGGCGTCCTATGATGTTGACAGCTAACCAATACAAAATTGATTGTCCAATTGTTCTTAGGAAGCTACTTAAAGCCACCTGAAGGAAGCTAAACTCCTTGCCGAAACTGAACCGAAGATAAAGATAAACCATATGCTACCATGTGGATAACCCAACCTATTAAAGAGGTATTCTAAATGTTTTCATTTATGATTATAATTAATAGGCCAAGTAATTCTAGAGAACTGTTCCCATATTATTGGGAGAACCATGTAGCTTTTTTATCTGCCTACATACACATTTTATAAAAGAGCAGTTACTATCTTGTGTTATAAAATCTTATCTCCATCAATGGAGAACTAAATCCATTATTCTTATGAAGGAGTTAAACTAGCGAGCACTTTGAGTTCAGACATTCTTCTATTGTTTGTTGTATCCCATTCTGAGTGTTTTCGTGGATTGTTAAACTGAGAAGGATGAGCAGTAAAAAAAAACTCATCTTGCACATGGATGAAGATTTTTTATATGATTATCAAATGTATATTGGGCATTTTTAACTGACAATTGGTTTGTATTATCAATAAAATTATTTCACAAGTCCTATTTATCACTCAAGTATTGGTGTGTAATATGTCTTTTAAATTGGTCAATTATTGATATGCATGTATATAGAAAGCATTGAAAGTAATTAACCTTTCACTGGTATTCCATACCATTCTATTCAGGTAAATCATTTATTCCTAGACCCTAGTTTGTTTTATGTGAATTAATATTTAGGTTCACTTGTTTTGATGAATTTTTATACTCTTTGTCTTACCCTTTTTAGCACCTATGATTAGTGAGGATATGTTTATTTGTCTTTCCCTTTTAGTTTTGAATGTGTTGTAAGTACATCGATCCAGGAGCTAAATTTTTTTATTCTAAGGTTGATTGATTTGTGTGTAGTTAATGACTGTTGTATTTCTACAGTTAGAGAATTGACTCAATACATGTTGAGCCACATGAGCATAACATGTAAATTTTTAGTGCAACCTTATGTTTGGCCATTGTGCAAGTAAAAAATGATGTTGTAGAGTGCTGGGGCTGGAATCGTTGATGGAATCCTAGGAACACACGTGAGGCGTAGATGATATTACATAATTATGAGAAAGTGAGGCGTAGAGAGGGGTTGGACCCTCATTTGCAGATTCTAGGATAGAAGGTATTGATGGGAAGTGTGAATCTGACTCAAGTTCTCTTTCTTTCTCTTTTGTTTGTTTGGTTAGAGTAACCTTATGATTTCTTTAGTAAAATTTTGTGTTGTAATTGATTAATAGATTTTAATTGTATTTATGTGTGTTTTATGTGGTGCAAGAATCAAAGAGTAATGCCTTTAATAGTATACATCATACCCTACTAGTAAAAAATGTCTATTATTTTGGGGGTTTCACCTCAAAGAACTTTGAAAAAAACGTTCAAGTTATTCACTGGTTGGATTTTTTTCTCTCTCTATATCACTGAATATGATTTATTGTCAAATTATGGTTATAAAACTAGAAATAAGATGTATCTCCAAATAAATTGGGTTTTGATAAATTATGACGAAAAAACTAGTTTGCCCTCATTTGGTGTTGAAAAAACTAGTTAGTTTGTTGTCAATATATTATCAAACTGCTCATGTAATTTTCTTACTTGCGTGTGTGCCGCTTTCGCGGTTGTACCCATTTTTTATTATCAAACTGCTCATTATTTGAAACCAGTTTTGAATTGGTTAGTTTATTGTCAAACTGGTTTATTACAGATCAAGTTTATTTGCAGATGAAAAAATTGGTTGCACAAAATGAGTGGGGACGTGTCAATGCGAACTGCTTCTATCCACAAGTGCAAGAAAGGATACCTTCTTACACGAGTGAGGATGATTAGTTGCTTCTAGCCACATACATCTAAAATTGGGGATTACTTCATTCTACCAATGTGAGCCTACTATAGGTGATCATTACCATTATTGCTATGTCATGACCGAGCTGATGAACTACATGTATGGAACTTGTGTGAACCACGATAATGATAACTGATGTCTTGGAGCTTCATGCCTTTTCTTGGAGTTTGAATAAGTTTTTAAATTATGTTTGAACATGTTTTTTTTAAATAAAGCCTCAGTTTTTTTGGAGTTTTATAGAAGCTAATTTTATAATTATTATATAATAAATATATTATATACAATTTTATTAATAAATATAAAATGAAATTTATCTACTAAGATTAGAATATACACACATAATATTTTATCTAAAATATAATTTAAAAAAAATATTAATTGTTAATATTGCTTATAAATGTTGTTAATAATATTATTAACGGATAATTTTTCCGCATGAATATGTTGCTAAGCATTTTGACCAATATATATATATTATCTATTGGAATTATTATAACTACTTCATAACTATTTTTAGTGATAAAGTTTTTACCAACAATTTAATGACAAACATTTATAGGTAAAACCTTTTACCCACATAAAATGTAATTTTATCAATAGATATTTTCATGTTGAAAAAAGTTAAATATTTTATAGTAATGACTTCTTACTCAAATTAAGTAGAATTTCATTCTAAGACATGAGAAAACATCGTATAGGTTGTTACTGTCACTTTAAGTAACCAAGAATTTAGTCATGTCACATAGGAATACTCACTCTACTGGAATCTCCCTCCGACAATCTATATCAAAGAACCGTAACCATAAGGTTTGGCTAGATAGAATGTCATTTTGAGATATATGGAAAAATTCCATGTAGGTTGTTACTAACACTTTAAATAACCGAACCCGAGCGATAGCAACCCACTAGGGGTTTCCCACTATAGCACCACATGCCTCACTAACCTACTAGGGTCCTCATACGTCCCTTTTGCTAAGGGACCACATCACCATCATTAAGAGACACCATGTCATAGATCTACATAACCTTCCATCAAAAGAAAATGCACATGCATGTTGGCCCAACTGAGTAGAATTCCACTAATTACTTATACGGAAAACTCCATATGAGTAGTGGGCGACACTTTAAATGGACGAACCTATCTTCAGTGACCACAATCACACACCTACAAGCCCTTACATTTCATTTGAATCCTACATGCCTGATACGACGCATAAAACGCTTCTTTCCTCGATGGTCTAAGAGTCAAATCCAAAACTGGCCTCCTGCCAACGGGACGAGCCAAAAATCCATAATAATCATAATTATAGATCTAAACACCATGTGCGTCACCCGAGGTGAAATCATACAATCATAACATTGCAAATCCAGAACATCAATCTCATCCCAGGAAACCTGGACTTCCTATCGGCAAAGGTGTTCATGACACACCAGTCCGGTATCCATCATAGGCTCTGACACATCCCTATAACCCGCAGATTCTATATCCCAAAAAGTAATACAAATAAAAACACATTTGATACCACTTTTTAACTCCCTAACCTGGATCACTCTATAAATAATCATTCTGGTTCACTACATTACCTCAGACGCGCCTCCCCGAACGCCAGAGACTGCCAACTAGTAGCGAGGGTCTAAAGGGGTATCATGGGGAGGATATACCCCATGTATCAGAGTACATAATAAAACATAAAATAACCAAACATAATCTATAATAGTAAATAGTCAGAGTATGTAGAAGAAATAAACAACAATCAATATAAAATGTAATGCAGAAGCAGTACAATCATACAAGGATGATCGTCCACTGGGCTAATCACATATAAAAGATATAACAAAATAAAAATATTGGAGGCTCTACTACATCACTGAGCTTCACCTCATCCCAATCTCTAATCCAATCCCATCTATCTAGTTGAACAATCTAACCCGGGCCTCTTCCCAATCTATGCCTATAATAAGTGAGTCTACTCGGGTACCCCAGTGTAATGATGATCAGAGAAGGTGAGAGTACATAACTCAGTAGGGTACCACCAACACATTCCCATACCATACTATCAATAAAGTGATATGTGAATGTGACATGCTTAGAATAAATAAATAAACCACTAAAAAAAACCCAACCAACCCCAATACCTAATTTGGCTCAATGCTGGAATGTCTTTGAGCATGAACATCACCTCAGGGGATCCTTTTCCCTCTTACTGGGGATCCCGTTCTCACACCTCCACTAATGAGAAATGGATCATAGGGCATCACCTGGCATCCCTCATCCTCATTCCCTTGGGCTAAATGCCACGATAGTACCTATGAATTCTTGATGTCAAGCTGATGGCTGATTCCTAGGAGGGGGGGAGTCCCTAGTAAATCCTATATGTTCGGGCATGACTGATTCCTGGGTGACCTAGGAAATCAAAGGGAATACTATCCCTGGATCCCATAGTAAATATAATGGGAATTCACTAACTTGCAGCCCCTTCTACACCATCATGGGTGCACCCACCCAATACCATGGGGTATCCTAGGCATCAACTGAGGGGATACAACAATCACCATCAGGATTTCCAACATCCGTTCTTTGGGATATATGCCCACCCAATACCTCATACCATCATTTGAATCCCAGACATTCACAATGATCTATTGATATTATAACAGCCCTACTCTTTATTTCACATTAATACTTGATTTATTACATTAGATTACACATAATAGAACCCGAATGATCGAGAAGTATAGTGTATTTGGGAATTAGGTACATTACATAACAACTTAAAATTGGAAATGCATCATCTTTATTAAAAACTTCCTTAACATGATCATAATATTGCATCGAACTTAAAACTGCATGGGATAACTTGAGGACATACATAAGAAATGGGTGAGCTATAAAGCCTAGTAAGGGAATAAACATGGAATAACATGAAGAAGATAATACATGCTAGATAATAGACATATCAATGAGGCATAAAAGGGGTGAGAATCATAAACACGAACAACGAGACATGATATAACATGATAATCATAATGGTAACATGGAAAATGTGACAACTTAAAACACTACATCATAAACATATGCCAATGATAGCTGCCAAAACATCATGATGAAAAAATTCCCATAAATGAATCAGGTTTACTCCCTATCCCAACTTGATGTCTCATGAGACTAAACACTACCCAATGCATTGGAGCACCATATAATTTTGGGCCCACCCGTCACTTTCATTTTATTCTCATGCTTAAGTGTGTCACATAAATCATACAACATGGATTCGTTCATCATCATATTTTATTCCACGATCAATGAATGTGTAATGCATACATTTAAGTCCCAAGTCAAAGAATTATAAGTTTATAAAGGCGAACACCCTGATAGGAAATGAGTATGGTATTAACTACACAATTGTTTTGGCATGAAAAATTGCGGTGAAATTTCGAAAGCATAACAACGTCACTTAAAAATTCATAAAATGAGTTTATGAGAGAGAAATGGGTCTCTAATCATTTGGAAATCAAATGGTTAGTAATAAGGAAATGGAAAGACATATCCCGACATTAGGAATTGGAAATATAAGACATAAGATAATAAAGAAACTTGAATAAAGAAGAGTAGGTGAGGATTTCTTACTTGAGTGTGTGACTCCAAATGCTTGGGAGTAGCTTCTTGAGAGTTTGGAGGAACCTTGAGAGGACTCTAGAGAGGGTAGATAAGAGTAAGGACGTTCTCCAAGGAATTTTAGTGAAGATAAATGGGATCTTGGGTGAGTTTATATAGGAAACGAGTAATGATTTCTTTATTATTTCTCAAACTTAGGTTTTGGACTCAATATAGTAAAATAACCAAAACCACAAACCTTCCCATGATTTTTGTCCACAGTTTCTACCAAATGAGAGTGGTTTTCATTATTTGATAATTACAAGGGCCTAACTTAATAAAATAATACCCTTGCTGATGTGGAAGTGCGTCATACTCTTAAAGAAATGATTTTAAAACCTTAAAATATATTGATGGTTTTGGAGAATTCATAAAAGCTTTATAAAATTAATCAAATAAACATAAAATAAAAGTATTTTAAATCTAAAACATATATTTGGTCGTTTATGCCTACACACCGTATATTTATACGACATTTAATTTTTACCCGAAAATTTGATTGTCTCAAAAAATTATGTAAAATTCACTGTTGGATAATTTTGACATTATGATTCCAAAAATAATATTAATTTTACCTAAATAATTTTCTAAATATATGCATTTACACTTAAAATAAGAATCAACATTTATTGCGAAATGTTGGGTTTTTTGACAATAACAGTTTTCAAACCCTTTTAAAAATTACATTTGACATCATAAAAATTATATGATCATTTATATTTGATAAAAATTATTTAATAATAATTTTTTATTAAAATATTATTTATTTAAAAAACATCCATTAATTTATCAAAATAAATTCCATAATTGAATTTGAATATTACCTAAAAATACAATTTGTGTTTTGTTGTATTAAAATAAAAATCATTTATAAAGTAACAATAATAGGATGAAAATATATTCATTATTCTATAAAAAATAATTTACATAATCATATTGCTATGTTCTTGATACATATCCCTTTAATACACCAGCAAACGCCCTAAGAGTAAAGTGCACGACTATGAGACTTTCGTGGGGTGGTTCGACGAACATGGTTTGGGCCGTGATCTCGATGAGCTTGAGCTTCTCTTATAAACGAGTTCTCTCATGCTTAAGTTATTGAATATCATATTTGGATTGATCAATGGAAAATCCCAGTGAACCCTCGGAAGCTCTGATAAATGAGCTTCATAGGGTACAATTCTACTGGTTGAGACTATCACTTCCTTTGTATGTGTCAATTAGATTTGTTAAAACCCTATATTTATACTAATCATGTGATCATTGATCAATGAATATATTATCAATGGTAAATATTCTTAATGATATTTTAAATCTGATATAATAAAACCAAATAAGTGAATGTGTTTTCTATAACCATAATACATAATAAGACATTTAAATAAAATGCAAGGGGAATTTTATTTATAAAAGTTCATCTCGTTACAGGTATCTCCATTCAAATCCCAGCACCTGGGAATTCATAATGGAATCACTGTATCAAATGAACCCCTACCATCTCGGGCATTATTGTATGTGTTCAATCACAAGCTTTGATGTTAGATTCTAGGTACCACCTCTAGGCATCCACTTCATGGCATTAACAATATCTCTAGATGCTAGTTGAGCCAGGTATTCACCCCCTATATACCATGAGATTGGATCCCATACATACCATGAATCCTGGGGTATCATCCATGTCAACAGGCGATTCTCGAGCATCTGGGCAATCATGATCGTGCTAGGCATAATGGACAATTCCTAAGCATCTTGGGAAATCACATACCACCACAACATAATAAAATAAAACATATCAAGGGCTGGATGAACACCCATGCCCATCACACAATTTACAAACCCTTGGGCTCACAAGTTCGATATGGGTTCTAGGTGACGCCCACTACTATCTCTACCCAATGTCACATACACCCGCCCAGGGTCATCGCTCAAAGGGGCACCCATAAGGGTCCCCCCATTCGTCACTGTAGCAAGGTCATCCTGCTTGGGATCCTTGATCACAACTGGTCTTTCAGACCCACACCTGATGCTCAGAGGACATCTTGTCCCTCGACATTGTCTAAGTCATCTCACGGCCTCACATGCCTCAGAGTTACGCCACATTGGCGATAGTCTTGAGAGATGACCCAAGGCCCCTCTCCATGTCCAGGGTCACTCCAAACCGATAAACTCACCCTAAACCATCTTCAATCCACCTAAAATATATTCACTAAGGCCATGCATGTCTCAAGGGACCTCATTTGGCCTACTAGGGTTGTCCATCTTAGGTCACATCACACCCCCTCTTAGAGGTGTCCGGAAGTCTGGCTATTCTCTTAGTTCAGGCCCCGACCATCGGCGACCGAGGCGTCAAGCTAGTGCCCAAGGTCCTTAGTGGCCTTAACACTTTGTCTTTTAATTTCAGGTGATCAAACAATTCAACAATTTAATTTAAATTAAAAAATTTAAATTAAATTAAAAAATTTAATAATAACAGGGCCATTACCCTTACTAGAAAGGCCACACACCCACATGCATATAAACATCATGTCAAAAGTGCTACAGTGCTGCCGACTGGAAGTCCAAGGAGCTACAGTGCTGTTGACTCCGAAATCCGCACTACTACAGTGCCTTGTCGGTGTCGGTCGGTCAACTCTGTTACAGTGTTTAGAGTTGCTACAACTCCCAAAATTGTGGGTTGATGCGCAGTACGGGCCACAAGCATTCGGCTCAATCGGATCAGGCTACACCAATCCAACAATTTTAATGATTTTTCTATTTTTAGGTTCCCATTCTTGTGTCTATCTTAGTTCATGCATCTTTTTACATCTGCACCAATACATTCCTTATTTTCACTTGATCTAGCCATGTGATTTAGTTGTGATTTTTCAGTAAAGGAAAAATGTATTTATTTCCTTTAAAAAATATGTTACTCCCGGTTCTAAAATCAATTTTTCTATTAAAATAATTATTACTGTGATGAAAACAGAGATGGTCCAAGAAACAAGAAGTAAAAATGATATTGAACCTAAGAGTTTAATATAATACCCCATTCTATTATTGAATTACATTCTAGATTTGGATTTTGGACCTGAGTTTTGTTACAATTTTGGGTTGAGGATCATTTTCAACCTATCAGTTCCCTTGTTTTGGTTTTATAGTTGCTACTTCATGGGAACTATTCCTGTGGATTTTGTTTTTATGTTTGGTTGATGTTTTTTTTTTGAAAAGGACAAATAACATTAACGACGAAGATCAACCGACGTACAAATGCAAAGCCATGAAGGGAAATTGTCCAGCCAGAGCTGGTTGACATCGAAGGGGCCTGAGGCCGCCAGCCGATGGGTCACATTGTTTCCTTCCCTTTTGGTAAAGGAGAAGATGCAGCAAGAGAAGCCTTGGCGAAGCGAGCGAATTCTCCTGATGATGAAGCCAAATGACTGGAGTCCTCTGTCGTTGTGGTTAATAGCATTGATTACGGTGAGGCAGTCAGACTCAATGATGATATCAACCCATCCACGATCCACAACAAGCATCGTACTTGCCAGGATGACAGAGGCCTCAGCTACTGCAGGTTCCCAGAAGGCATGATGTGATTCATATTTTGCAGCAATGATATGCCCCAGATGATTTCTGGAAAGGAGACCGAGAGCAACAAGCCCATCCTTGGGGAGAGACGCGTCCACGTTAAGCTTAAGAATCCCTTCCGGTGGGGGATTCCAATGAGGGGGACAGGAGGGGGGTTACACCTGGCAAAAAGTGTCCTTTGTGGTCCTTCCAGCCCTCAATCCATTACATGACCCGTTCAATCCAGAATTTAGGAGGTTTATGAACGTGGTGAAAAACAGCATCGTTACCCGAACCCAAATGATCCAGGCCAGGGTGCAGAGTGAGCCTGCATTGTTCGATGAGAGAGAGGAGCACCAACACATCAGAAGATCGGGGAGGTCAGAGTCAATGTTCAGTGAAGCATCTGAAGTCGGGCCCCATTTATTCCAAATTTCCTTAGCTCCCGGGCAGTGAATGATGGCGTGCAAAGGAGTTTCTGGAATATTCGGGCAGAAAGGGCAGGACTCAGCACTGACCATATGTCAGTAAACGAGCAGGCTCATGGTAGGGAGGGTGTCCGTGCACACCTGCCACCAAAATTGGCGTATTTTTGGGGGGACGTTGAGCTTCCAAAGCGATTTCCATGACCCCTCTTCCCGGTCGCCAGAGTGGTTGCCAAGAGCAAGTCTGTAACCGGATCTCACTGTGTAGTCGCCCGATATGTCATTGGTCCAGAAAAGATGGTCGGGGCCTGTATCTGGGACCCAGAGGATGCTCAGGATAATTCTTTGGTCTCTTTCGTTAAACCATTCATGGATCTTTTCCACACACCACTCAAGACCCGGCTGGGCGGGGGATGTAGCCCGCATACCATCCTTATCGATCAGCCAGAGATCAGTTCAGATGTTGATAGATGATCCATTCCCAATCCTCCAGCCCAACCCTTTTTCCAGGAGATTACGGGCCCCCCAAATGCTTCTCCAGAGAAAGCTAGGACGGGGGCCAAGAGAGGAAACATGGAAGTCCGTGTGGGGAAAATACTTAGCTCGGAGTACCCGCGCACAGAGAGATGATAAACGGTTAATAAGGCGCCATCCTTGCTTGACCAACAGTGCGTCATTGAAGAGAAGAAGATTCCGGAATCTCATCCCTCCCTCCGACTTGGGTTTGCAGAGTTTCTCCCAAGCCATCCAGTGAGGTCTATTCCTTCCATCATTTTTCCCCCACCAGAAGTTGGCAGTACGTGTATGGATCTAATTGACGATGGCCGCCGAGAGCTTAAACAGGGACATAAAATAGCTGGTGATAGACTGGATGACAGCTTTAACGAGGGTTTCTTTGCCTGCTTTGGAGATTCTTTTTGGGGTCCAACTTTGATTTTTTTTCTCAATCCGGTCAACCAGAGATGCAAAGATTTCTTTTTTGGACTGGTCAATCACCGTGGGTAGCCCGAGATACTTATGGTGTTTATCGACCATATGGATGCCTGCTGCTGCACAAAGTTCATCTCTCTTGGCAAGAGGCACCCCTGCGCTGAAGGAGATTTCTGATTTGCCGTGATTGATAGACTGTCCAGACGCCCTCTCATACTGCTGGATCGCATGGCTGATCACCCGACATTCATTTATAGTTGCTCTGGAGAAAAGGAGGTAGTCGTCGGTGAAGAAGAGATGCGACACTGGTGGGCTTTCACGACAGACCTTTGCCCCATGAATAGAATTAGAGGATGCAACCCTGGAAATAAGGTTAGAAAAAACATCAGCCACCAAGATGAAGAGAAATGGGGAGAGGGGATCTCCCTGGCGCAAGCCTCGGGTTGGGGCGAATCCTCAGGTGAGCTCCCCATCGACCTTGATTCTGAAGGAGATGGTCGAGATGCAGTGCATGACTATATCTGTCCATTTAGTACAAAACCCCATTTTCAGCATCACGACTCTAAGGAAATGCCATTCCACTTTATCATAAGCTTTGGTCATATCCAGTTTCCAGGCCATGGTTCATCTTTTCGCGGTGGAGCGTGTTTTCATAGAATGAAATACTTCATGGGCCACAATTGCATTATCAGTGATCAGTCTCTTGGCCACGAAGGCGCTTTGGTTTTCGGAGATAATATCAGGAAGCCAAGGGCGCAGCCGATTGACAAGGATCTTTGAGAAGATCTTATAAGAGACATTGAAGAGGCTGATAGGTCTAAAATCAGGGATCGCCAGAGGTTTCTTGATTTTGGGAATGAGGACGAGGACCGTTCCGTTGACGGCGGAAATGCTTGTATTCCCCGCCCAGATATTTTTTATCATATTGCAGATGTCGGGACCGATGATGTGCCAATATTGTTTAAAGAATAGGGTGTGGAATCCATCCGGTCCCGAGGCCTTAGTGGGGTGGATATGTTTCAGAGCCATGCGTATCTCGTCATTCGTCACATCTTTGGTAAGTTGCCGTTTGATCTCTTCGGTGATCACAGGTCTGATGCATTCTTCCACCTCAACAGACATGAAAGGAGTTCCTGTAGAGAAAAAGTTCTGGAAGTAGCATGTCAAAGCATCGTGAATTCCGATGGTGTCAGAGACTTTGCTTCCATCAGGTTGTGAGATACACGTGATAGAGTTTTTCCGGCGTCTAGCTGAAGCTTTCTGGTGAAAATACCTTGTATTAGCGTCCCCTTCTTCAATGTGGATGTCCCGCGCCCGCATAGCCCAGAAGCTTTCCTTAACGCGCAGGGCCACGTCCAGCTCTCTTTGAGTGGCACCAATCTTGGAGAGATTGCAATTGGATGGAGGTTGCCTGAGTAGGTTGTGCAGTTTCTTTTCAAGGACATCACAATGCCTATCAGGGTGGCGGAATTTCTTGTTGCTCCAAGATCTCAGATCGGATGCTACCTGTTGGAGATTGAGGCCAACATCTTCGTGAGAACTCTTCCAGCTTGATCGGACCACCTCTTCGCATTCCTGGTCTTTTGACCAGAAGCTCTCAAATCTGAAGGGTCTGCTGGAATGCCTGTTACGTTCGCCTTGAGTGCAGTCAATGAAAATTGGGCAGTGGTCCGAACAGTTGAGCGTCATGTGGCCAGTGTGGAACATGCTGAAGAGATTTATCCAATCAGCTGAGCCCAAAAATCTGTCAAGTCGCTCAGCGATGCGGGTTCCATCCGTATTACCTCGGAACCATGTGAAGGGATTACCCGTGTATCCCAGATCGATCAGGTCTGCCCTAGAGACCGCGTCCTTAAAATTAGACATCGGCGCATAGGGTTGGGCAATTCCACCCCGCTTTTCCTTGTGGAACATAATCTCATTGAAGTCCCCTCCGAAGAGAATAGGGCTCGGAAAATCATGACGCAGTTTGCATAGAAGATCCCATGATTTCCCTTTCTCATTATGGGACGGCCAGCCATAGAATCCCACAAAAGTCCAAGGCGGGGTATGGTCCGCCTATGTTTGTTTGGTTGATGTTGTTGGTTTATGTGGGTATCAAAAAAGAAATAAAGAAACACAAATTCTTTATAAAAATGAAAATTCAACTCTGTTTTGGATCTTCTCCCACCAAGGGTTTGAAACCATCGACTAGTTTTAGAGTCATAGGCTGAAGAGTAAAAAGGGCCTGACACCTACTTCAGTAAGAGTCTATATCCTCTTCCACACCATTAACATACAAGAAGAAAACTTCAAGGATCATCACTCCAACCGTAACATTGCATAAATGATCCGAAGATAAGAGACCGAAGTTGGGCTTTATAATCCCATCCTACTATCTTTCCTGCTAAAATGATCCTCCAGGACCCCATGAGGAGATGAAAGTGACTTTCAGATAAGTACTATCATTTTCCTAAAAAATGATTATGCACTTCATACAAAAGCTTTTCATAGCAAAGCATTAGTTACAAATTTTCCAATCACAACAACCGCTGGAATTTATCTTGGAGTGAGAAAAAGTTTCATTATAGAACATGCATACCATTTATTTTATATTTAACATGATTTGAGAGAATCAAGTGCTACATGAACTATTTTTTGGCATTTCCCATTCATTACATATGTATTTTTTGGCATGCATTTATATAAATTTTGACATTTCATTTAATGGGTTTATAATTTTTCATTACTGGTTACTTCAAATTTAACATGTTATTAATGTAGTGTTTTTGGGGTTCCCATTCTCATTTCTATCTTAGCTCATGTATCTTTATATATGCACAAAATTAAATTCTTTATTTTTCATTGATCTGATTATGAAATCAATTTATTTATTAAAATTATCATGTTAGTGATTACAAAAGAGATGGTCCATGCAACAAGAAGTGAAAATGACATTGAGTCTAAGAGGTTAAGGTAATATTCCATTATATTATGGAATTACATTATCGAGTTGGATTTTGAGCCTGGTCTTTGAAAGAGGTTTGGTCCAAGGCTATCACTTTTAGCCTATTGATTCTGGGCCTGGTATTTTAAATAGGTTTGGTTAATGTTGTTGATCCTCCATGCCATTGATGGCCAAGAAGAAAACTTCAAGGACCATCCTTCCAACCATAACATTACTTAGATGATTTGAAGAGAGTAAGTCAAAGCCTGGCTACTGCCTGTACCCACTTCCATTCCCGCAAAAGTGAGCCTCCAGGACACCTATGAGGAGATGAAAGCAACTTTTAGATAAGTATTATAATTTTCACGCAAACGATTATCCAAAAATATTCTTATGGATTATGATATTCCGATTCCCTGATGATTTTTTCAATATTTGTTGAATTTCTGATCATGCATTCTAAAAAAACAATTTCTCCACTTATCATGCATTTTTTAGTTATTAAACCTGCTGAGTTATTTCTGTTCTCTATAAATGTGGTTGATAAGAAATTGATTCCATTGCAACCACTCTTAGAATGGTGTTATTTAACTGTAAAATATCCAATTTTCTTTTATATTTTATTGAATCAACCGAAGCACCACTTTTGAGTTTATCTCGATTATCACATTAGTAACAAAATGTTGTATACAATATTATAAACCTACCCATATGTTATAGATTTGTATAAAAACTATAACACCTTCTAAATATGTACTGAAGATAAAAAGAGGCTTACCATTAGATCCACCAGGACTGTTTTTTTTGTGGTGGTTCAGGGTGAGGATCCAAAAGATTGTTGGCAGGAAACAACATAAATGCTGTGTTCCTCTCAGAATTGGCATCCCAGCATTCTCTAACTTTTGCTAGTCTCCAACAACAATGCAGCTGGTTCCATCAACTCAGACCATGAGCTTGCATTCCATGAGTGAGTGCAGCTCATTATGATGGAAGGAATTTGGATGGAAATCATGAAAAGAGACTTAACTATAATAGTTACAGAGAACCCCGAATCATTAAAAACACCAGTGAAGCTGAGTGATAATAATGTTGTTAAGTGATATCTGTAACGTTCAAGCGTCAATGATTCAACAAAGAAGAAATCAGGTAACCTTGTTCTTTCCTTACCGCATTTATCGATCCATCTAATACTAATCCTTAAAATTAGCGTGTTAGCTATTTTTGATTTTTTTATCCTTTCTTATAATTTACCTTAAATTTTTTGTTGTTGTATCAATCTATATGCATATTATTATTAAAAACCAGTTTTCATAGTGTTATCAAATAGATCCTAACCGTGATGCTCATGTCATGGTAGTGGCCTTGACTTTTTGGGCATGCTCTGGATCTTG
Source organism: Viscum album (assembly GCA_963277665.1). Taxonomy (NCBI): domain Eukaryota; kingdom Viridiplantae; phylum Streptophyta; class Magnoliopsida; order Santalales; family Viscaceae; genus Viscum; species Viscum album. The sequence continues at coordinate 74,667,540 of OY728134.1, read as the reverse complement.
TTGGTGTAATGAATGTGTTCCTGTTCTATAGATTCACTAAAGGTTGATTCTTGGAATTTGGTTTAGTATTTTAGTGGGAAAATTTTCTATTTTTCATGTTAATTGAGGTGCTTATAATCCATGCATGGGATTTTTTAAGTGTTCAAGATGTGAACAATTGAATTGTGCGGCTTGAGCAGAATAATACAAGGTGATCTGGGTGAGAGAAGAGTTTCACATTTCTAGATTTTGTACCTTGAACATTAAGGTTTTATTATTCCTTTTTTGTCTTTTGTTTTCCATGTTTCAATTATTGTATTTGTGTGCAAGGGAAAATGAAGATGAACACTGATGAGCTGACTGTTTTCTGAAGGATTCAAACAAATTACTCACTGATTTTTAATCTTGTTTCTTGCAACTGTTTATGTAAACCACATAAAATACTTATGATTATTTCTTGGTTTCATTTTGTTATATGGTCTTTGTTTCTGTTTTCTTTCTATTTGAGCTTGGCCTAGTGTGCTGATGTTATTTTGTAGTTGCTTTTGTTCAACCAAGTGTTTCTGTTTGCTTTATATTTTCCAATGCTTGCAGATCTAGATCTATGCTGGAAACACATGCAGGGGCGTCCTATGATGTTGACAGCTAACCAATACAAAATTGATTGTCCAATTGTTCTTAGGAAGCTACTTAAAGCCACCTGAAGGAAGCTAAACTCCTTGCCGAAACTGAACCGAAGATAAAGATAAACCATATGCTACCATGTGGATAACCCAACCTATTAAAGAGGTATTCTAAATGTTTTCATTTATGATTATAATTAATAGGCCAAGTAATTCTAGAGAACTGTTCCCATATTATTGGGAGAACCATGTAGCTTTTTTATCTGCCTACATACACATTTTATAAAAGAGCAGTTACTATCTTGTGTTATAAAATCTTATCTCCATCAATGGAGAACTAAATCCATTATTCTTATGAAGGAGTTAAACTAGCGAGCACTTTGAGTTCAGACATTCTTCTATTGTTTGTTGTATCCCATTCTGAGTGTTTTCGTGGATTGTTAAACTGAGAAGGATGAGCAGTAAAAAAAAACTCATCTTGCACATGGATGAAGATTTTTTATATGATTATCAAATGTATATTGGGCATTTTTAACTGACAATTGGTTTGTATTATCAATAAAATTATTTCACAAGTCCTATTTATCACTCAAGTATTGGTGTGTAATATGTCTTTTAAATTGGTCAATTATTGATATGCATGTATATAGAAAGCATTGAAAGTAATTAACCTTTCACTGGTATTCCATACCATTCTATTCAGGTAAATCATTTATTCCTAGACCCTAGTTTGTTTTATGTGAATTAATATTTAGGTTCACTTGTTTTGATGAATTTTTATACTCTTTGTCTTACCCTTTTTAGCACCTATGATTAGTGAGGATATGTTTATTTGTCTTTCCCTTTTAGTTTTGAATGTGTTGTAAGTACATCGATCCAGGAGCTAAATTTTTTTATTCTAAGGTTGATTGATTTGTGTGTAGTTAATGACTGTTGTATTTCTACAGTTAGAGAATTGACTCAATACATGTTGAGCCACATGAGCATAACATGTAAATTTTTAGTGCAACCTTATGTTTGGCCATTGTGCAAGTAAAAAATGATGTTGTAGAGTGCTGGGGCTGGAATCGTTGATGGAATCCTAGGAACACACGTGAGGCGTAGATGATATTACATAATTATGAGAAAGTGAGGCGTAGAGAGGGGTTGGACCCTCATTTGCAGATTCTAGGATAGAAGGTATTGATGGGAAGTGTGAATCTGACTCAAGTTCTCTTTCTTTCTCTTTTGTTTGTTTGGTTAGAGTAACCTTATGATTTCTTTAGTAAAATTTTGTGTTGTAATTGATTAATAGATTTTAATTGTATTTATGTGTGTTTTATGTGGTGCAAGAATCAAAGAGTAATGCCTTTAATAGTATACATCATACCCTACTAGTAAAAAATGTCTATTATTTTGGGGGTTTCACCTCAAAGAACTTTGAAAAAAACGTTCAAGTTATTCACTGGTTGGATTTTTTTCTCTCTCTATATCACTGAATATGATTTATTGTCAAATTATGGTTATAAAACTAGAAATAAGATGTATCTCCAAATAAATTGGGTTTTGATAAATTATGACGAAAAAACTAGTTTTCCCTCATTTGGTGTTGAAAAAACTAGTTAGTTTGTTGTCAATATATTATCAAACTGCTCATGTAATTTTCTTACTTGCGTGTGTGCCGCTTTCGCGGTTGTACCCATTTTTTATTATCAAACTGCTCATTATTTGAAACCAGTTTTGAATTGGTTAGTTTATTGTCAAACTGGTTTATTACAGATCAAGTTTATTTGCAGATGAAAAAATTGGTTGCACAAAATGAGTGGGGACGTGTCAATGCGAACTGCTTCTATCCACAAGTGCAAGAAAGGATACCTTCTTACACGAGTGAGGATGATTAGTTGCTTCTAGCCACATACATCTAAAATTGGGGATTACTTCATTCTACCAATGTGAGCCTACTATAGGTGATCATTACCATTATTGCTATGTCATGACCGAGCTGATGAACTACATGTATGGAACTTGTGTGAACCACGATAATGATAACTGATGTCTTGGAGCTTCATGCCTTTTCTTGGAGTTTGAATAAGTTTTTAAATTATGTTTGAACATGTTTTTTTTAAATAAAGCCTCAGTTTTTTTGGAGTTTTATAGAAGCTAATTTTATAATTATTATATAATAAATATATTATATACAATTTTATTAATAAATATAAAATGAAATTTATCTACTAAGATTAGAATATACACACATAATATTTTATCTAAAATATAATTTAAAAAAAATATTAATTGTTAATATTGCTTATAAATGTTGTTAATAATATTATTAACGGATAATTTTTCCGCATGAATATGTTGCTAAGCATTTTGACCAATATATATATATTATCTATTGGAATTATTATAACTACTTCATAACTATTTTTAGTGATAAAGTTTTTACCAACAATTTAATGACAAACATTTATAGGTAAAACCTTTTACCCACATAAAATGTAATTTTATCAATAGATATTTTCATGTTGAAAAAAGTTAAATATTTTATAGTAATGACTTCTTACTCAAATTAAGTAGAATTTCATTCTAAGACATGAGAAAACATCGTATAGGTTGTTACTGTCACTTTAAGTAACCAAGAATTTAGTCATGTCACATAGGAATACTCACTCTACTGGAATCTCCCTCCGACAATCTATATCAAAGAACCGTAACCATAAGGTTTGGCTAGATAGAATGTCATTTTGAGATATATGGAAAAATTCCATGTAGGTTGTTACTAACACTTTAAATAACCGAACCCGAGCGATAGCAACCCACTAGGGGTTTCCCACTATAGCACCACATGCCTCACTAACCTACTAGGGTCCTCATACGTCCCTTTTGCTAAGGGACCACATCACCATCATTAAGAGACACCATGTCATAGATCTACATAACCTTCCATCAAAAGAAAATGCACATGCATGTTGGCCCAACTGAGTAGAATTCCACTAATTACTTATACGGAAAACTCCATATGAGTAGTGGGCGACACTTTAAATGGACGAACCTATCTTCAGTGACCACAATCACACACCTACAAGCCCTTACATTTCATTTGAATCCTACATGCCTGATACGACGCATAAAACGCTTCTTTCCTCGATGGTCTAAGAGTCAAATCCAAAACTGGCCTCCTGCCAACGGGACGAGCCAAAAATCCATAATAATCATAATTATAGATCTAAACACCATGTGCGTCACCCGAGGTGAAATCATACAATCATAACATTGCAAATCCAGAACATCAATCTCATCCCAGGAAACCTGGACTTCCTATCGGCAAAGGTGTTCATGACACACCAGTCCGGTATCCATCATAGGCTCTGACACATCCCTATAACCCGCAGATTCTATATCCCAAAAAGTAATACAAATAAAAACACATTTGATACCACTTTTTAACTCCCTAACCTGGATCACTCTATAAATAATCATTCTGGTTCACTACATTACCTCAGACGCGCCTCCCCGAACGCCAGAGACTGCCAACTAGTAGCGAGGGTCTAAAGGGGTATCATGGGGAGGATATACCCCATGTATCAGAGTACATAATAAAACATAAAATAACCAAACATAATCTATAATAGTAAATAGTCAGAGTATGTAGAAGAAATAAACAACAATCAATATAAAATGTAATGCAGAAGCAGTACAATCATACAAGGATGATCGTCCACTGGGCTAATCACATATAAAAGATATAACAAAATAAAAATATTGGAGGCTCTACTACATCACTGAGCTTCACCTCATCCCAATCTCTAATCCAATCCCATCTATCTAGTTGAACAATCTAACCCGGGCCTCTTCCCAATCTATGCCTATAATAAGTGAGTCTACTCGGGTACCCCAGTGTAATGATGATCAGAGAAGGTGAGAGTACATAACTCAGTAGGGTACCACCAACACATTCCCATACCATACTATCAATAAAGTGATATGTGAATGTGACATGCTTAGAATAAATAAATAAACCACTAAAAAAAACCCAACCAACCCCAATACCTAATTTGGCTCAATGCTGGAATGTCTTTGAGCATGAACATCACCTCAGGGGATCCTTTTCCCTCTTACTGGGGATCCCGTTCTCACACCTCCACTAATGAGAAATGGATCATAGGGCATCACCTGGCATCCCTCATCCTCATTCCCTTGGGCTAAATGCCACGATAGTACCTATGAATTCTTGATGTCAAGCTGATGGCTGATTCCTAGGAGGGGGGGAGTCCCTAGTAAATCCTATATGTTCGGGCATGACTGATTCCTGGGTGACCTAGGAAATCAAAGGGAATACTATCCCTGGATCCCATAGTAAATATAATGGGAATTCACTAACTTGCAGCCCCTTCTACACCATCATGGGTGCACCCACCCAATACCATGGGGTATCCTAGGCATCAACTGAGGGGATACAACAATCACCATCAGGATTTCCAACATCCGTTCTTTGGGATATATGCCCACCCAATACCTCATACCATCATTTGAATCCCAGACATTCACAATGATCTATTGATATTATAACAGCCCTACTCTTTATTTCACATTAATACTTGATTTATTACATTAGATTACACATAATAGAACCCGAATGATCGAGAAGTATAGTGTATTTGGGAATTAGGTACATTACATAACAACTTAAAATTGGAAATGCATCATCTTTATTAAAAACTTCCTTAACATGATCATAATATTGCATCGAACTTAAAACTGCATGGGATAACTTGAGGACATACATAAGAAATGGGTGAGCTATAAAGCCTAGTAAGGGAATAAACATGGAATAACATGAAGAAGATAATACATGCTAGATAATAGACATATCAATGAGGCATAAAAGGGGTGAGAATCATAAACACGAACAACGAGACATGATATAACATGATAATCATAATGGTAACATGGAAAATGTGACAACTTAAAACACTACATCATAAACATATGCCAATGATAGCTGCCAAAACATCATGATGAAAAAATTCCCATAAATGAATCAGGTTTACTCCCTATCCCAACTTGATGTCTCATGAGACTAAACACTACCCAATGCATTGGAGCACCATATAATTTTGGGCCCACCCGTCACTTTCATTTTATTCTCATGCTTAAGTGTGTCACATAAATCATACAACATGGATTCGTTCATCATCATATTTTATTCCGCGATCAATGAATGTGTAATGCATACATTTAAGTCCCAAGTCAAAGAATTATAAGTTTATAAAGGCGAACACCCTGATAGGAAATGAGTATGGTATTAACTACACAATTGTTTTGGCATGAAAAATTGCGGTGAAATTTCGAAAGCATAACAACGTCACTTAAAAATTCATAAAATGAGTTTATGAGAGAGAAATGGGTCTCTAATCATTTGGAAATCAAATGGTTAGTAATAAGGAAATGGAAAGACATATCCCGACATTAGGAATTGGAAATATAAGACATAAGATAATAAAGAAACTTGAATAAAGAAGAGTAGGTGAGGATTTCTTACTTGAGTGTGTGACTCCAAATGCTTGGGAGTAGCTTCTTGAGAGTTTGGAGGAACCTTGAGAGGACTCTAGAGAGGGTAGATAAGAGTAAGGACGTTCTCCAAGGAATTTTAGTGAAGATAAATGGGATCTTGGGTGAGTTTATATAGGAAACGAGTAATGATTTCTTTATTATTTCTCAAACTTAGGTTTTGGACTCAATATAGTAAAATAACCAAAACCACAAACCTTCCCATAATTTTTGTCCACAGTTTCTACCAAATGAGAGTGGTTTTCATTATTTGATAATTACAAGGGCCTAACTTAATAAAATAATACCCTTGCTGATGTGGAAGTGCGTCATACTCTTAAAGAAATGATTTTAAAACCTTAAAATATATTGATGGTTTTGGAGAATTCATAAAAGCTTTATAAAATTAATCAAATAAACATAAAATAAAAGTATTTTAAATCTAAAACATATATTTGGTCGTTTATGCCTACACACCGTATATTTATACGACATTTAATTTTTACCCGAAAATTTGATTGTCTCAAAAAATTATGTAAAATTCACTGTTGGATAATTTTGACATTATGATTCCAAAAATAATATTAATTTTACCTAAATAATTTTCTAAATATATGCATTTACACTTAAAATAAGAATCAACATTTATTGCGAAATGTTGGGTTTTTTGACAATAACAGTTTTCAAACCCTTTTAAAAATTACATTTGACATCATAAAAATTATATGATCATTTATATTTGATAAAAATTATTTAATAATAATTTTTTATTAAAATATTATTTATTTAAAAAACATCCATTAATTTATCAAAATAAATTCCATAATTGAATTTGAATATTACCTAAAAATACAATTTGTGTTTTGTTGTATTAAAATAAAAATCATTTATAAAGTAACAATAATAGGATGAAAATATATTCATTATTCTATAAAAAATAATTTACATAATCATATTGCTATGTTCTTGATACATATCCCTTTAATACACCAGCAAACGCCCTAAGAGTAAAGTGCACGACTATGAGACTTTCGTGGGGTGGTTCGACGAACATGGTTTGGGCCGTGATCTCGATGAGCTTGAGCTTCTCTTATAAACGAGTTCTCTCATGCTTAAGTTATTGAATATCATATTTGGATTGATCAATGGAAAATCCCAGTGAACCCTCGGAAGCTCTGATAAATGAGCTTCATAGGGTACAATTCTACTGGTTGAGACTATCACTTCCTTTGTATGTGTCAATTAGATTTGTTAAAACCCTATATTTATACTAATCATGTGATCATTGATCAATGAATATATTATCAATGGTAAATATTCTTAATGATATTTTAAATCTGATATAATAAAACCAAATAAGTGAATGTGTTTTCTATAACCATAATACATAATAAGACATTTAAATAAAATGCAAGGGGAATTTTATTTATAAAAGTTCATCTCGTTACAGGTATCTCCATTCAAATCCCAGCACCTGGGAATTCATAATGGAATCACTGTATCAAATGAACCCCTACCATCTCGGGCATTATTGTATGTGTTCAATCACAAGCTTTGATGTTAGATTCTAGGTACCACCTCTAGGCATCCACTTCATGGCATTAACAATATCTCTAGATGCTAGTTGAGCCAGGTATTCACCCCCTATATACCATGAGATTGGATCCCATACATACCATGAATCCTGGGGTATCATCCATGTCAACAGGCGATTCTCGAGCATCTGGGCAATCATGATCGTGCTAGGCATAATGGACAATTCCTAAGCATCTTGGGAAATCACATACCACCACAACATAATAAAATAAAACATATCAAGGGCTGGATGAACACCCATGCCCATCACACAATTTACAAACCCTTGGGCTCACAAGTTCGATATGGGTTCTAGGTGACGCCCACTACTATCTCTACCCAATGTCACATACACCCGCCCAGGGTCATCGCTCAAAGGGGCACCCATAAGGGTCCCCCCATTCGTCACTGTAGCAAGGTCATCCTGCTTGGGATCCTTGATCACAACTGGTCTTTCAGACCCACACCTGATGCTCAGAGGACATCTTGTCCCTCGACATTGTCTAAGTCATCTCACGGCCTCACATGCCTCAGAGTTACGCCACATTGGCGATAGTCTTGAGAGATGACCCAAGGCCCCTCTCCATGTCCAGGGTCACTCCAAACCGATAAACTCACCCTAAACCATCTTCAATCCACCTAAAATATATTCACTAAGGCCATGCATGTCTCAAGGGACCTCATTTGGCCTACTAGGGTTGTCCATCTTAGGTCACATCACACCCCCTCTTAGAGGTGTCCGGAAGTCTGGCTATTCTCTTAGTTCAGGCCCCGACCATCGGCGACCGAGGCGTCAAGCTAGTGCCCAAGGTCCTTAGTGGCCTTAACACTTTGTCTTTTAATTTCAGGTGATCAAACAATTCAACAATTTAATTTAAATTAAAAAATTTAAATTAAATTAAAAAATTTAATAATAACAGGGCCATTACCCTTACTAGAAAGGCCACACACCCACATGCATATAAACATCATGTATAAGACACAGGGCCAGTACCAAGACCACCTACCTTATCCTAAAGCTTTTCCTTTTAATCTTTAGCTTGAAAACTCACTACCCAAGATAGGGATTTCACCCAAGATGACATCGGGGGTCTGCTAGGGACCTTTCATGGGTTTTGGGTCATCACCTAATCCTTGAACCCAATCCAAAGGCACCCTTTTGGGTTGTCCAAACCCTCAGAATCCCATTCCAAGATCTGATCCTAAAAATGAACCATCCACTAATCGAAAAACTCAAATTCCCTCTGAAATTTTCCAACCTGTATGGACATGGGGTATTACAAATTAGAAAATAAATAAATAAAGAATATAGTATAATATTGTATCATAGGTGTTCATGTTGGGAAAGATATATTTTTGAGTTCAGCTTCGTGATGGTTATTGCTTGAATTTTCACTTTAGACATGCTCCTAAGAAAAACTTAAGGAAAAATTAGTTAGAAATAAAAAGTGTATTTTCATTTCTATTAACTATTTTATTAATTGAAAAAATGATTATATTACATGGGTGTTTTCAATTGATTTTTGAAATTATGAGATTTGATCTTCATTTTATGAAATGAATAAAATTGTGTAGATATTTTGTTCAAAGGCTTAATTATTAGGCTCAACTTGTGAAAATAATTCTCAAGTAGAAGATTGTTAAGTTTTGGTATGAGAACTATTTTCTGGTTAAGTGTTGGGTTTTCAAATTTAAAGGCTTCGGAAGATACACTTGGAATAACCAGATGGAGAGAGTTCACCTTCACCATGGAAGACCAAAATCAAGCCAATAGAAGTAGTTGCGTGAGATATATCTCAGTAGATGTAGTTCAACGGAAGTTAGATGGACAAAAGTAACTGAACTAATGTTATCTCAACTAGATAAAAAATGATAATAGCCGTGTTCAAGTGTGGGAATGTATAAGGAGGATTGTCTAGATGCATTCTCTCAAAGATCCACCACATTCTAGAAGGAAGAGTGATACAAGTGGAAGATGTTTGTTATAGATGCAACACTAAGGTATTGGAGGATGTGGATGTCGGCTAACCCATCGAAAGCTGGTCCATGAGAAGAAGATCCATTAGAAGATGAATCTAAGTGATGGGAAGTGCATAGAAGCAAATGAATTATGCGAGAGACAACTCTTTGATATGTAAGGGTGAACTTGCAGAGTTTTTGGAAGTTAAAATTGATCACTGAGAAGACCAGTTGAGGCGAAAATTACCTTTGACTGAGTAGAAGGGTGCTTGTGAAGGGAAAAGTAAAAATGCATTCTCTCCACGGATATCAGGAGGTGATGTTGTTGGATGTGCGTTAAAATACATGCATGTGATGCATATAGTGTGTGCGTGTGTGTAGTATATGATACTATATATATATGTAGTATATAGTGTAAATCTAAATGCATTCATATGATTCGTGTATATTATCTTGCATATGATGCATGTATAATGTATAATATTTGATATATATATTTAATATATATATATATATATATATATATTCATTATTAATATGAATGAGATGCATATATGAGTTTCATGCGATGCAACATTCGGTGCAACTTCTCTTGAACAGTTTTATCAAGCCATAAACCAAAGGTTGGTTCATTAAAGATTTTTATTTATTCATTAAAACATTCAATGAATGCTAAACACGAACAAAAATAACACATATGATGTGTTATAAAGAATAATCATCAATATTAGAATATATAAGAGATATGATCTCTTCTACTGGGTGTGTGTGAAGTGTGTGGATGCTTTTGATCTCACTATTATAGATTCCACTTTATTCAGTGGTGGCCTTTATCAACACTAGATAAAAGTGCTGATAAAAGTCAAATTTTATTAGCACTAATAAGAAGCATTGATAAAAGCTTACTTTTTTTAATGCTTCTAATCATCACTGATAAAAGTACAAGCTTTATCGGTGCTTGTTTAGCGCTAATAAAGGATGAATTTTATCGATGCTAAAATAATGTCATTAAAAGGTATTTTGAATAATTTAATTTATTTATACATATTTACATATATTCTAAATGTGATTTATATAAAAATAAATATATATTTTTATAAATACAATATATATATATATACATATATATATATATATATATTAATTTATACCTATTTATAATTATATGTACTAACACATACAACAATTAACCAGATAGAATGAATGTACAAGACGAAGGGTGTCGATGCTCATATCTTAAAAGGGTTAGGGAAATGACTGCACTACTGGAATTTATGTTTATACCCACAGACCTATTGTCACGACCCGTCCCCCGGGAATCATGTCGTGACTACCCCAAGCCTGCCTTCCATAGGCCAGAGGTTGGCGACTAGCACCGGAAAGACATATCCCTAAAAGGGAAGGAATTGCCTCAAAACCTGTACACACACAGACATGGAACACCGCACACAAGTATAACACGATGGAAGAAGAAAATACAACCACAACCAAAAACCCCAGCTGAGTGTAAAAGTAAGTACTGAAAGTAAAAAGGGGCCAGAATACAAGCCCAACTGAAATGGAAGTACATGAAAAAGGAAAAACAGCTCCTGAGGTCGCCTGTTAAGGATCCTACCTGAAGTATAGGTACAACTCATCACTGTGGCACTCCAAGTCAACTGGTCACCTCTGTACACCGTCAAGTCCTGGCTCCCCGAGTCTCAGTCAAAGATGCCCGTTGTCTGCACAAGACACAACAAGGTGCGGGCGAAACCCATGCAGGGGTGAGTATAACAATACTCAATAGGGACCTCGAGACCCCCAAAGGTCTCTCGGAATTCAACAAAGGAATAACCACAAAGCATGATCTCAGTCACAAAGCACAAAGAAAAAGATAGATCACACTAGGTATAACTTAAATACAGAAGTACAAATGATTAGTCGTAAAATTAGATCATCTTATTCTGTCAAGAGGCTCTGCTGCTGACCCACACAGGATTGGTATGCGCTGACCCACACGGGATCACTGAGCACTGACCCACATAGGATCTGACCCACACAGGATCAGTATGCGCTGACCCACACATGATCGCTGAGCACTGACCCACACAAGATTTGACCCACACAGGATCGATAGGTACTAAACACCACAAGATCACCCTTCATTATCCACCTTATAACCACCCACTGGATTCCGCACAAAGAACGCTTGATTCCAAGAGAATCCACTCCTCAAGCCATCAGTCGTATTTCAACTGGCACGAAGTCCCATGAAGAAGTAACCTGATGAATCGTTATGTCATAAGGCTTCCAACGCAATAGATGATGCGTCAATCAGACACCCAGTTTGTAAGTTATAGGTATTTTAGTGCTGAGGGCCCAGTTGGATTCAGGTACGATCCAACCCGACCATACTCTAACTTTCTCCAAAACTCAAGTGGAGTATCTCTAAAGGACCATCTCATCCCAAGGGTTCCAACAATGCAAACGGTTCATCAAACAGACATCTAGTTTATGAGATATGCCCATTTAAGCGTAATTGTGCCGTAAGTGGGTCCGGGTCCGGTCCGACCCGGTTTGGCTGGGGCCGGTCCGGCCCGAAGGGCCGTGGAACCACCTGACCCGCTGGCTAGCGTGGGGGTTCACTCCCCTTCTGAACGGCTCGACCGTTCGGGTCTTCAAAGCAGTGACACCAGTTGTTTCCGCTCCAGCTGGCCGGTTCGATCGGACCAATCACCCACGAGACCCACGGGGTGAGGGTCCTCCCTTCACCGTGGCTTGAAGCCGCGACCTTCCTCCATGGCGCGCCGCCCGACGTCAACGTGACCGATGATGGACGACCGCCCCCTTCTTGCGCCGCGGCTCGGAGCCGCGACCCTCCTTCGCGGCGTGCCGCCCAGCTCCAACGTGGCCGACGCAGGCCAGCCTCCCCCTTCGTCCGCCGCGACGCCTTCGAGCGTCTCCACCTTCTCGTGGCCGGCGGTTGCTGGCCCCTGCCTTCTCTAGTCACCAGTCCTGCCGCACTGGCGGAGCTTCCGCGGGCCACCGGTGAAGCTCTGGCAGTCCGATTTTGTTCCCGTATGTGCCTACGGGCCTCCCGGGACAGCGCCTACACCGCACGACCCTCAGTTTCACCTTGACGCCATATCTTTCGGTCGCCCACGAAGAATGCAACCAATACTGAGATTGGAAGGGGGTCCGGGCCTTTTTCGTTCGGCCCGCACCCTCCGCGTTAACATTATAACAGGGGAGGCAATTCAAGAATGAATAACTCTTAGTTAAACAAAGAAACCCCTACCTTGAATACATTGGTAAGTGCTGAAGATAAGGAAGAAGAGTCAGTGTCTGAAGGTGTTTGTCGGCGTTCGCCGTCGCCCATCGATTACTCCAACGACCGTCGCTCGATCTCCGTTCTTTGTTGGAGCGAAAAGTCGCTGGCGTTTTGTTAGAGCCTCCTTTCATATATTTCCCAAAACCTATGCCCAAGCTTTGATTAAATAGAGAGAAAGGAGAGTTTAACTTACCACACAATTAACGAGGTTAATTAATGAATTCAATCAATGAACCCATTAATCTCCCAATGGTGCGGTTACACAAGCAAGTGAAACCGACCATTAAATGGTCTGACAACCCAGTGGTCCCACCATCGTCGTTCACCGGTTACAAAGAAAGAAATAAAATAACTCGTTGAGTTATTTTTTTTATTTTTTTTGTAAAGTCTAAAAATTAACTTTTTCATCCGACTTTTTTCTGAACAAAGTTAAGATTCCCTTAAGCGAATCATGGCGCTGCGAATTCAATGGTTCCCTCAGATTTTTAATCTAAGCACCAGTTCAAAATATAGAAATCACCGCTCACACGTTTACTGAACGTACCTTAAAAAAAGTTCAGAAATTCATTCTGGGATCTTCAGGCCTCAGAATCACGTGCCGTCAATTTTTGCAGTCTCGTAATAATCCCAAATAATTTAAAAAAAATTTATATGGAATTTCCGGGTCTTTACATTCTCCCCACCTTAGATATTTTCGTTTCTGAAAGCCACAACAAAAACTAGGGAAACAAATGGGGGGTACTGAGAACGTATCTGAGCCTCCCGCTCCCATGTGCTCTCATGGAGGTTCCCGTGCTGCCACCGAACTCGAACCAGCAGAATCTACCGCCCATGAAGGACCCGCTCCTATCGATCCTCTATCTCCACCGGGAACTCTGTGAACGTCGCCCCATCGTCAATGTCCAGCTCGCCCCAGTTGATAACATGCGATGGATCATGCACGTACCTCCTCAGCTGTGACACATGGAAAACATTATGCACCCGGTGCATCAGTGGGGGAAGAGCCAGGCGGTACGGTGAGAAGAGCCAGGCGGTACGCCACCTCGCCTACTCTGCTAAGGATCTGGAAAGGTCCGATGAACCTCAGAGATAGCTTGCCGCTCCGACCAAATCTACATAATCATCGTCGGGGTGAGACCCGTAGGAAGACATGACCTCCCTCCTCAAACTCCAAGGGTCTCCGTCTCCTGTCGGCATAAGATTTCTGCCAGCTCTGTGCAGTCTTCATCTTCTCCTAGATGATCTGCACCTTCTCAGTAGTAACCCGTACCAACTCTGGACCCATAAGTGCTGACTCCCCTGGGTCTGTCCAGCATAGAGGTGATCTGCATGGTCGTCCGTACAAGCCCTCAAACGGTACCATGCCGATGGTGAAGTGATAACTATTATTGTATGTGAAATCCACTAGGGGCAGGTGGTCCTCCCAACTGCATCCAAAATAAAGGACGCAAGTATGAAGCATGTACTCAAGCGTCTGTATGGTCCGCTCTGTCTGACCGTCTATCTGAGGATGAAAGGCAATGCTCATGCGTAGCTGAGTCCTGAACACCTCATGCAATCCCTTCCACAAATAGGATGTAAAACGAGCGTCACGATCTGAGATGATCGCCGATGGCACCCCATGAAGCCCTATAATCTCCTATACGTAGAGGCGTCCTAAGCCCTCTATCAATCCCTGCTCTCAGATGGGTAGGAAGTGGGTTGACTTGGTGAGTCGGTCAATGATCACCTATATGGAATCATGGCCCCTGGGTGTATGTGGTAGCCCTATCACGAAGTCCATGGAGATGCCATCCCACTTCCATTCCAGCACCTCAAGTGGCTGATTCAAGCCTATTGGAATCTGGTGCTCGACCTTCACATGCTGACAAGTGAGGCATCATGAAACAAACTCTGCCACTGCTTTCTTCATCCTTGGCCACCAGTATTGACACCGAAGGTACTGGTATATCTTCACCACACTAGAATGTACCGCTAAAGGGTAAGTGTGGAACTCCCACAACACCTCCCTCACAGCATCACTGGTACCATGGTGCATCCTCTAAAAAGGATGATGTGCTCCCCATCTTCAAAAAATCCTTTAGGAGCCCGTCCTGAGGATATCTGAGCACATCGGGCCTCGCAGTCAACGTCCCCAAGCTGTGCCTCCCTGATCGACTGAAGGAGTGGGGGAGATACTGTCATAGATTGGAGGTAATCTGCTCCATCACTACCCACGAAGGATATCTGCAACGCGGCTAGCTGCTCTGTCGCCTCACTCAGCAATTGTAGTCCATACCTCCTACTGAGTGCATCTGCCACCACGTTCCCCTTCCCAGGAGTGTAGACTATCTCAAAGTCATAGTCCTGGAGGAACTCCATCCATTTCCACTATCTCAGGTTCAGGTCCTTCTGTGAGAAGATATACCTAAGAATCTTGTGATTGGAGTAGAAAATAAACCGTTCACCCATCAAGTAGTGCCACCACATCTTCAGTGCAAAGACCACTACTGCTAACTCCAAGTCATGGGTCATGTAGTTCTGCTCATGTTTCCTCAGCTGTCGTGAGCCATATGCAATCACCAATCACTCCTGCATCAGGACACACCCTAGTCTGTTCTCTGATGTTTTCAGTAGACTACATACCCAACCCCTTCTTCTGGTAACCTCAAGATGGGGGGCACTCGTCAGTCTCTGCCTCAGCTCTTGAAAACTCTGCTGGCACCTCTCCGCCCACAAGAAAGGTTGTCCCTTCTTTTTCAAAGCTGAAAAAGGTGCTGCTACCCTGGAAAATCCAGGTACAAATCTCCAGTAGTACCCAGCCAACCCCAGAAAACTCCGCACCTTGGTCACACTCCTGGGTGGCTCTCAAGAAAGTACTGCCTCTATCTTTTCCAATTCCACTACAACTCCAGCCTCTGAGATAACGTTCCCCAGGAAGTGGACTTTTCGTATCCAGAACTGGCACTTCGAGAGCTTTCCATAAAGCTGGTGCTCTCGGAGTGTATCAAGAAATATATGAAGATGCGTGGCGTGCTCCTCCTCCGTCGCGAAGTATACCAGGATATCGTCAATGAAGATTACCATGAAGCGATTGAGGTAAGGCTAGAAGATCCTATTCATGAGTCCCATGAACACCGCCGAAGCATTGGTCACGCCGAAAGGCATCACTAAAAACTCATAATGGACATACCAACATCTGAAGGCTGTCTTCGGTACATCCTCATCCCATACCCTGAGCTGATGATAGCCTGATTTGATGTCTATCTTTGAAAACCACCGTGCTCCCTTCAGCTGGTCGAAAAGGTCATCAATCCTTGGTAGAGGATACTTGTTCTTCACGATCACCTGGTTCAGGCATCGATAGTCCATGCAAAGCCTCAGACTCCCATCTGATTTCTTGGCAAACAAAATCAGGGCTTCCCAAGGAGAAACATTGGGCCTTACAAACCCCTTCCTCTGCAAGTCTTCAAACTATACCCACAACTCACAAAGCTCTACGGGAGCCATCCGATATGCTGGTGTAGATATCGGTGTCGTCCCGAGGTACAGGTCGATGTAAAAGTCTACCTCTCTACGAGGAGGTAGCTTTGGAACATCATCAGGGAAGACATCAACATATCGGTCCACCACAATAGGATAGCTCAGACTCTCTTGTCCACTACTCTGAGGGTGAGGCTATCCAACTGATGAGTGATCGGCTACACCCTCCTCCAAGAAATTCCATCATGTGCTGCAAAAGTTTCCTTCTCACCGGTGTAGGAAAACCTGATCCCATCCTCACGGTCACACCGCACTTTGTGCTTAAAACAGTCGATCTGAGCATGGAATGTGGATAGTGAGTCCATACCCAAGATGGCATCGTAAGGCATCGATGTTGCTACTAGGAGATTTCAGCCAAAGATCTCGCCTCCTAGAGTAATATCACACTGCCTGCACCAGTGTGTAATCATCAAATCCTCTCCTGTAGGAGTCTCTAAACATAAGTATCAGGCCGAAAACTCCATCAGAATCTCCAAGCTCCGAACGAGTGCTGTGGAAAAGAAAGAGTGACTAACACCTGTGTCTATAAGAATTGTAGCTAGGGTGGAATAGACACAGATCGTACCTCGAATCAACTCTGGAGCGCCGTGGTTGTAGGCCGCTGCCTCCTAATGTTGAGCTCGCCCCTATCCACCTGCTCCCTGTGGTCGGGGTGGACCACCTGGGGGTGGTGGCGGTAGAAACCAAACCGTCGTCCACCGCCTGCTGCACGACCTGATCCTCTACCACATTCGCCGCCCTGTGGATCTCCTTGCTTGAACCTTGGCCGCTGCCTCAGTGGTCTCTCGACCGTCTGCTAATCATCAGTACGACGGGTCAGGCAGTCGTGATCCATGTGACCCATTCCACCGCATGTGAAGCACAATATGCTCCTCTACTGACCCCCTCTATCTCGTGAGCTCCGCACCTCCAACCCTACATCTTGGGGTCGCCCTCCGAAAGGTCTGGCTCACTTGGACCTCTACGTCATCTGCCTACTGCCTGCTACAGATGACTCGACTACCTGTCGTACGGTGGTGGCTCTCACTGTCAGTGCCTGCTCAGCTAGAAAGCTCTCCACCAACAGTGCTTGCTCAAGCACTCCAACCTGCGTCAGGATATTGAGTGACATCATCGACGCTCTGATCTCTCGTCGGAGACCCTGCTCAAAGGTTCAGGCCCTGAAGAAAGGGTCCCGTACCATGTCAATGGAGTAGCGAGAGAGGTCAGTGAATCTCGCTGAGTACTGGGCCACTGTCAGGCTGCCCTGCTGTAAGTGCAGTAGTTCCTGAATACGCATAGAGCGTAGAGTCGCTGGTACGAAATTCACCCTGAAAAGGGTCTCGAAGTCCAACCAGTAGAGTGCCGCCTCCTCGTGTGTCTGGAGCATCAAGATCCACCATCTCCCTGCTGTGCCCTAAAAGAGTCTAGCAGTTAGGATCACCATCTGGTCTGTTGGTGTCTCAACCAAGTGAAAAACCCGTGCCATAACCTCCAACAAGTCCTCAGCTGCCTGCGGGTCTGTCTCACCTCGAAACCTCAGAGGCCTCTATCTTTGGAACTCATGCAACATGATCAGTCGGCATGCACGATCTGATGGTGGGGCTAGTGGAAACTGTTGCTGGTACACCACCCGAAGGTGCTATCACCGTAAGAGGGACCTACACCAATGCCTCATCGCTCGGTGAGCTGTCATCGTGATCTCTCTTTGGAATCCTGGCTGGCTGTCTACGCGGTGACATCCTGAAAAAAAGGTGTTCCACAGTCAATAAGTTATACATGGTGAGCCGACTCAAAGAGATTAAAAATAAAAAAACATTTTCAAAACACACACAACTAGTGTCTTCGTGTACTGAGTCATAAATAAAAATTCAGGGTCCTAGTGTATGGATACGTCGGCCACCGCAGCAACACTGGACTCCCCAAACTGAAACCTGAACTCAAGACACTTAACACTATTTCTCCATTGAAAACCTAGACTCTTAGTTCTTCTGGTAGAACTGAACGCCATCTGATACCACTTTGTCACGAAGCGTCTCCCAGGGCCCGTGCCGTGACTACCCCAAGCCCGTCTTCCATAGGCCAGGGGTTGAAAACTAGCACCGAAAAGGCATATCCCTAAAAGGGAAGACATTGCCTCAAAACCTATACACACACAGTCAGGGCACACCGTGCACAAGTATAACACAACATAAGAAGAAAGGTACAACCACAACCAAAAACCCCAACTGAGTGTAAAAGTAAGTATTGAAAGTAAAAAGGGGCCAGAATACAAGTCCAAATGAAATGGAAGCACATGAAAAAGGAAAAACATCTCCTGAAATATCCCACTAAGGATCCTACCTGAAGGGTAGGTAAAGCTCATCACTACAGCTCTCCAAGTCAACCGGTCACCTTCGTACACCGTCAAGTCCTGGCTCCCTGAGTCTCAATCAAAGATCCCTATCGTCTGCACAAGACACAACAAGGTGTGGCCGAAACCCGTGCTGGGGTGAGTATAACAATACTCAGTAGGGACCCCGAGACCCCCAAAGGTCTCTCAGAATTCCACAAAGGAATAAACACAAAGCATGATCTCAATCACAAAGCACAAAGCAAAAGACATCTCACACCAGGTATAATTTAAATACAGAAGTACATATGATTAGTCGTAAAACTAGATCATCTTATTCTGTCAAGAGGCTATACTAATGACCCACACAGGATCTGACCCACACAGGATCAGTATGCGCTGACCCATACAGGATCTGATCCACACATGATCGGTATGCGTTGACCCACACAGGATCACTAAGTGCTGACCCACACAGGATCTGAACCACATAGGATCGGTATGCGCTGAGCCACACAGGATCACTGAGCGCTGACCCACACAGGATCTGACCCACATAGGATTGATAGTTACTAATCCCCATAAGACCACCCTTCATTCTCAACCTCATAGACAACCATTGGATTCTACACAAAAGCATGCTTGATTCTGGGAGGATCCGCTCCTCAAGCTATCAGTCGTATTTCAACCAACACAAAGTTTTATGAAGAAGTAAACCGATGAACTGTCATGTCATAAGGGTTCCAAAACAATAGACGGCGCGCCAATCGGATGCCCGGTCAGTAAGTTGTAGGCATTTTAGTGCCGAGGGCCCAGTTGGATTCGGGTTTGATCCAACCTGTCAGTACTTCAACTTTATCCAAAACTCAAGTGGATTATCTCAAAAGGACCCTCTTGTCCTAAGGGTTCCAACGCCGCAGACAGTTAGTCAAACGAACGTCTGGTTTAGGAGATATGCCCATTTAAGCGTAACTGGACCGTAAGGGGGTTCGGGTTTGGCTAGACCCGATCCGGCCCGGTTCGGCTAGGCCCGGTCTGGCCTCCTGGGCCATGGGTTCGGCCCACTTGTTGCAGGCTAGGCCTCTTCCACCCAACGGGGCATGGTCTTCCCGGCCCGCTGGCTGGAGCGGGGGTCCGCTCCCCTTCCGAACGGCTCGTCCGTTCGTGTCTTCAAAGTAGCGGTGCCAGTTGGTGCTGCTCTAGCTGATCGGTCTGCTTGGACCGGTCACCCATGGGACCCGCGGGGTGCGGGTTCGCCCTCCTCCACGACTCAAAGCTGCTACCTTCCTCTGAAGTGCACTACTGTGGTGCACCACCTGACATCAACGCGGTCGACAATGGCCGACCGTCCCCTTCTTCCGCCGCGGCTCGGAGCCGCGACCCTCCTCCGCGGCGCACCACCCAGCTCCAATGCGGCCGGCGCAGACCGGCCACCCCCTTCTTCCACCGCGGCGCCTTCGGGCACTGCCACCTTCTCGCGGCCGGCGGTTGCCGGCCGCCGCCTCCTCTGGTCGTCGGCACCGCCGCACCGGCGGAGCTTCCGCGGGCCACCGGTGAAACTCCGGTAGTTCGATTTTGTTCTCGTCTGTGCCTATGGGCCTCCTAGGATAGCGCCTACACTGCGCGACCCTTGGTTTTACCTTGACACCATATATTTCGGTTTCCCATGAAAAACACAACCAATACCGAGATTGACAGAGAGTTCGGGTCTTGTTCATTCGGCCCGCGCCCTCCACGTTAGCATTATAACAAGGGAGACAATTCAAGAATGAACAACTCTTAGTTAAACAAAGAAACCCCTTACTTAGAATACGTTGGTAGGCACTGCAGATAAGCAAGAAGGGTCCATGTCTGAAGGTGTTCGTCGACGTTCACCGTCACCCGTTGATTCCTCCAACGACCATCACTCGATCTCCGTTCTTCATTGGAGCAGAAAGTCACCAACGTTTCGTTAGAGCCTCCTCTCATAGCTCTCTCAAAACGTATGCCCAAGCTTTGATTAAATAGATAGAAAGGAGAGTTTAACTTACCACACAATTAATGAGGTTCATTAATGAATTCAATTAATGAGCCCATTAATCCCCCAACGGTGTGGTTACACAAGCAAGTGTAACTAGCCATTAAATGGTCTGACAACCCAGCGGTCCCGCCACCATCGCTCATCGGTTACAAAGAAAGAAATAAAATAACTCATTGAGTTATTTTTTTTGTAAAGTCTAAAAATTAATTTTTTCGTCCGACTTTTTCCGAACAAAGTTAAGCTTCCCTTAAGCGAATCTCGGCGCTGCGAATTCAGCGGTGCCCTCAGATTTTTAATTCGAGCACCGGTTCAAAAGTTAGAAATCACCGCTCATGCGTTTAATGAACGTACCTTAAAAAAAAGTTCATAAATTCATTTCGGGCTCTCCGGGCCTCAGAATCACGTGCAGTCAATTTTCACAGTCGTGTAATAATTCCAAATAATTAAAAAAGATTATATGGAATTTTCAGGTCTTTACCCCTATACCAATAGTTTTAACCAACCATTGGTATATGTTGATTTTTGATGGGTTGTACCAGTGGTTTTAACAACCGTTAGTAAAGATTGTTTTTCAATGGGATATACCAATAACTCAATTATTATTGCATTCTACTTTGATTAATCATTCTTACAATGATTCTTTGGTTAAATCATCAAGGTATGTTGATTCCGTTCACCTTCTTTCATATTTTATCCATGTCTTTCTGCATCTTCACACCCAAGATTGCGAATGACCTAAAATAGAATGTAATTACCATGTGCTTTTCTATGAATCGACATAAATATTTGAAATCTCATTTTGTATAAGGAATTTTTATGAAAGTGGAATGGATTTATTTGAAAGGTACGAGTTATAGATGTGTTATATTTTAAATTAGGCTTGTATTTATTTCTAGCGCAGCGTGTTTATGCGGTTTAATGATAACTTTATTTTTGAAAACATAAATTCATGAACTCTAGATGTATGTAAAGAAATATATGTTTTAAATTTGTGTTTCATTTTCTAATTTGGTTTTAAAACATAAATTTGGTTATAATTTTAAGTTATGTTTAATAATTTAAGGTGTGTTAGGGTTATAATAAATTTTTATTACACTTTATAAATCCATTTGAGTAAAATTTATTCTATTAATGTTTTAATTATATTTAAAACTATTTCAAATAAAATTTCAATTAATATTTTAGTTTTGATAGATTTTTTAAGAAGAATTTTCATTAATTTACTACCTATATAGGAATTAAAGGCTAGTTTGGAAAATACCTAATTATCTATATGAAATGATTGAAACACCATTATGTAAAGGTTTGTATAAAAATGATATTAGCAC
The DNA here is from genome assembly GCA_963277665.1 of Viscum album. Classification (NCBI taxonomy): domain Eukaryota; kingdom Viridiplantae; phylum Streptophyta; class Magnoliopsida; order Santalales; family Viscaceae; genus Viscum; species Viscum album. Next base: position 74,645,381 of record OY728134.1, on the reverse strand, counting down.
ATGAGACTTAGCCCGGTTGGTAAGGACTCCGTAAGTGAACCCAAGTGACCCGGGATCAAATCCAAGTGGAGGCATAATTTCTGGGGTACTGTAGTAGTACTGTAGCAGGGAATGTAGCGGTAACTGTGCAGTACTGTAGTAGGTACTGTAGTAGAAACTGTAGCAGGTATTGTTTGGTATTGTAGTAGTCGGGAATATGCCCCCGTTTGGGCCTTCGGGCCACCGATTTGGTCCCCGAGTCCTTTAAGGCCTTCGGGCCACCCAGGCCTTCGGGTCAGTAAGGCCTTCAGGCCACCTCAAGGCCTTCGGGCCACCTTAAAGTGTAGATACAAACCAGATAACCTACAAGGAACAAGCTCTACAAGGAGGATGAGCAAGGAGCTTTCACCACAGTAGATGCTAAATGGATTGCAAGAATGAGAGGGTATGTCACCTGCCATCGGGATAAGCCTGTGCATGCACGGGAATGCCTAGCCAAACAGCCATGCAGAGGTGGAGAGCTGATTTCACGATGAAGATGCTAGGGAGGAGCAGTTCCAAGTATTTAGTCTAGGTTGTATGTAATGTTTGAATCCTATGGGCAATGAATTCCTCTAAGGCCTACGGGCCATGTAATACTTACGCCTACGGGCCTTGTAAGGGTTCCACCTCACCCCTTGAATGGTGGATTATCAAAAATCAATAAAAAATGAAGGCCTTCAGGCCATTGAAAAGAAATATTATATGATATTAAATGTTCATTATTGGATAATAAATGTGTGTTTTTTGTAATTGTATTAGAGTTTTTTGTGTGGTATTATGTATAGTTATTACTCATTGATACAAAGGATTTCAATATTATGGTTATATATATATATATGGTAGTGTGTTATATAATGATATAGAGTTATGAAATTAGGGATATAGGTCATAAATATAATGTTTGAATTATATCTAAAGGAACTTTTCCTTTCTCAAATTACAGTTTTCATGATAAACTAAGTTTTTTTATAATGACATATTCACGTTTGTTAAATTTTGTTTTTATACATAGAAACAGAGAGTGATTTATAATTAATTTGACTTTAGTCTTATTTCAATGATTTTCAAAGTGATTAAAATAAAGTGAACATGTATAATTTACTTAAATAAATTTAGGATTGGGTAATGGCATTTAGTTTATAAACTGTAATGATTTGAATTTTTATTCAAAAGGTTCATAATTTTCATGAATTTTATAATTATTTCTTACTATGTTGATATTATTAAAAACTTTTTTATGTAATAGAATGGATAAAAGTTGGGTGTATTAAACTGATCAAATCCCAACTGATTTTTAAGAGAAATTGGATTTGTTTTTAGATTTTTCATTTAACACTGCTTCAAATAGAGGCCTTATATGCTGCCCATATTATAATTGTGTTGGAAGACCTTGTTTAAGTAGGGAAGAAGTTATCTACCATATAAAAAAATTTGGTTTTAAAACAAACTATTATGTATGGTATCAAAATGGAGAGAAAATGAAATCTAAGACTACTCATGAGTGAAATGAAAAGAGTGGTATAGAGAATTTGATATTTGATCAGTTTTTATTTATGCATCATTATGATAAAGATAGAATTCCAATGCAAGAAGACAATGAAACCAGTGTACATGAGGCAACTAATCAAAATGACGATGTTTAGGAAGTGAAGAAATTAATGGATTCTGTTAGGAATCCTATCTATTGGGAATGTAGTAAAATGAAAAATCTGGAATTTTTAATGTGATTGTATCATGGGAAAACCATGTATAGAAATTATAATACTACCATCAATTATATTCTTATTTTTTTTGAAAAACTTACTTCCTAACAATGCATGAATTCCCTCAAACCATTATATGGCATGGAAGTTAATTAACCATCTTTAATTTTCTATTAATAAAATTCATGCTTTCCTAAAAGATTATAACTTATTCTAGGAGGAAACTGAAAGACTAAATGATTATAAAGAATGGGTTATATCTTCATGGAATCCAAATATATATGAAAAACCATCTTGTATTCCAAAAAAATTAATGTGGCATTTTCTATTAATTCATAGTCTCCAAAATCTTTCACATATGATGAAATCTCAAAAACATATATTATGACATACTACTGAGAGAATTAAAGATAACAATGAGTTGGTTTATCTTGTATATGGATTTTCATGGTGGACATTTGATGCATGGTATCCAAATTTTGTAGCTGAGGTGCTTAATGTTAAGTTGGGTATATCATGTGATGGTTTCAATCTTTTTGGTCAGATGATTACTTCTCACAGCATGCGTCCAATTTTGTTCACATTTATAACCTTCCTTCATTGACGTGTATACAAAAATGATTCACTTTCTTGAGTATACTCATATTTGAACCTTTTAATTCTAGAAATGATATAAATGTGTACTTTTAACTTTTAATAAAATAGTTGAAGTTGTTTTGGAATGTGGGTGTGCGCATATACAATGCTTCTTTGAAAATTATATTTCAAATGTGTGATACACTTATGTGAATGATAAATGGTTTCCCTGCTTATGTAATGATGTTTGGTTAGAACACGACTGGTAAACTATCTTATCCAATTTGTATGAAGAATACACAATCTAGAAGACTTAAATATCATTATAGTTTCAGTTTCATGGGATATTGATGATTCTTTCCAAATGGATCACCCATACAGGAATAATCATCAAAGTTTTAAAAGCACTTTTGAGACTGAGAAGCCATCTCAGCATATTTCTGGAATTTATGTGCTTAATGAATTGAAATATCTCATTTTTTATTAGGTAAAGATCAGATGAAATCTAGAAAGTGGAAGAATTTTCCTACTGAATCCAATTGCAATTGTCAAAATAAAAGTATCATATTTGATTTTCTATATTGGTTATCTAATTTGTTACGTCATTATTTAAACTTAAATTCCATTGAGAAAAATATATGTGAAATTATACTTTCAATTCTTCTAAATGTCAAGGGGAAGACCAAATAAGATTTATGATATTGGCATGACTTGGTGGATTGGGGTATTAGACCCAAACTATATCCCGTGTGTATCATTGAAAATAAATGGAAAATTTTATGTTCTTCTTATGCGATGATACCTTCATAAAAAATCATTTTATGTGTAGCACCCCCGATTTAAAATACCCTTTATTTATGTATTTTAAGTATATAGTGTTTGAGTGAAGTTTGGGAGGGTTTGGAGGACTTTTGGAATGTTTTTGTGGATTTTTTGGAGGTGCATGGTTTGAGCACGGTTAGTAGAAACCATGAAACTTCTCCAAAAAAATCATGCAATGGCAGATAAGGGGATATGGGTAGGTGCATGGTTAGGTGCATGGTTAGGTACATGGTTTTTCCAAACCATTCGGCCACCCAGGAGTGACTGTGCATGTGGGGACTGAGGGCTTGTGCACAATTTTCTTAATTGTGTGCCCTAACCATGCATAGTTAAAAGCCAGATCCAAAAATTGTGAATAGAACTTATTTTTTCTCCTTAATGGACCATTTTTCCTCTAGTATTACCCTAAATCGATTTCCTATCTTCTTAAAGGCTATGGAGACCCTTCCTCTTGACCTGAGAGCAATCTGTTGGAAAATATTGGTGCATTGAAGCCTAGATTCCTTAGTAAGTGCCCGTTCTTGTTGGTTTGCCTTAGTTTTCTTCTTCCCCAGATTGGATTCATGGATTTAATCCATTGGGGATATATCCATGGTTTTTGATGCCAATCATGATGATATTTGGCTGTGTTAATGTTAGGGAACAAGATCTAAGATGGGTTTTTGGAGTTTCAACATGGGTTTTTTGAAGTTTTGTGTCGTTCTTCGTTTTAGCCTAAGGCTGTGAGGTAGGCGGTTTCACTATTGACTCCTATTATTATAACTTGAAGTATTGATTTCAAATTGATTGTTTTTCTTGAAATTGATTTTGAAATTTTTGTTTAATTCTTGATGGAAACCCTCTTTATTGATGGTTTATAAAATTGTGAAAACTGGGTGTTTTGGTGGAAAGTGAAAGTGGTAACATGATTTTAAAATGATAATTTGGTTTTGATGTATGGAAAAGCGTTTTCAATAAAAAGTATTGTTTTATTGAAAGGGTTTGTAAAATATTGTGTTGGCATGGTTGTTGTTTTAAATGGTTAAGCGTGAGTTGAATGAGATGGATAATGGTTGGGAAGTACCACCATCAAAGGGACAAAGTATGGACTTGAAGTTCCACTATCAATGGTAACACTAATCTTGAATGCGTGTGTGTGGTTGTGTGAAATGGAATGGGTTATGCCAAATGGGATTTGAGAAATGGATTGAAAGATCTTTTTGGTTGATAATCCATGATAAAATCTTCTTTGTTTATAAATGGTTTGGTTTTGATATAATCTGCTTTTGAATTGTTTTATATAAACTATTTTGTATAAGTGCGATAACATGTTCTATCCTAGTGGCATAAGTAGGGAAGTCATTTGAGGAAATATTACTTAGTTTTATACTCACCCCCTACTTGGGAACTTTGGTGCATTTGTAAATATTTTTTATTGGGACATATGTAAAGGTAAAGTATCTCATTTCTATATTTATACATCTTGATACTTTGGTCATAGCTTGTGGAGTTGGATCTTGGAGCAGGTTGGGAGATATGGAGTTTATGTCTTGGAGTCTTTGAGCTTTGTTGGTTTTGTCTTCCGCTTTGTAACTTTGATATGGTATATGGTTGTATTTTGGTATTGTTGTCAGTTTGGTATTACATTGAGTTGTATTAATTTTATTCTCATGTGTCATATAATGGCTTTTGGGTTATGGTATTCTTGGTTTGGTTTTTTTACTTTAAAATGGAAAATCATCCCCTAATTGGTAATGAATCCCTTGTAATTTATTTCCAGCCTTTGACATATTGGGTATATTGCCTAAGGCCAAGTAATATTCCACTGCCTTCCCAATACAATAGCGAGGGACAAGATGTTAAAAGTGGTATCAATTGTTCATTCATGGATTTGGAAATTCATTATGGTATAGTCCTTGAGTTGGATGGGTAGAAAGGAGTAGGATCACCATGACTTGAAATGTAGAGCATAAAAAGGCATATCTTATACTAGTTGTTACCTCATTGTCACGGGTTTATCCAATGAGAGGAGCATAACATGCATTGATAAAAATGACTTCCCGCTAGGAGTGCATCTTTCATTTTAAGTAATGATTTATGATTTGGTGAAAAAGTGTTGAAAAGTTTCTAGATGTGAGATTTTGAAAAGGCATGGTAGTGGTATTTTGAAAATGGTTTGATTTTCAAAAGAATGGTGGAATTTTTAAAAATGGGTTGAAAGTGGCCAAATGTTGAATTACGGAAAGCCTAGTTATGATAGTTGTGATGTGGTAAATTTGAATTGTTAACCCTTGAGTTTCTAGAGAGTGAGACTTATGAAATTTGTTGTGTTTATAGAAAATGGTACCCAGTTGGCATTGTAGAAACTAATGATAAGAAGTTACTGAGAATGTGGTTTCACCTGAGCCACATGTGAACCAACAGTTGGTTTAGAGTATAATCCAAGATTTTCAGGCTGTGGATAGAGGAAATAGGAGGGATGAGCTAAGGAAAGTGGATCATTCTGTTCTGTTCCAAAAGAAAAATCCACCCATCTTTCAGGGTGATTCGAAACTAGAGAAAGAATAGGTGTGGCTAAATAGGATGAATCAAATCTTCTATTTCCTTGGCACATCAGTAGAGTTGAAATTCAAGTTGGAAATGTACATGTTGAAAAATATTGCATGACAATGATGGGATTTAGAAGTTTAGGCTAAATTAGACCAAGGAATTTCATGTGAGGATTATTAATAATTTTTCAACAAATAATTCAATCCTCACATGTTTAGGATTGCTAGAATGACAGATTTTTTTAGCTTGAATAGAGAGAGCCTCTCAGTGATAGATTATGTGGATAAATTTATGAAATAGTCCGATTTTCACCCAAATTTTCTGCAAGTGCATCCTTGAAAGCACATATTTTTGAATCAGGGATGAGGCTATAGATTCGCTTGAAGATTGACTTGATTTATATAATTGATTATATGAAGATGGTCAGTAGAGAGACAATGAAAGAAAAGGACATATTAGGAGCTATGGGTGGAGGGAGCATGTTGATACCTTTGAGAAATGGCGGGAACTCCAATTCTGGGAATAAGAGAAAGTGAGACACATATTTCCAAGGTAGTGGGATGATGCATAATTAGATGGTTGGATTGGTGAATCTTTCTCCAAAACATAAGATCAATCCAGAATGTTTTCAATGTGGTTCTTTGGATCACATGAGGTTAGATTTTATGAAACCGCCTAGAGCATGCCATAATTGCAACCATATGGAGTATCTTCAGTGCTATTATCACAGTGCTCCAAGGTCAGGTGTTTGATACACATCTCATGTTCCACAGACGTCATATGCTTCGATAGAATGAGGGAAGAAAAATACCTCTCATCAATTGAGCTGAGCTATCCATTGTGATTCCAGGAATACCATGACTTCTTAGTAAGGGGAATATCAACTGGACAATAAAGAGAAAAGTGCAGCGAGTAAGTAGTTGTATGGAGCTGAGAAAGTTATTGTGAATGATCAATCAAGACTATTAATGATGAAAGGTGCAATTATTTTGAATTCTACCCTTATGAAAGCTTTGGTTGATATAGGTGAATCCCATTAATTTATTTCTTCTCATACTGTTAATCTTCTGGGTTTAAATGTTGAGATGATGTCTTACATTTTGAAACTTCAAACTCCTCTTGGTCAAAGATAATGTCAAGCCTTTATGTGAAAATAATGTTGTATAACTATCGATGGAGAAGAATTAAGTTGTGATTTATCTATGCTTTATATGGATGTTTATGATATAATCCTGGGTATGGATTTGTTGAAAATTTTCAAGTCTCACATTGATTGTTATACTTGAATAGTTATTTTTATGACTGATGATGGCATCAAGCATCTCTTTAGAGGAGACCAAAATGTAAAGGAAAGTGAAACATACTCATTGGCACCAGCAGTTGGAAATATGTCATACCCGTTGGTAGTGTTTACCTTGGAATCGATGGATAAGATCGAGAATAGTGGTTTTCAGCAGTTGTTGATAAGTTTTTGGATGTTTTTCCCAAAAATTTCTTAGGGTTTCCATGCACAAGGGAAGTGGAGTTTATGATTGATTTCTTACCAAGGACCGGTCCTATTTCCCTTTCATCTTATCAGATGGAACCAATAGAATTAAGAGAATTGAAATTTCAGTTAGAAGAGTCATAAAGCAAAGGGTTCATTCAGCCTAGCACATCTCCGTGGACAGCGTCAGTCTTATTTATGAAAAAGGTAAATGGAAATCTTTGGTTGTGTATGGATTATTGTAAGTTTAACCAATTTAAGACAAATAATTAGTATCCACTTCCATGCATTGATGATATGTTCGATCAATTGAGGGGAGCTCAATTGTTCTCTAAAATTAACCCATGTTTAGGGTATCACCAATTGCGGGTTTGGAGGGAGGATATTCCAAAAACAGATTTTATAAGTAGATATGTCTATTAAAAGTATGTGTTTATGCCTTTTGGTCTTATTAATGCACCAACAATATTTATGAAATTGATGAATTAGATATTTTAAAGGTATCTGGATTCTTTTTTGGTAGTTTTTGTGGATGACATATTGCTGTATTCAAGAACAATGGCTGAGCATGAACAACACTTGGAGATTGTGTTGGGAATTTTTGAAAGATCATCCTTTGTATGAAAAATTATCAAAGTGTGATTTTTGGATATAAGAGGTATGTTTCCTTGTCCATGTTATCTTTGAAATAAGTGTTTATATAGATCCAGAAAAGATAGAAGTCATTATCTCTTGGAAACTTCTAAAGAATTTCTTTGAGATATGAAGTTTCCTTGGTTTAGTTGCTTATTACAGACGATTTGTTCATGATTTTTCATGACTAGCTTCACTGATGAAAGATTTGAAAAGGAAAAATGATTTATTCTAATGGAATGAGGAATATCAAAAGACTTTTCAGGAGATTAAAGTTCACCTTACATCATCACTGATCTTGATATTACCAGAATTAGGATAAGGGTATGTGGTATATTATGATGCTTTAGGATCTGGGTTGGGATGTGTTCTCATGAAGGTAGATTATGTTATTTCTTATGGATCATGACAGTTATGATTTCATGAGAATAATTACCCAACACATGACTTGGAATTAGCTATTGTAGTCCATTCTTTGAAGACATGGCGTCATTACCTCTTTGGTGAGAAATTTATGGTGTTTACGAATCATAGGATCTTGAAACACATTTTCTTACAAAGGGATTTTAATATAAGACAAAGAATATGGATTAAGTATCTCCAAATGTTTGACTTTGACTTGATGTATACATCGGGTAAGGGAAATTCCGTGGAATATGCATTAAGAAGAAAGTCATATGCTCAGTTGGAAAAAGAGGCTTTAGAATAATGGTAGTTGATGTCGGTGATAACTGATATGCACTTGGATTGTGAAGACTGAGGTAGTGTTGTGGTTTTCTTTCCAATTTATTTTGTTCATGATTTGGTAAAGACGACTAAAGATTCATATATATCTGATTTTGAATGTGTTTCTATGAGGTTAAAACTCAATTGTGGGGAGACCATTTAGTGGTAGAATCTGGATGAGAGTTTAGCTTTTTATTTTTTTATATCAGATGGTTGTACCTATGTATTGTTAGGAAAAATTTCTTTATGATTAACACTATTGGAGATGGTCTATTCATCCTAGAATACAGAAGATGTATAAGGCATTGAAAGCACAATTTTGGTGGGTTGGAATGAAAAGGAAGGTTGTTGTGTTTGTTTCGATATGCCTCACCTATCAGTAGGTTCAGGCAGAGCACTAGCGACCAACTGATATGTTGTAGTCTTTTCCTATTTATATTTGGAAATAGGATTAGATAGATATAGATTTTATTAAAGTTCTCCCAAGGATAGTTCGGAAACACGATTACATATGGTTGATAGTGGATCGACTCACAAAGTAGGACCATTTCATCCCTATTCATGAATCTCATGCAGTGGAGGACTTGTCTAAAATCTATATCCTTGAAGTGGTAAAGAGGCATGGCATACCATTTTTTATAGTATCAGACCGATATACAATGTTTACATCTCGTTTTTGTAAATCCTTATAATAATCCCTTAGTAATTAGTTGAATATGAGTATAAAGTATCATCCTTAGATAGATGGACAATCTGAAAGGATGATACAAATGTCAGAAGACATGCCTTGAGATTTTTTAATGGATTTTGGTGGCTCATGGGAGGAGCATATACCATTAGTGGGGTTCTCATAAAACAAAAACTATCAAGCCTTAATACATATGGATACTTTTAAAGCATTGTATGAAAGTCCTTTTTGTTATATACTTTGTTGGGTGGAAAAAAGTGAGACTTCACTAGTTGGACCGAGTCTTGTCCAAGAGACAATAGAGAATATTCAGTTGATTAGAAAGAGGATGGGGACAATTCAAAGTCATTAGAAATAATATACAGATCATCATCAATGACTATTTTCATTCGAGGTGAGTGATCATGTGTTCTCAAGGATCTCTCTAAGGTTTGGGCATCATCATTTTGGGAAGTAGGGAAAGTTATATCCTCGATACATAGGCCCTTTTGAGATACCTGAATGGGTTGGTGAGATGGAATATCAGTTGGATTTCCCACCATGGTTTAGTTCAGTCCATAATTTGTTTCATGTATCTCAGTTAAAAAAGTATCAAGCTGATCCTAACCATGTGATTCGATGGGATCATGTTTACCTAGAGCCGAATGCTTCATTGGTTCATGTACTGGTATAGATTGTGGATAGGAAATATAAAGTCTTACATGAGAAAAGCATCATCCTAGTGTGGATTTTATAGAAACATGGTCAGATTTAGGAAGAAAATTAGGAATGTGAAAAGTAAATGGTTGAGCTATGGCCCAAAATATTTCAGGGAAATGGTGGTGTTATACTTTTTGTGGATGAAAATGCCAATGTTGGGGTGACTTTAGCACCCCCAGTTTAAAGTAAGTACCCATTTATTTATTTATTTTAATTATATAAAGTGTTTGGGTGATGTTTGGGAGGTTTTGGAGGAATTTTGGAATGTTTTTGGGGATTTTATGGATGTGTACGGTTTGGGAACAGTCAATATAAACCATGTATCTCCTCCAAAAAACTGTGCAAAGGGAGACAAGGGGCTCTAGGTAAGCACATAGTTAGGCACATGGTTTTTCCAAACTATGCACCCACCTAGGAGTATCCATGCATTTGGGGAAACAGGGCTTGTGCACGGTTAGCACACAATTTTCCTAAACGTGTGCCCTTACCATGCATGGTTAAAAGTTTTATCCAAAAAGTGTGGATATAACTTGATTTTTCTACTTAATGGATCATTTTTCCTCGAGTATGACCCTAACTCAGTTTTTTCTATTCCCAAAGGTTATGGAGACCCTTCCTCTTGACCCGAGAGTAATCCATTGGAAAATCTTGGTGTGTTGAAGCCCTGATTCCTTGGTAAGTTCCCGTTATTATTGGTTTTCCTTAGTTTTCATCTTCTTCCCTAGCTTGGATTCGTGTATTTAATCTGTTGGGGATATATCCATGGCGTGTGATGAAAATCATGATGATATTTTGATGTTTTAATGTTAGAGAACAAGATCTAAGGTGGGGTTTTGGAGTTTCAACCCAGTTTTGTTGAAGGTTTATGCCATTCTTCATTCTCGCCTAAGGTTGTGAGGTAGGTGGATCAATCTTGACTTCTCTTATTAGAAATTTAAGGATTGATTTAAAATTGATTGTTTTACTTGAAATTTATTGTGAAATTATTGTGAAATTCTTGATGGAAACCCTCTTTAGTGATGATTTATGGAATTGTGAAAACTGGGTGTTTTGGTGGAAATTTAAAGTGCTAACATGATTTTAAAATGATGAATTTAAAATTCTTTTTTGGTTTTTATGTATGTAATAGTGTTTTTAATAGAATGATTGTTTTATTGAAAGGGTTTGGAAAATATTGTATTGGCATGGTTGTTGGCTTAAATGGTTAAGTGTGAGTTGAATGGGATGAATAATGGCCATGAAGTACCACCATCAAAGGGAAAGAGTATGGACATGAAGTTACACCATCAATGGTATCACCAAGATTGAGTGTGTGTGTGTGGTTGTGTGAAATGGAATGGGTTATGCCAAATGGGATTTGAGAAATGGATTGACAGATTTGTTTGGTTGCTTTTCCATGATAAAATATGATTTGTTTATAAATGGTTTGGTTTTGATATAAACTGCTTTTGAATTATTTTACATAAACTATTTTTTATAAGTTTGATAACATGTTCTATCATAGTGGCATGAATATGGAAGTCATTTGGGGAAATCCTATTTAGTTTTATAATCACCCCTACTTGGGAAGTTTGGTGGGTTTGCAGATATTGTTTATCAGGACACAGGTAAAGGTAAAGTATCTCATTTTTGTAGTGATTCATAATGATACTTTGGGCATAACTTGTGGAATTGGAGCTTGGAGCATGTTGGGAGCTATGTAGTTTATGTCTTGGAGTCTTTGATATTTGTTGGTTTTATCTTCCACTTTGTAACTTTGATATGATATATATTGTAGTTTGGTATTGTTATCAGTTTGGTATTACATTGAGTTACACAAGAGCCTCAACCTAGTTGGTGAGGACTCAGTAAGTGCATCCAAGAGACCTGAGTTCAAAACTGGGCGAAGACATAATTTTTGGGTTACCGTAGCAGTACTGTAGTTGGCACTGTAGCAGCCGAAACTATTCGGGCCACCCAAGGCCTTCGGGCCAGTAAGACTTTCGGGACACCTTAAGGCCTTCGAGCCACCTCAAGGCCTTCGGGCCACCTCAAGGCCTTCGGGCCACCTCAAGGATTTCAGACCACCTAAAATTGTGCTTAACGACCAGGCATACTCTATAAGGAGCAGACTCCAGATGAGGATTCAGAGCAGGTGCATTCACCAGAGCAGAAACTAAAGCGGATTTGTCAGAAAGAGAGGGTATGACATTTTTCATCAGAACCAACCTATGCTTTCATGAGAATCCTAACCGAACTAGACATGTGAAGATAGAGAGCTAACATCATGATGAAGAAGCTGTGGAGGAGCAGTTCCATGTAGTTATGTTCTGTATGTATTTTCTAATACCTACGGGTCATGTAATCTCTATGCCTACGGGCCTTGTAAGGGTTCCCCCTCATCCCTTGAAAGGGGGGTTATCAAAAATCAATAAAAAATAAGGCCTTCGGGCTATTACATTGAGTTGTATTACTTTGATTCTCATGTGTCATAGTGGCTATTGTGTTATGGTATTCTTGGTTTGGTTTTTTTACTTTCAAAAGGAAAATCATCCCCTAATTGTTAATGAATACCTTGACATTTATTTCCAGCCTTTGACATCTTAGGGATGTCGCCTAAGGCCAAGTAATATCCCACTGCCTTCTCAAGATAGTGGTGAGGGGAGGGATGTTACATTCTAGAAGTATTATAGATTATAAATGTTCCTAAAGTCTATTCAAGAAACATATCTAAATAAGTCAATAGAAGAGAGTTAGAATTGAAATCCTTGAAAACACATGACTATCACATCCTTCTTCATGATTGATTCCAATTAAAATCTGTCATTTACCATCCAATAATGTAAGGGTGATAGTTATTTTATTGTTCCATTTTTATAGATACCTTCATGTTAAAATATTATCTATGTATTTCTTGATAAAAATGAAGTAAGTGGCACTAATAATTTTGTGTGGGTTGTAGAAAAATTTTCCTCCATCTTTTTTCACTTACATGTTACATCTAATTATTCATCTTCCAACTGAAATACTTCTTTGGGGACCTACTGATTTTGTTGGATGTATCCAACTGAAATAAATATACAAACATTGAATTATTATGTTTATAAAAATAATCATCCTGAATATTCCATTGTAAAAGGTTATTTAGCTCAAGAATATATGGATTTTTGTTTAATGTATTTGGCTGATGTGAACACAAGATGTAACTGGACAATGAGAAATTATGATGATCAGTATGAGTAAATTGATCCCACTTTTCTATCTCTTATGCAAACAGGGGGGATTCTTAGGTCATATACATTGGCTACATTGACCCTTGAAGAGCTGGTGATAGAACATCACACAGTCTTGTTTAACTGTGATTTGTTTGATGACTACATCAAGTAAGTAATTTGAACACATATATGTTATCTTATACTACATAGATTCACATATATCTTAAAATTTTATTATTATTTTATATATAGATCATAAGAAAATTATAAGTATAATTCATTATTCGTTACCTTTGAGAAGGAGAAAGACTTTCCATAAAAAAGAGTTTCCTTCTTGGATGAAATCAGAGGTTCGATCATTAATTTAATAAAGTAAAAAAATTAAATATTCATTTAATTTTAATATTCATATATATATTTCAATTATCGAGTTTACCTATTGTCTTTGTCTCTCAATAATCAATAGTGTTCACTTTTGTTCATAATTCTTTGGTTTGTGAATGCAAATCATTGATAATCAATGAGTAACAATTTGTTATAACTGATCGAGTAGTGAACATGAGAATACAACATGATGGTGTTATGTTAACTGAAACAATAGACTATATTCCATTGCATCATATAGTAGGCCCTAATAAAAAAGTTTTTCTTATTATAGAGTGGTTGATATTAGATTATTTCTCCCATGGCTGAGTCCCTATGATGAAATGAATATGGTTTGATACAATGATGCGACATAACACCTTTATTAATGACTGTTGATTTAGAGTTATTGAAATGACTCAATTCTTAGCTACCAATGAGCCATATATTTTTGAATTAATGGAGAAACAAGTGTGTTAAATTAAATATCATTTTATTCCTGAATTTGGTGTCATTATTGATGTAATCCCAAAATATATTTTTGATGACGGTGGGGATGAAATTAACACCATCGCTACCCCCATTAGTCTTGATCAAAATATTCCACATGATGAATCGAATAATCCAATTGTTAGAGTTGATTTTTAATTTGAAGTAGTGGTGGGTAATATATAGAATCAACCATATGTGTTCTTAGTTCATCCAGTTTATCTTGACTTAGGTCTTTCAAGTTAGTATTATTATGATTTCTTTAATTTGGTTTCATTTTGGAAGGGTATGTTTGGCCTAGTTTTTCTAGTTTTTATTTTATTTTATTATATTTATTTTATTCCAATAATTTTTCATACAAATTGTAACACCACAATATTTTATGATATATTTCCCTTTAAGTAAATCTAATTTCTTTGATAGCTTACTTTAAACACAACACCGAGTTTAAAAAAACCGTCATAAACTATTGAAATATTATTATATGATATTTATCGCCAATAAATTGGATTGGAAAGTATTATTAAGATTAAAAAAATTATAAAAAATATGTATAAAATTTTTATTTAATTTAAATGCATTTATTAACTCTTAGTAAATAAGTATTCAATTTTGAGTAAAACCATTTTATGGTTCAATAATATGTTTTCTTCAAAAATAATTTTTATTGAATTTTGTGCATAGATATTATAATTTTAGGAATTTAATTTTATAAAAAGGATATCATTTTTAAAATCATCATGTCAATATTATCTTAAGTTTAATTTTTTGTATTTTTCTGAAAAGATTTATTTTTCAGTGAATAGTGGAAAATACCAATTTTTGTAAAACCATCATTTTATTTATTTAAATCAAGTAATTTAAAAGTAACATTATATTTTTTATTTGGTATTAAATTGAAATAAGATCCATTTTATTTAAAATAATATAATTAATTACATTAGGATCAGAATTTACATGATTTTTATATAAGTCATTTTTTTTGCTTAAAAACGCATTTTTCTGGAAAACTATTTTTCATTGCATTTTACAAGTTATTTTTAAATTAATTTATGAAAATTATAGGAATTTAATTTGATAAAATGGATTATATATTTTTAATTAGTAATTTAAAATTTTGTGAATAATTCCATTTTATTTTTAGGCATTATGAATAGTAATTATGGTAAAATTTATTGCCCCGGTAAGGGTCAATCAGGTGATTAAGGTTAAAAATAATATGATAAGAATTTAAAATTTATATAAAACCTAAATTATTCTCATTTTATGAGCTATGTTTGACCATAATCGTCCAATATTTGAATATATGACAATTTGGTGCCATTTTTATTTGATAATAAAATTTATATTATTTTAATAAAAGGATAAATACAAAATGTCACTTTATTGAATTTAATTTCAATTCTATGTTCACATTGGGATAATAATATATTACTAATGAATATAAAAGTTTATTCTGAACACAATTAATTTATTTTTATTATTATAATTTATTTTTAATTCTTATTGATATTATGATTACCTTAAATGCTTACACAACGCTGACATAGTGCTCATGCAAGTGGTGGAAAAATCAAAGTAAATAATTTTGAAAACATTAAAAGTCACGTATTTAGGATGAATTATGGTTTAAAATGAATTTTATAGTTAATAATAATATATTATTGATGCTGAAATGTATTATATTTGAATTCCATATTTTTCTTGATGTCTTTAAAGGCAAATTAAATGAATAGTGTCAAAATGACATTAATGATATTTTATGAAAAATGATATTTTTTTAAATTATTTAAAAAACATAAAAATATTGAAATAGGATAGTTATGATCATAAATACCATAAAATTTCATCCCTTGGTTATTTAGTAGAAATTTGTTTCCTTATAAGAAAAATTATAACCCTTTGAGATTGAAAAAGTCATTAATGAGGGGTAAACCAACATATAAGGTTTAAAATAAAACTTAAACCTATAAAATTTTATTTTTAAGGGGTTTTAAACCACATACTATATTAGATTCAATTTTTTTTTACACCTGATACCATTTTTATATTAAAATTTATTTATTATATTTAAATATTTTTATTAATTTTATTCGTCTCCTTTCGTTCACTATAAAAATGTGCCACCTATCCTCTCTTCTATACACCACATAAAGCCACTTATCTCAAAAAACCCCACTAAAAACTCTTCTAAACATTCTTATCCAATTTATAGATGTATTCGACTTCCCAAAATACTAACCCTATATCACTTAAGAGGATATCTAAAGTATGTATTTCAAAGAAGAGGAAATCATCTTCATCGAGCACTTTCATTTTTCTTCTTATTTTACCACCTTAAATTATGTCCTAACCACTAAAAACAGTATATCCCATATACTAAAATGTTATTATATTGATGACATAATATTTATCCACCTCCTTTTCCATCAAATGGGAAACAAAATCATTGCTCGTGTGTACGGCGGACTACCGCCTCGTGAACTGATATAACTTATTTTCCATTACCTCCACACATAAATTTTCACAATTATAGAACTAATGAATATATATGATACTTATGACATAATTATAGTTTTGGAATTATAATATATCATCTAATTCCTTACCCTTTCACTTGTTAAAAAAATGACAACGTCACTTGTGTGTACGTATGGCCTACCGTCTCCATGAAGTGATGTGTTTCATTTTTCATGTCTGTTTGTCACAAATGATTTTAAATATATATATAATGAATATGTATGATTTTTTGTATCTTTATTAACATTATGAATATGATATAACCATGATCAATATACAAGGAACATAACTTCCTAATCAAAACATACATGAAAAATAGACTGTGATCATGGTTATATCATCTTCATAATGTTAATTGAGAAAGATGGGCTGTTTCCCTCCGATGAAGTATCCATGGAGGGGATCTCGATCGGGAAACTCACCTGAAGATGATATAACCATGATCACAGTTACTCATTAGTTTAATGATGTCAAAGAATTTTATTTTACTAGTATTAGAAATTGTGGATGATTACAGGTAACAAAATGTCTATCTTCAAGTAGTCTCTATTCATTCTTGAGGGTTTCAAATCCCTAGTCCTCCTAGGCTGGGTATTTATCTATTTCATTAGGATTCCCTTTCATCTATTGCAAATATTATCTACAAAACTATGAAGTTTGAATCCACTAATCTATCACTTTTTAGGCCCTATGTTTACCTAATGTGCATAGAAGTTGATATTTTATCAGAGCTCCCTGAAGGTATTTGGATTATGAATGGGCCAGAACGATTCTTTCAGTATGTTTACTATGAGGATATCCCTAATTATTGCTCTATTTTTCATTTTTATGACCATCTATATTATAATTTGGACTCCCCCATATGTCATGGATTTTGAAATCTCATGTGGATTCCATTGGCGTTTAGAATTTGAGGGGGGATAGAGATTTAGAAGAACCTTTCATCATTGGAGATCAGACTGTCCAAGTTTTCATGCCTTCCAGTGATATTTTAGTGGATGTGGTTTCTTTTGGATATAAGAAAGGTAAGTATAATTATTTGTTTTAAAATACTGGTGTTTAGGCTTATGGTAGGCAAGTTGAGGCTGATAATAAATTGAACATTGAGTTAAAGGATCACGATGCTGTCAATATTTGTGTAGATAATTCAGTCCAGGTAAAGGAAAAACCTATTTGTATTACTGCGGGAAAACTAGATTTTAACCATGACTCTATGTTGGATACTTTTAAATCATATGATATTGTTGATACCCAAGTAATAAAATTTTTAGTTGATAAAGGAAAACATCTCTTTGTTTATGGTGTGGGATTCACATCTATTAAGGAGAAAAATTCTCAATCATGAAGGGACTATTCTAATGCTCCTATAACTATTAATACGAGGCCAAATAGAATCTTCCAAGATTTGACAATGGTTATCCATGAAAATAAATAAAATGAGACTCTCTTTAGTGGATTCAATGGTAAAAATAACTCTACAAATTTTTTAAGCTCCCCCGCAAAAAGGTGGAGGGGGTTCCACTGAGCATAGAGAGGGCATGTAACCTTGAAAAAAAAACTCTAGAAATTGAGGGAACCAATGTTATATCCCCTAGTGGATCATATTACTCGATTAGTACGACCCAAATCCAAGATAAAAAATGAGGTGATAGCGAAAATCAAGAGACTCAAGTGCTAACATCCAATTTATAGATACTTGTATATTCTAAAGAAAATATAGAGGTAAAGGCTATAGAAGTTAATGAAACAATATAGGAAGTTAATAAAATGTATGAAATAATGATTCAGTTTAATCTTAATGATGAGAAATCGACCTGGATCAATGCCTAAGACCGATTCCTTCTTTGCGGCTTCAATGAAGGAATGATTAACTTGGAATAGTACCTTAAGGATTGGGAAAAAAATGGAAACATGCTTTGAGAAATTTATTAAAGATGAAATAGAGATGAAATATTTTCCTTTTGAATAGAGATGACATAGGGCACATGGCACTAATTTGTTTAAATTCTTCTAGAGTAAATTGGTGAAGCCATATGAAGTCTAACTTCCTTTGTAAGGTTGTTCAATGTTCAGGTTCTCACTCTATCCATAAAAGTGTTTTTCCTAAATATAGTTTTTAATTTTTTATCAGTAAGGGTAACTGTGAAATTTAATAGGGTGCATAAGGGTAACTCATATTGTATATACACTATATAAGGAAAAGTGATATGCTCATGTAATGGAAAAATAAATTTTGTAAGCACTACATATGGGTAAATGCAACACTACATAAAGGTAATGTGTAATTTCTAAAACTCATGTAAATGTACTAAATAACTCATGTAAGGGTAGAAAAAAATATATAAATCTCATGTAAGGGTAAAACTAGACACACATAAGGGTAAATAAAAACTAAAACATGTTATGTAAGGGTAAATAAAAACTTTAGAAAATTATTTTTTCATAAGAAATAATTACTAATAATCATATAGAATAATAATAACAAATGATGAATAACTAAAAAACAATGAAAATCAAAAAAATTGTTATTATAAATAAAAATAATAATATTTTAAATTATCAAAATAATAAATAATTAAAGTAGTCAAAGGAGACACTCCAACAATATCCCTCTTTTTGAAAATTACAAAATAAAACATCAATTTCAAAATTTATCCCCTTTTATGGAATTAATAAAAATTTTTAAAAATTTTAAAACATCATTTTATCCCCCATTTTGAAACAAATAAGGAAAAATTATCAAATTTCTAAACACATTTTCTCCCAAAAAAATATTTTCATCATAAAAAATACTCACCCTAAATTAAATAAAGTTATAAAAAAATAGATAGCTTCCCCAAATTAATGCTTCTCTAATTTTTTTTAAAAGGATCCAACAAAAAAAATAATATTATATTCATGGAATTGTAAAAGATATACAAAGAATTTTTAAAAAATAACCATTAGTTACCACATTCCAGTAAACCAAAAAATATAAAAAATATAATACATTCTCATTGACCAAAATGAAATAAAATTTAAAACATATGCCCATATACCATATAATAAAACAATATAAATATGTATGGTAGCTATAATGAAATAAATTTCAAAGCACATGAAAACATACCATATAATAAAACAATATGAATGCGCATGTTGAAAATAAAATAATAAAAACATACTTGGGTATCCAAACCAATTTTGGTTCAATAAGATTTTAAAAACTACTTTTAGGCATCTAAACTTTGTGAATTCTTGGAACATTGGAACACACATATGATGAAGAAAAATGTACATTTTTGGTCCTAAATGGAAGTCTAAACCTTAAACCATAATTATTAGAATAATGTTCATGAAAATCACATTTATAATAAATAAATGAATAATAACCAATATTCCTTTTAAAATAACACTTCTTAAAATGAACAGGATGATCATGCTTGGATTTTGAAACTGTTTTAGCAAAAAATAGGTTTTTTAAACAATTTCCTTTTTTATTAACATTGTCCAAGTCACTCCTCACATTATCATCATCACAAAATTTATATCTATTACAAGAAGTAGAATTTATCAACTTTTTATTTTCTTCCTTATGCTTCCTATATTTTTCATTAACTTGAGATAAATCATCTAACAATAAATTAAATTTCCTTTCTTCTTCCTCATTATTTTTATAAAGAAAATCCTTACACCTATCATTATCATCTTTAAGCTTAAACATTTCAAGATTATAATTTCTTAACCTTTTAAATTCAATAGATTCCATTTTATTTTCTTCAACAACTTTCATATATTATAATGCAAGAGATAAATATAAATCCATAATTTTATGAAGTTTTTCTTGATACTTCTCCTATATCTCATCTAAAATTCTATTATTAAAAATAGAAGTTTCAAAATCACTAAAAATATCTATTTTAATCATATTATATACATTACCATAATACTCTTTTAGAATATTTTGGATCACCCATGATTGAATTTATTATTTCTAAATTTTTTCTTTTTCTATCCAGCCATCACTGAAATAGATATTTCATTAGTCATTTTAAGGACTAGGATATAAGTTATCTTAGAAATAATTAATCATAGAAATATAAAAAATTTAAAATTATCCTTTTAAGTTTGACCTTGAATACTAAATGTTAGGTATCTAGAAAAATAATAATAGAGTTAAACAAATCCTTAATAAGTTTTCCCCCTCTGATACCAAGTGTTGGTATTAGTAAATATACAATTGATCTAAAGTGAAAATTACTAAAAGAGTCACCCTTGGATACCAAATTTTAGGTTGGAATGGTTGATGAAAATAGACAAGAGGGGGGGGGGTGAATTGTCTTTTCTTAAAATTATCAATGTTAGCAAAAATAATTATGGAATTTGGTGGTTTAAAAAGATTAAATAATTCTTTCTTAAAAGAATAAGAATAGTGGAATGCGAAGAGTGTATGAAGAAAATTAAATTGATTAATATAAGGAATTTTTATAGCAGTTAAATCCAAAATGGACCTACTTTACTATTCACACCCCAACTGTTGGATATGTAACCCACTAAGATATGAGAGAGACTTTTACAAGGGAATAACCTAAATCTCAACTTTTACAATGGGATAAATCCTAACCCAGGACTTTTACATGGGAGAAGCCCCAAACCTAACTAGAATTTTGCAGAAGTAAACAAAACCTAGTATTTTTTACAAGGAGAAACCCCAACCTATGTATACATCTTTTTGGTCAGTTAAGAGTAACTAGGAAATTTCTTTTTGATAAGGTAGAATAACCACTGCTTTTTGGTCAGGTAGGAAAAGAGATAAACTTTTTAAGGTATAATAAAATAGTGTGTTAAAGATTTATATATAGACCTAGATCCATACTAAAAAGATAAAATCAAAGATTTAAAGCTATATATAATCATAAAGATTATAATTGATGAAAAAGTTGACATAATACCTTTGAAATAATCCAATAGTGTACTCCAAGAATTCCAACAAAGGTATAGTTCATTTTTTCATGGTGAGTGAAGTCAATGATGATTTATCCCACCTTAAGAGTTCGAAAACAGATGAATCAGTTTGGCATAAGATCACTTTAAAAATCATAACATCCACACTATCACAACCACCCCTTTCTTTTCATGCCTTGTCCCATTTAAATAAGAATAACTCAACACAGCCAAGTAATCCGTTAGGAAATTTTAAATTCACGATAATAATAATAACATCCTAGAATTATCAAGGAGAGATAGATAAAGAAATAGAATATCCATAATTCTATCATTTGAATTTAAAACCATTTGAATAATTCAAACTAATTTGAAATAACTTGTTTAAAGAGTTCAAAACAATTCCATAATAACAGGTCAAAGATATCTCATAAATCTCTCATAGATTCAAACTGTAATATTCAAAATTTGAATTTTAAATTTCTTTTGGTATTTAACATGTAATAATATCAAACTATAAAGATATTATATTAAAAACATTGAAATTTTTTGAGTGAGTTTTATAGGATAAAACATGAATTTAGAAAAATTAAAATCAAATAAATCAACTCAAAATAATAAAATAAAAAAATTTGAGTTTCTGTTGTAAATATATGCATGAATGAATAAAAAAATTAATCTTTATATAAATGAGTTTAAAATAATGTAGAAACACTTTCATAGGTTCTATATCATTAATACGAATTTTTATAATGATTAAAACATTGTAAAAACTTGTAAAAATCACGCAACAAATGAAAATACCATAAATATCATGAAAAGAGAGAAAATTGAAATTTCAAGTTTTAAAATATATATATATGTAAGTCTTCATGCCATTCATAAAGGTATAATATAAATTCCAAATAAAACATAAAGGTAACTTACAATTCATACAGGATGTGTCAAGGTAAAATGATTTTTATATACCTTGTGTAAGGGTAACCTGCACTTTCTAGAGGTTATGTAAAGGTAAGAAGCAATTTACACATGCTACATAAATGTAAGTAAAAATTTATATATGATGCATAAGGTTAGATTATTGTGTAAAGGTAAACTAAATATCTCGCATAAGGGTAACATGAGTCTTTCATAACTTGGATAATGGTAAGATAGAGCCATGCGTAAGGGTAACTATGAAATTCAATAGGTTACATAAGGTTAACTCATAATATATATATGCCACGTAAGGGAAAGTAATATCCTTATATAAAGGTAAAATAAATTTTATAAATACTGTGTAAGGGTAAATGAAATACTACTTAAAGGTAAAGCATAATTTCTAAAACTCACATAATGGTACCAAATAAATCACATAAGGGTAGAATAAAAATATCAATATCACGTAAGGGTAAAACTAGACATGTGTAAGGGTAAAGAAAAACTAAAACATGTTACAAAAGGGTAAATAAAAACTTTATAAAATTAAATTTTTACAAGAAAGAATTAAAAAAAGTTATATATAATAATAAGAATAATAATAATAAACGACGAATAACTATATAATAATTAAATTCAACAAAACTATTATTATAAAAAAAATAATATTTATAATTATAAAAATATTAAATAAATAAAGTGGTCCTAAGAGCCACTCCAACATGAGGTATTATCATTATGAATTTATAATAATTCCATTTGGAATTATAGATGCTCCTTCTATCTTTATGGATTTAATGAATAGAGTCTTTAGATATTACATTGATCACTTTGTGGTAGTATTTATAGATGAAATTATTATATATTTTAAGAGTAAGGAAGAGCATGAATTTTTTTAGGAATGTGTTAATGAACCTGAGGAAGGAGAAGCTATATTCCAAATTTACCAAGTGCAAATTTGGCTACAAAAAGTATCATTCTTAGGCTTTATAATTTTAAGTGAGGGTATATTGGTGGATCCTTCAAGGAAAGAAGTTATTGAGTAATGTCCTAAACCAACCATAGTAATTGGGATACATAGTTTTCATGGGATACTTGGATACAATTGATGTTTTTTGATAAATTTATCATAAAAATATAATCCAATCACTAATTTTACCCAAAATGGAGCCAAGTTTTTGTGGACAGGTGAATGTGTGGAGAATTTGAAAGAATTGAAGAGAAGGTTGGTCAATGTTCTTGTGCTTACACTACCATACAGTGGAGAAGAGTTTATGATATATAGTGATGCATCAAAGAATATAATATGTTTCATACTCATACAAAATGATATGGTGATAGATTATGCCACTCTTCAGTTGAAAATTCATGAGTAAAATTAACCGACTCATGATTTGGAGTTGGCTGTGGTATTTTTTGCATTGAATATATGGATGTATTATCTATATGGTGAAAGGTGTGATATATATATATATATTGATAAAATCTTGAATTATATATTAACATAAAAATAGTTGAATATGTTCCCAAGAAAATGGTTGGAGTTGATCAAATATAATGACTAGTTAACACATTACCACCCTAGGAAAGTGAATAAGGTGGCTGATACTTTGAGTCGGAAAGACCTTTCTAGTTTTCCATGACTAGGATTTAAAGAGATCAAATATTTATGGATTTGTAGAAGTTGGATCTTGAAATCTTGAGAAAGGGGACATATCTTATATTTCTTATATGAATGTTCAACCATCCATCCGTGAGAGGATTAATAAGATGTAGAAGGAAGATATATAATTACAAAAGATAGTAAGGAATGTTCCTGAGTTCTACCATTATCATGACAGAATGAAAGGGTTTAGAAATAGAGTATGTGTTCCCTAAATACCATATTTGAGTAAGGATCTGTTGTATGAAGGTCATAATTCATCATTCTTTATTCATCTTAGAAGTATAAAGATGTATAGAGACCTAAAAGAGTATTTATGGTGGGATAACATGAAAATGTATATTGTAGAGTATGTATCCCAATGACTAGTGTGTCAGTAAGTTAAGGATGATAGACTTAAGTCTAAGGGGATGTTACAAACATTACCCATAACATAATAGAAATGGGAAAACATTACCATGTATTTCATTATCATACTCCCTAAAACATCTAAAGGGAGTAATGCTATTTGGGTTGTAGTTAATCACTTTACAAAATCAGCATGTTTTATCGCTATTAAATTAGATTTATCTCTTGATCATATTACTCAATTATAAATTAATGAATCTGTTAGATTTCATGGAGCACCACTCTCAATTGTATATATTCGAGATTTGAGGTTTACCTTGAAGTTTTAGAGAAGCCTTCAGAAAGGTCTGGATACAGATTTGAGTTTTAGTACTTCTTATCATCCTGAGAAAAATGATCAGTATGAGAGGAACATTAAAACTATATAATATATTTTGAGACATTTCTCTATGTATATAAAAGGTTCTTGGGATCAACACCTTCCTTTGTTATATTTTTCTTACAATAATATCTTTTACTCAAGCATTCAGACGAATCCTTATGAAACCCTCTATTGAAGGAAGTGCAGAAATCCAACACATTAGGATAAATTTGGAGAAATAAATATATTGAGACTTTATCTAGTTTAGGAAATATAATATAATATTAGATCCATTAAATAACACATAATGTCAACTCATATTTAATAAAAATGTTATTCTCACAATCATCGATGAGATCTAGAGTTCAAAGTTGGTTATAAGGTATTCCTATAAATATCACTTTGGAAGAAGGTTATGATATTTAGAAAGAAGGGAAATATGAGACTTAGATATATTGGTCTATTGTAAATTCTTTATCACATTTGGATGGTATATTATCACTTAGAACCTCCATCGAATCTCTCTCAAGTTCACAATGCGTTCCATGCATCTCTCTCGAGGAAGTAAATACCTAATCCTTCACATGTACTGAACTCAGAGGGTGTAACATTGGAGAAAGATATGTATTATAAGGAATAACTAGTGTAGATTCTGGATTATATAGAGAAATTTTTATGAAAAAATATCACTCATTTGGTCAAATATTTTTGGTGAAACCATAAATTTAAAGAAGCTACATGGGAACCCAAAGATGTGATGCGAAAGAAGTATCATTAGTTTTTTGTATCAGAGTAATGAAATATTGAGGGAGAAATTATTATAAAGGGGTTATAATGTAATTCCCTGAGATTTTATGATATATTTATTGTCAAATAAATCTAATTTCTTTGATATCTTTCTTTACATGAAACACTGAGTTTAAACGAACCACAACAAACTATTGAAATATTATTATATGACAGTTATTTCATAATCACTGGATTGAAGGATATGAATAAGTTTAAACAAATTATGGAAAATACGTATAAATATTTTATTTAATTTAAATTTATTGATTAAATAATAGTAAATAAGTACTCAAGTTTGAGTAAAACCATTTTATGCTTCAATAATATGTTTTCTCAAAAAATAATTTTTATTAAATTTTGTGTGTGGATATTATAATTAATTTATTAAAATTTTAGAAATTTAATTTTATAAAAAGGATATTATTTTGGAAATTATCATTTCAATATTATATTAAGTTTATTTTTTTATTTTTCTAAAAAGATTTATTTTTCAGTGAATAGTGAAAAAATACTGATTTTTGTAAAATTATAATTTCTTTTCTTTAAATCAAGTAATTTAAAAGTAACATTATATTTTGGATGTGGTATTAAAGTAATATAAGATCAATTATATTTAAAATAATTTAATTAATTCCATTAGGATTGACATTTTACATGATTTTGATATAAGTTAATTTTTAGGCATAAAAATGTATTTTTCCAAAAAACATTTTTTCATCGCATTTTGTGAGTTTTTAAAATTAATTTATGAAAATTATAAGAATTTATTTTGATAAAATTTATTTCATATCTATAACTATGAGGTTAAAATTTGGTATATATTTTCATTTTATTTTTAGGCATTATAAATAGTAACAGTGGTAAAATTTGTCACCTCAGTAAGGGTAAATCGGGTAATTAAGTTTAAAAATAATGTGATAAGGCTTTAAAACTTTATCCAACACATGAATAATTAAAATTTTATGATATATTTTCAACCATACTCATCAAATATTTTGATATATAATAATTTATTACCATTTTTATTTAATAATGACATTTATATTATTTTAAGAAATGGATAAATACAAATGTCACTCTCTTGACTTTAATTTCACATATATATATTCACATAGGGATAATAAGAAGTTATGAATGAATATAAAAGTTTATTTTAAACATAATTAATTTATTTTTATGATGGTAATTTATTTTTAATTTTTATTGATGGTATTGTTACCTTAAATGCTTTCACAACGCTGACATGATGCTTATACAAGCAGTGGAAAAATCAAAGTAAATAATCTTAAAAACATTAAAAGTAATGTATTTAGGATTAATTATGATGTAAAATGAGTTTTATAGTTAATAATGTTTTATTATTTATGGTAAAATGTATTATATTCTAATTTCACATTTTTATTGTTGTCTTTACAGTCAAATTAAACAAATAGTGTAA
Organism: Viscum album; assembly: GCA_963277665.1. Lineage (NCBI taxonomy): Eukaryota > Viridiplantae > Streptophyta > Magnoliopsida > Santalales > Viscaceae > Viscum > Viscum album. Next base: position 74,618,492 of record OY728134.1, on the reverse strand, counting down.
AAAATGACATTAATAATATTTTATGAAAAATATATTTTATTAAATTATTTAATAATCATAAAAATATTAAAATATGAAAATTATGATCATAAATGGTAAAAAAATTTATCACTTGGAAATTTATGAGAAATTTTTTACCTTATAAGTAAAATTACAAACTCTTAATATTGAAAAAGTTGTTATTATGGTTATGGTTAAAATTGTTTATCAAAGTGGTTAAACCAAAAGATAAGGTTTAAAAAACTAGTTAAACCTATCCAAATTTTATTGGTTTAAGGTATTTTAAACATATCATATATTAAATTTTAAATTCTGGACACATGGTGCCACTTTCATATGAAAGTGAATTTATTATATTTAAATCTTTTTATTAATTCCATGTGTCTCCTTTCATTCACTATAAAAGACACCACATATCCTCTCTTTTATACAACACCTAGATCCACTTAGCTCAAAAAAACCCACTAAAAACTCTTTGAAATATCCTTATACAAGTTCTATATGTTCTAGTATTTCTAAAATCCCAACCCTAGATCCCTTAAGAGGAGATCTAAAGGAGCCCTTTCAAAGAAGAGGTAATTATATTCACTGAACACTTTAATTTTTCTTCTTCTCTTACAACATTCAATTATGTAATTACCATTAAAATATAATAAAAATATAATCTCACATATAAAATGATTTTATTATATTGATGTAATAATATGTATCAATCTCCTTCTCTATCAAATGGGAAACAAAAACATCACTCGTATGTACGACGGACTACCAACTCACAAACCTGTGTAATTTTTTTTCCATTACATCTCACATGGCATGTCATAATGATGAAAATAATGAAAATATATGATAATTATGAAATAATTATAATTCCGTAAGTATAATATATCATCTATTTTCTCACCCTTCCACCCGTTAAAAAATGATAACGTTGCCCATGCGTACATATGATCGACTATATCCACAAAGTGATGTTATTAATTTTTCATGTTTTTTATCATGGATGATTTTAAATATTAATATAATGAATATGTATGGTTTTTTATCATGATTAAAATTCTATATATTATATGACCATGATCAATATACAAGGATCATAACTTCCAAATCAAAATATACACGAAAAACGAAGCAGTTAACACTAATAATAGTGATAATAATAAAATATTGTTAACAAATAGGTGATAAGATGTTATAAATGGATAATACATGATATTATATATATATATATATTGTTTTTTATATAATAAATATAAATTTATTATATATGAGGTTAAAATCACTTACGAGGCAAGGTGGACTTGAGGTAAGGGATTTTGTTTTAATTTCCACTCCATTGATATATATTTGGTATTATGTACCTATTTAATTTTATATGGTGTATATAATTCTCATTTTATGTATTTAACATGAATATTTATTTATTAATGATGATTAAAGTTTCAATTAAATTTTACACTTTCAAGGGGTTATAATTTTAAAGTTACCAAAGAGGCAAGAGTTTATTTTACATTCTCATTTTTTGGGATTGCTTATATAATTTATTGAAGGAATTTTATAATAAATCCTTCATAAACTCCATAAATTTTCTTATCATATGGATATTTAATTAGTTCCCATGTTTTCTTCCAAATTTTTCTCTCTTTGGCACTTGAATCAAGCAGAGAAATTTTAAAATAAAATTCGATCTTATTTCTCTTTTGATATGGTATATTTTTATTCGATGTCTATATTTTTTTAAATTGTTTTACAAAAGTCATTTTTATTTAATTAAATGATTTATTAAGGAAATTTTATGTTATACTTTACTTTTTATAAGGTTTTAAAGTAATCTTTATAATGTTTTTCAAAAGTTCCATTTTCAAATTTCTTTACAAAAATTAAAAAGTAATGTTTCTTTTTAACATATAGGGCATTAATGAATTTTCTTATTGCCATAAAAATTTTATGATATTTATATTATTATAAAATATTTAAATGGTTTTAAAAATAAAACTCTTTAATGAAATATTATTTTAATTTTTTTCTTCGATTTTCTTTATTTCTCTAATAAACATGATTTTATTATAAAACCTATATTTATGATGAATTTATGGTCTTATTTTATATCTTATTAATTTTTTATTAATTAACTTTATCTTGAAACACTCACTTTGTTATAATCATTTTTCATTTGAAATTATATTTCTCTTAAATATCCATATTTGTTGTATCATGTATATGATTATTTCCTAAACTACATATCATTTCTACATATGATGCTTTATTATGAAAGTGATTTGATTGACTAGAGAAATATCAATATTCTATATTCTATACTCAATATAGATATTTTTTTGATAAGATATATTATCTATCAATTAAATTGATTATTCAATATATGAGTAATTCATTAAACATGTAGTGATGGGTGAAACCTGATTATAGATAGCCCCTCGATGCATCAACAAGTCTCATGAGATAAATTAGTTAACCACATTTGTTAAATGGGTTTTTGATGTATACCCACCCATAAATTAAACTGTCTCGGTATAAGGAATCTATGGTAAAGATATCATGATTTATGAGATCATGACATCCATTACTATACATTTCCTTAATTGAGAATTCAATTATTATTATCCATGAGATTACTGCATTGATATTTTCCATAGATGCATTCAATTCTCAAGTTATTGATTAAATAACATCTGTTTTTAGTTATTTACCTTTCCATATTGATTATTATTTATTTATTCATGATATATTCCATTGTACATAACCCTTAATGAGCATATGATCTCAAAATTTATTTGTTTTCCTTTCCCCAGGATATGAAAAATGATATTATGAATAATATGAAGGATGTGAGAATGTTTCTTATGCTATGTTTTATATATATTCCCAATGTAATATGGGAATCATGTATAAATCTAGTTTTCCTATACTACTAAAATGATCGATCCTTTATGTAATTACCCCTTGTATCTTGTACCAATATAATAAAGAAGACACTAAATCTGAGTTACTAGAGTTGGGGTTGCTACACAAATAATAACACTAAACTAATAAATTGATTCAAACCATGTATTAATTATTTGAATTCATGGATAATATGTATTAAAAAAGAATATAGATAGGTTTAAACATATTTATATTTTCACTAAATAGTTCCCAAACAGAATTCACGGAGAACCAATAATAAAATAGAAAAAAATTCAAAACAGTTTTATTAACAAATACCTTTAATTTTTTTTAAAAACTAGTGAAAAATAGTTTTAAAAAACAGTTTTTGGAATTTTTTTAAAAAATAGGTTCAAAACAATTTTAAAAAACTAGTTTAAAATAGTTTTTAAAAAGTGGATGAAATATTTTTTTAAAAAATATTTTTCTTAAACTAATTTTAAATCAGTTTTTAAAAACTAGTTTAAACTAAATTTAAAAAAAGTTTAAACTAGTTTTTAAATGGGATGAAAATAGTTTTTAAAAAATTGTTTAAACTGGTTGAAATTAGTTTTTAAAAAATTATTAAAACCTAGTTTTAAAAAATAGTTTAAAATAGTTTAAACCAGTTTTAAAAAGTTGTTTTAAACCCATTTATAGATTAACTATTACATAGTTTAACACCTACAAGATTATAAAAAAATGTAAATTTTATTCCTATGATTTTATTATGTTATGAAATCTTTTATGCCACGTTTGTCTTCTAATTTTTATTATTTTGTTATTCCATATCACATATTTTTCATTTGAATTTTTAATTAGCTTACCTTAATTATTTCCTGTCACCTTTTATACCTTATTCCTCTTTCTCTATAGTATTTAAAATCTAAAAAATGTACATTTAATAACTATGAAGAATATGAATGATATTGAAGAAGCATGTAGTAAGATATTATTTAACAATGATAAAAAATGTGAGAGATAGGCCTGCCTCCTCTGATTCCCTTAGTCAGTATAGTAATTCTTGTATTTACCAACTATAATACATTAAATTAAACTTTATTATTATTTATAAATTTTCTTTTAGTGAAATTAATATGATCCAAAATTGATCTCTAGTTAGAATACTGATAGGGTTCAACAACATGGATAGTCGAGTGGGAATACTGGTAGAGTTACCCAGAGCACCCATTGTACCCATTCACATCTATATTCACCATCATATATCCCATCTACCACAATTTATCATCCCCCACCTACACTTGAGGCTCTGGGGATGTTCCCACTTATGCCTTCATCATCATTTTAGTTAGGATCTACTTCTCGTATACCATTTCTATATCCTATTATGGTTCCTCACCCCTTTATCCTTTTTATACAATTTCTATGCCACCTCCATTTTCCATTCCTTAGACTTCTACTACACAACTTTTAAATGACCCAGAACATGTATTGAAGCATGCACATCTTTTGTAGGATACTAATCTAGAATAGTCCATAGATCCATCAGAGCATAAAGATCATCTTGGATCGAGTATATGTTTACAAGTGAATTAAATTATATCACAATAATTTTATTTCAATTGAAATATGTTTGAAATCTATTTTATTATTTTATCTTTTTCAGTAGGCTCTTTTGATAGGAAATGCACTCTTACCCATATGCATGAACTGTGAAAATGTCAAAAAAAATCACAGTAGACTATAATGAAGATAACCAATTGATTGGTAAAAATTCTAGACAATGTAGAAGTTTCATAGTGACATTAGCCAAATATAGTGACATCATACCGGTTTAACCAATATTATAGAGGAATGTCAATAATCAAATCAAGGAGATCACATGGTATGAGACAAGGGTAATTTTTTTTTGTTAAATTTAAATCTATACTATCATTTTATTTATCTAAATTAATATGTTGGTTGCAACTTCAATTTAACTTTCCTAACAATGAATATGTGAAGGCAGCATAGTTGATGGAACTAGGGGAATTTTTGAGATCATATAAGCATGAGTTATATGTTGGTTGGATGAGTAGACTCGACATTGAGTTTGAGGGTATACCAATCATCAACGTCTTTCCAGTTATAGAATACCGAGAAATGATCACTTATTGGAAGAGTAATGAGTTTAAGTTATTATTCTAATTTAATGGTTTTTAATTAAAAGTTAAATTATTATAATTTTTATTTTTTAGTAATTGTTGGAAAGAAATAAAAAAACAAGGGTGTTATAAAGTACATGAACACTTTGGGGTTCACTACTATGAAGGATCATGAGAGAAACCATGTATTTTTTGTCACATATCGACCTGATTCAATCTTAGAACAGTAATCAAACTAGTTGGTGATAGATCCTCAAGTGCACCTTCCCATACACCAAAGGATTCTCACTAGCAATGAGGGTCTAGGATGTGATAGTAGGGAGACTGTGACCTCATGTCAGAGTAAGAAAACATCGACAGTAAAAAAAAATTATCCATAATAGTAAATAATCATAGTGTGGAAGTAGTAAATGATACAACACTGATCACCCATTGGGTCGACCATATAAACAAGAGTAAATAAAATAAACAAAAATAAAAGTATAGGTCTCAACTGCATACTCTGGGCTAAACCAAAAAACCGATCTCCAAATACATATCTGAGCCATCCTGCTCTATTAGTCCCGAGCCTCAGCCCTTCCTATGCATGAAATCAAGTGAACATCTATTCAGGTACCCCAGTGTAATGGAGGACCAAGCATGGTGTGAGTACATAACTTAGTAGGGAATCTCTAATGTGGTCCCATACATATCCAGTAAATGTAGTATATGTGTTTGTGAGTTACTTATTAGGATAATAATAGTAATAACAATTAACTTCTGAAAATAAACTAAAATACAAAAGTTGCATCATGGAATGCTGTTATAAGAGCATGCTCATGCAATGTGCTCGGCCTAGCCGAGACACAACAGGAAGTAAAGAATAAAATAAAACCATCATCGATCCTTGGGTTCATGAACCCAATTGACTAGTCATCCTATGAATGAGTTAGTGATCTGAATATCGTATCACTCAAGTCATGTATAATCCTATCGATCCTTGGGTCTGTAATCCCAATCGATGATACCTACTTTGACCAGTGAATTTTTTTTCCTGAGCAAGATACATCATCACAAGATACATCATCACAAGGGGATACATGTCCTAACCCTGGGTTCACCTGTACTTGCCTCCAATCACTATAATGAATGATTTCGAGTAGTATCTAGACATCCTATAAATGAATCTAAGATAGATTCCATACCACTAATCCATGTAAATTTAGTGCAATGATTGACACCTAGGTCCCGAACCATAGGTAAATCACAGCATTGTGACTCATATGATCCCTGAGGAGATGATCCTTAGGTAACCTATAAGGAATAATATCCTAATCCAAATAAAATCTAGACATCCATTCAATAAATGAATAAATAGACCACTCTCAGATAATTCCAACAAGTTTCATAATGGTGCATCCACCTAAACCTAGGGAACATCCTAGGCATCACTCTAGGAGTGCAGAATCATCCTTGAGAGTATCTGAAAAAGGGTGTGGAGCATCATGTCCAACCATTCCCAATGAATGATTAGTAGTGCCATGTCTATCATACGATCATGTAAGGCTCAAAAGACGAATCCCCGTAAGTACCTATGGGAATCCAAATCATATAATCAATCATGTAGGCTCAAAATATGGATCCAAAGAAGTATGTCTAGGAATCCCAAAATAGCCAAGACTAAAAGCCAGATCCCAAGAAGTACCTTTGGGTATCCTGATCAAAAATTGCATCGGGTCATGAACACCGACCAAAATACTAGGAAAAAACTTTGAAAATCATATTTATATAAACAATAACCAAGTGAAAGAATAAATAAAATAGTGAGGGTTGATGAATGCCTAAACCCACCACTACTACCGCAAACCCTTGGGCTAATAAGTTTGGTACGGGTTCTAAGGTGACACCTGTTATCGTCTCTACCCAAAAACCATAACGCACTAGGTCAAAATAAGTTAAACATTGGGGATCCCACTAGGTCCCTAGTTTAGTACTCAAGAGAAGTATCCTACTTAGGACCTTTGAGGTTCACCCATAATTATAGGCATCCCTCTTGGGGTCCCCTAATTCAGCACGTAAGAAGGGGAATCCCTCTTAGAATCATTGGAAATAATATACAAGTGAAGGAATCCTACTTGGGATCCTCTAGGTAAAATCATATTCATAGGTATCCCATAGGGGATCCTTGGTCATAGTCATAATCTTAGGTCTAGGTATACAACCAATGCGTAGGGGTTGTTAGTGACCCCTAACATTCATCCATTTAAGCAAACCTAATTTAATTTAGTTTAGTAGTTCATTAGAAAGAGTCCCAACATGGGGTGTTTCCCTTATGGGAAATCCTAAACATACACATAATACCACAACATGCATAAGTACTATAGGGAAATTATGACAAAACATCTACCTTTAGTAAACTTTCCATTTATTTTCTAAGGGCTAGTAGTAGCTGCTAAATTTCATCCAAGCTCATTGGGACTTGGAAGGTCCTGTCAAACAACGAAACCACTAGAGGTTAATTAATTATGAAAAAATAATAATTAATTAATTATAATTATCAAGTTATAAACAAATAAATATTTTATTAATAAATGAACAATGCCCAAAACCTCACCAGTCGATCACATTGCACCATAATCGCGACTTAGCGCTTTCTAACATCCTGCAATATAACAACAACCTCAGGAAGAGCATAATCCCTAAGAAATGGTGTCAAAATAACCACCTAAAAATTTAATTTAGGCCTTAAAGCTTTATAAATTTACCACAGTGATGTACCTTGATGAAACGAAATGCAGCGAAGTGCAGATGACCTCTTGGGTCACCCGCATCCTAGGAAGAGTGAAAGCCCTATCACTGGTATCTGATTCCACCATGCTCCAGTGGAATCAGGACTAAAATACCTAATTGAATAATATAATATTAGATTAAGAATAAAAATAACCCAACAAAGGCTAACCGAGTTGGATGCTTACCTCAAGACTTCCAATGCATCTAACAATGTTAGATTTTGACCAAGAATGAGGAAGAACTCCCATGGAGGAAGGAAGAAGGAGGATGGAGCACATGGTGGGGCTCCTGGATGAAATAAGGGAGGAATATGGGTAAAAACCTTTAAGGGTCTAAGGATAAAGGGGTAATTTCACCCTTTTTTAATGGGAAAAATATTTTTACAAACCATGTACCAACCATGCGGTTTGCACTACCTAAACACCACACCCATCACACGAGCATGGCACATAGTTTAACAAACTACGTGGTATATATGAGATATGACAACCATTTATTATAGACATCTAAATGGTTATCCCTAGTCCATATCATGGTTTCTATAACTGTGTGCCTCTATAAACTAGGTCGCATGGTTAGGTTGCACAATTAGCACTAAAAGTAAGCCAACCATGCACCATGAGATGCACCTTTCAAAAAATCCAGTTTCAATCCCTGACCCCCAAGGATACTCTTGAAACCTATAAACCATATCCCAAGCTTAAAAAATTTCTAAAATCAATATTTATAGGAATTACAACCTTCTAATTCCCATTCTGAATATCCAATCAATATTTGACCCACCCAGTAAATTGAAAATTTAAATTCCTTCAGAAAAATCCTAACTTAGAAAAACACGAGATATTACAACTTCCACACTTTAATGATTCAATTCCTTGAGGAGTCTTGGTGGGATTCAAAACAAAAAAACTGACCCACTTAGGTTATAAATTCATTCAAATTATCACATTTTATTTCGAAATTCCCAACATAATTTCAAATGCCAATTTAATATATGTCACTTAATTTTCCAAAATATGATCCAATTATAATAACCATTATAGAAATATCAAGATGGAACTTACCCAAGCCTATCGAAACTGAGACATGATCACATCATCACCTCATTCATCAACCATCCTATGTCACTCCCCACCATAGGTTCTCACTTAAAATAGACAATTCCAAGCCATGACACTCCCACATCTAGAATTTTCTATTAGAGCATGATTTTAGTGTCCCAATGATTATCTCGACATAATTATAAATTTAATCAAAATTTTTGAATCCAAATCAACCACACTAAACTGGTCCCATCATATTTTCCTTGAAATGCCTTAGTCAACCCTTAGACTCCACTTGCCTCATCTCAATGGTGTGCCCGAGGTGGTTCCTCACCCACTGTATCCAACTAAAGAAAACAAGAAAAACCACCTATATCTAACTATTCTTGAAAACAATCAGATTCTATCACCAACACATCATTAAAACACAAGACCAAGCCCTTACCTCGATTCATATCAAGATAGTTTTGAGCACACTCACTGAAGCCCATAACCGACTTCTAGTGACATTTCCTAACATAACCAAACCCTTATTTGTTTACATTTTTGTGCCATAACACATACACCAGTTCTTACCTAATCTAATACCCTTGTATTTCCACAACTATCCTGAGCCCGATGCTGCATTCATACTTTACCCACATCCATATTCGAATCAACACGTGTCATTTACTAATAAATCCAACCATACATGGTTACATTCATCCATAACATCTAAAATTCAAAAGCAGTCCAACGACTGGTCTCATAATGCTCCCCACCTTAGTATCATACTTTTAATTGTACCATCAAAACAAATTCTTGATCACTATATCCCATGCTAGTCCATTACTGAACATAACAACTAGCATGGATAAAATCTCTCTCATACTCGAGTGTCAATGAAAACATCACCTGTCACCCATTCCTGATCCATGGAAAACACACACACTATAATGATAAAATTAAAAATGTAATTAGGGTCACCACCCTCAAATGGAAAAGGGTTAACTCCCCACCACATGACTTACCTTTTTACCACTCCTTAAGTGCATCTCTCAAGGAGTCTATCTGTCAAACTAGAAAAGAATTTGATTTAGATCATCATATAGCTGATTCTATCTCAACATACTCAAGACGATGTCAAGATATGGAAATGATCATCTATAATCAAGATTACACTAAGATTTTATCGATAGGTGTGTATTGCTCATCCCGATTCACTCTCACATCAAACCATGCTACTTACCTTTAACAAACCCCTAACACCATGTATCCCAACAATGCTTGTTCAAGTCTAGCCATAGGTCAGCTGTATCATGACACCTGGTTCACTCTCGATGTCTTATCTACCATGGAGTGATATTTATCATTCCATCACAACTCTAGAGAAAACCTACCCACAAAATTTATTTAAAACCATTGATCCTAAGATCACACATGGACTCTCACTGATTTATGATTCAAATGGTATAATGAATAATAGATGAGTACCATTATCATTCTTCTCATGATCCCTTGATCCATCCATCTTAAGGACAAGCTGACCGTCCTACCCAACATGTCATTCTCATTAATCTAGAAGCTCCCTTAGAACCCCTCTTTAAAATTGAGCACCTCTCATGAGCGATGATTTATTTCCAATACCACCAATCACACAATTTCGTTTCTAAAATCAATGTGTCAACCAAAAATCCACTGGTTAATAGGGAAAAACACCCGAACGATCCTTACCATAAAACCAGTCTCAAAACATAAGAACCCTAAGTTCTTTCTTAGAAATATAAGGCATCAACCTACCTATATTGCAAAACCTAAGAACCTACCACAAATCAGTCTCAAAATGAGCATATAAATAGGCACATTTCCTAAAAAGGCATCCATAAACCTAGGAAAACCCCCCTCACTGGTTTCCCTTGATCAAATCAAATGTTGACCTACAAGGTTCCAAGTCACAACTGAGGGCCTCCAGGTCTCCCACCTAGCCCTACTGATCAAGTCTCATGATGGGTCACTAGGTTTGACCAACTATACCTTAGAACAAACCTCTCACTATGTTCACATCTCACAAGGAGTCATCTACACACCAATCTCAAAGTAAGGAATCTAATGTTTCTACTAACCCTCTCTAAGGGAGGTAAATATAACACAATCTATAAGGGTTAAAACCTATAAACATGGATTAAATTATATAGTTTTTCAATTGAAATTTATAGAGGAAACACACTCTTTAAGTTGTAATTGGAAACCCATTTAAGTTAAACACATTAGTAACAACTAATTTTAGAAAAGAACTCTAATGGAATCACTTATCAAGCATTGTCTTACTAGACCTTGATCCTCTTCGAGAATCCTCATAAGGAACTACCCCTAGAGTATCATAGTATGAATGTACAAAAATAAATAACCAACACTCACCGAGTATCCACATACGGTAATACCCCCTCGAGGTCCAATTCACTATAAACGTTTAGTTACCTATCGATATCACACTAGAGGATCCGACTACATAACCATGAATGAAGTTTGGTTAAGTAAAATATCATAGAAAATTATATGGGAAAACTCTATGTAGGTTGTTACAAATTTTATTTAACCACACATGAAAAGGATAAACCCTCAAAGGGTCTATGATAGCCTATACTGTGTCATTAATTTCCTATAGGGATATACAAATTTGATAATTTATAAAACTCATAAAATCTAACTAAAAAGGTAGTATCAGAAATACCAAGTATCGAACCCACAAGGATGATCTGTATGCCCTAAATTAATTAAAGGAATTGAAATTACAATTGTTTGGTTTTTTTGGAGGGAGATAAAGAATGTAACAAAGGAAAGGTTTGATATAAAGAGATTAGGCATGCCAGGTTTAGTGATTTTCTAGTTTGTATGCTAGGGATTCAATTGATTTTGGGTTCATTCATGTTTGGTGTTAGAATTGGGTCAGTAGGGATCCTTGGTCTGAGTGCCCTACAATAATCCTAGGTTTTCACCATTGGAATGGTCATCTACTTGGTTCAATCACAACACTAGGAGACCTAAACCCATATTTAAACATAATTGAACTAATATTCATAATTCTAATAAAAAAACTAGAAAAATTAATTGATGTAATAAAATAAAACACCTCAAATCATAGACAATGGTCATGAAATACAAAAAATAAGAAGAATAGAATTGATAATAATAGTTGTATTAATCCAAAAAATGAATATAAAATAGAAATAATACCTAAAAAACACTCCCCCATACAATCAAATCACCTAAAACAAATAAAACTACTTTATCATACTAGGAATTATGAGAATTTGAAACATGGACATTCAGAGAAGAGAGGCAGTGAAGAACGACGGTGACGTAGGGATCCGCAGTGTCACTCTAATCCCTAGTCGTTATCTGCCCATCTGGGTTCCAGATCCTCCCAAAGAGAGGATGAAGGGATCATTATATAGTATTTTCACATCAAACCCTCTACCAAAAACATGATAAAATCCAAATTTCCAATGGGTTCACATTGTGTAAGGATTAAACGATGTGTAATGTGCAGCAACGATGATATATCCAAACTTTCTCTACCTCAAAAATCTCACACCATATACTGTCTATATGATGTGTAATATCACCGACCATGAATCACTATTTCAAGGATGGATAACGAAATGAATCTTACAATGATCTCACATCATGTACTAGATTCAAGATGTGTAAATGACTTTACCTAGGTTATTCAGTTTTCTTCTGATCCAGATGAAATTAGTCTCCAGCTTCAATATTCTAGTGTCATGCCACACCACTTCACATCATGAAACGAAGTGTATTTTATCTCTTAAATTCATCTATTTTTTTTCCTTTTTGGAATATTGGTAGTATCCTTCCATAAAACACAAAAAAATTCAAATAGTATAAACATTAGCAAGATTAATCAATTAATTACAGAAATCAATACATTAAAACACCCTAAAATTCATGTATGAAATAAAAATATCAGTCTACTAGAAAGGAATCACTGCTGATGTTGACCTATGAGGGTAAACAATATGAACACAACATCACCTCAATGATCTGTATTATATCATAATCACATGGTTCAATTAAGTATAATGTCATTCCAAGCTATGAGGGAAAACACCAAATAGGTTGTTACCGAACCTTTAAATAATTGAAACTAAGTAACAACATCCTATGAGGGGTAAATCACTGGGAACCATGCTCCCTATCAACCTACTAGGGTCACTACACCTCCTATGTATGATGAATGAATCATTATCGTCATTTTTGAAAACCACACTGTAGATTTAGATGACCTACCATTAGAAGGAAATCTATACAAGTATGCCCAATTGAGTATAATTCCACCAAGAACCTATATACGAAAGCACCATTTAGGTTGTTGTTTACACTTTAAACAATTTACCTCTATCATCAGTAATAATAACACACTAGTAGACCTATAACATATGGACCCTACATGAAAAATATGATGCATGTCCAAATACCTCTTGCCTCTTTTGAAAAAGAGTCAAAATCAATCACTAGCCTCTCAACAGTGCTATGATAGATAAAAATCCATAATAAATCACAACTCCACACAAAAATGTGTCAATCAAAGAAAAAATCATATAAAATTGTAGAATTTAAAATCAAGAATATTAATCCCATATCCCTGGAAACTAGGACTTTTGATCGAAACATGTGTACGTGACACACTAGTTCCATATCCATCATAGGTTCTGACACATTCCTAATACTCTTATCTACCATATCCAAAATAGTAATATAATAGGAAAGAAAAAAACTATGATACCAATTTGTCACATCCTGACTTGGTTCAATCTATAAATAGCAACTGGACCAGTTGGTGACATGGCCTCAAGAAATCCTCCCCATAGAACAGAGGCTTCAGACTAGAAGTGAGGGACTATGATGAGATAGTGGGGAGATAATTCCCTTAATATAGAGTAAAAAAACAACAAAATCAACAAAAAATCATCCATAAAAGTAAATAATTAGAGTACAAAATTAGTAAATGAACATATTTAAAAGCATTATATAATAATAAATAGAATGCAGTAGAGACCCAAACAACCATGTCATACATACAACATTGATCACTAACTAGGACAACCACATATACATGAGTAAATAAAATAAACATAAATAAAATTATAGATATCTCTTGAATACTCCGAGGAAAATCAAAAACCTAATATCCACATACATATCTGAGAAATCCTGTTCAATTAGCCCCAATCATAAGGATATCATGTGCTAGCAATCAAGTGAACTTCTTCTTGGGTGCCCCAAAATAATGGTGGCCTAAGCAGGGTGTGAGTACAAAACTCAGTAAGGTACTACTAATACGGTCCCATATATAGCCAATAAATGCAGTGTATGTGTATGTGAGATACTCATTAGGATAATGATAGTAATAATAAATAACTACTAAAAATAAAATAAATGAAAAAAGTTACACCACAACATGCTGTCATAAGGGCATACTCATGCAATGTGCTTAGCCTAACCGAGACACAACATGAAGTAAATAATAAAATAAAACCATAGTCGATCCTTGGGTTCATGAACTAGATCGACTGAACATCCTATAAATGAGGTAGTGAGTTGGATGTTGTACCACTCGAACTGTGTACAATCTTATTGATCCTTGGGTTTATAGTATTGATCGATGATACCTAATTTTTCTATCACATAAAATGTCTCTGAGAAAGATACGTCACCATAGGGGGATACATTTCCTAACCCTAGGTTCACCCATACTTACCTCTAATCACTATAATGAAGGATTATAGGCAGTATTTGGACATCTTATAAGTGAATTTGAGCTAGATTCCATACCAATAAATCCATGTAAATCTAGTCTAATTTCTAACTCATAGGCGTCAACCCATAGGTAAATCATGACTTTGTGACTTGAATGATCCCTAATGGGATGACCCTTATGCGACCTGTAAGGAATGATCTCTGGATCCAAGTACAATCTTGGAATCCATTCAATAAATGGATCAATAACCCACTCCCATATAATTACAATAAGTTTCATAATGGTGTTTCTACCTAACCCTAGGAATCATCCTAGTAATCACTCCATGAGAGAAGAATAATCCTCAAGAGTATCCAAAGAAGGGAATGGAGCATCATGTCCAACCATCACCAATTAATGACGAGGAGTGCCATGTCCAAAATCCGATCATGTAAGGATCAAAATTCAGATCTCAGTAAATACCTTTAGGCATCACCAATCATATAATCAATCATGCAGGATCAATAGTCAGATCATAGGAAGTTAATCTGGGCATCCTAAAATAGAAAGGCTCAAAATCTGTATCCTAGGAAGTACCTCTAGGCATCCTAGTCAAAAAGCGCATCACATCATTCCCACTAGCCCAAATATTAGGAAGCACCTATGGAAACCATAAATACATCAATAGTAACAAATTTAAAGAATAAATAAAAGAGTGAGGGTGGACGAATGCCTAAACCCACCACTACTACCATAACCCCTTATGCTAACAAGTTTGGTATGGGTTTTACGGTGACACCCACTACCATATTTACCCAAAACCTATAACACACTAGTTCAAGGTCAGTGAAACACTAGGAAACCCAATGGGTCCCCTAGGTTAATACTCAAGAGAGGCATCCTACTTGGGATCCTCGAGGTTCACCCATAAGTAGGGGCATCCCTGTTAGGGTCCCCTAAGTTAGCACATAAATAGAGGTATCCCTATTGGAATCCTCATAAACAATATACAAGTGGAGGCATCCCACTTGGGATGTTCTAGGTAAAATCATAGGCAGAGGTATCCCATAGGGGATCCTTGGTCATAGTCATAGTCTCAGGTTGAGGTATAAAGCTTGCATATAGGGGTTTTTAGTGACCCCTGACATTCATCCATTTAAGCTAACTCAATTTATTTTAATTTAGTAGTCCATTATAAAGAGTCCCAATAGGGGGTATCACTCTTAAGGGAAATCCCAATAATACACATAATACCATAACATGAATAAGTACTATAGTGCAGGTATGACAAAACACCCACCTTTAGGAACCTTTCCATTTATTTTCCAAGGGCTAGAAGCAACTGCCCAAGCTTATCCAAGCTCATCGAGATGTGTGAGGTCCTGTATCACAATGAAACAACTAGAGGTTAATTAATTATAAAAAAATAATTAATTAATTAAAATTATCAAGTTATAATTAAAGAATTATTTTATTTATAAAGTCATAATGTCCAAAACCTCACCGGTCGATCACATCTCACTAAAACCTTAACCTAGAACTCGCTAACATCCCAAAACATAGTAACAACATCAATACGAACATAATACCTAAGAAAAAGCATCCAAAAAACCACCCAACAATTTAATTTAGGCCTTAAATATTTATAAATTAACCATAGTGATGTACCTGAATGAAATGAAACATGGTCAACTGTATACAACCTCTCGGGTCACCCTCTTCTAAGGAAGAGTGAAATCTCTATCACTAATATACAATTCCACCATGCTTCGGTGTAATCGAGACTTAAATACCTAATCAGAGAATCCAATATTAGAGTAAGAATAAAAAGAACTAAAAAAAGGATAACAAAGTTAGAGGATTACCTCAAGGATTCCAACACATCTGATGACATTTGATTCTGACCAAGAATGAGGAATAACTCCCATAAAGGAAGGGAGAAGGAGGACAATGCATGTGGGGGATATCCTGGATGAAATGAGGGAGGAAGATTGGTACAAACCTGTAAGTTTTGGAGTGGAAACGGGTAATTTCATCCTTTTTAATAGTCTGCATGGTTTGGTAGTATAGTTGACCAAATCGTGCACCAACTACGTGGTTAGCACTACCCAAACACCACACCCCTAGCATGGGCATGTCGTACGATTTAGCACACTATGCACAATCCATGTGACATGTATGAAATTTATTATAGACATCCACATGATTACCCCTAAAATATCACATAGTTTCCCCAACCATGTGCCTATACACACCAGGCCACATGGTTAGGTCGCATGGTTATCACTAACCGTGCTCCATGAGATACACATTTCCCAAAATCCAGTTTTGAGCCCCAAACCCCTAGATGGTCTCAAAAACTTATAATACGCATTATAAGACTCAAAACACATCTAAAAACATTATTTAGAGGCATTAAAACCTTTTAATTCCAATTTTAAATCTTCAATCAAGATTTGACCCACCTAGTAAATTGAAAATTCATATTCTTTTAGAAAAATTCCAACTCATAAAAATATGGGATCTTACATTTTTTATGACTAAACGATTTTGATTAGGTGATAACACAACTGAAACAAACCAAATAAAAACTATCATCTTGGCTTGGTTTGTTTCTATTTACATAATATTGGTTCATTTAAGATTGGTTTTGTTTTTTTCAATTCAAGTTGGTTTCATTAGTTTTGTTTTGTTAAGGATGGGTTTCATTAAGCATGTTTGGTTTCATTCAATAAATTTTACTTTTTTTAGTTATTTTTTATTGAATTAAATTTAGTTTGATTTAGTTTATTTTATTTTAAACCAATCCCAATTGAACCAAATAAAAATTATATAATCAAAACTGAGCCAATCCTATCCAATGAAATCCAAATTGAAATGAATTGGACCCAGCCAAACCAAATAGACAAAAACATTATTGAACTAAACTAAATATAACTTAATAAAATTAAATGGAATAGAACCAATACTGATATAAAAAACTAAACCATCACATTACTAATATAATAATACACACTTAAGAAAAATTGAATCAAATTAACATGAAACAAATATAACTAAACTATGTTGAATCGATCTGACCCAAACTAGCCTTCCACAAATAGAATAAAAATGACTAAAAAAAATTATAATGAATTGAGCTAAAGTGAAATAATGTTAACCATATCGAGTATATCTAAATTTATTCAAAATTAATTGAATTGAATCATGATGAAAGGAACCTAAGCTAAATGAACAGAATCATACTGAGTTAAAGACATGAAAAATGCATTGAATAAATATGAACAATACTATAAAAATTAAACTAGATTAAAAATAAAGGACTCAAACCACATATTACTATAAAAATATAACTAAATTGGGATTAAAAAAAATAATTTGAATCAAATAAAATAGAATTGAATTTAATAAATGTGAAAATAACTAACCCATACAAAACTGCACAAAACAAAAAACAAAAACAAAATGAATTTAATCAAAATGAAACACAACAACCTAACATGACCTATATTAAAAAAAAAAAATATCTGAACCAAATAATATGTTATGTGGTGTCCTCTCTAACCTATTTAACCAAAATAAACTAAAATGAAATAACAAAAACTAAATAAAAAAATTGAAATATTAGTAATGAATTGATACAAAAAATATCATAAACAACCAACCCAAACCTTTAAAAAAATTCCAAAATTACCAATTATAACATGAACACATATATTTCAAACCATTTGGAATTCAATATTTAGAAACTGTATAATCATGAGATTATTTCAAGTTTTAACCAAAAAATTACTTGGGTATTCACTAAAACCACAAATTTTAACACCATGGAATCTCCACTCAAATACACAGATCACATAAAATAATTCCAATAAATTAATATTTTTAAAACTATTTTATATCAAAACCAAGTCATTAAATGGGTTTCTCACAAATTATTACATATTAAGCACTCAATTTTGAAACATATACACTCATATAAATTAAAAAAACTATTATAAAACACTTTAAAATTATCCAATAATATTTATTATAAAAAAATAATCTAGAAAAAAACCTCTTTAAAACAGATCATATTTTTTCCAAATTAAAGAAAAAGGGATGAAAATTACCATAGAAAATATGAACCAACTCGAACTAGGTAAAATTAAATTGAATCAAACTAAATACAATCAAACATTAATTGAACTAAAACTGTAATAATAAGCATAAAAAATCTAAATCACATTGTATTGAATTGAACTCCACAAAATGGAACTGAATAGAACGAAACCAAAATGTATAAAATTGAATTCAACCCAACCAGATCAGATATAACCAATCTTTCCAAAAAGGTTTTGAACTAAACAATAAAAAATAACAATAAATTGAACCAAAACAAAATAAACCAATCCAAATTGATCTAAACTAAACTTGATCAAACTAAACTAAACTATATTGAACCAAACTAAACCGAAATGATATTTTTTATTCCCAAATAAACCAAAAAAAGATGAATTGGATGTAAAAGTGTGAAATTATCCTAAAAAATACTTACTTAAACTATACTCACCCAAACCTAGTAAAAAAATACAAGATAAAAAAAAATTATTAGAGATAAATAGAATATAACCAATCCAACCTAACTGACTACGAAAATAATAAAACTAATTTGAATATAACTTAACCAAAAATATCTAAGTTTAATTTTTTTTGGTTTTGGTGAGTTAAATATTGGTTACACTACTGGAATCTTTACCTATACCCATGATTCAAAATTATTGGTATAGGCCATAAAATTGTGGGTATAGGTTATACACATAGTTCTATGAATCGTGGGTATAGTCCACCTATACCCACAGTTATAAAACTGTTGGGGTTGGAAATTTCAATGGAAATACCATACCCGTGGTTCGTCCAAACCATGGGTATGTCTCTTTTTTTTTAAAAAAACCCTCCACTGGGATTTGATCCCAGCACCTTCCATGTAAACTCCAACGACTTTACCTCTATCCGATAATACATTTTTGTATTCTTATATTCAAATATATATATAAATTTATTTATATTAAAATATTTATTATTATTATTATTATTATTATTTTGCAAAAATAATGGGCCAACTTATATCCACAGTTTGGTTAAACTGTGGGAATAGGTCCTTTATTAAAAAAAATGCTCTACTGGGAATTAATCCCAGTACCTTCCACATATACTCTAACAACATTAACAATATCCTATAATAAATTTTGTGTTCTTATATTCACACACACACACACATATATATAAATTTATTTATATAAATTATTTATTATTAGTGTTATTATTATGGAAAAATGGGCCAACCTATACCAATGGCTTACCCAAAATGTTGGTATAGGTACCCAAAAAAATTCCTATACCCACAGTTTTATCAAACCATGAGTATAGGTTCTTCCTGTGAAAAAATTTCCCCTCTATGAAACCTATTTCCATAGTTTACAAAAATCATGGGTAAAGGGGTGACCTATACCC
Organism: Viscum album; assembly: GCA_963277665.1. Classification (NCBI taxonomy): domain Eukaryota; kingdom Viridiplantae; phylum Streptophyta; class Magnoliopsida; order Santalales; family Viscaceae; genus Viscum; species Viscum album. Next base: position 74,598,420 of record OY728134.1, on the reverse strand, counting down.
ATGGTTTTTAGAGAACAGTGGGTATAGGTCCTTCTGACAAAATTTTCCCCATGAAACATATACCCACAGTTCTAAAAAAACTATGCGTATAGGGGTGACCTATACCCATTATTTTTGGATAACCGTGGGTATAGGTCCTTCCCATGAAGTTTTTTTCCCATGTCTATTAAGGGTGACCTATAGCCATAGTTTTTTTCCAAAATTGTGGGTATAACCTTTTTTACAGTCATTTTAGAATGAGTTAATTTGCTTTAGCAATATAATATTATTGAATAATGTATTTTTACATTCAATGTCATTTTTAATGGTTGGTATTGAATATTGGAATCCATGTTCCATAAGAAAAAAGTTTTTCTAGAGTAGAAAGAAGAAAGACAAGAGTGTAGTAAATGAACAAACACAAGAAAAGATTGTAAGTCTTATTATGGAACTTTAAAATTTTAATGCCTATTTTATAATTCAATATCTTATTTATATTCTCAACAACATGATTATAAGGCACTTGATAACAAAAAAGATGAAAATTTCTATCCAAATGATCATTTGAGATAGATATTAGGTGATGAGTACCAAGGGAGAGTCTAATGCCAACCCAAAAAGGGAATTTCCCCCATTAGGTATTGGATCACTTTGAGAACCTATAAAAACTTTGGTATCACCAAGGTTCAAGAGTCTCATGAATAAGTAGTTGATGCCAAAAAAATATCCATGCAAGAGAATTAATGTGGTGAAATTATCATCAAGTAGTTCCTGAAAGCTATACCAGCATTATGCCCATCATTTCCATCAAAGGATATTGTGATTTTTGATACATTTATGTCAATAATGTGATCTTTATATGATGCATTGTGTGGCGATGATGGTCCTAATGGTGTTTAGAGTAATGAAATTTCTGGTGATGATGACGACGTTGAAGATGACGATGTTAGTAAGGACGTATGTGACAAGACTGATGATTATGATCGTAATGGTGCTAATGAAGAAGATAATAACCCCCCTCTATTTTCAAATTGATATTTATGAATTTTTTTTATTAATGGAGCTTGATGATTAAAACTTATTGTATATATGTGTTATGATTTTTTTTAACTTATCAACCGATGAAATGTAAAATATAGAGTATATGTCCCACTTTGAATGAGTATTGTGATTTGTGTTTTATTTATAGGTTGTTATATTATCTGTAAGAAGGTGTAGGATGGATTCATGTGTTGGATACTAATATTAATCTATACCAACCATTCTATAAACCATTGGTATAAGTAAATTCCAGCAGGGTTATACCAACATTTTCAATGAAACAGTTGGTATAGCTCTATACCAACTCCTAAACACCCCATGATTCATGAAACTATTGGTATAGCATATACCGATGGTTATAAGGGATATACCAATAATTTTAAACCATTTTTATAGCCTATACCAATGGTTCTAGAGGCTATAACAACAGTTTTAAACCATTGGTATTTGGTGATTTTCTAGCAGCGATGATAACCCATCCCATCACACAGGGAGTTTATACCCATTTGATTTATCTTTCATGAATTTTTGTGTGTGTATATATATATATAAGTAATTGAAAAAAATATTAGAATTTTAGTAATTTTTCTTATTAGTAATGTATATTTTAAATATTTTTTTGTAAATATTTATACATTTAATTAAATAATAATATTTTTAATTATAATTAAAAATTAAAAATTTCATAATTAATTATATTTTTTATATACAATCAATACAATACATACATATATAATTAGTAATAATATATATATATATATAAATTTTAAAGATAGTTAAATATAATTATTAAAATAATTATATTTAATTTTATAGTTTTATAATTATTGATATATTAAGAAAAAAATACATAATATTACTATTTATTCATTTTTTATTTATATTATATTTATAAAACATTTAATCGTTTATATAAATAATAATATTTTTAATTATAATTAATAAATTCATTGATAAATTTTTTAATAAAACATTTAATACATTTATTAATACATTTATCATAATATCAATAAATTTTTTAATACATTTGATATAATTTTTTTTTTCATTTTTAATATTTTTATAATTTATTCATTTTCAATTATTATTTTTTTTCTTTTTTGTAATTAGCTCATTTTTAATATTTATTATTTTTAATATTTTTGGAATTTATTCATTTTTTAATATTTATATATATATATATATATATATATATATTTATTTATCAAGTTTTAATATTTTCAATATTTTTTGTAATTTATAGGATTAATATTAATATTTATTTTTAATATTTTGTAATTTAAATTTCTAATATAATTTATTTTTAATAATTTTTTATTTATATAATTAATATTATTTATTTAATCATTTTTATTCATTTTTATGGGTTTTTATTTCATGTAATTAATGTTATAAATTCACTTTTTATTTTTTTTATAATTTATTAAATTTTATTTATTCATTTTTAATATTCTTTTATTTAATATTCTTTGTTCATTTTTAATATTTATTAAATTTTAATGTTTTTAGAATTTATTCATTTTTTAATATTTATTTATACATGTTTATTTACTATGTTTTAAATTTATACGATTGATATTTTTTTATTTTTATTTATTAAGTTTTAACATTTTAACATTTTTATAATTTATATTATAAATTTATTCAATGCATATTTTAATATTTTTATAATTTAAATAGTTAATATAATTTATTTTTAATAATTTTTTTTATTTATATAATTAATATCATTTATTTATTCATTTTTATTCATTTTTTATGTGTTTGTAATTTATGTAATTAACGTTATGAATTCACTTCTTTTTAATATTTTTATAATTTATTCAATTTTATTTATTCATTTTTAATATTCATTCATTTAATATTATTTATTCATTTTTAATATTTATTAATTTATAATATTTTTTAGAATTTATTCATTTTTTAATATTTATTTATACATATTTATTTATTACATTTTAATAATTTCAATATGTTTGTAATTTATATGATTAATATTTTTCATTTTTATTTATTAATCTTTATTATTTTTAATATGTTTGCAATTTATTTATTTATTTATCTAAATTTATTTTTTAATATTTTTTTAATTTAAATTGTTAGTATAATTCATTTCTAATAATTTTATTATTTATATAATTAATATCATTTAGTTATTCGTTTCTATTCATTTTTTATGTTTTTATCGCTGTTAGATTACATGCTGATAAAAGTGTATTTTATCAGCACTAAAGAATAAGCACGCATAAATGCCTCTTTTGTTAGTGTTTTTAGCAATAATAAAGGTTTTGGTTTATCATTGCTAAAAAATCGCTAATAATAGTAATATAAAATGGTCCCATGATCTATGGGCTTAACAGATATGGGGTGGATGTGGGGCGGAGTGGGTCTAAAAATTTTGACCATTAAGAGTGCGAGCCAATGCGGGTTGAGACCGTGTGGGTGTAGGCTTACCCACGGTCCTGATTTAAAAAATTATTATTATTTTTTCAATGTATAATTCTTTAACATTTTAGTTTTTCTAATAAAAATCAAGATTAAACCCTGACATATGATTTATCACCGTAATGGCCATACTAATTCCCAGATGACTGTTCTTGTTTGTAAAATATGTGATCGGTCTCTGTATTGATTTATAAAATTTTTTCTTGAGATGATTTTGTTATATAAATTCACAATTGAATTAGATTCCTTAGAAATGATGTAAATATTTTTGATAGGATAATTGCATGACTCTCAAAATTACTTATTTTTAAAACTTAAATTTTACAATATAACAAAAGCGTAGGAAGGTTGTCTTCCTGTTAGATTATTCTAAGTTTATTCAATGAATACCATTTTTTAGTTATTTTATATGTGATTATTTGTAATTTATAATAATTATTTTATGTATTAAAACTAATATTAAAAATAAAGAACAATAACAAAAACAATGAAGAATTTAAATTTGAATTTTAACTTCAATATGAGAAAGTTGTGGTCCATCTGAAAAAATTAATCTTAAAAAAACCATCATTTTTCATTACACAATTAATAGAATATATTTATGATCTCTTGGTAATACATAATTAGTCTAGTTGACTAACCAAAGTGGCATATTCATAATCTGGGCATGTCAAACAATTCAAAAAAAAGTTACACACCGTTTTTAAACATTTTAGTATATAATTATCTAATCTGACTAATGAACCCACTATAATAATTAAATAATCAATTTAAATGCACATCCATCACTGCAATCAATATGTAAAAAAAATGTTTTTAAATAAATAATCAATTAGATTAAACCAATTATTTAATCAACCAAACAAATAATGAAAATAAATTTAAAATAATAATAAACTTATCTAAAATATTTAAATAATGGAAACTAGATTAACATCAAGATCATTTTTATCAGATCATCCACCAATGAATTTAACTACACATAATTGATAATTAAACAAACATGTTCAAATAAAAATTCATATCAAATCAAATGAACAAAAAAAATTTAAAAATTGATATTTTTTTTAAAAAATATCTATTTTAATATGAAATTAGAAGTAGATACGAACAAAAATTGAGATCTAATGTCATCGAATTAAGCCTTACTATGAATCCACATAATCTTATTTTGATGAAATTGAACCCATCGGTTACCATGTGTGACATCAATCAGAGTATGCAGGCCAACTAGAGTCATGGAGGTGATGTTGCTTGTGGGCGAAGGATGCTGCAACAAGGGGATCTTGTTTGGGAAGATTGGAAGTATAAGGAGATTTAAGGACATATGATGATGATGAGTGGGGATATGACAATGGTAGGGGTCTGGAGCAGCTTTAAAGGTTTGAAAAAGAGGAGAGGAGATTGAGGATATGATCTGGTGAATTAAGAATGAAAAAAAATACAATATTTAAATAATTATAAATAGTATATTTTTTTTTAAAATGAGGGAAATACCACAAGCTACCCATGGTCTTATGCAACATCAAGGGGGAGGGGGACTTGAGTTTTTTTGTTTTCATTGTATGAAGGCTTTTCTGGACAAACCCACGTGAGATTTTCCTACCCCGCCCCGCCCCACCTATTTCGTATTACTAGCCAACAAAATATTTACTTATTAGTGATTATTATTTTTAGCATGGATAAAATGAGATTTTATCAATAATTTTCAGTTAGCACTGATAAAACCCTTCACTATTTTTAAAAAATAACCTTAAAATATCACTTCTTCATCATACTGCATTCAATCTCTCATATGACTAAAGATCTTTTGTAGTCAAAGTCGATTATTTTGGGAAAATAAAACCTCAAAACTAATGGTATGAAATTAAGAACTTATTTTTAAGGATTCTCAGTCGATCTTTCATATATTTTCTCATTTTTTTGAGTTTATATTCCCTTGTTCATCTGTAGTAGCTGAACTCATTTTTATTGGACAAATAAAATCTCAGAACCAAAGGTATGATATTTTGAACTTGTTTTTAAGGATTTTCAGTCGATCTTTTAGGTGTTTTTATATTTTTTTTTGATTTTATCTTCCCATATTCATTTGTAATGGTTCTTCCCATACATGTTCTTCCATAACCATTTTTTTCATTGTTATTCCCTATTTTTTGGATGAATTGACACTTTTAGTGTGATTTCCATTTTGGTTCTCCGATCTTGCTTCATTTTCCCAATTTTTGGGTTGTTATTCCTCTTTGTATATATAAATATAGATTATAGATATGTATTTCCATTAAAATAATTAAAATATTTTATTATATGATATTAATTTAAAATTTAAATGGGGTCCATTGGAATGAAAATGGTTTGATCCTCCAACTATAAATTTTATTATTTGATATTAAAATGGTTTGATCTTCTAACTATCCAGAGAATTTCCCAAAGTACTCAACTTCTCCTTATTTTTGAGATTATAATTATCCTGAAGAATTAATTTTTTTATATAAATTTAAATCCTTTTTTTGGAATCATTGAAGATTCACCATTTTCAAAGACACATTCTCACTCTCCTTATTTTTGAACTATTTTCCAAGTCTCATGTTAAGTATAATACTATGTTTTTTAATTACATATTCTTGAAATTCCTGTAACTTGTAACATTATTTTCAAATAATTTATAAAAATTGAAAAAAGTGGGGATAAACTCATATTAAAATTCTACATCAATCTTATCTCCATTAACAACCCTAATTACTTTTTATGGGTGGGGTGGTTAAGGATCTACATCGACAAGAACACTTGTGCAATACCTCAATTTTCATTCAATTGTTTTTTCATCCATCTCCAAGGGTGATCCTATACACAAAACGATGTTATTTAAAACTCAAGGATGCCAAAATACCCAAATGAGTCCAAGAATCCTCACACATATTTGAGCATTAATATGCTTATGTGTATAAGGATATAAGTTGATGTCCCAATCCAAAATTCTAAAAATCATTCGATTGAGGTTATAGAATCCATATTTCTATGAAATAAATTATCATCAATAGATTGAAAGGCAATATGGTAATAACATTTACCTATTAGGATTATCTTCAAGTATTATATGCCCTAAATACATGAAAATTTCAACATCAATTGTTCAAGGAACCACAATTTTTCTATCTTTTATAAAATATGGTGACTGATAAATGAATACTTGCAAGCCACCAATATCTCTTTATGTTATTCTAGATTCATGGTGACCAAGAGATTGTGGATTTGAGCCTCTTAGAGCACACTAACCATTCACCTTCCTTTTACATAATGAGCATAGAATATACCTCTATCGAGTATATGTTCTAACTCAAACTCTTAATCACATCTCACATGTCATTCAACACTTGACTCACTTGAATATTTCGTATGTCAAATGAGTTAGAATAGGGGAGATAAAAATGAATTAATAAAGCAATAAGGTGGCCTATGAATAATAGAAAAATGAGAAATCACCATTGTTTTTCTCGTTAAATAACCAATTAAAAAATCCATCACATTATATCACCATATTGTGCATGAAATTACCTATTTCACACTAATAAACACAACAAACTAAAATATAAGACTTAATTATTTCCAAAACATAGGCTTTGTTATATGTAAATATTTTTAATTTTATTATAAAACATAGGTTTTATATCCATTATTTTATATAATTTATATATTCATAGATTTGAATTTATAATTATATTTTTTAAATCTATACTTTATATAATTTATGGATATAAAAAATGATACATTATATTCATAACCTATGTATATTTATTTATTTTTTGTAAAATATGAATGTTGTTAAAAAAATAGGATGGATATGAATAAAAAATTGATGGATGCTAATTGCATGTCAATGGAGTATGAGGATGGGGTTATAGAGTTCATCAATTTTACAACATATCATGCATTTGAATATTCTCAAATCCTTTTTTCATGTTTACATTGTTGTTATTCAAGACAAATTAGTTCAGAGAATTTGGAAGAACATTTGATCCATCACATAATAGATTGAAGTTATAAATGTTGGACTAAACATGAGGAAGAACTGAATATAGATATTGACTAGGATGATACTATGATTTATGGATTGTATGATACGATTACAAGTATAAATTATGATGAAGATCATATTGAATAAATGATAATGACAATTGAAGATGACCTTTGAGATTTTCCTAAGATATTTTATAAGTTAAAGAGCTATGCAAAGAGACCAGATTGTACTAAATATACAGTATTGTTATCCATACCGAAGCTATATAATTTGAAAGTTAGCAATAGATGGAGAAACACTGGATTTATAGAACTTCTTGATCTTCTAAATCATATGACATTGGAAGAAAATAAACTTTTTTGTAAAACATATGATGATAAATGAATTTCACATTCAATGGGTATGATCTATGAAAGAATATATACATGTATAAAGGCCTGCATATTGTTTCACAAGGACCACATATCACATAAAAAATGCATTGTATGACTTGATATAATAAAGATGAATCAAGTCCTTTGAAAGTACTATGTTAATTTCCAATAATTCTATGGGTTATATGACTATATAGATATGAGGAGATCACTAGGAAATTGATGTGTCACACATATACAAGAATTAAATATGGGAAACTATGTCACCCAATAGAATCTCCTCAATGAAATAAGACTGATCATGAGTTTCTTTAATTTGGAAATGATTCGAGAAACCTATATCTTTTACTATATACAGATGGATTGATTCCTTTTGGTGTATAAAGTATTACTCCTAGTACATGTACAATTATGCTTTTTAAAGGTTGAGGTCAAAGCCTCATTTTATTATTAAAGAAAATACCTTTTTTTTCCTGTGTAGATGAAGAACCATTACATATCCTGAAGGGACAAGTCCAAGCGGACTGAATACAAGGCTTGAAAGCCCATTTTGGCCCAAAGGGCCCTTCGATGAATAGTAATACTATAGTACCTGGGCTTCTATAGTTCCTGCTACAGTACCACCGTCACTACAGTTCCTGCTACAGTTCTGCTGCCACTACAGTTTCTGCTACAGTACCTCTGCTGCTACATTACTACTATAGTGATGCTACAGTACTCAATAATTCCTCCCCTATCTGGATTTGATCTTGGGTATTTTGGATGCCAAGCAGGAGCCTCTACCACTTGGATACATGCTCTTTGTCCATGACCAGTTATGTTGGTAAATTATAACATTCCATCATGGTTATTCATGAAGTTAAAATATATTATGTTGTATCTACTTATATCTAGACCAAAACAACTAGGTAATTATATTGAAAATTAATTAGCTCTATTGATTTAAGTTCCACTACTAGAAATTATAGCTATAACAATGGACCTATACCAATGGTTTGGCCAAAATTATTGGTATATGTACCATTGAGTGACCCTATACCAACAGTTTGGATAAAAATGTTGGTTTAATTATCTTAGTGAGACCCTATACTAATAGTTTGTCCAAATCCATTAGCATGGGTACCATAGTGAGACCCTATACCAACCATTTTGAAAAAAACATTGGTATAGGTATGCTAGAGACACCCTATACCAATGGATAACCAAAACCGTTGGTGCATGCCTATTCCAATATTTTTGTGAACCATTGGTATACGTAATCGATTTTTTTGAATTCTTTTGTCAAATAATATTAAATAAATAAAAAATTAAATTAATTTTTAATATATATATATATATATATATTCCATAACATGTTCAAAAGATTCATTATAGCTTAGTGGTTAGGTCATTAAAATATAATTTGTAGGTACATGGATCAAAACCATGCTAGCCTTTTTTTTACATTACCTATACTAATGGTTTGGAAAAACCATTGGTATAGGTCTATACTGATGGAGAATCACCCAACGAACCTCCAAACCATTGGTTACAAACCATTTTTATAGGCTTTATTTACAGTATTATATTGAAATTGGTGTGAGATATATGTGTTACATTGTATGATGCTCATAGAAGTGAAGATTTTACACTGAGATCAATGTTTTATGGGATGATAAATGAATTTCCTATTTATGGAAAATTGTTAGGATATAAAATTAAAGGAATATTGGGGTGTCCCATTTGTGAAGAAGTTACACACTCAGTTAGGTTAAAACATTCCTTAAATACTTTTTGGTAAATATTCTTTGAAAAACATATGATCAAAAATTTGAGAAAGTGAAGGATACTATCATTAATTTTGGTAAACCTTCTTAGAAAATCTTTATGAAATGAGGTTGAAAAAATAGATCATTTTTTTAATTACTTCACCCAATTTTTTTTTATGTTAGGTATTTTATTGATGTCATGCACATAGAAAAAAAATTCATGTGATAGTGTTATTGACACATTACTAAATTAACCTGATAAAACAAAGGATGGCATTAAGGATAATTTGGACATGATTGACATGGGGAATAAGGGAATATTTAATAGTAGTTAAGGGTGAAACATAGACTTCTCTTCCTTCAATATCTTACACTCTATCAAGAAAATAAATATATCAATTTTGAAACATTTTTAATGATGTAAAGGTTCTAGAGCGGTATTCATAAAATATCAAGAATATAGTTTCAATGACCAATTTTAAGTTAAAGGACCTAAAATCACATGGATATTTTGTTTTTATGTAAGATTCAGTATATTTATGTTTCATTATACCTAAAAATGTTTGACACACATTAACCAATATTTTTTACTTTTCAAATCTATATATATTAAAGTTATATACTCAAAAAAATTTCTAACTATGGAAAAGGAAATTGATATCATATTAAGTGAATTGAAAATGTACTTCCCACCACCATTATTTGATACAATGGTTCACTTGGTTAGAGAGATCTGACTATGTGGTCCTATAAATTATAGATAGATGTACCCCATTGAATGATATTTGAAGATTTTGGAAGGGTATATCAAAAATCAAATTCATCTATAAGGTTGTAAAATAGAGTGATATATTGTTAAATAATCTGTTGAATTCTATATCAACTACCTATCATAGCTTGATAGCATTAGTCTCTCAAAATCTCATCACAACAGATACCTTGTGGGCAAAGGGATATCCAGAAGAGATTTTATTACAATTACCATTACAAATAGGGAGATCTAATCTTGACATTTCACATTATAGTATAGGGGTTACTCTATAATTTTAATCCCATAAAGTAATTATTAAGAATTTTAATCCATCAAGGTCTGAAAGATGGATATCAAACACACATAATCAATAATCTATAAGATGGTTTTGTGATAATATTTTGAAGGAGTTATCTATAAATATAAATTCAATTTCCAAATAAATTTGATGTCTAGATAGAGGACTAAGTGTACACATATTATCTTATAATGGTTATGTAATTAATGATTATATATTATATATAATGGAAAATTATGAACATGGTTTTGAGGTAATGGATTCCTAAAACCCATACCTTTATTTTTTTCTAGGTCTTGATGGTTCCAAGAAGGAGTTTGGAGGTATTACAGAGGATAGGTAAGTGTTCTGGCCATTTAGAGGGTCACCATGCCATAGTGGAGGGTATGGTGTTGGCTATTTTAGTGTTGGGTGCTTAGAGGTTGGTCATGTCCTGAATGGACCGAAGGCCTTCATTTTTTTATTCATTTTTGATAATCCCCATTTTAAGTTTTTAAGGGTAATCCTAACATTATATTGCCCATAGGATTCATGACATTACAGGACCAGAAGGTTTTAAAGGAATACATCCCAAACTATGACTACTTGAAACAGGCCCTCCCTAGCATCTGCATCATGACCAGCTTTCCACCTTTCCATGGCCATTCGACTAGTTGTTCTATAGAAGGATGCATAAGCCTGGTACTAATGTCAAGAGCTATACCCTCTCATTATTCCAAATATAGTAGCTCTGCTATGGGGAATGTGTCTACTCTGAATCGTCCTATAGAGCTTGTTCTTTGTAGAATATGTCTAATTTTAATCTACACATTAGGTGGACCAAAGGCCTTGAGGTGTCCCAAATGCCTTAAGGTGGCCCAAAAGACTAACTGACCCGAAGGCCTGGGTGGCCTAAAGGCCTTAAGTACTCTAGGCCCAAACCAGTGGCTCAAAGGTGAATAGTTCCAACTGCTATAGTACCGAATAATACCTGCTATAGTACCCGCTACAGTACCTATAAATATGCCTTCACCTAGAATTGAACCCGAGTCTCATAGACACACTTGAAGGGTCCTCACCAACCAGTCCAAGGCTAATGTGCATTGGTCATGGGGTTGGTTTTGTGGTGTTAGGACATGTAACAATGAGTGAAATGTCCAAGTTGGATGTAGTGTTGGGCACAATGCTTGGGTGATTTCCCTATGCAAAAAAGATAATTTGGAAATGACCAATGAAGTGAGTGGTGCTGGGAATGGTGTTTTGGGGGAGAAGTAATGTAAAATAGGTAGTTGTATCTCATTATTCCATAGTCCCAGGTGTGGTTATGAGAATATGACTAAGCCTTTTGTATTTCACCATAGTGGCCAGTTGTGGTGGGCTTCAGAGGACCCAATAGAGCTTAGACCACATCGAGGCTGAGGCCATGGTGATAGTCAAAATTAGGTTTTAAAAACATGTAAAAAATGTTTAAATGATCATAGGATATTGAAGTCTCCTTTTACCAAGGGATACCATGACATTTTAGGTTGTCTCTACATTGTGGTGAGGCCATTCAAGATTCCTCTATAAATATAGGGCCCAAACTCTTTCATTTCGATTTACCTTATTCTCATATGATATTTGGTTGAATCTAAACCCCTTGGTGCCCTTTGATAATATCTTTTGTTGTTTACAACCTCTTATATTGTATATAATGAAGTTTCCTTGAATTAAGGTACATTTTTCTCCCGTTACTCACTTTCATTCTGCCCTTTTTTCTAGATGTTCATTATAGAAAACCCATTTGTTTTGGGATGATTTTTAAGCATGTGTTGACATGGATATGTGTGGGTAGATTCTAGTGTTTTTCCCTTATAAATTAGTGGATATTGATCCATTTATTCTTCCATTGAGATAATGGATCTCTTTGAAGTTACAATTGAGGTAGGGTTCCTTATTCTTTCCATATTTATGTGAATGTGTGCGTATTACATGATTTTGTATTCCTTTGGGTGGGTAGTATGGGTCATCGTAAGAAGAAAATTAATTTTCTTAAATTCAAATTTATGGGAAGTTGAGTAATCACATGTTTTTACTACTTTTTTGATATTTCTTTTGAGATTGTTCTTTCTTTTTGCTATTGCTGAAAACAATGGTTGTTAGGAACCTTATTTGCACTATGATCACTGTGAATTATGATAACCTTATGATTATTAATTTATCTCACCATACATGAAAAAGAAGAATCAATTATATATGGGTAATGAATTGGTCTCCCATAGAAATATAGAATTGTGTGATAATACCCATTATAAGTAATGAAATAAAGTGATTAGAGTCCTTTAATTAATCTGAATTTTTAGTAAATTGTGGAAGCTGGAATGTGATACTATGTGTCTATGTGATTGTTTTATTTTATTATGTGATTTTTTATAACCTTATGGGGGTTTTTATTGGTGATGGTGGTAACTGGGTTCAATGTGGAATTGTATTGGGTAGTGAAACAATGGTTGGATGACATGGAATGTGATGAGGGATGATGCGCATCAATTGATTATGAGGTTGTTATTATATAGTTATTATGGCGAGATGGTTGGATTGTAGTGATGAATATATTATGTTGTGGTGATAGTGGATATGGGATGGATGAGTTTTTATGTGGTGTGTTTGTGTTAGTTTCTCTGTTATCCATGAAATTAATTGAAATATTGAAACTAAAGTATCATGGGCTGAAATCGGTGTGTGGTGATTGAATTAAATGAATATAATGATAAATGACATGGGTTGGTAAATTAATGAAGTGTGGGATAAAATAAAATATATGATAAATGAATTAGTGAATTGAATATTAATGAACTAATGTTGGATTTTAATTTGAAGTAGAATTTATGTGGTTATGTGTAGTGTTTTCATGGTGTAATTCATTTAGTGATTACAACAGTTGAGATAACTATCATGAATGTGTAGTGGTGTTGTTGTGGAGTATGCTAGTGGAGTTGATAAAAACCCATAAGTTGTGTATTGTGTTCTATCTATCTACTTTGTACTTTTATATTATTTTTATATGCACCCCAACTAAGTTGTATAGCCTTACCAATGCCCAAATATTTTGGGTTTTGGGTTTTTTCCCTAACATCAAAGTTGGTGGTGAATCAGATGGATAACTACCCCCTCTTCCCCACTCTTCCTTAAGCAGTAGTGTTGATGACATGGGTTGGAGTTTTAGATTATCTAGGTGATAATGGGTTGGTGTTGGATATTACCCAATAGATGAAGGGTTGGTGTTAGAGATCACCCAGTGATGACGAGGATGTGATATGTGGTGGGGGTCATGCATGATAGGAGGGGGATAAAAGGTTGATTTCCTTCACATTCATGATACCCTACTGCCATAGATATGATACGTGGTTATAAGGATGAGGTTGTGATGTAATGATGAATGATTCTAGCACTATATGTTAGACCTTTTTAGGGTGGGGTAGGTAGGAATTCATCTCAACCCACATCAGAGATGGATGGATATGTGATGAGATATACATAAAAGGGATAAGAGAACATGATGTTTGATGTTGGGGTGTGAGAATGGAAAATTAGTGGGGAAGTGGTTGTGGGGTGACTTTGTTTTATTTTATTTTGATACTATGTTACTAAATTGGATGTGTTATTTGGTGAGAATGCCATGGTGAGGTTGGGTTTGGTTGGTTGACCTATTTAGGCGCATGTTGGTTCTGTTGTTTATTTACTGGTGAATTAGTATACTCTTTCCACATGTGCACGAGAGACCTTGGGTATGATCCTATTGAGTATACATGTTATGATCACTCTACATATATAAAAACTATTTTTTTAGGTTTCCAAGAGGATTTCAAGGAATAGTATAGACATTACTAGCTTGGGAATTGGAGCTGCTGATGAGTCACTATCATAGAAGATATCTTTTCTTAGTATTACTTGGAGACTTTTATCATGCATTATAGGATGTTTTTTTTTGATTTTTTATATTATGTTATTAATTTTCTGGGTGTTTATTCATTTTATCTCGCAGTCCTATATTATTATTGAGGGTAATTCCTTCCACATGTGAGATTTTTATACCCTCAGTGCTAGTCTCTAACTTGAGGCCTACTAAAGGTGGGACTTGAGGGTCAATATCTCTCTTCTTTCATTTCTAGACTAGGAGTGATGCCTTTGGAGGGATGGGTTGATGACAAAGTGGTATGAAAGATTTGGATCGAGAGATATGATGAATATTGGGGTTATGCACTTGTGAGGACTGCATGGGTTGGTAGGGAAACTGTATTAGTAGAGCTAGGTGCATGATATAGAACAAAGAGACCATCTAGGACATAGGATTTTAGGCCCCCCATGATTTGATGTGGGGACTCTGATCTTATTGAATAACCAAGCGAAATGGTTCCTATTATAGGGTAGAGACCCATTAAAGGTACATGAATCACTTTTTTTTGTGTTTGTGATTTAATGATGTGGTTTTGAGAAGTTAATAATTAATTTATAGTTAAATAAATATTGAAATTACATGCTATCAAGCTTAGGGATACCCTTGTGTTTTCGAGAATGGCTCCTAGTCATCATCTATGTGTAGCTTATACAGTAGAGGTTTAGTAGGATAATCCAGTTAATCATCATAGGGTTGAACCAATGGAGGTGAATGAGGAATGGTAGAGATAATTTCATGCCTTTTATTGGTATAGATTGAGAAAGAATGTCGAGAGAATATCTGATATGAAGATAGAGCATTAGTTGGAATATCTTGAGATCACATTTGGTCTGATTAGAGCTTAGGATGAGTTTTGGGTGCCGCTAGTAGTCATTCAGATGAGGGGTTCATTGTGATAGTGGTGGAGATTATATATTTTAGAGATAAAAAAGGTAGAAATTTCATGGGAATATTTCCAAAAGGAGTTCCAGGTGTAATTCCTTTTATTAATTATGAAGGAAACAAAGTGGCAGGATTTGATTTCTCTTCAGCAGGGGAGCATGAGTGTGTGGGAGCTTGGGATTAAGTTCAAGGACATCCTTCATTTTTATCCATATATTTTTCCTAATTAGGAGTCTATATAGTGACATCTTGAGTAGGCGTGGCATCTAATGACCAAATATACAGTCACTATGTGCATTCTTTTTATGTACTTGGCTATGTAGAAGAAAGAAGAGGTAATTGAGTGGATTCATTCTATGGGGGGTGAGCCTCAATAGGGTTACCAATAAGTTATCTTGAGTAGTGTGGATTTAGATAGAATATCATGAATTTATAGGAATTTGGGGTTCTGATCGGTATGGATCTGACCTCAGAAGACCTTTTCATGCCATTTCAGGGTTGATGGATCCTAAACATCTACCTGGGGATTCCCATTTTCATGATATTTCTATAGGGTTTGTGGAAAACATTTGGATCTGTGTCTAATGACTCAAGGAGGTTAGTATTATATGGGTGGTCAGACTCCTTTTCTATAGCAGTAGTGGTTTCCTCTAAGGAAATATTAATAGCAGGGTCCACTGATGTTCATTCAAAATCCAGTGTAGCAAGATTTTGTCTAGATGAGGGTAGATGGAGTTGTAAGAGAGAAGCCTTATGATGGTACCCATCCTCAAGGACCTAGAACAAAGTGGGTCTATAGAGGCTATCAATAGAGAGGTAAAGGATCTGGGAATGGGCGTATGTATGCGATGGGGGTGCTAGTGAAAGCAGGGTCGAATTCCATTCAATATATGATTATTTTATTGTCTAACTTAGTTTCTACCTTGTTTGATTTGTGAGCCTTGAAATCATTTTACACTATTACTTTGGTATGTACTTTGGGACTGGAGATGGAGATATTTCTAGTAACCTTGGTGTTATCTATTCCAGTTAGAGGTTAGGGTGCTTTGTTTAATGTGTTCCAGAGATTTAGACTGTTGATGGGGCACCACTAGTTATTGTGTGTGTGTGTGTGTGGGGGGGGGGGGGTTATTCTTACTAAAAATACAACCATACAATGTTATCCTTGTCACGTATTGGCTATATTCTCTATGTGTAGTCAATGAATCATTCCAGAGGAGAGTTTCATTTTCCAATGAGGAGGTCAAAAGAGTAGTGTTCATTGGTTAGAAAAATTATCAGATAGGATATGGGAAAGTGGAACCTCTTTTATCTTAGTTGGTGAGGGTATTAGTGGAATATTAGGTAATGGATTCTACTAGAGTTATGAGGGAGTTTATTGACATCTTATTATATGAGGTTGTGACACTACCCCTTGATGTGATGTTGAGTTTGGGATAGATTTACAATCAGGAATGCCTCTGATTTCTATGTCTCCATGTGGAATGACACCTATAGAGCTGTGTTAGTTGAGGATACTGATCTATGATATGATGTAGAGGGGTTTCATCTAATCCAATGTATCTTCTTGGGGCACACTGATTTTTTCTTTAAGAAAGAATATGGTAGTATGAGGTTATGCGTAGACTACTAGAGGCTGAATAAGGTGATGGTTAAGAACCATAACCTCTTCTTGAGGATTCACGATCCATTTGATCATTTGAAAGTATCCAGTTGGTTTTAAAAGATTGATTTATAGTCTGGATATCATCATATAAGGGTTAAGGATGAGGATATCCCAAATATTTCATTCAGGTGTATGTATGGACACTTCGAGTTTATGGTCATGACATTCAGTATAAAACATTAACCACCTATACTCATGAGACTCATGAACTTTGTGTTATGTGAATTCATAGACCAGTTCATAGTCATGTTTATCAATGACATCATGATTTAATCAAATTCATAGGATGGGTATACCGATCATCTCAAAGTTTTCATATAGGTTCTTAGACACCATTAAATATACATAAATCTATAAAAGTGAAAGTTCTAGATGTGAGAGGTGAATTTAATTGGGAATATGGTGTCTCAGTAGGGCATGTCCATGGTCCCATCAAATATCAAGGTAGTTGTTTATTGTGAATAACCGAAGAACGTGTCATAGGTTCATAGTTTCCATAGTCTTATAGGCTATTATCATAGGTTTTTATCCAATTTCTCTTGGATTGTATCCCCTTTGATTACTCTGACTCAGAAAGACCGATATTTCATCTAGGATGATCAGTGTCAGGTATTTTTCGACTACCTGAAAAAGAGTCTCATCAGTTCCTTAGTGCTTCAATTTCTTGAGGAGGGTGAGATGTTTGACGTGTTTTGTAACACATACCAACTATGTTTGAGATGCATCTTGATATAGAAAAGAGAGGTGATCTTTTATGGGTCTAGGAAGTTACACCCCCATGAGCATAACTATGCCACTAATGATCTAGAGTTAGTGAAGATTGTGTTTTCATTGAAGCTATGGTGACATAACCTTATCAAAGAGCACCTTATGATTTTTACAAACCATAAAATCCTAAAATATGTCTTCTCTTAGTGAGATATGAATTTAAATCAATGAATGTGGATAAATTTTCTTTGTTATTATGATTTTTAGATCTTATACACTCTAGGAAAGGGGAATGAAGTTACTGATGTACTAAGTTGGAAGTCATGAGGTGATGTGGTTTGGGAGTCTGAGGATATTTAGAGAGGGATAAATAATATTATAGTGATGCATCTTGATGCTGATGAAGTTGGTGGAAGAGGTTTTCTCTATCAGATAACATTAGATTCATATCTGATATAACCTGGGGGGGGGGGTCTTAGTGGGTAGACTCAAAGGTAGAAGTGATGCAAGGTCATATTGTTCAGGGTGATACCCCTGAAGGATGGTTAGAGGTTGACCAACATTAGTTGATGTTCCAAAGTAGGATTTTCATCCTAATAGATATTCATGAGGGAGTCCATGAGTTTCACAACCCACCTTTATTAGTGTAAACAAGAGTATACAAAATGCATCATGGTTTGATGATGCAATTCTTTTGGTCTGAGATGAAACAAACAATGGAGGACTTCGTGGAATTGTGACTAGTTTTCCAATTGGATAGGGTAGAACATCATGTTCCTAGTATTCTTTAGCAGCCTTTGGATTTTCTCAAGTGGAATTGGTAAGAAATCTCAATGGAATTCATCATGGGATTTCCCCGAGCATAGGGAGGACATGATGCTATCTGGGTAATCATAGATCAACTGATGAAGTTAGATCACTTATTATCAATCAAGGAGTTGATAATTGTGGATGTTTTGGAAAGGAGGCATAAGGATGTGGTTGTGTGGCTACATAGAGTTCCAAGTTCCATCATCTCCAACTGATATTCTTATTTTACCTTAGGAGTATAAAGAGGATTGCATCATTTTTTTGTTACTCAGTTATGGTTTAATACTTATTTACACCATAAAAAAGATGAGAAGATAGAGAAAACCATCCTGACATTGAAGGATATTCTACATGCATGCATCTTAGATTTTGATAGATCCTAGGAAAATTAATTTCCCTTGGTTGAGTTCTCTTATAAAAATAGCTATCACTCATCCATTATCTTGACACCATTTGAGGCGTTGTATGGATGGAAATTTCATTCTCTTTTGTGCTATATTGAAGTTAGATATTCATCTGTTCTTGGTCCCAATATGGTGTAGAGTACGACCAAGAAGGTCTAGGTGGTTCATAAGATGATAAAGCCAATGCAAGACCATTATAATGCCTATGCTGATCAAAGAAATAGGTCCTTAGAGTTTGAGGTTGGATACTATATATTCTTGAAGGTTTCCCCATGTCGTGGGCAATAGTGGTTTGGTTAGGTAGGAAATTTGACACCCTAGTTCATTGAACCTTTTAAGGTTTTGGAGTGCATTGGTGAGATTACTTATTGGTTAGAGATTCCTCTATAGATGGAGCAAATCCACAACATCTTCCACCTATCTTAATATCTACAAAATGAATCCCATGTCATTGATCAAGGAGAGTTAGATATATAGTTTGATGAAATGTTCATGGAGTGACTAATTTAGATCCAAGACTATCTATATAAGGTTCTATGTGGGTAATTTATCCCTTTGGTTCATGTTTTATAAAGTCATGGTGGATTGGAGGAGAGTAACTAGGAATGTAAGACATAGATATGTGTTGAGTATCCCGAGTTTTTTTTGAGTTTTAGTTTTATTTTTTTCCCTAGATGACGCAATTCTTGGTATGAAACTATTTTATGAAATATTCATTTTTTACTCTCACTAATCGTGATTAGTTTATAGTTGCGTTAAATACATAATGATATCTTTGAGAGGTATCTCATGGGGTGGTTGTTCAGACCCTTCCCTTTACCCTCTTTTTTCTAGTTTTTTTGGACGTGAATCATTTTAGAGGTATCTAATGTGAGGGACCACATTCCAAAAATCCCTCCCTTTACATTTTTACAGAGAATGGTGGTGTTGAGAAGGATTCTGGAGGTGTTTTGGGGGATATATAAGTGTTCTAGCTATTCAAAGATTCATCACTCCTTGGTGGAGGGAATAGTTCTAGATGTTTTGGCACTGGGTGCTTGGAGGTTAGCCATGGGGATGGCTGTGTAGTGCTAGGATGTTTCATAATGAATGAAATTTCCTGGTTGTCCATGGTGTTGGTCATGGGATTTGGGAGGCCTCCTTGTGTGAAAAAGGAAACTTGTAAAAGCTCAGTGAATTGTGTGTCACGAGGCTTGGTGTTTTTGGGGAGAACTTTTATAAAACTAGGATCTGGAGCTCACCCCACCATGGACTTGAGCATGGTGAGGTGAAAATGACCATGCTTTTTGTACTACACTATAGTGGCTAGTTGTGGAAAAAATCACAGGAGACAACATGGCTTGGACCATGCTGTGGTCAACGATTTGGTGATAGTCAAATTATTTTTTAAAAACACATGAAAAAGGGGGAAATGAATATAGGAGATTAATATCTTCGTTGATTAAGGAAGACCATGGAATAACATGTTGTATCCATGTTGTGGTGAGTCAATTTGAGATTACTATATAAATAGAGGGCCTGACATCCCTTATTTTGATTTCCCTTCTTCTCCTATAATATTTGGCCGACTCTAGACCCCCTTGGAACCCTTTGATCAATCTTTTGAGGGTTCCAATCACTTTGATTATAGATAATTGAGTGTACCTGAATCAAGGTACCTTTTTATCCTATTTATCTATTTCATTATCCCCAATTTATCTATATGTTCATTGTAGATAAACATTTTTTTTGATATTAGTTCTAAGCATGGTTTGTAATTGATTTTTATGGGTAGATTTTGATAATTTTCCCTTTGATCTTGGTGGGGTTTGATCCCTTGATTCTTCCATTGAGAGAATGGATCTCTTTGAAGTGACAATCAAAGGAGGGTATCCTTGTTATCTCTTTATTTATGTGTATGTTTGGGGATTTCATACTTTTATCTTCCTTTGGGTGGATAATATGGGTTATCTTAAGAATATAATTAATTGTATTATACCAAAATTGATGGGAATTGGAGTAATCACATATATTTACTACTTTTATGATATTTCTTATGAGATTATTCTTACTTGTTCCTATTTATGAAAATAATGGTTGTTTTAAACCTTGTTTACATTTTGATTATTGTAAATAATGATACCCTTTTGTGATTATTTATTGAGTACACCTTATATGAAAAAGAATAATCACTTATAAATGACCAATGAATTGGTCACCCATGGAATTGTGAAATTGTGTGATAATACCCATGCCGAGTAATGAAGTAATGTGATTATATCCATTTAATGAATTTAAATTTTTGGTAAATTGTGGAATCTATAATGTGATGCTATGTGTCAATGTGATTGAAATGTTTTCTTGTGTGTTGTGTTGTAACCTTATGTGGGGTTTTACTAGTAATTGTGGTAACTAGGTTCAATGCGGAAATGTGTTGGGAACTGAAGTGATGATTGGTTAGCATGGGAAGTGATAATGGATGATGTACAATGATTTATTATGAAGTTGTTGTTATGAAATTGTTATGATGAGATGGTTGGGTTATGGTGATAGCTTGGCATATGTCGTGTTATGAAGATGGTGGATGTGTGATAGATGAGATGTTATGTGGAATGTTTGTTTTAGCTTCATGATTATCCATGGAATGAATTGAAATGTTGAAACTGAAATATCATGGGCTGAAATGGTTCATGGTAATTGGATTAAATTAAAATAATTATAAATGACATGGATTGGTAAATGAATTAAGTGTGTGATGAAATCTAGTATATGATAAGTGTATTAGAAAATTTAATATTAATGAATTATTGTCAGCTTGTAATTAGAAGTGGAATTTGTGTGGTTATGTGTGGTGGTTGTGTGGTGGTTGTGTTGTGTGATGCATTTAATGGTGGAAATGGTTGAGATAGATGTCGTGAGGTACATTAGTAGTGTAATGGAGTATGCTAGTGGAGTTGATGTGAACCCATATGTTAGGTATTGTGTTCTATCTATCTACCTTATACTTTTATGTTATTTTTATATACACCCCACTCAAGTTGGATAAACTTACCAATGCCCAAATGTTTTTGGTTTGGGGTGTTTCCCCCAACATCCAGGTTGTTGGTGAATTAGATGATTGGATACCCCTATACCCTGCTCTTTATTTAGAAGCAGTGGTGATGACATGGGTTAGTCTTAGAAATTACCTAGGTGATGATGGGTTGGTGTTGGAGATTACCCATGAGATGACAGCTTGGTGTTAGAGATCACCCAATGATGATAAGGATGTGATATGTGGTGGTGTCATGTGTGGTAGGAGGAGGGTATGCAGTTTATGTACTTCATGTTCCTGATAAACTACTGTCCTAGATATGAGACATGGTTATGAGGATGAGGTTGTGATGTGATGATGAATAATTATGGAACCAGATTCTAGAACTTATGAGGGTGGTATGGGAAGAGATTCATCTTGACCCATATCTGAGATGGATGGATATGTGATGAGATATGCATAGAAGGGATGATAACATAGGATGTTTTATGTTGGGGAGTGAGACTAGAAAATTAGTGGGGAATTAGTTGTAGGGTGCCTTTATTTTATATTCTTTTGATACTATATTACTACATTGGATGAATTATTTGGTGAGTGTGACATAGTAAAGTTGGGTTTGGTTAGCAGACCTATTTAGGTGCATGTTGGTACTACAGTTTATTCACTTGTGTATTAGTGATATCTTTTCACTGTGCATGAGAGTCCTTGGGTATGATATTACCTGGTATACATGTTATGCACACCCTATGTATTCATAATATATTTTTTGGTTTTTAGGAGGATTTAGAAGACCAAGATGGACATTACCAACTTAGGTATTGGAGCTGTTGTTGAGTCAATATCATAGAAATTTTCTTTTCTTGGTATTACTTGGGGAATTTTATTTGTATTTGTCTACACTTTTCATGCATTATGTGAATGGTTATTTTTTGTTTTTATATTATGTGATGGAGTTTCTTTGTGGTTATTCATTATTTCTCTTAGTCTTATATTACTATTCAGGGTAATTCCTTCCACATGTGAGATTTTTATTCCCTCTGTGCTAGTCTCCAACCCAGGGCCTACTAAAGGTGGGAATCATGAGTCACTATCTATATTCATTTAATTCTAGACCTGGAGGGGTGCCTTTTAAGGAAAGGGGTCATGATAGTAGTATGATACAAAATAGTGGAGTTACTTTTTTAGAAAAAGTGGTTCATATATCCGGTACTAAGGATAAAAATCCAATTTATGAAAATATGTCATACTTAGGCATTATCAAACAAATATATGAGTTATATTATATAAAATTTTAAGTTACTATTTTTTATTTCAAATGGATTAACAAAAAAAGTTAAATTAAAGTTGATTAATTGAAATTTATGAAGGTGAATTTTAGTGTTGAAGGGTACAAGGATGAATCATTCATAATGGAATCTCAAGAAGTGCAAGTATTTTGTGTCCTAGATCCTATAAATAGAAATTTGTATATTTTTTTTTGGAAACTAAAACAAATATAGGTCCAGATAAAAATTCATTTGAGGATGAACCTTTTATTCACTACTGAAAAAATAAGCTATACCGATGTTTTAGAACCATTGGTATAGGCCCCAAAACCATTGGTATAGACTATACCAATGGTTCTATGAACCATGGAGATTATAGGTGTTGGTATAGAGCTATAAAAAAAGTTTTATTTGAACCCATTGGTATATCTCATAGATAAATTTTAATACCCATTATTTGAAGTAAACTGTGGGTATACATCTATACCAATTGTTTCTGAAATAGTGGGTATAGAGTCCTATACAAAATTGATGTATACCAATGGTTTTATGAATTGTTGGTATAACTTCCTATCCCCAATGCATAACAGTAACACTATCTATAACCTCTCACAAAACCTATAAAAAAATTAAAAACCATGGTACACATTTAATGAAATACAATAATTATATATTTATCATTTAACCGTATAGTTATCAATAGTTTTCAAACTATTTACAATAATATAACATACATATACAATCCACAACATCAATAAGTTTTAGTCATTAAACATAATCCATAAATGTCTCTTTATTGACTACTAAAAATTTTATGGGATAAATATCTCCCTCATCACCACTAAATCCATCATGATGATCACCAACATACTTATCATCATCGTTGCCTGAATCACCACCACCACCACCACCACCACCACCACCACCACCATCACCACCACCACCACCAGTAGTATCATCATCTTGACCACCACTAGGATCCTCATCGACATCAATCGATGCATCATATAAAGAGAACATTGTTTCCATACGTGAATAAAAAAATTAGCAACCTCTGATAGAAGTGATGGACATATAAATATCACAACTTTCACAAACTTTTCAGTGACTATTTTACCTTTTTCATGCTCCTATATAGCTTTTTTAGACTCAAAAATTCTTTTTCATAAGTGTTTTACAGCTTTGTGGTGTGAGATATTTGAGAGGCGCTCGATGAGGGACAATAACTAGTGGGGATGATGCTTTTCTCGGGTCGACATCAGACTCTCCCTTGGCGCTCCTCACCTAATACCTCTCTCAAATGATCATTTGGCCTAAATTTGCGATCTTATTTCTCATCTAGGGCCTCCAAGGAACACTATTGACAATATAAAAAAGATATTTAATTATGAATTATGTATCAAAATTTTAAATATCAATAAAAATATTCACAATATTTTATTGTGTCTATGAATTTACACCACTTCCATCCTTTTTCTTCCTACTCAAGCAAAATAATTTTTCTTGAGGCACACAAAATTCGATTCCAAATTTTGATTGCTACAAATGAAATTGATTAATATAATAGTACATTATTTAATAATAATAAATTGATAAAAAAACCAAAAAAATTTGATTGCGAATGCATGCGAGATTAACCACCTACTAAAATCAAGTAAAAAATTTCCCATATTAGATTAAATTATAGTGGTGAGTCATTATGTGGTATTAACTTCAATTATCACATTTGATTAAGATGGAAGGGAATGAATATACATGTGATTAAGTAAAAGTAAAGATCAAATGGGAATCATAGATAAGGAGGAAGCTATGTTATATTAATAATATAGCGAGAAGCTCATTTTAAAGTAACCAATTAAAGATACATATGATTTCAACACAACCTTGAATTAATTAAAATTTTAGTTGTTGAAAAAATCTATAAAATTAAGAAGAATATGACTATATCATATGCTATAATTCATAAATAAAAACCGTATCAATTAATTTCATAGTCTCTATCCATTAGTTGTTTCTAATTACAAACTAACTAGATCATATGCTATAATTCATAAATGAAAACCATACCAGTTAACTGTATGGTCTCTATCCATCAATATCCATAATAGTGTATAACTATAAACTCAAAAGGGGAACCAAAGTAGAGATTACCATCTCTCTTACGAAGTAATAATTTTTAGACATTCTATTCCTTCAAATATTTTCAATATTTTATATTTATTGCACTGGAAGATAAATATAACTTTAATTATAAATTTAATAGTAGTGGAATAAAATAATAAATACATACTAATTATCATTTTAAATATGTGTATGATATAGATTCCTCTTGTATGTTCATTTCAATCCAATTCTATTTGTGTTATGTTATTTGGTTATTTGATCACTTGGTTATTTTGTTCATTTTGTCATTTGGTTTATTTTTTTAGGTTATTTGGTAATTTAGTCATTTATTCATTTGATCAATTAGTTAGAGTAATATTAATATTTTTTTGGTTGTTTGATTCATTTTGGATGAGGTTTTTTCTTTCATTAATGATTAATGTCTTTTGGTTCATTTTTGAATTTGATATTTTGGCATATTTGGACTTTTGATCATTTAGATTGATCAATTGGTTAATTTTAAGTTAGGTCATTTTGGTTGATTTGGGTTAGGCCATTTGCTTCATTTTTCGGTTAAGTTAAATATGAGTTATGAAATTCTGTTTATTATGGGAAATGTTATTTTGTTCGCTTTGGTTTAGGTCATTTTGGGTTTGGTCATTTGGTTCATCTTTGGGTTATCTCATATTTGAGTTAGGTCATTTTATTTATTTTGGGATAAGTAATTTGGTTCATTTTAGGGTTATACAATTTTTGGTTAGTTCATTTGGTTATTTTTTCATTTTTTGGTTATATCAATTGGTTTACTTGGGTTTAGTTTATTTGGTTTATTTTGGGTTATGTGATTTTATTCATTTTGGGTTAAGTCTTTTTAGGTTAGGTTCTTTTGTTCATTTTTTGGTTACCACTTTTTTATTTTAGGTTATTTAGTTTATTTTGGGTTAGGTCATTTGGTTTATTTTTGGGTTATGTCTTTTTTGGGTTACATCATTTGGTTCATTTTGGCCGTTTGGTCATTAGTTTGTTTTGGATGAGGTCATTTGATTAATTGTTCATTTTTTTGGTTAGGTTAATTAGTTAATTTTGGGTTATGATATTTATTTTACTTTGGTTTAGACTATTTAGTTCATTTTTGGTTAGGTTATTTTGTTCATCTTGGGTTATTTCAATTAGTTGATTTTGGGTTAGGTTATTTGGTTTACAAAGTTTTTTTTGAATTGAGAAGTTCTAAAATGTAGACATTGAGGAATAATACATTCATGGAAGCATGTTTTAAATTCTAGAAATGTTATATTGGCATATAATTAGGAATTTAAATTAAAATCAAGAAAGATGGTATTTCTATATTTAAATGGAACTTTCAACATATTTATAGGATTTATGTTAGCACAACCTAGAGGGAGCCGAAGGAATTCATTCAAGCTATAAATTCTAGATTAAAGAAGAATTTATAGCCTTATATTAAATGGATTCATGTGAATAAAACTTAAATTTCATTATGAAAATATTACTAAATGGGGAATTTCAAGACTTTTGTATTAATGTGGAATTTCCATCCTTTAGTTTTAGGACTACGTAGGTTTTTTAGGACTGTTTTAAGACTGTATTATTGAATTTTAAATTCTTTTTATGAGTATTTATGTTTTTATACTTTTTAAAAATCCAAATAAAATGAAATTACCACTTTAGGTTGGATTTATTATATTAAATTAAGGTTATGTTGATTTAAATAGACAATAGTAAAATATATGTAAGAAGATTTTATAGTTTACATGAAAAATATTTATTAAAATCAGTTTATAGTTTATAAAATGAAGCTAAAATAAATCTATTTGAATATAATGATCCTGAAAGACTTAAGTTGATCTAATATGAATGAAAAAATAACACATATGGTTGATAAAATAATATCATTTGTGGATAAAATAATTTATAAAAGTGTTGGCTCCCCAAAGTATACCAACTAATTGTTGAGAATATCTCAAAACCAAGAGCATCTAGTTTTGAAAAATCTTGGCAACAAGTACTTCAAATAACAAAAAAATATTTTTAGTTCATTGGTTTAACTATTATAAGTTTGGGAATAGGAAATAAATTTTTTGGTATTATTGTTAAATATTTTATAAAATCTATAATATTCTATTTCAGTTCACTCTCAATATGAAAAATATTAAAGCCTATCTAATAAATAAATCCACCAAATTTTAACTTCATTAAATAAATCCCTTAGACTTAAGTAAAAATATAAATATAGATATTATTTCTATTCATATTAAAGTACCTAGTGCCTCTCATTATTCAACATTGTAGTGCGCCCTAAAGAGTTCACATACATCATAACATCCTTGTTCTTTTTTTTTCCCGATGCATCCTAAAAACAAAAATTCAATACAATTAATAAGAATTAAATTTTCATTAAAAATCATTAAGAATAAAGAATACCTTAAACTCATTACTCTTCCAATATATGATCATTTCTTGGTATTGTGTTGTTGGATAATCGATGAATATTGGTAAACCCTCTAAATCAGAGTTGAATCTACTCTTCTAACCAATATATAACTCATTATTATATGATCTCCATAACTCCCTAATATCCATCAATCGTGGGGTCATAGTAGCTTCACCATTGAGAAAGCTAAACTGGAGCTGGAAATAATATGTTAATTCATATAAATACAACAAGAATATAGATATTAATTTATCAAATTTTCTTACCCATATCTCCACTCATGACCTCTCCTTAATTTCATTACTAATATGCCTCAATGTGATTGGTTCCTTCGGAATGATATCACTGTACTTGGATAAAGTTTCCATAAAACATATACATTGTTTGGTATTTTTACCTATCATCTAATTTTATTAATTATAATCTACCATTATTTGTGTTTAATGATTCTAGGATTTATGCATATGGGTGCATCCACTCTGCCTATTAGAATATCCCACTGAATAAGATAAAAGAAAAAAAGTAGATTTATTTCACAGTATAATAGGTAAAAAATTATGTGATATAATTTAACACACGTATGAAAGAAACCTGGTCCAAGATTATCATTAGACTCTGATGGATCCATGGTCTATCATGGATTGGTAGCCTCCAAAGGACATTCCTGTTATAATGAATGCATTGGGTCATCTACATACACTGGAGTGGGAGATGAAGAAGCGCAATCATCGGATCCTAGATGGATAGTAGGAAATGGATGCAACATAAACATGGTAGGTTAAGGATAGAAGTGCTGGGGATACATAATATGATATAGATATGGTATAAGTGGGAATATAATTAGAGGTGACATATACATGGTATGAGAAGTAGAGCCTAAATAAGATGATGATGGAGTCAAGGGTGGGAACATCCCTAGAGGCGCAAGTGGAGGATGGAAAGATGTGGTAGATGGGATATCCACTGATGAGTTAGGGTGTGAACGGGTATGATGGGCTAATCATGTATCTCTAGGAGCACCCCCACTTAGACCCATACCAATATGATGATGAGAAGTCAAATTTGGTTTAGTTGAATGTCCCTATTTTTTTTTGATAAAGAATAAGAACATAACAATAAATGTAATACAAAAGAAAAATATTATAATTATTATACTCACTAAGGGGACTAGAGGATGAAAACCTAGTTCTCACATTCACCGATCATTATAAAATAGTCTCTTCCTTTTAATTTCTTTAATATCTTTCATAATATTAATAAGAATGAAATTTACATTTTCTATAAATAGTTTTTAAAAATACTGCATATAACTTAGAAGTCAAAGAAGTCATAAACAATATCATAACATGTTTTAGAAACTATAATTTAAAACCAAGTTATACATTTTTCAAAAACCCATTTTAAACTGAATTTTATGAATTGAAATAAATATAATTAAATAAAATGAAAATAAACAATACTAAAAAAATATATATCATTCCAAACTAAAACTAAATTAAAGTAATTACTGTATTACCAACTTGAGAAACCGACATCAAGGTAAAAAAATGAACTGTGAACATATATGGTCGCTTCTATATATTACCCACCACTAATTTAGGTTCAACATAAATTATCAAAACTAAAAAATTTGATTCATCAAATAAAATATTTTGGTTAACACCAATGGGGTCTTTATTGGTGTCAATTTCATCCCCACCATCATTAAAAATATGTCTTGGGATTACTTCAATAATGAAACCATAATCAAGTCTCATATGATCTTTCACATAAAAAACTTTTTTTCCATTGATGCCAAAATATATGGTTCATCAGTAGCTAGTAAGCGAGTCATGTCAATAACTCTAAATCCATAGTCATCAATAAATGTACCATGTTTCATCATTGAATCAAACTATTTACATTTCATCATGGTGACTCGACCATGAGAGCAGTAATCCAAAAATAATATTTTCTCAACAAGTCCATAACAAGACACATTTTCATATTGAGGCCTACTATATGATGAATTGGCATAATATTCTATTGTTTTAGTTAATATAATTCCATCATGTTATGTTCTCATATTCACCACCTGATCATTTGTGACAAAATTTATAGTAATTGATTATTAAATATTTGCATTAACGAACCAATGAATTGAGAGAAAAATAAAACACTCTTAATTCTTGAGAGACAAAGTCAAAAAGTAAGCTAAATACATGAAATATATATGAACAATAAAATTAAATGAATATCTATATTTTATGTTAATTAAAGTAATGTTCATACCTTCGATTTCAACCAAACATGAAACTCTTTACTATGTAAATCCTCTCTCCTTATCAAAGGAAAAGATTTATTAAATATAATTATAATTTATTTATGTTCCCTACATAAAATGATAATAAAATTTTAAGGTATATGTGAAATTATATAGTATGATATAACATATAAATATTCAAATTACTTACTTGATATAGTCATCGAACAAACCACAATTAAACAAGACCGTGCGATGTGCCATATCTCGATCTTCAAGGATCAACGTGGCCAATGTATATTACCCAATAATTACTCTTGTTTGAGGAAGATATGAAAATGAGGGTTCTATTTCCCCATACTTCTCATATTCATTTCTCATTTTCCAATTAAGTCTTGCGCTCACTTCAGATAAATACATTGAACAAAAATCCATAAATTCTTAATACAGATAACTTATCACAGTGGAACCTTTAGGATGATTCTTGTTCTGGACATAAGATTTCATTATTAAAATATATATTTTAGTAGGATACATCCAACAAAAATTAATGGACCAACCAAGAAGTGTTTTAGTTGGAATATGAACTATTAAATGTAGCATGGAAGTGAAAAATGATGGAGGAAACATTTTCCCCAAATCATAGAAAATTAATGTCACCTATTGCTGAATTTTTATCAATAAAGACTTGGATAAACTTTTATAATAAAGTTGTCTATAAAAATGTCACAAAATAATCACTATCACCCTTATATTATTGGATAATAAATGCCGAATTTCTATTAGAATCAATTCATGAAGAAGGATGTGATAATCATGAGTTTTTAGGGATTTTAGTTTCAACTCCCTTTTATTGAATCATTTAGATATGTTCCTAGAATACCCATTAGGGACCATGATATTATTCAATACTTCCAGAAATTTATTTTTCTTTAAAGGTTTCATTACATAATAAGTACATGGAACTTTCCAATTGTTTTCACCGATACACATAGGATGCAGTTCTGATTGAATACCTCAATACAACAACTCCCAATGACATCATAACTCATATTTGATATTCCCCTTAATATTTAAAATAATTTAAAGAAAAATTTCACATATATTTTTCTCAATGTGAATTATGTATAACCAATGATGTAACAAATTGGTTGACCAATATAGCAACTCAAAAAAGATACTTTTATTTTTCCAATTATAAGTGGATTCAATGTAAAAATTCTTCATTTCTCAGATTTCATTTGACCTTTCTTTAATGAGAAACTAATATCTTTAAATTCATTAAGCACATCAATTCCTGATATATGTTGAGGTGGCTATTCAATGTTAATATTATTATAAAACATCCAATGATTCTTTCTATATTAATGATCCAGTGGAAAGAATCTTTGATTCCCCATGTAGCTGAAACTACAATGACATTTAAGTCTTCTAGATCATGTATTATTAATAAAAAATAAGGCATGATATCTTTCCATTTGTGCTAAAAAAAAACATCATTTCATAATCAAGGAAATTATATATAGTCTATATAAGGGAAACATACATTTGAAATATATTTTATGAAGAAGCATCGAATGTGCAGACACCCATATCCCAAAGATACTTCAACTCTCTTATTAAAGACCGCAAGTATACATCTATATCATTTATAGGATCATAAGGTCTAGATATTAGTATACTTAAGAAATTGATGTTTTTTTCATACGCATCCATATAGGAATATTATAAATGTGAATAAAAACTGGCCATGTGCTGTGAGAAGTAAGCATATGACTAAATAGATTAAACCACCATAGGATAGACCCAACCTAACATTACACACCTCAGATGTAAAATAAGGATGTTGTGCATAAAATGTTACCCATTCTAATTTATTTTTGAGATAAACCAACTCATCATTACCTTTAATTATATTAGCATCATTCCATCGCATATTGGTTGATATTTCTATAGGCATAAATAGATTTTGTATCCTTAAAATCAATG
Organism: Viscum album; assembly: GCA_963277665.1. NCBI lineage: Eukaryota > Viridiplantae > Streptophyta > Magnoliopsida > Santalales > Viscaceae > Viscum > Viscum album. The sequence continues at coordinate 74,566,319 of OY728134.1, read as the reverse complement.
GAAAGTGCCAAATGACTTTCTATTGAACATGATATGGAATTAAATCTACATTTTCCTTCCATCAAGATGTACCACAGTCTTTATAGTCATTAAGGTCTTCTGTTTCCTCCCAAAATAGACTGAAATATTTCAAACATGCATGAATTTTATTTTTAGAAAATCCAAACTGCTTAATTAACTTGCATGCCATATAATGATTTGAGGGAATATCTAAACCATCAGAAAGAAAGTACTTAAAAAAGTTTTGAATATAATAAATTGAGGTATTAGAAATTCCATAAATGGTTTTAACATTATATAACTACATTAAAATTTTAAAAAAAAATTCATTTTAGTACATTCTTAATATGTAGGGGTTCTGAAATCATTAATTATTTTTTCACTCTATAAATATCATCATATTAATTATTTTCCTCATGTATATTGATATAATTTTCTTCTTACATTGTCATACTATCTATCTTGTGATGATGCAAAAATGAAAAAAAACCAAATATCAAATTCTCCATACCACTTCTTTCTTTCCATTCATGAATAGCAGAATATTTTCTCATCTCTGCATTGTGATAACAAACATAATAGTTTGTTTGAAATATAGATTTTATTATATGGTAGATTAATTCTTCCCAACTTAACCGGGATCTTACAACATAATTATAACATGGAAACTGAATACGACCTACATTTGAATCATTGTTAAATGAAAAATCTAAAAAAATATCCAAATTATTTTAAAACTCATTTGAAATCTGATCGGAATGACACATCTAGCTTTATCCATTCAATTATAGGAAAAAAATTATATTCAAGTCAATAACGTAAAACATAATTACAAAATTCATTTCAACCAATTTTAATATGAAAGTCATAAAATTATACTAGTATCTAGAAAAATAAAGAATAATAGGAATATCATATACTATAAGTGATACCTACAAATAACGAACCAAAAAAATTTTAAGACATGGAATAGAAAAAAATATTACACAATACAATTAAATACATATGTCTTCATGAAAAAATTGTTTTTAAAACTTCCATGTTTTGAATATGAAACAAATCCAATTAGATGATTGGCTACCCCTATACCCTGCTCTTTATTTAGAAGTAGTGGTGATGACATGGGTTAGTCTTATAAATTACCTAGGTGATGATGGGTTGGTGTTGGAGATTACCCATGAGATGACATATTGGTGTTAGAGATCACCCAATGATGATAAGGATGTGATATGTGGTGGTGTCATGTGTGGTAGGAGGAGGGTATGCGGTTTATGTACTTCATGTTCCTGATACCCTACTATCCTAGATATGAACATGGTTATGAGGATGAGGTTGTGATGTGATGATGAATAATTATGGAAACAGATGCTAGAACTTATGAGGGTGGGGTGGGAAGAGATTCATCTTGACCCATATCTGAGATGGATGGATATGTGATGAGATATGCATAGAAGGGATGATAACATAGGATGTTTTATGTTGGGGAGTGAGACTAGAAAATTAGTGGGGAAGTAGTTGTAGGGTGCCTTTATTTTATATTCTTTTGATACTATATTACTACATTGGATGCATTATTTGGTGAGTGTGACATAGTGAAGTTGGGTTTGGTTAGCAGACCTATTTAGGTGCATGTTGGTACTACTGTTTATTCACTTGTGTATTAGTGATATCTTTTCACTCTTCATGAGAGTCCTTGGGTATGATCCTACCTAGTATACATGTTATGATCAACCTATGTATTCATAATATATTTTTTGGTTTTTAGGAGGATTTAGAAGACCAAGATGGACATTACCAACTTAGGTATTGGAGCTGCTGTTGAGTCAATATCATAGAAATTTTCTTTTCTTGGTATTACTTGGGGAATTTTATTTGTATTTGTCTACACTTTTCATGCATTATGTGAATGATTATTTTTTGTTTTTATATTATGTGATGGAGTTTCTTGGTGGTTATTCATTATTTCTCTTAGTCTTATATTATTATTCAGGGTAATTCCTTCCACATGTGAGATTTTTATTCCCTCTGTGCTAGTCTCCAACCCAGGGCCTACTAATGGTGGGAATCATGAGTCACTATCTATATTAATTTATTTCTAGACTTAGAGGGGTGCCTTTGAAGGAAAGGGGTCATGATAGCAGTATGATACAAAATAGTGGAGTTACTTTTTTAGAAAAAGTGGTTCATGTATCCGGTACTAAGGATAAAAATCCAATTTATGAAAATATGTCATACTTAGGCATCATCAAACAAATATATGAGTTAGATTATATAAAATTTTTAGTTACTATTTTTTATTTCAAATGGATTAACAACAAAAGTTAAATTAAAGTTGATTAATTGAAATTTATGAAGGTGAATTTTAGTGTTGTAGGGTACAAGGATGAATCATTCATAATGGAATCTCAAGCATTGCAAGTATTTTGTGTCCCAGATCCTATAAATAGAAATTTGTATATTTTTTTTGGAAACTAAAACAACTATAGGGCCAGATAAAAATTCAATTGAGTATGAACCGTTCATTCACTACTGAAAAAATAAGCTATACCGATGTTTTAGAACCGTTGGTATAGGCCCAAGAACCATTGGTATAGACTATACCAATTGTTCTATAAACCATGGAGATTATAGGTGTTGGTATAGAGCTATAACAAAAGTTTTATTTGAACCCATTGGTATATCTCATAGATAAATTTGAATACCCATTATTTTAAGTAAACTATGAATATACATCTATACCAATTATTTCTGAAATAATGGGTATAGAGTCCTATCCAAAATTGATGTATACCAACGGTTTTATGAATCGTTGGTATAGCTTCCTATAACCAATGCATAACCGTAACACTATCTATAACCTCTCAAAAAACCTATAAAAAAATTAAAAACCATGGTACACATTTAATGAAATACAATAATTATATATTTATCATTTAACCTTATAGTTATCAATAGTTTTCAAACTATTTACAATAATATAACATACACATACAATCCACAACATCAATTAGTTTTAGTCATTAAACATAATCCGTAAATGTCTCTTTATTTCGTACTAAAAATTGGATGGGATTAATATCTCCCTCATCACCACTAAATCCATCATGATGATCACCAACGTACTTATCATCATCGTTGCCTGAATCACCACCACCACCACCACCACCACCACCACCATCACCACCACCACCACCAGTAGTATCATCATCTCGACCACCACTAGGATCCTCATTGACATCAATTGATGCATCATATAAAGAGAACATTGTTTACATACGCGAATAAAAAAATTAGCAACCTCTGATAGAAGTGATGTACATATAAATATCACAACTTTCACAAACTTTTCAGTGACTAGTTTACCTTTTTCATGCTCCTATATATCTTTTTTAGACTCAAAAATTCTTTTTCATAAGTGTTTTGTAGCTTCGTGGTGTGAGATATTTGAGAGGTGCTCGATGAGGGACAATAACTAGTGGGGATGATGCTTTTCTCGGGTCGACATCAGACTCTCCCTTGGCGCTCCTCACCTAATAACTCTCTCAAATGATCATTTAGCCTAAATTTGCGATCTTATTTCTCATCTAGGGCCTCCAAGTCACACTATTGACAACATAAACAAGATATTTAATTATTAATTATGTATCGAAATTTTAAATATCAATAAAAATATTCACAATATTTTATTGTGTCTATGAATTTACACCACTTCCATCCTTTTTCTTCCTACTCGAGCAAAATAATTTTTCTTGAGGCACACAAAATTCGATTCCAAATTTTGATTGCTACAAATGAAATTGATTACTATAATAGTAAATTATTTAATAATAAGAAATTGATAAAAAAACCAAAAAAATTTGATTAAGAATGCATGTGAGATTAACCACCTACTAAAATCAAGAAAAAAATTTCCCATATTTGATTAAATTATAGTGGTGAGTCATTATGTGGTATTAACTTCAATTATCAAATTTGATTAAGATGCAAGGGAATGAATATACATGTGATTAAGTAAAAGTCAAGATCAAATGGGAATCATGGATAAGGAGGAAGCTATGTTATATTAATAATATAGTGAGAAGCTCATTTTGAAGTAACCAATTAAAGATACATATGATTTCAACACAACCTTGAATTAATTAAAATTTTAGTTGTTGAAAAAATCTATAAAATTAAGAAGAATATGACTATATCATATTCTATAATTCATAAATGAAAACCGTATCAATTAATTTCATAGTCTCTATCCATTAGTTGTTTCTAATTACAAACTAACTAGATCATATGCTATAATTCATAAATGAAAACCTTACCAATTAACTGTATGGTCTCTATCCATCAATATCCATAATAGTGTATAACTATAAACTCAAAAGGGGAACCAAAGTAGAGATTACCATCTCTCTTATGAAGTAATAATTTTTAGACATTCTATTCCTTCAAATATTTTCAATATTTGATATTTATTGCATTGGAAGATAAATATAACTTTAATTAGAAATTTAATAGTAGTGGAATAAAATAATAAATACATAATAATTATCATTTTAAATATGTTTATGATATAGATTCCTCTTGTATGTTAATTTCGATCCAATTCTATTTGTGTTACATTATTTGGTTATTTGGTCACTTGGTTATTTTGTTCATTTTGTCATTTGGTTTATTTTTGTTAGGTTATTTGGTAATTTAGTCATTTATTCATTTGATCAATTAGTTAGAGTAATATTAATATTTTTTTGGTTATTTTATTCATTTTGGATGAGGTTTTTTCTTTCTTTAATGATTAATGGCTTTTGGTTTATTTTTGAATTTGATATTTTGGAATATTTGGACTTTTGATCATTTAGCTTGATCAATTGGTTAATTTTAAGTTAGGTCATTTTGGTTGATTTGGGTTAGGCCATTTTCTTCATTTTTTGGTTAAGTTAAATTTGAGTTATGAAATTTTGTTTATTATGGGAAATGTTATTTTGTTCTCTTTGGTTTAGGTCATTTTGGGTTTGGTCATTTGGTTCATCTTTGGGTTATCTCATAATTGAGTTAGGTCATTTTCTTTATTTTGGGATAAGTAATTTGGTTCATTTTAGGGTTATGTAATTTTTGGTTAGTTCATTTGGTTATTTGTTCATTTTTTGGTTATATCAATTGGTTTACTTGGGTTTAGTTTATTTGGTTTATTTTGGGTTATGTGATTTTATTCATTTTGGGTTAAGTCTTTTTATGTTAGGTTGTTTTGTTCATTTTTTGGTTACCACTTTTTTATTTTAGGTTATTTAGTTTATTTTGGGTTAGGTCATTTGGTTTTTTTTTGGGTTATGTCTTTTTTGGGTTACATCATTTGGTTCATTTTGGCCGTTTGGTCATTAGTTTTTTTTGGATGAGGTCATTTGATTAATTGTTCATTTTTTTGGTTAGGTTAATTAGTTAATTTTGGGTTATGATATTTATTTTACTTTGGTTTAGGCTATTTAGTTCATTTTTGGTTAGGTTATTTTGTTCATCTTGGGTTATTTTAATTAGTTGATTTTGGGTTAGGTTATTTGGTTTACAAAGTTTTTTTGAATTGAGAAGTTCTAAAATGTAGACATTGAGGAATAATATATTCATGGAAGCATTTTTTAAATTCTAGAAATGTTATATTGGCATATAATTAGGAATTTAAATTAAAATCAATAAAGATGGTATTTCTAGATTTAAATGGAACTTTCAACATATTTAGAGGATTTATGTTAGCACAACCTGGAGGGAGCCAAAGGAATTCATTCAAGCTATAAATTATAGATTAAAGGGGAATTTATAGCCTTATATTAAATGGATTCATGTGAATAAAACTTAAATTTCATTATGAAAATATTACTAATTGGGTAATTTCAAGCCTTTTCTATTAATGTGGAATTTTCATCCTTTAGTTTTAGGACTACATAGGTTTTTTAGGACTGTTTTAAGACTGTATTATTGAATTTTAAATCTTTTTTATGAGTATTTATGTTTTTATACTTTTTAAAAATCCAAATAAAATGAAATTACCACTTTAGGTTGGATTTATTATATTAAATTAAGGTTATGTTGATTTAAATAGACTATAGGAAAATATATGTAAGAAGATTTTATAGTTTACATGAAAACTATTTATTAAAATAAGTTTATAGTTTATAAAATGAAGTTAAAATAAATCCATTTGAATATAATGATCCTGAAAGACTTAAGTTGATCTAATATGAATGAAAAAATAACACATATTGTTGCTAAAATAATATCATTTGTGGATAAAATAATTTATAAAAGTGTTGGCTCCCCAAATTATACCAACTAATTTTTGAGAATATCTCAAAACCAAGAGCATCTAAAAAAAAAAAAATTATTCTCAAAACCAAGAGCATATAGTTTTGAAAAATCTAGGCAACAAGTACCTAAAATAACAAAAAAAGATTTTTAGTTCATTATTTTAACTATTATAAGTTTGGGAATAAGAAATAAATTTTTTGATATTATTGTTAAATATTTTATAAAATCTATAATATTCTATTTCAGTTCACTCTCAATATAAAAAATCTTAAAGCCTATCTAATAAAGAAATCCCCCAAATTTTAACTTCATTAAATAAATACCTTAGACTTAAGTAAAAATATAAATATAGATATTATTTCTATTCATATTAAAGTACCTAGTGCCTCTCATTATTCAACATTGTAGTGCGCCCTAAAGAGTTCACATACATCATAACATCCTTGTTCTTATTTTCCCGATGCATCCTAAAAAAAAATTCAATACAATTAATAAGAATTAAATTTTCATTAAAAATCATTAAGGATTAAGAATACCTTAAACTCATTACTCTTCCAATATATGATCATTTCTTGGTATTGTGTTGTTGGATAATCGATGAATATTGGTAAACCCTCTAAATCAGAGTTGAATATACTATTATAACCAACATATAACTCATTCTTATATGATGTCCATAACTCCCTAATATCCATAAATCGTGTGGTCATAGTAGCTTCACCATTTAGAAAGATAAACTGGAGCTGCAAATAATATGTTAATTCATTTAAATACAACAATAATATAGATATAAATTTATGAAATTTTCTTACCCATATCTCCACTCATGATCTCTCCTTAATTTCATTACTAATATGCCTCAATGAGATTGGTTCCTTCAGAATGATATCACTGTACTTGGATAAAGTTTCCATAAAACATATACATTGTTTGGTATTTTTACCTATCATTTGATTTTATTCATTACAATCTACCATTATTTGTGTTTAACGATTCTAGGATTTATTCATATGGGTGCATCCACGTCGCCTATTAGAATATCCCAATGAATAAGATAAAAGAAAAAAAGTAGATTTATTTCACAGTATAATAGGTAAAAAATTATGTGATATAATTTAACACACGTATGAAAGAAACCTGGTCCAAGATTATCATTAGACTCTGATGGATCCATGGTCTATCATGGATTGGTAGCCTCCAAAGGACATGCCTGTTCTAATGAATGCATTAGGTCATCTACATACAGTGGAGTGGGAGCTGAAGAAGCGCAATCATCAGATCCTAGATGGATAGTAGGAAATGGATGCAACATAAACATGGTAGGTTAAGGATAGAAGTGCTTGGGATACATAATATGATATAGATATGGTATAAGTGGGAATATAATTAGAGGTGACATAGACATGGTATGAGAAGTAGATCCTAAATAAGATGATGATGGAGTCAAGGGTGGGAACATCCCTAGAGGCGCAAGTGGATGATGGAAAGATGTGGTAGATGGGATATCCACTAATGAGTTAGGGTGTGAACGAGTATGATGGGAGATTCATGTAGCTCTAGGAGCACCCCCACTTAGACCCATACCAATATTATTATGAGAAGTCAAATTTGGTTTAGTTGAATGTCCCTATTTTTTTTGATAAAGAATAAGAACATAACAATAAATGTAATACAAAAGAAAAATATTATAATTATTATACTCACTAAGGGGACTATAGGATAAAAACCTAGTTCTCACATTCACCGATCATTATAAAATAGTCTCTTCCTTTTAATTTCTTTACTATATTTCATAATATTCATAAGAATGAAATGTACATTTTCTATAAATAGTTTTTAAAAATACTGTATATAACTTAGAAGTCAAAGAAGTCATAAACATATCATGACATGTTTTAGAAACTATTATTTAAAACCAAGTTATACATTTTTCAAAAACCCATTTTAAACTCAATTTTATGAATTGAAATAAATATAATTAAATAAAATGAAAATAAACAATACTAAAACAAATATATCATTCCAAACTGAAACTAAATTAAATTAATTACTGTATTACCAACTTGAGAAACCAACATCAAGGTAAAAAAATGAACTGTGAACATATATGGTTGCTTCTATATATTACCCACCGCTAATTTAGGTTCAACATAAATTATCAAAACTAAACAATTTGATTCATCAAATAAAATATTTTGGTTAACACCAATGGGGTCTTTATTGGTGTCAATTTCATCCCCACCATCATTAAAAATATGTCTTGGGATTACTTCAATAATGAAACCATAATCAAGTCTCATATGATCTTTCACATAAAAAACTTTTTTCCATTGATTCCAAAATATATGGTTCATCAGTAGCTAGGAAGCGAGTCATGTCAATAACTCTAAATCCATAGTCATCAATAAATGTACCATGTTTCATCATTGAATCAAACTATTTACATTTCATTATGGTGACTCGACCATGAGAGCAGTAATCCAAAAATAATATTTTCTCAACAAGTCCATAACAAGACACATTTTCATATTGAGGCCTACTATATGATGAATTGGCATAATATTCTATTGTTTTAGTTAATATAATTCCATCATGTTATGTTCTCATATTCACCACTTGATCAGTTGTGACAAAATTTATAGCAATTGATTGTTAAATATTTTCATTAACGAACCAATGAATTGAGAGAAAAATAAAACACTCTTAATTATTGAGAGACAAAGTCAAAAAGTAAGCTAAATACATGAAATATATATGAACAATAAAATTAAATGAATATCTATATTTTATGTTAATTAAAGTAATGTTCATACCTTCGATTTTAACCAAACAGGAAACTCTTTACTCTGTAAATACTCTCTCCTTATCAAAGGAAAAGATTTATTAAATATAATTATAATTTATTTATGTTCCCTACATAAAATGATAATAAAATTTTAAGGTATATGTGAAATTATATAGTATGATATAACATATAAATATTCAAATTACTTACTTGATATAGTCATCGAACAAACCACAGTTAAACAAGACCGTGCGATGTGCCATATCTCGATCTTCAAGGATCAATGTTGACAATGTATATTACCCTATAATTACTCATTTTTTGAGGAAGATATGAAAATGAGGGTTCTATTTCCCCATACTTCTCATATTCATTTATCATTTTCCAATTAAGTCTTGCACTCACTTCAGATAAATACATTGAACAAAAATCCATAAATTCTTAATCCAGATAACCTATCACAGTGGAACCTTTAGGATGATTCTTGTTTTGGACATAAGATTTCATTATTAAAATATATATTTTAGTAGGATACATCCAACAAAAATTAATGGCCCAACCAAGAAGTGTTTTAGTTGGAATATGAACTGTTAAATGCAGCATGCAAGTGAAAAATGATGGAGGAAACATTTTCTCCAAATCACAAAATATTAATGTCACCTATTGCTGAATTTTTATCAATAAAGACTTGGATAAACTTTTATAATAAAGTTATCTATAAAAATGGCACAAAATAATCACTATCACCCTTATATTATTTAATAATAAATGCCTAATTTCTATTAGAATCAATTCATGAAGAAGGATGTGATAATCATGAGTTTTTAGGGATTTTAGTTTCAACTCCCTTCTATTGAATCATTTAGATGTGTTCCTGGAATAGCCATTAGGGACCATGATATTATCCAATACTTCCAGAAATTTATTTTTCTTTAAAGGTTTCATTACATAATAAGTATATGGAAATTTCCAATTGTTTTCACCACTACACATAGGATGCAGTTCTGATTGAATACCTCAATACAACAAGTCCCAATGACATCATAACTTATATTTGATATTCCCCTTAATATTTAAAATAATTTAAAGAAGAATTTCACAAATATTTTTCTCAATGTGAATTATGTATAAACAATTATGTAACAAATTGGTTGACCAATATAGCAACTCAAAAAATATACTTTTATTTTTCCAATTATAAGTGGATTCAATGTCAAAATTATTCATTTTTTAGATTTCATTTGACCTTTCTCTAATGAGAAACTAATATCTTTAAATTAATTAAGCACATCAATTCCTGACATATGTTGAGGTGGCTATTCAATGTTAATAGTATTATAAAACATCCAATGATTCTTCCTATATTAATGATCCAGTGGCAAGAATCTTTGATTCCCCATGTAGCTGAAACTACGATGACATTTAAGTCTTCTAGATCATGTATTATTAATAAAAATAAGACATGATATATTTCCATTTTTGCTCCAAAAAAACATCATTTCATAATCAAGGATATTATATATAGTCTATAGAAGGGCAACATACATTTGAAATATATTTTATGAAGAAGCATCGAATGTGCAGACACCCATATCCCAAAGATACTTCAACTCTCTTATTAAAGACCACAAGTATACATCTATATCATTTATAGGATCATAAGGTCTAGATATTAGTATACATAAGAAATTGAAGTTTTTTTCATATTCATCCATATAGAAATATTATAAATGTGAATAAAAACTGGACATGTGCTGTGAAAAGTAAGCATATGACTAAATAGATTAAACCATCATAGGATAGACCCAACCTAACATTACACACCTTAGCTGTAAAATAAGGATGTTGTGCATCAGATGTTACCCATTATAATTTATTTGTGAGATAAACCAACTCATCATTGCCTTTAATTCTATTAGCATCATTCCATCTCATATTGGTTGATATTTATATAGGCATAAATAGATTTTGTATCCTTAAAATCAATGGAAAGTGCCAAATGACTTTCTATTGAACACGATATGGAATTACATCTACATTTTCCTTCCATCAAGATGTACCACAGTCTTTATAGTCATTAAGGTCTGCTTCCCAAAATAGACTGAAATATTTCAGACATGCATGAATTTTATTTGTAGAAAATCCAAACTTCTTAATTAACTTGCATGCCATATAATGATTTGAAGGAATATCTAAACCATCAGAAAGAAAGTACTTAAAAAAGTTAGGAATATAATAAATTGAGGTATTAGAAATTCCATAAATTGTTTTAACATGATATAACTACATTAAAAATTTAAAAAAATTCATTTTAGTACATTCTTAATATGTAGGGGTTCTGAAATCATCCATTATTTTTTCACTCTATAAATATCATCATATTAATTATTTTACTCATGTATATTGATATCATTGTCTTCTTACATTGGCATACTATCTCTCTTGTGATGATGAAAAAATGAATAAAAACCAAATATCAAATTCTCCATACCACTTCTTTCTTTCCATTCATGAATAACAGAATATTTTCTCATCTCTGCATTGTGATAACAAAAATAATAGTTTGTTTGAAATATAGATTTTATTATATGGTAGATTAATTCTTCCCAACTTAACCGGGATCTTACAACATAATTATAACATGGAAACTGCATTCGACCTACATTTGAATCATTGTTAAATGAAAAATCTAAAAAAATATCCAAATTATTTTAAAACTCATTTGAAATCTGATCGGTATGATACATCTAGCTTTATCCATTCAATTATAGGGAAAAAATTATATTCAAGTCAATAATTTAAAACATAATTACAAAATTCATTGCAACCAATTTTAATATGAAAGTCATCAAATTATACTAGTATCTAGCAAAATAAAGAATAATAGGAATATCATATACTATAAGTGATACCTACAAATAACGAACCAAACAAATTATAAGACATGGAATAGAAAAAAAATATTACACAATACAATTAAATACATATGTCTTCATTAATTGTTTTTTAAAACTTCCATGTTTTTAATATGAAACAAATCCAATTAAATACACATGTCTTTATGATTTAAAACATTTACTCAAGAATAACAATACTGTGTCACCCAACATTAAAATCACAAAAGCGTGATATAATAATATCGTGTAAATTCTACCATAATTGATATAAATTAATAATCATATGATCCTAATATCATAGAAACTAATATTTATACAATAAAAATATATATCCAAAATGTAATAAAGGATATGGAATCCTAAAGTTGTATGATATATAAAATTGAATATAAAATTTGTTATAAAACATCACTCATCTATAAGTGGAAAGAAAAAATGTATCACTTGTATCCCTCCATAATCACAAATAATATACAATGACCATACACTAACCCAAATAGTAACTTTTAACTACCAACATCAAATTAAATTGGGTCTACATACACATAGAGTGTGCATAAACTATGAAAAAGATAAATTCGACTATGATTACACTAAATTCATCATTCTTAACCATTATAATATTATCCATTATATGTGAGTTTTAAATAAAACTATTAAACTCATATTTTATTTTTCAATAAAAAATTAGAAGCATCAAAGAATGCATTTTTCAGCATCTCTTTGAAGACATGGATATTATCCACTTTTAAAACATATATGTTAGTCTGTTTCTTGATATTTAATGAAATATGAACATATAAATGAATTAGATTTAATTTATGAGGAGGAAAAGTGTCTTTTAAATAAAATGTTAATGAGGATTGAGGAATATCAAGAGACAAAGATCAAATTTTCATTTATATATAAACTACTTTGTTCTAAATGAAAATAATAATTTCAAATAAAACATCACCTTAGAGCTAGTGAACATGATTATAAAAATGAAAATATATTTTAAATTCCATTTCATATAAATACATAGATAATATAAAAACTAGTGTAATTAATAATCAATAATACCATTATGATGAACATCAATAACCAAAAACAATAATGAACAATCAGATTATGTGAGAAGTATTATATCAAATAAGGAAATATTAAGAGAATATCTCATAATAAAGTTTCACAATAAGGAACATGGGTAAGTAACAAAAGATCTAAGGTAAGGAAACATTAGGTATCCTTTACAACATCATGTACTTGTGCAATATTTCCATGGGATAACCTTATCCTCATAGTTCATTTTATTTGGAAGTTCCATATCATTGGGGTGTATTTTCATGGGAGCACCATGTTCATATGGTTCAATTTCACCGAGAGAAACAAATCTAAAAATTATTTACTCCATGAGAGTGACATATCCTCACAATACTCTACATAATAATTTAAATCATATCAAACCCAATTTCATATAAAAAACTAACTAAGTATCTATACTAATTTTCCACCAAAGTATTAAAGTTCTCTCCCATAAACTATTCTATATAATCATAGGACATATAATAACCCCTTAAAAAATTAATAAAATAAAAAAATTACTACATTAATAAATTACATAATAAGTAAATATATATTACAAAAAAACTATATTTAACTTATATAAAAGTAGCAGATAACTAAATTAAAAAAACATATATATATCTATTAAAATTACATTTATTATGAAATAATATAAAAAAAATCTAAAAAAACCTTTTTTCAAATAATTAGTAAGAATCATGACCCAACAGTATTATAACGTTCCCATCTTGGGAGCCACTAAATCGATGCCCCGAGTCGGGTCACCATATGAACTTAGGCATGCCTCCCCATAAAATAGAGGTTTATAACTTAAAATGAGGGTCTAATTGAATATGTGTAAAGACTATAACATATTTACCATAGTAATCCAAAATAGATAACAAATTGAAATAAAGGAAACAAGTAAATGATAAACATGCATCATCACTTAATTTCCCAAAATTGAGTACAAGGCCACAACCAAATAGTAAATACGCTATGTCATGTCATACATTTCCATGTGTCAAGAAAACCTAAAATAAATAAAAATTAAAGAACCCCCAAACGGGTCCTGAAACCAAGTATGGATCCCTCATCTATGCACATACCAAGACAAAATCAACCATCTAGCATAGGGCCTTTTCCCTTGTCTTGAACTGCAACCATAAAGTATACTCAGGCACCCAATGAAAGCCTTAGTAGGTTTTGAGTACAACTCAGTAGGCCACCACCAACAATTTCTAAAAAATATCCAGTCTAACAATAGTGTATACATAAGTACAACAACATAAATAGAAACAACTAAATAAACAAGTTTCAAATCTTTCCCATATCCATCAAATCCACTTCGGCCTATATCGGTCAAAAAAAAAAAAACAACACACAAGGGTCAAGTTCCCTAACTCAAAAGGGAAACCATTTTAGGAACCAATTTCATCAGCTTACCTTGGAGTATCAGTCCAGGAACATTACCTCACTTTAGAGCCTAATTCTATGTGCTTACCAATTTCATCCATTAGGGGCCTAGAGCCTCATTTCGACACCCTAACCCATGCAATATGTTAGTGGTCCTAGAGCATCAGTATGGATGACCCATAGGAGGAGCCTCATTACAATACCCCGCACTACCATTAATCCATATACACATGCTTCTTTAACTATAACACATTTACAATTTACAAAAATATTGCATTTAACACATATACCATTGAAATTTCCCAACTAATTAACACATATGACATTTGAAAATCATAACCCATTTATCACACATCCCATTTACATGTCTTATCCCACTACCATATATATCATTACAACCCATAACTCATTTAAAACATTTTCCACTTATATTTCTTAACCCATTTATACACATGATATTACATGTATTAACCCTTTATCACATTCACATTATACCAACTGCCCCCTTATACCATGTAAACCACTAGACACAGTCACCACTAATCCCATTTCATACAAACCCCATGGGTGGTCCTTAGTCCGGTCTATTCAACCTCAATGCATCCCACATGGATAATGATGGGTTCAATTCATCATTAAAACAATATATTTAACATTTCTACCATGGAAAACCAAATGTAAAGTACAATCACACAATCACATAGCCACATACAGACAATAATAATGCATTAAGACTATGAGATAAACTTGTGTACCACCTACCTTGATTCCATAGAAAAATGATCGCTCAACCTTGGACTTTGATTTGAACTAAAACCCCCTTAAAAGGTTCAATATAGAACCCATTTGAAAAAGAGAGTTTTAGATATTTGGAAGAGGAAGAATGATTCCAAAATCCCTAATCTAGAAAAAGGAAGGAATATGAGTGTTAGACTCACCTAGAGCTTCGATCTACACCCAATGAAACTCCAAATAACTTAGAAACGAGGGAGATCAATCCTTGGAAATTTTAGTAGGTCTTGTATTGTCACCAAGGCTGCTAGAGGAAGAATGGGGGAGAAACCTGAGTTAGAACACTTAAGGACTGAGGGAGAAGAATGAGAATTTCTACTCTTTTTAATGGTAGCACAATTTGGACACACAGTTGGCCAAATCATGTTCCAACCATGCGAGTACCTCTATAAGAGAGGATTCAGGCCACATGGCCTATCTAGACACCCCACATGGTTTGGAAAACCGTACAAAGCCCATGCACCTACCTTTATACAAGGGGAGTTATCCACATAGTTTCCTAGGCCTAGGTGCACAATTAGTACTAACCATGTTCCAACCTTGCATATGGTACTGGATGGCCTCTTTTCCTCCCCTTTTCATGCCATGAACCCCCAAGACACCCTCAATACATCTCATATCTTCAAGAAACATTCCACTAACTAATTTAAAGGGATTTAAACCAAAATTTAAACAAGGATGTACCTCATTAGAAGTATGGGATCTTACAACCTCCCCACCTTATAACAACTCATCCTTGATCCACACTCCCAATCATCACTAAGCTTCCAAAGTAAAGAGAGAGGGCCATTGTCCCCGCATATCTATATCACTCTCCCAATTTTCCTTCTAAACGTTACCATTATTCCATAACACTAAAAATAATGGCAAGGTATTTCCTTGAAAAACGTTCTCAGTACGATACAAAATATAAAATAGATGCTCCTCAAAGGACTCATCAACCCCAAGCTCAACATCATCAACATCATTCACATAATATGGGTTAGGGTGATACCATCTAAGCTCTAACATATGAAAACCATCGTACATGCCACTATACCACTTTGGAAGAGCCAATCGGTACACCATTAATCCGATCCTCTCCACAATCTCAAACGGTCTCACATATTTGGGCACTAAATTTCCCTATTTCCAAATCTGACGGTGACCCAACCTTGTCGAAACCCAAAGGAACACATGATCACCCACTATAAACTTAAGGGGTCAACAATGTTGATCATTATACAAATTTTTCATACACTGAGCCATATCTATTCGTTTCTGAATCAATTAAACATGCTTTGATGCTTACTGAATGAGACTCAGTCCCAAAAACTCTGATTCCTCAACCTCCATCCAACATAATGAAGATCTACATGACCTACCATAGAGCGTATCATACAGTTCCATCTAAATAGTAGCCGGATAACTAT
This sequence comes from Viscum album, assembly GCA_963277665.1. Classification (NCBI taxonomy): domain Eukaryota; kingdom Viridiplantae; phylum Streptophyta; class Magnoliopsida; order Santalales; family Viscaceae; genus Viscum; species Viscum album. Next base: position 74,549,685 of record OY728134.1, on the reverse strand, counting down.
TATTGTAGGAAATATCAACATAAACCTAGTGTTTATCCCAAGATCTATCAAATTATAGGACACATGCCCTCAACATGTCCTCTAGAACTTGAATAGAATGCTCTAACTACCCATATATTTGCGAGTGGGGGTCCATACTCAAAAAAACCCGGGTACCAAGTGATTTATTTAACCCTTACCAAAATAATGGAGTAAAACCTGGATCATGATCCTAAACTATACTCTACGACACCCCATGAAACCGTACTATCTCCTAAACATATAGATCACCCAAATGGTCTATGGTAAAGGTATATTTTATTGGAAAGAAATGTGCCACATTGGTCAAATGGTCCACAACTACCCATATCACATAATTCTTTCGATTCATCATCGGAATACCTACTACAAAATCCATTGTGACATCATCCCACTTCCATTTAGGAATGGGAAATGGCTGAAACAGACCAACCAGTCTCATATGCTCAACCTTCACCTGCAGACATGTGTGGCATCATGTCATGAAATATACAACTTCCTTATTCATACCTGTCCACCAATACTATATATGAAGATCTCAATATATTTTTCTTAAACCAGGATACACTTCCAACTTCAAAACATGGAACTCATGCATTATCTCCTCACAAATACATGTAGGTACAACCACACATCTATGCACATAAACAATATCATCATTATCAATGGTCTAATCGGAATGTGATTTCCCACCTTAAAGGATTTTCCTCAAGGAAAAACACTTTTAATCCTCATACTACCACTACTTGATCCATATTATAATATGGAATCAACTACTAAGGATATGCATGTTATCTTTTCTTGTCCCTACTGAACCTCTATATGCATTTCAGCAAATAAAGCCACCATCTTCCACTCAGAACTGGATTCCTGAGCCATATGATTTTGTGTATTCTGACTCAAATCATTTGAAATATTGTTTACTTTACATGAAATACAAACCAATGTAAAATTGAAAGACTAAATGTACTCAACCCATCTTCACCACCAAAGATTTAATTCATGCTGGGAGAATATGTACTTAAGGATTTTATGATCGGTATACACAACAAACCTTTTTCCAAACAAGTAATTCCACCAAAAATTTAAATCATAAACCACCATGGCCAATTCAATACCATTCATTGGGTAATTCCATTTATGAGGCCTCAAATTCCATGACCCATATGCCACAACTCACTCTCCTTGCATAAACACTACCCCATGCCTAACACTTGATGTGTCACAAAAAATGGTTTACTCCTTACCTGGATCAGGTATGATCATAATTGGTGTAGTATTCATCCACTTATTTAACTCCTATAAAGTATTCTCACATAAACCAAACCATTCAAAATTGATTCCCTTCCTGGCCAAGACCAAAAGAGGTTCTTCCAAATGGGAAAAGTCTTTTATAAACCATCAATAATAGCCTGATAAACCTAAAAGGATTTGGATATCAAAAACATTTTTGGAATTATCCTAAGATACAAATTCTTTCACTTTATATGGGTCCATTGACACACATTCCTCAAAGATGATGCAACCCAATAAATGTACCCGGTCGATCTAGAATTGACACTTTGAGAGCTTGGTGTATAGCCTATGATCTCTTAGTGTGCTCAAGACGATGTCAAGGTGTTTGTCATGATAATCATAAGTATAGGAGTACACCAAGATATCATCCATAAAACAACTACAAATTAGTCCAAGTATGAGTGAAATATTCGGTTTATCAAGGCCATTAATACTGCAGGTGCGTTCGTCAACCCGAATGACATTATGAAAAACTCATACAAACCATACTTGCTTCTAAAAGCAGTCCTAGGTATATCAAAATTTCTATCCCTCAACTGATGATAACCTAACCTTAGGTAAATATTATAGAATATAGAAGCACCCCTCAATTGTTCATAAATATCATCAATTTGTGTAAGAGGATACTGGTTATTAACTTTCATCTGATTCAGCTTCTGATAATCGACACAACACCATAACGTCCCATAAACTTTATTAGAAAATAAAACTAGAGATCCCTAAGGTGACATACTTTGGTGAATAAAACCTTTATTTTATAATTTCTCCAATTGAGTCTTAGGTTCCTAAAGTTCTATTGGTTCCATCTTGTATAACAGAATAGACACCAACTTAGCTCCAAGAATTAGCTCAATCATGAACTCAACCTCTCTATCAATCAGAAACCGTGAGAAGTCCTCATGAAGAACATCGTGAAACTGATCCACTATAATAAGAAAAAGAGATACTTTACTCCTCCATGATCCAGCACAATACATGCCACTTGGTATGTGATCTCACCCAATTGTTGACGAACTAGCCCTACACTACCAACTTGGATATCCTATTCCCCATGATGCACATAAGAGTCACCCTCAAGGGATGTGAATGTTACCCAACGACAATAACAATCAATATGGGATTGGTATAGAACCAAATAATCCATGTCAAAAATAAGATCAAAACTGGACATATTATGAAAAAACAAGTGCCATAGGAAGTGGTGCCCACCAAACTCAAGAGCACACTCCTGACACTGCCATATATTTTCTACTCATACTTCTAACAATGTATCAATTGACATAACCCCACATATATGTTCCACTGATAGATCCAAAAAATTCAAAAACTAAGTAGATATAAAATAATGTGAGGCACCTGTATAAAAAAAAACACTAGAAAGCGTGGAATATACAAGAATCGTACCTTAAACCATCGATGGACCATCCTCACCACTGATTGGTGCAGGCTAAACTACATGAATTTAACCTTATCCTCTACTTTAGGCTATAACCTGAGTCCCAGGTTCTATACTACCTTGTTGATAAGGAAACTCCTTACTAAAGAACCATGCCTGCCAACTTGGCTGGTACGACCAACAGAACTCCAATTTTCAGCCTAGTATGGGGTAGTAGACCCCCTTCCCTTAGTTTGAATCTATATTGAACTACCCTCACTACCCACTTATTGAGGGTTCCTACCAAACCACTAAATATAAACTATTCCGCTACATGATCTACACTCAATTGGTGGTCAGGGACACTGGCCAAGCATGTGTCCCGACATACAAAACTGATAGAAGAACACCCGATCACTTCCCTAAGAGGCTTACCCTCTTCCTTGGATACCTTGTCCACCACCACCCTAGTGAGGACCATCGAAATGACGCTTCCAGCTATTGGAAGCTGCACCACTGGACTGCTCAAAAGGAACCACATGTGCACCACCTATAGCCTCCTTCAGGTTTCCTTCAGAAATAAGTTCCTAACCCACCAACTCAAAAAACATCTTTAAACATAAGATATTTACCTAGGAATTGATTTCAGGATTAGTTCCATACTAAAAATGTCTTGATGTAGCTGTATCATCCCTTGCCAATACTGAAGAGAAGCATTGAAAATCGGTGAAGCAGCTCACATAATCCATAACTGAAATAGTCCCCTGAGTCAACCTCCTAAACCCTACTACCCTCTCATGCCTTAGTGTCTCCCGGTAGAAATATACTAGAAAATTTCTTGAAAATCCTTCAATAGCATAACATCTTTATACTCAGTCTAGGCTAAGATATCCCACCATCGCTTCGCCGGTCCTCATAACATATAATCCTCCAACTTGACTCTCTTCTTAGGAGGAGTCTCTAAGTGGTCCAAAATCATCTGGATGGACTATATTCATAACTTTTCTACCTTAGGTGTACCCTCTATAGTAAATTTCGGAGGGTTCTATAACTGAAACTCTCAAGTCATATCTAACATGATTGGAGCATCCCACCCTAGGTCTCGCTCCATCATCTATATAAAATGGGAAAAGTTCTTATGAAACTGTTTTCCCCCACTATCACCCTGGTCCAACCGGGTTTCTTTCTCCACTACTGGAGGAGCGTTCTCAGTGATATAATCATGTCTCTCAATCAGAACATGTCATTATGGTGAAATTTATCAACAATTCCAAATAAAATCATCAAAACAAATAACATAAAAATTCTATAGTTTACACAAAATAAGGATCTATACCAACCATAAACAACCCATCCCACATACTCTATCCCAAAAAATATAATCAAATTACTATCACTACCCTCAACCATCCTTAACTTGGTCCATGGTCAACATGAGGTAACTAACTAATATAAACACAAACATTTCATTAAACACCCTTTTTAACCATTTCACTTAAATAAAATAAATCTTTCTCATTTTGGGATCCATTTTCATCTTTTAAACTCAACATAAATTTTTTTTAAACCATTTACAAATTTTCATTTGGAACTAATTCAACCATTAAGTTCACTTCTTCATTTACCCAATTTCATCATATACATTAAGCAAAATTTCTTACAATCATAAAGAAGTTAAAAATTCATTTTAATTTTCCACAACCTACATGATATTCCCCAGTGCATGCCTATCATTATGCATGTCACCTAAACCATTATGTTCCTAAAATTATGCATGCATATAAAAACCTTGAACCATGTCAAAACATGATTAAAATCTCAAGAAACCATCACATTACACAACAAGTGAATCACCCAAAGTGAAATAACATCCAATTGTAACAAAAAAACATCAAGAAAAATAATCCCACCCAGGGTACTTGGGTATTCACTCATATATGGGTTAGCTACTCCCATGCATGATCTCATTTTCAAGGTCCAAAACATCCTAATATCCCATATACCATTCTAAAATAGTAAGATAACATAAAATAAAAATGGTTTTGATACCAATTTGTAACATACCCAACTAGGGAGCCACTAAACCAGTGCCTTGAGTTGGGTCACCACATGACCTTAGGTGCACCTCCTTGTATACTAGAGGCTTACAACTAGAAGCAAGGGTCTAATTGAATATGTGGGAAGACCATACTATCTTTACTAGAGTAATACATAATAGAATTAATATAAATAAAGGAAACAATTAAACGATAAACATGCATCATCATTTCATTTCCCAAATCTGGGTACAAGCACACATCCAAATAGTAAATATAATATGTCATGTTATACAGTACCAAGTGTCAAGGAAACCCAAAATAAAGAAAAAATAAATAATAACCAAAATGGGTTCTGACTCAAAGTCCAGATCCCTCATCTATGCACATCCTAAGCCCAAATCAACCATCAAGAATAGGGAATTTTCTCTTATCATGACCTACAACCATAAAGTCTTCTTGGTTACCCAATGGAAACCTAATTAGGGTGTGAGTACAACTCAGTAGGCCACTACTAACGGTTTCTACATAATATACAATCTAACAATGGTGTATGCATAAGTAAAAAAACATAAAGGGAAAAAACTATATAAAAAAGTTCCAAATCATTCCCATATTCACCAAATCCAATTTGACCTATTCTAGTAAAAAAAAAACATAAGGGTCAAGTTACATAGCTCACAGGGGAAACCATTTCATTTTTTTGTTAACTTACCTTGGAAAATCAATCTAGAAACATTACCTCACCTTGAAGTCTCATTATTGGTGCATACCACTTGCATCCATCAGGGTCCTAGAGCCTCAGTCTAGCACCCTAACCCATTTAATACATCGATGGGCCTAGAAAATCAGCCTAGATGACCCATGGGAGGAGCCTCATTCCAATACACCACACTACCATTAAGACATGTGCACATGATTCTTTAACCATAACACATTTACCATTTACAAACATATCTCATTTAAAACATACACCATTGACAAGTCATAACTCATTAACACACATCCCATTTGAAAATCATAACCCATTTATCACATATCCCATTTAAATTCCTTATCCCACTACCACATATATCATTATAACCCATAAATCATTTAACATGTGTTCCAATTATATATATTAACCCATTTACATGCATGATATTACATGTATTAACACTTTATCACATTCATATTATACCAACCTACCCATTATACCATGTACACCACTAGACACAATCATCACTAATCCCATTTCATAGTTCATGTAAACATGCCAACACAATCATTATTGGCTCTATCTTATTAACTCATAAATTACTTATTTAACACCCCAATTTCCATGTTCGAGGAGTGACACACCCCATGGGTGTTCCTTAATCCGGTTTATTCAACCTCAATGCATCCCATGAGGATCACGAGGGGTTCAATTCATCATTAAAACAATAAATTTAACACTTCTACCACAGAAAAACAAATAGATATCACAACGGCATAAGCACACAACCATATACACACAATAATAAGGAATCAAGAATATGGGATGAACTTGTAGACCACAAAAATCAAATATGTAGATGAAATCTTGTTCAAACTTGGACTTTGATTCAAACTCAAAACCCCTTCAATCCCACAACCTATAACCCACTAGAAAAAATAGTTTTATAGTATTGGAAGAGGAAAAACAATTCCAAAAGACCTAATCCAGAAAAAGGAAGGAGGAGGAGTGTTAGAATCACCTGGAGCTTCGATTTGTATTCAATGTCTCTCCAAATAGCTTAGAAACAAGGGAGATATATCATTGGAAAGTTTAGGAGGGATTGGATCATCACCTAGGATACTGGAGGAGGAATGGGGGAGAAAACCGAGTTAGAATACTTAAGGCCTGAGGGGGAAGAATGGAAATTTACCCCCTTTTTAATGGTTGCATGGTTTTCTAAATTGTGCAGCTCCCTCTATAAGAGAGGATCTAGGATACAAATTCTAGCTCGGAACCCCACATGGTTTGAGAAACCATGAAAAGCCCGTGCGCCTACCTCTATCTAAGGGGAGTTAGTCTTACGATTTCCTAGTTCTGGGTGCATGGTTAGTACTAACCATGCGCCAATCATTAATAGGGTTCTAGATAGACACTTTTCTTACCCTTTCCATTCCCTGAACCCCCATGACACCCTTGATACGTCTCATATACTTGGAAAAAATTCCACTAACCAATTTAAAAGGATTTTAACCAAAATTTAAACAAGGATGTACCTCATTAGAAGTCTGGGATCTTACAAGTATCTTGTTTAGGTTTTGATACATAGATAAAAATTAAAACAATAATAAAAAAAAGAGAATAAGGATTCATAACTCACTAATATTATGTTGAAGATGATTCAAATAAAAAAAATCCCTAAATAAGGGGAGAAAATTAGAGGAGAAGAGAAGCTACCACTCACTCAGGTGAGGTAGATTAGGGATCCTGGCTGAATGGGGGGGGGGGAGGCCGGAAGCTTGATGGATTTTTGAAAACCTTGTACCAAGGGTTTTAAAAAAACTATTGTTATAAGGTTATATATACCAACAGTTTGAATAAACCATTGGAATATACTAGATCTGGGAACTCTATACCAATATTTCACATAAACCATTGGTATATAAGTGTGGGGATAACCCCATTTTACATTAGTGATCAGGACATCACAATAATTTTACGGTGGCCCTAATGTCAACAATGTCTTGTATGTTAGAGAGGACCACATATATTGGATTTGGGTACTCTATAGAGGATCCAAATCCCTTCAACCTTTAAAGAATAAAATGAGAGTTTAATGTACATGTTATTTTTTATATACTATTATTATACTCATAATATTATGTGTTCACTAACACATTTATGTAATCTAAATTAAATGTTTTACTAATAATTTAGAAAATGGATTCTACACATGCTGATGCTACCAATACCATGGAACAAGTCATCATTAATGTTAAAAATGAGGAATTTTTAGGAGGTTAAAAACATGTGGATGAAAAAAACATGGGTGAAATAACACCACCATGTTAACAAAATTTATTAAGGTAAGAATAAAATTTATAAAATTTGAGGTTGGATGGAATTAAAATGACCAACCTGTTGACCCCAATAAGTAAATCTTTATTAGATACACTAGAATCACAACTTGAATTCATATAGAAATTGATATAGATACACATAATTTTTTTATAATATTAAATAAAATCATTTGGAAAGATATTTGGGCAACATTATGATATACTTTCTCATTTTTATTGAAAAATAATATAATAAAATATTGAATCACTTTTCATTATCTCTTACAAAGAATGTTTATTTTAGATTATTTCCATGATAAATTCATATTAATTATTACTGGAAAGGCTCATAGAGCCTTTCAGACACATATCCGAACAAATTACTGATTTTCCTAATGTTTCTGTAGTTTTTGAAACAAAATAATGATAATGATTGTGGATATTAAATTCGTAAATCTATGAAAGGCATAATATTCCAACAATAAACTATCATCCCAAAAGAGGAATTTCTTGAGGTAATTACAATTTCATTTAAAATATTTATTAATTATTTGTTTTTCTATATATTTTTATTACTACAAGGATTGTCAAATTTATATGCATTCAAAAGAAGTATATTTGTTTAGAAATGAGGTGTTTGAGTACATGATATCAGTATGTTTTCATAAATAATGAAAATGTGATTTACTATTTGGTTTGTAATTATGTTTTTATTTCATATATATCATGATGATTTGATTGACATGATAAAATGTACCATTTTAGGTTCACATTGTTAATAAAGTAACAAATCACCTAAAATGGGTTAAAACCAAGAAAAAGAGTTTGTATTTCTATGGAAACTTAGGAGAATGATCTTTGGGACATTTTTGATTTGCAAGAATTGACCACATGTCAATCTAAATATCATATTCCTTGATACAATCCAAAGTACCATTTCACCTTTGTATTTTTATTAAATTGATTTATCACCCCTTAAGGGGTCAAAATTGATGAAAAAAACTTATATTGACATGGAAAATTAAGATAATGATCCTTGAATCATTTTTGATTTGTATGAATCAACCGCACATCTATCCAATGCTTGGATTTCCTAATATGATGGAAACTATAATTTCATATTGTTAACACTTACTAATAAATTAAAAATCACTAGTGTAGGGTTCAAAATTGGGTAAGTAGATTTGGATTGGCATACAAATTTTGGACAATGATCTTTGAGTCATTTTTGATCTACAGGAATTAAATACACATCAATTTGATATCTGAATTTCTCAATATGATTGAAAGTGTCGTTTGACCTTAATATCATTATTAAAGGTCATACCACCTAAAAGGGATTAAAAATAAAAAAATTTGTGTAGATTACCATGAAAATATAGTAGGATTATCCTCAAATCATTTTTGATTTGTAAGAATTAATCACATGTCAATCCGATTCCTGAATTTCTCGATATGATCTAAAATACCATCTAACCTTTCTATTTTTATTAAAATTAAATATCACCCATAGAGAGGTCAAAACCAATAATATGAGTTCATATTGATGTTAAAACTTAGTAAAATGATCCTTGAATCATTTGTGATTAGTAAGAATATAATATGCATTAATCTGATTCCCAAATTTCTTGGTATGATGTAAAATATGATTTTATATTTTAACACTTTTTAATAAATGAAAAATAACTTTTGTAGGGGTTATAAAAAATAAAAAAGATCATATTTGTGTGAAAAATAAACACATTGATTTTTGAGTCATTCATGGCTTGTTGGAATCAACCTCATGTCAATTTGATACTCGAATTGTTTAACATGATAAAATAAACCGTTTCACCTTCACATTGTTATTAAAGTAACCAATAATATAAAAGGGGATAAAAATAATAAAATGAGTTATTATTTCCATTAAAACTTTAAATAATGATCCTCATGACATTTTTTATTTGTTTCAATTGACTGTGCACTTCATTTGATGCTCATATTTCTCAATATGATCCAATATACCATTTCACCTTTGTATTTTTATTAAAATTAAATCACCCATAAAGGGTTTAAAATCATGAAAAAAATATATTATTAAGATGAAAACTGAGGAAAATGATCCTCACATAATTTATGATATATATAAATTAATAAATCATCAATATGATGATCATATTTATCAATATGATTCAAAGTACCATTTTACCTTTGTATTTTTATTAAAATGACATATCACCCATCAAGGGGTAAAAATTGAGAAAAAAACCTCATATTAAAATAAAAAACTTAGGAAAATTATTATAAAGGAACAAAATTTTCATAAAAAAATATTACATATTAGTAGAAGAATATTCATTACATAACATAACGAGCCATGCCAATTTTTTTTAGGCCTGGTGCCTTTGAAAATTTGGACACATAAACAAATTATCTGTAAGTGAGCTAACTTATCTCCTACTATGTTCATCTTAAATACTACCCTTCTTATATATATAATACATAATAACTTTCATCATAACCCATGGAAAGGAAGTATAATAAAGGGTGATCTCAGATTATTAGTAAGTGTAAAAAAGGGAGATATCAACATATCATGAGCATAAGGGTATGATAACATGAGAATACCATTTAAAAATCATACCATGCACATCATAGATCATAAACATGAGTCATGGAATAAATCTTGGTAGTTTAAAATACATGAATCATAATGGAATCAAAGAACATGAACCATGATAATATAACATTGGAAAAAACATATATTTGTGACATACACATAAGCATAGAAAATCATTTCCTCAATAGTTCAAGGCTCATTACTAAGACTATCATAGTAGAATGGGTTCACTCCACAAACTATCATAGTGGTCAAGGTTCACTTTTAAGACTATCATATTGGACATAGTCCCTTACTAAATTGGGTTCACTCCCCATTCTAGTTCTTTTTATCTCATGTGATATCAATCTTTACCCAATGTATTGTAGAGATATATAGGTCTCACCTATCACATAATGAAAATCATACATATGTGCACCACAAGATCATAAAAAATTCATCATATTAGAACCCATGAAAATAAATGTGATTTATAAAACATTCATCTTATCAGAACCCATGAAAATAAATGGGTTTCATTAATATTTCATCATAGCATAACCCATGGAAAAGAAACCGCTATCATAATCATTTCATCATTTCATTATAGCTTAACCCATGGAAAAAATTCGGTTTTATAAGAATCATGTCATCATAAACATAAACTATTAAAATAAAGAATAATAATGGTATCCTTGGATCATATCCCTAGTAAATCATAAGTAACATCAAAGGATGTCATATTAGATAGAAAATGATCTTGAAAGATCACTTGGAACATTTCTTGAGGAAAATAAATTTTCATTGAAAATAACTTTTAAAATTAAAAATTCATAAAATATTTTTTAAATACATTTATTAGAAAATAAAATTGAAAAATTATAAAGGAATATTAAAATAAAGTAATGGTCATGATGGTGTGAAATTACATTCATGTCATACACATTAAAACAAATATTCTTTTCACATTTTTGGTAAAATCCAAACAGGAATTATTTGGAAAATGAAATGAATATTCCTTTTAAAACATTTTATAAAAAGTAAAAAAGGGTAAAAATGTATTTACATAATTATTTTAGAGTAATAAAAACATTATTTAAAACAAATTTTAAAAAACATGGATATAGAATAAACATTATTTTCAACTTAAGAGAGAAATAAAGTCAATTTTTTTAAAAAAAAATTATTTTGAAATATTTAGTACAAAATCGAGGAAAATGAAGGGAAAACATGTATTTTAATGACATACTAGAGGATAATATATAATAACTTGAATTTTCCCCTAGAACCTTCCTTTGTGAAAATCCAGTGTTGAGGTGTTCTAGGAGCTGTTGGTGGCTTACTTCAAGAGTTTTCCAAATTTCTAGTTTTTCCATTAGTATGTCTATGAATCGGTATGTCAGTGAATCAACATGTCAGTGTGTTGACATGTCAGTGTATTGGCATGTCAGTGCATTGGCATGTCAGTGCGTTGGCATGTTAGTGCATCAGTGAGTCAAGGGGCATCAACATCAGTGAGTCAAGGGGTGTCAGCATCAATGAGTTAAGGGGAATCAACATCGGTAGATCAAGGGCATCAGTATCGGTGAGTCGAATGCATCAACATCAGTGGGATAGGGCATCAGTAGGTCAGGGCATCGATAGGCGAGGGAGTTAGTAGGTTAGGTCATCAGTAGGTCGTTGCGTCAGTAGGTCGTGGAATTGGTAGCTCAGCTTCGATAGCTCAACATCGGTAGCTCACCCATCGGTGGCTCGATATCGGTGACTCACCCATTAGTGACTCATTTCCAGTTTTATGAGTTTTCCCAGTTTCTCCCCTGTTATGTGTTTTTCTTTGTTTAAAGTTAATCTATCAACTCACAGTTATCTTCTGGTCTATCTACACCATTTTAGAGGGGAATTATTAAATCTCAATTAATTCCAACGTGTGAAACCACCGATCCAAGTGGTCAAACCATGATCTGACTTTCAAGTACTTCTAAATGGTCTCCCTAATTTTAGGATCTGACTTCTTCTTAATTCAAGATCCTCTATTACTTCTCCCTTTTCATTTCTCTTTGTGCGCCTAGAGACTTCCTCCCAAGACGAGTCGTGCGCCCATGCTGGAGACCTTCCCGCTCAGCCTTCGTGGAGTTCTTATTGGAGGTTGCGCCATCCCTTATTCTTGGTGCAAGACGGAACTTTGATCCCTTGATCAACAATTAGGGACTTTCTTTTACTTCTCTTTAATTGTTCATTATGTGGTGTGGGTATATTAATGGTTCCTTTTAAGGAACAGTTGGATACTCTTCTTGAAACAAGAATTAAACAAAAATTTATCATGATAAAAAGATAACACGCATAAATAAAATAATGGGTTGGGTGTGGTTTGATGTTGGTTACCTGTTTTATTTTGATATCTTTTATTCTTTTATGGCTGTTATGGATGTATGCCTTTTGAAAATCATGGTCGTTGGTGTTCTATTCTTGTGCATTGGTGGTGTTCTATTTGGTTGTGATGTTTTGATGTACAAATGTAACATGAAATCTGATTAATCACATACACTCGGTTAAATAAAGGGATTACCTAGGATCAAACATGTTTTGTGATCACCCCAGTTATATTAAAGTGGAAATTAAAGAACCCCTATCGGTTAAATTTGAATACACTTGGTTTGATGGTTGTGGTTATGTGCTATGTGTTTTGGTCTGGGTTTTGTGGGCTTGGTATGTGGGTTGGTACGAGGGGGGGGGGGGTGTTGGTGTCTTAGTTTGAGAGACTAATTGATTGTGGAATAGATGGACTTGTAGGTAGTATAACTGCATTTTTTGTGTTTTGACTGTGGGGTGATGTTGGGCAATGGTACTGTAGGATGGTTGGAACTTGCTATGCAGTGGATCTGCTTCTAGGATTTATTTGGGCAGTAGGGATAGGTTGTGAGAGAAAAAATGGGTAGTATCACTTTGAATAATGATAGTTGGTAGTAGTTGAATGGGGATGTGCAGTGGGACAAAAAGTATAGTTTTATGCTGTTGTGTAGTGGGACTACAGTATGGTTTTGTTTGTTTCTTGGTATGGTTACAGTTGTTAGTTTCCTGGTAGTGTTGTAATAATTTAAAGTGAATCCCCTTAAATAAATAAAAGTAATTTGAACAAAAATGGGGTTGGGTTTATGCTTGGCAGTGGCAGTTTTATGGTTATGAATATAGGGGTAGCAGTAAAAGCGATGCTAGTGTGGGATTGTTTTCTATTCATGTGAAACCCATAGGTTGGGGATGAGTGTTTTATTACCTATATATATATATATATATAAATTTTAGTTCTTTTTGATTTTTATACGCACCCCACCCTTGTTGATAACCATGTTCTAAACACCCCCATCTCATGGGGGAGAGTGTCTTTACCAACATCTCGGTGGGAGGATGGATGGATGGTTACTAACTTTCTTTCTCACACCCTATTCTAAGATCTTGTAGCTCGTATAACATCCCCCCTTTTTATCACATAATCTTTCATTACATTATACAAAACCAAGGATCTTTAAGGTTTAGTGTCTTGGAAACCAGGAACTTAATACATGAAAACATAAAACATTCTTATTAAATACTTGAAAGGCTTATTAATTTGTTCATCATAGTTCATTACAACATCTCATAACCTGGGAGCATACATCAAAGGAAAGGGTGAGCAGAAGTCCCAGTAAGGGAAATAAGAGAAATATTTTACATGTGAACTTGAGATACATCAAAAGTCGTGAAAAATAACTTTAAGTCATGAGAAAGATATCATGAGGCATATCATAATAAAAATAACGTGTTTCATAACTTGAAGATGTGGATAAAAAATTTAACAAAGACAATCATGAACATATCACCAAGGTCCATCCCCAAGGTGTCATTTGAAATTACCAAGATTATTCACCAAGATATCGTTAAAATTGTAATCTCTAGTGGTTACATCATTACCCAATGCATTGAAGTGATATCAGGGAGCACCCTTAATTTTCTTTTATTATCATGTGAGACACATATATCATCATTAATAATTTCATAAATAACCCATATAGCATAAAAAATTGGTTTCATTTCATAGTCATAACATTTTAAAAACTGCTTTAAAGACGTGATCTTTATGTCACTTTAAACCTAGGGAAAAGGAAATTGGATCTCATGTATGTAAATCCCAGAATTTAAAATAGAACATATTTATATGTATGTGAATACCCCTTTAGAATAAGGATCTTTGATTATTCACTTAATAAAATAGAAGAATTTGAGAAAAAGAGAGAGACATTTTGAGACGAAAATTCTGCAGCATAACGACTATGTTATAGGGTTTTAGAAAATATTGAAAAGAGAGGGGACATGGGTCAACCACTCATAAATGATCCATAAAATAGTATAGGAACAGAATATAAAGTATATAAGAAAATGGTAATGAAATTTGAAAGACATACCATATGAAATGAAAAAAAAATGGAAGGAAGACAAAATAAGATTTCTCTTATGAAAATTCGGCAGCCTAACGACGTCACTTAAAAACTTCAAAAAGTGAATTGATGAGATAAAATAGGGTCTCTAATCATATGAACATAAAATATCAGTATGATAGATATAGAGATCATACCACAACATAATAAAAAGGAACATGAAAGACTTGACATGAAAATAGATCTTGAAAATGAGAAGGGTGAAAGAATCCCTAAAAAAATTCGGCAGCCTAACAGCGCCACTTAAACATTATTAAAAAGAATTGATGAGTGAAATAGGGGTTATCTCATAATATGAAAATTAAAAAACAGTATGATGAATATAAAAGAACATCCTCCAACATAAGAGCATGGGGCATAAAAGAAATTACATAAAAGAGAGTACTTGGAAAGAAAGAGAGAGGTTGGATCCCTTATCTTAAAACGCAACTCTTAAAACTCAAAGGTTGGGACCTTGAGGGCTTGGGGGAACCTTGGGAGGACTCCTTGGGAGGTAAGGAGACCATAACGTCGTTGAGGACGATTTTGGAGTCGAAAGGATGAGAGAATGGCTTGGTATTTATAGGGAAAGTGAAGGGACAAGGCATTAATGGCCAAGGGACACCTCATTGGTGGTATTGGAAAAACCATGGGCTTGCCCATGGTATTTTCCCATGGTATTGGACACTTGGGACACCTCATACTTTATCTTACTATTCATAAGTCTACCATATTGATTACATACTTAATACATCATTTAATGATGTCAGTAAACACCTGTAACTTAAAAACTGTATCTTCCCTATTCACCGAAAATTCAACTTTCCCAGAAAAATCCCAAAATTTCACCTTAACCAAATATCGATGCTCTGATTTCAAAAATTAATTCCATTTTATAAAAATAAATTTTCAAATATTTTTAATTTAATTTTTAAATAAATACACTATTCACCGAAAATTCATTTTTCTCAGAAAAATACCCAAAAATTACCTTAACACAATACCGATGCTCCAAGTTTAAAAATGAACTCCATTTTATAAAAATAATTTTATAAATATTTTTAATTTACTTTTTAATTAAAAAACACTATTCACCTGAAAAAACCGATACTTGACTAATAATTTCTGAAACAGTTATTTACCTATTTTGTTGAATCACATTACTTAATAAAGGTGCCTAGATTATATTAATACTTTATTTAAGTGATATTATTAATCCATTTGGTCACATTACTAATCCTAAGTGTAAAATCACTATTCATAATTTACTATTTATCAAAAATAAAGTTGATCTTATTAGACTCTAAATTTCTTACTGAACATAATTGTAGAAGATAATTTTTTGAAAATCATTACACATAATTAATTATTTAAGGTTTACATAAATATTTTCAAATATCCTTTTTCTAGAATTCATAAAAAATATGCATACTATATTTATCTGGACATTTGAAAATTCACAAACTTCATCATAAGAAGAAATCAAAATTTTTATTTAAATCATAGGATTACATAAGGCAGTTACGGTCTCCTTACATAGCCCCATATAAACCCAGCATAGGACCTAAGTGTAAGGTGTGCTAAGGTGAGAGAATCTGAGGGTGGCTCGGCCAACATCGCATGAGTAGTAATTTCTATCAGTTTGAACTTCTCACGAAGGCGATTCAGTTCTAGCTTCACATGATGAAGTTTGGATTGGGTTTGGTCCAGAGCAAAGCCCAGTGGTGCTACCTCCTTCCCAAGTTCTATTATATGGGCTTCTATTGGCCCGAGACTACTGGATGAGGCCATCAAATTTTCTTTACATATTAATTAACCAATATCACCTGTATTTAGAGACAATAATCACAACATTTAGTTTCCAAGAGTCATACTGACTAACAATCATATAATAGTCAAAACCGAACTGTCTCATTTTAATTATAATTATTTTATTAAATGAAAAAGTTTTGTTGAGTATCAAATAAAATAACACACAAAATTAGGAAATAAGATTTATTCAAAATTTCGGGTCGTTACAATCTTCCCCCCGAAATTACCTCCTCACAATTTTTAAAATTGGGCTTGGATATTTCATTGAAAGTCCCACATCAGAAAAAGAGTCAGTAAAACTATTACTTTAAAATGAATAAAGGGAAGTACAAAGGTCACCTGAGTTAACCCATACTAGGATTCAATGTAGGAAAACATGGATATGGAGGAGAAAACAAAGGGTCAAGTTATGAGGGAGAGTGATAGAAAACATGTCTAAGAGGAAGTTAACCACCAGAAAATCACAAACTTGTGATGAGTTAAACAGTCTTTGATTACCCAGTAGGAAACTTAAACCAACAAATTTTTTGTTTTATGTTCCTTTTAATAATTTTGAGGAATTAATTTACTACATAGAATAAAAACACAAGGAAATATATTTACCTTCAAGTAGAGTTTCATCCCTTAATAAGTTTCCACCAAGACTAATCTTTTCTCCAAATAAAGATCATTAAAAACTACTTGGTCTCATAAAAGCACAAGAATCATCTTCTAGAGAATCACGTAATCCACAAAATAAAAACTATCTATCTTTAAAAATTTATCCCAAAAACCGAAAGGTTAAGATAAAACAACTCTTCGAAAAGAAAGAACCCCATAGGAAGGGAAACTACTTTAAATCTTCAAAGTTCCACGGTACTACCCAAAGTTCATCATAGTCCATTCCATAAATAAATGTCCTTAAAATTCCTCAAAATAAACCAAACTAAGATTGAAACCCAAATATAAGAAGGATTTGATAACATAGTCTTCCTAGATAAACTTTATCATTCATCTCCAAACAACATCAACCACTCCTAACATCTTATAAAAAAAGTAACTAAACTAAACATATTTTCCCCAAGATAGGTTAATAATTTCCTAAATTACTATAAGTTCACCTTAAATTCATCAATTCTTCAAAATATAAGTCAACCTTTACTCCTCAAATAAAATACTGTAGTAATCTATTTACCTAAATCATATGAACGTCTTCCAAAATAATAATCATCTTTTAATCCCCTAATCATCTTTTTTTTTCAAGAAGAACTGCTTCACAACATCAACATGTGGTACATAAAAATAGATGTTTTCCTTAATGATATAAAACCATCTTAGTTAGTGACTCGATGTTCTTAGAAAACACTAAATATGTGCTCATAGAGCACGAACTAAAATACAACATGACATAGACAATTATTGTGAAGAAGTTGCATGCAATTTAGTCATCATGATCCATATCAGCATAGGAATTGCATTGTTCCCTTGTACTTGAAGATTTTTGATGCTTATCATGCTACTCATCCCTTCCAAGAGAGCATTGCCTTGGATAATTTCCAACTTCTCCACATTTACGACATTGAAAAGTATAAGGTACATTAGATCAAACCTTATCTCTATTCATCACATTATCCATTTTTTTGAAGCAATTGGATACTTTATTCCCTATTACCCCACACTTAAAACATCTCCCAGTTCCTTTGTGACATTCTCCTTGGTGACCCTTTCCACACTTTTTGCACAAAGGGAATTGGGTCTTCTTTCCCTTATCAACTTTATCAGATGAACATCCTTGAGACTTCGTCCTCTTTTTCCTTGATGAATTTAGGCATTAAACTAGGTACCAATTATTAATTGTGATTTTTGATAGCTGGTTTGGCATAATCATAATATGTTCAACTTGATCTCTCGTCATCTCTGTCACATTAATAGAGCAATCTTCACATTTCCTATCACATTGATTGTTGGGACATGTTCTTCTATTTCCCGGCATTAACTAAGAAAAGAAAGTATAATTAGGGGATTAAATACTTAGCCAATAATCATGAAAAGGAAACTTTAATCATAGAAGGATAAACTTATAGAAGAAAAGTATATCCTAACTTGTGATCCCCTAGGTTCCAATCTAGGTTATCCATGATCATATATTCTTATGTGAATCTTTATTTTATTTTATCTTTGTTCCTTTAATAATGGTTCATAGTAAGCTTATGAATTTATCAAAGTATATCCCCCGGGAGTGTCATAACCAAGAGTGCAGCAAGGCCCATTGTCGTGTACCAGTTCTCGTTCGAGTCTAGCTCAAAGCAGTGTTTTTGGGTTTTAACCCTATGTACATCTGTGCCAGGGCCACCTCTACCTGCTCGTATCCAGGCAGGGATGTATTTTATTGATAAACCACTTACTCAATACTCACCAAAATACCAGGAAGATTTTCTATATTTAAAATTTTCTATAGGCTTATTTCTAAAGTTTTTATATCCTAATTTCCACAAATAACTAAACCATCCTTTGATACCAACTATATTTTCCCGCCTTTTTATCACATAAACTTTCATTACATTATACAAAACCGAGGATCTCTAAGGTTTAGTGTCTTGGAAACTAGGAAATTAATACATGACAACATAAAACATTCTTCTTAAATACTTGAAAGGATTCTTCATTTGTTCATCCTAGTTCATTACAACATCTCATAACCTGGGAGCATACATCAAAGGAAAGGGTGAGCAGAAGGCCCAGTACGGGAAATAAGAGAAACATTTTATATGTGAACTTGAGATACATCAAAAGTCGTGAAAAATAACTTTAAGTCATGAGAAAGAGATCATGAGTCATATAATAATAAAAATAATGTGTTTCATAACTTGAAGATGTGGCTACAACATTTAACAAATACAATCATAAAAATATCACCAAGGTCCATCCCCAAGGTGTCATTTAAAATTACCAAGGTTATTCACCAAGATATCATTAAAATTGTAATATCTAGTGGTTACATCATTACCCAATGCATTAGAGCGCTATCAGGGCACACCATTAATTTGACTTTATTATCATGTGATACACATATATCATCATGAATCATTTCATAAATAACCCATATAGTATAAAAAATGGGTTTCATTTCATAGTCATAACATTTTAAAAACTTCTTTAAAGACATGATCTTTATGTTATTTTAAACCCACAGAAAAGGAAAGTGGGTATCATATATGTAAATCCCATAATTTAAAATAGAAAATCTTTATATATATGTGAATACACCTGTATAAGAAAGATCTTTGAGTATTCACTTTATAAAATAGAAGAATTTGAGAAAAAGAGAGAGACATTTTGAGACAAATATTCTGCAGCATAACGACTATGTTATAGGGTTTTAGAAAATATTGAAAAGAGAGGGGACATGGGTAACCCACTCATAAATGATCCATAAAATAGTATAGGGACATAATATAAAGTATATAAGAACATGGTAATGAAATTTGAAAGACATACCATATGAAATGAAAAAAAACATGGAAGGAAGACAAAATAAGATTTCTCTTATGAAAATTCGACAGCCTAACTGCGTCACTTAAAAACTTTAAAAAGTGAATTGAAGAGATAAAATAGGGTCTCTCATCATATGAACATAAAATATCAGTATGATAGATATAGAGATGATACCCCAACATAATAAAAAGGAACATGAAATACTTGACATGAAAATAGATCTTGAAAACGAGAAGGGTGAAAGAATCCCTAAAAATATTCGGCAGCCTAACGACGCCACTTAAAAATTATTAAAATGAATTGATGAGAGAAATAGGGGGTCTCTCATCATATTAAAATGAAAATGACAGTAAGATGAATATAAAATAACATCCTCTAACATAAGAACATGGAGCCTAAAATAAATGACATAAAAGAGAGTACTTGGAAAGAAAGAGAGAGGTAGGATCCCTTACCTTAAAATGTAACTCTTAAAACTCAAAGTTTGGGACCTTGAGGGCTTGGGGGAACCTTGGGAGGACTCCTTGGGAGGTAAGGAGATTATAACTTCATTGAGTATTATTTTGGAGTCGAAAGGATGAGATAATGGCTTGGTATTTATAGGGAAAGTGAGGGGACAAGGCATTATTGGCCAAGGGACACCTCATTGGTGGTATTGGCAAAACCATGGGCTTGACCATGGTATTTGCCCATGGTATTGGACACTTGGGACACCTCATACCTTATATTAATATTCATAAGTCGAACATATTGATTACATACTTAATACATCATTTAATGATGTCATTAAACACCCGTAACTTAAAAATCGTATCTTCACTATTCACCGAAAATTCAACTTTCCCAGAAAAATCCCAAAATTTCACCTTAAACAAATATCGATGCTCTGATTTTAAAAATGAACTCCATTTTATAAAAATAATTTTCTAAATATTTTTAATTTAATTTTTAAATAAATACACTATTCACCAAAAATTCATTTTTTTTCAGAAAAATACCCAAAAATTACCTTAACGTAATACTGATGCTCTGAGTTCAAAAATGAACTCCATTTTATAAAAATAATTTTCTAAATATTTTTAATTTAATTTTTAATTAAAAAACACTATTCACCCGAAAAAACTGATACTTGACTAATAATTTCTGAAATAGTTATTTACCTATTTTGTTGAATCACATTACTTAATCAAGGTGCCTAGATTATATTAATACTTTCATTAAGTGAGATTACTAATCCATTTGGTCACATTACTAATCCTAAGCATAAAATCACTATTCATAATTTACTATTCATCAAAAATCAAGTTGATCTTATTAGACTCTAAATTTCTTACTGAACATAATTTTAGAAGACCATTTTTTGAAAATCATTATACATAATTAATTATTTAAGGTTTACATAAATATTTTAAAATATCCTTTTTCTAGAATTAATAAAAAATATGCATACTATATTTATCCGGACATTTGAAAATTCATAAACTTCATCATAAGAAGAAATCAAATTTTTTATTTAAATCACAGGATTACACAAGTTAATTACGGTCTCCTTACATATCCCCTTATAACCCCAGCATATGACCTAAGTGTAAGGTGTGCTAAGGTGAGAGAATCTGAGGGCGACTCGGCCAACATCGCATGAGTAGTAATTTCTATCAGTTTGATCTTCTCGCGAAGGCGATTCCGTTTTAGCTTCACACGATGAAGTTCGGCTTGGGTTTGGTCCAGAGAAAAGCCCAGTGGTGCTACCTCCTTCCCAAGTTCTGTTAGATGGGCTTCGATTGGCCCGAGACTATTGGATGAGGCCATCAAATATTATTTCTATATTAATTAACCAAGATCACTTGTATTTAGAGACAATAATCGCAACATTTAGTTTCCAAAGGTCATACTGACTAATGGTCATATAATATTGAAAACCCAACAGTCTCATTTTAATTATACTTATTTTATTAAATGAAATTTTTTTGTTGAGTATGAAATAAAATAACACAAAAAATTAGGAAATAAGATTTATTCAAAATTTTGGGTCGTTACAGCTCGGACATACCCAGGTAGGATGTAATGGCTTGAGACTTACCATAGTCCCATATTATTTGGGAAAATGTTTCTTTTGGATGAGGGGATCAGGTGTTTGTGGGCTAGGTATGTTTTCCCAAGTATCTTCTAGATGAGGCCCAGGTGTCTTTGGGCATGGTGTGTGGTTATTGAGGCCTAGGTGTCTTCGGGCATGGTGTGTGGTTGTTAAGGCCCATGTGTCTTTGGGAATTGTGTGTGGTTGTTTTGGTGCATGTGTCTATGGGCGTGGTTGTGTGTGGTTTGAGGCCTAGGTGTGTGTGGGTAGGTTGCGGTAGTGGGACTACGTGTGGGAAGAGTGCTAGCATCAAGATGTTAGATTATTAGGAATGAGTAGTTAACCAGTGAGAAAGTGGTGTGGGGTACCCAAATGTCGATGTTCTTATATTATTAATTTAATTGAATTGCATTACTTTAGTGAGCATGCCTTGGTGAGGTTGGGATGGCTAGTATTCTTTGGTAGGTGCTTGAGGTTCTACTATTTCCTCATAAATGCATTAGTATGTTCCCTCACTTGTGCACGAGTAGCTTTAGTTTCCCTAATGAGTATTCTTGTATGCTCGCCCTACATATATAAAACTTTTTTTAAGTTTCTATGAGGACTTTGAGGACCATGCTGGACTTTACTAGCTCGGGTGTTGGGATAATTGTTTTTGCTGCTTAGTTTCTTTTCCTTTGGTACATTATTTGGGAGTTTTTTCATACTTTGTATTAGCTTTACTTTTGAACATACATGGGGGAATGGATTCTTGTTTTTACTTTTACCTTTAGTCTTTTGTGTTTTTAGGATTTACCATGTTATCTCCCAATATTGTTCTATAAAAAGGGTACTGCCTTCCAAATTATGTGAGATTCTATACCCTTGGTGCTAGTTGCCCTCTAGGGCCTACTAAAGGCGGGACTTGGAGGTCATTATCTCTCCTTCATCTTGAGAAAGGAAGGGAAGGGAACTTTTCCATCCCTTCCCTAAACATGAAAAAGGTGGGTCATGACTAAATAAAATTCATGAGTTTCTTTAGAGATGGATTATAATATCTAATCATTGGAATCATAATCATGAACAATCTCGATAAACAATAAAGTTATAACATAAAACCCTTACCGCTTTGGTAAATTTGAATAGTAATCCCCATGAAAGAATAATATTAAATTAAACTTATAATATCATGAAAATATATTCATGATATTACATGTTAAAGGTTTTTTATATACACCTCATAAAATAATATAATTTCATAACATAACACATGTCTCAAAGAAGGAAAATCGAGACAAATATCCCCTACCTTAAGTCTCAAATTATTTCATACAGGTTCAAACATCCTATTAATAAATATAATTTTATTATAAATATATTGAAAAAACATAATTATATATATCATACCATATATTATTTACTTCTGAACTTTTATTACCTGTTTATTAACAATTTCATGTTAAAGTCACATTTTAGGCAATAATTGATTTATTTTTCATATATGTTTTGATTTGTTATTTTTGGTCCTATTACTTTGATCATGGTTCCATAATATCCAGAATTTTAAAAATGATATAAATATCACTTATATTAAGTATATATGTATTTATAGTAATCCATAAAAGTTAGATATAGAAAATGAAATACACCGTTCATAGAAACGGTAAGTCATATATACGCATGAACACTATTTCTATTTTCTCAAAGAATTGAAAGAAATAAAGGGAAAAAATATATTACCATTAAAAATATTATTTTTAGCTCATATATATCATATATTTTCATTAAAACCATCCTTATTACCTTCCAAGTAAAGCATGAATGGATCACATCACTTTGCGAGGTGGTAGTCCACCGTACACATGAGTGACATTATCGCATTCCCACAAAATGGAAAGTAAGAAGGTATATGTGATATAATAATTCCCAAAGTATAATAATATCATAAATATGATATATAAACATTTAATACATCATTATATCAAGCCTTGAGAAGTGGTGATGGAAAATGAATAACATCAGTTCATGAGGCGGTGGTCCGGTGTACACCTGATCGAGAGATTCATTTCCCATTTGATAAAGGTGGAGATGAATATAGGTTATTAAACTAACATAATAAAATATTATTATATGTTAGATACTAGTGTTATTATATCATAATAATTTAATAATATTTTAAGGATTTATAAGAATAAGTAAAACAAAAATGCATAGTTAAAAACTTTACCACTTCTTGGTATAACATATTTAGGTTTAACCTAAAACCTTCCTAGATTGAATTTTTGATGTCACAAAGGTATCTAGTATATAGGTAGGTATGTAAATAAGATATTTGGGGTAGTTATTGGATGAAAAAATGGTTTTAAAATTATGAATAGGTGAGGATAATGGGTGACCTTTTATAAGTGGGGGAGATGACACACTTGATATTTTTGAAAAGAATAAAGTGTAATCACGTTTTTAACATGAAAAAAAGGCTCCAAAATGGACCATTATCTAACATTATAGATAATAATTTATAATTATGTCCATAAAATTTGAGTTTTACAAGTTTATAGGTGATTTTATCCCTTATCTTTTTAGTTTAACCCTTCGGTAATTCAATTTTTACCTTAATCGCGGTAAATAATTTTTACTATTTTTACTATTAATTATGGTCAAAAATTAAGTTGAACTTATTAGATAATATAAATTATTATGATTAAAAATATGGAATATGTTTTGATGAATTCAAATCATATAATTGGAAGAATTTAATTTAAAATTAAACCCATAGATGCGACGAGAAAGTGAGTTTTTAAAGGGAAAATTTTCTTAACTAGAGAATGTTTTAATTTAAAAATTCAATATGAAATTTATTCAAATGAACTAAATTATATTAATAAATAT
The DNA here is from genome assembly GCA_963277665.1 of Viscum album. Classification (NCBI taxonomy): domain Eukaryota; kingdom Viridiplantae; phylum Streptophyta; class Magnoliopsida; order Santalales; family Viscaceae; genus Viscum; species Viscum album. The sequence goes on along the minus strand of OY728134.1, from coordinate 74,524,691 downwards.
ATAATTTAACTAATTTTACTTTTAAAATAATATTAAATAATTTTTAAGTTTTTAAATGTTGTGAATGAAAAAAATTCTTAATAAAAACTAGTATTTTCACTATTCACTAAAAAATTTATCTATTCTAAAAAGTATCAAAAATTCTCTCCAAGATAATTTTTACATGTATATTTAGAAAATTATATTTATTTTTTCAAATACATTTTATAAAATTGGTAAAAATTACCTTTATTTTTCTTTCACAAAATGAAATATTTTTTTGAGAAAATAGTATTTTCGAAACATATAAAGACTTTTCTAAAAGTAATTAATTTTTTATTAATATTTTTTATTTATAAAAACCCATTATAATTAAAATTTTAAAAGTAGTTATTATGATTAATATCAAAAATTTTAACAAAATTTTTATAATGGTCATGTTTAAATAATAATATTTATAATATATCACAGTTTGTAATACTCATTGTCACATGTAATGCAATCTAAATTTAGTGTTGTGTGTAAAAGAAATATCAATGAAATTTAATTTATTTGAAACAAAATTCATAAAAACTTACGTTGTTAAATTCTACCCCTGGAAATTAATTCCTCCCTTGAAATTTATCACTATGATACAAAAAAATGAGGATATTTCTGACTCATCATTTCATTAGGTTTCAATATAGCTTCCTGAAACTAGTGGTTTCACCATAAAAATTTGACTTGATGAGTGGTCTTGTTTCATAGAACTTTCTCTATTTGATCTAGAATCTCCACTGGTTGTTACTCATAAGAAATACCTTGATCAAGTGGTATGAACCCTGAGTTCAGTACATGTAGAGGGCCAGGTATGTACTTCTTCAAGAGAGATATATAGAACACATCATGAACTTGAGAGAGGTTTGGTGGAAGCACTAACCGATAGGTTACCATCCCAATACGATCAAGAATTTAAAAGGAATTGATATACCCAGGGATTAATTTTACCTTCTTTTAAAACCTCATTTCCTTCTTCTATGGATAAATTATTAAAAACACCTTGTCACCAACTTCAAATTCCAAATCACATCAATGATTTTCAGCATAACTTTTCTAATGACTTTGTGCCACCCTTATGTGATACTGAATGAATCTAACCTTCTTTGAAATTCCTTCATCTATCTTAGGTCATAATAGCTTTTTTTCTCTAACTTCATTCCATTATTTTTGAGTTATATACTTATTTCTATAGAGGGATTCATAATAGTCCATATGAATGATCGAGTGAAATCTATTGTTGTATGAAAACTCAACAAGAGGAAGGTGTTGATCCCATCCACCTTTAAAATTTAAATAATAAGATCTCAATATATCCTTTAGGGTTTAATTTTTTCTCTTAGATTGACCATATACACAAGGATGATATGAATTTTTGAATCTCAACTCTATATAAAGAGCTTGTTGAAGACATCACCAGAACTTTAAGGTAAACATAAGATCCTGAACAAATACAATTTAATGTGGTAATATATACTCATTATCATAATTATTATATATTTATTCAAGAGATAAGATACAAGAGACCGTATGATCTGAGAGAAAGTAGCACCAGGCCTAGGGCGGTCTAAAGTAATGGAGACCCAGGGAGCCTACGTGAATTAAGTTCACCCCCTTAGGCTTTAAGGAGGTGGCATTGGAGAGGCAGGTGACATCAGAGTCAGGGATGGCAAGGGAAGGTAGGTAATCCATGAATTTATTCCCCTATCTCATGTGTGTGTAACTTGAATGCCACTCTTCAATAGTTCCTTACATCTACTAATGATGTACGTGACTGACCATGAGATGGATCCTCTGTCTAGAAGGGAGTCATGGATGATATTCGAGTCAGTTTCTACATGGTATATGTCCATATTTTTCAGATTACACAAGTTGATCCTAGTGATAAGTGCCTTGGCCTACGCCTGAAGTGCGCTTCTATCACAAAAGTGAGTCGTGAATGCAGGGAGCACACCCCCTCCCAAGTTACGAACCACTCCTCCTCCTCTCATGATACCTGAGTTGCATGAGCCATCAGTGTTAAGATTTAAACATTCTGTTGGGGGATTCCATTTTACCCACTACCCTTACATACCCACCATGGGAGCTGCCAGCTCGGGGCAAGCCTGTAATATCCGAAGGGAGGGAGCTTCCTGCCATCCCTTGAGAAGGGTGACCATATCCATGAGCATGCATTTGGTTCGCACAATGATGGACCTCCATGATGATTTCTACCTCTCATATCTATCTTTATTCCACACCTTCAGAGACACCAATGTAACACCCCGACCCTACCTCATTGGCTTGAGGAGGAGGTGAGGGTTACTTGGCCTTAAGCGATGTTCCCAAGGTGACAAAGGCTGGAAATAAATGCTGAGGGCTTCAAGGAATAGTGGGGGACAATTTTACCTTAAGAAAAAACCAACCAAACCAACAACTAACTATGCATGCACTTCCAAACCAAACATGTATTCCCAAACGACAACCAAAATGTTCCACGATACAACCCAAAACCAATACAACCAGACATGTCCACACCACATCAGAGTACAAGCAGAAAATAAGCAACCAAACACCACAAGCCATGACACCACCACAGCTCCACTCCAAGATCCAAGCTCCAAGCTCCACCAAGACATCACAAAGCACCACTAAAGGAGGGAGATGCCTTACCTTTTCCCACATCACGGTACACGACATCTGCAAAGACACCAAAATGCCAAAGTAGGGGGTGATTACTAAAACTCAGTAGGTTTTCCCAAAATGACTTCCCTACACACGCCACTAGGATAAAACTATTAGCACATTTATATAAAACAATTTATATAAAATAATCACAAGTACAACCCTTTCATAAGCAAAACACATCCTTACCAAACCATCTCACCCAAACCAAACAACCAAGGGAAATCCAAACAAACATGCCATAATCCAATTCACCATTTCACATTAGCTCAACAAATTCCATCTTTGCAAAGCAACACACAACAAAACAACCATTACGGTGGGACTTCCGCCCATCCCGTACACCACATTCTCAACTAGTGGTACTTCCCGACCACTACCCATAATGGTGGTTCTTCCGACCACTATCCATCACCTTTTATAGTGAGACTTCCCACCCACTTCCATATAACCAACACAAGTCATAACACTCAATCAACCAACAAGAACAATGCACCAAGGCCGCACAATAAACACACAACCATTTCCAACACATGCCAATTCTTTCAATAAATCACTCATTTATTGAAAACACCCTTTAATCGTTTTCCATGCCAAAAAAAATTTCAATAAAACAACATCTTTATTGAAAACCATTTTCATCAACAAGTTTCACAAATCAATCACAAGAACCCATTTCCAAATCTCCATTTTAAAATCCACAACAAGAGCATTTCACCACAAAACCCCCTTTCCCCAAAAATCCCCAAATTGATTTCCTACCAATTTCGCATAACAAATCACAATTTAATTTCATCACAACAATTAATTGTAACAAATAACCACTAGTTCTAACCATGTGGAGTTGAGATAGAATCCACCTACCTTTAGGGTTCCCGAGAAATCAACCCACGAACAACCGCGCCTCAAATCCGGCGAACGCACCACCGAAACCTCTCTAGATCCCCTTCCATAACATTCAAAAGCATTAAAAACATCATCCAAGGAAACAAAAACCATAGATCTACACACAAAAAGTGTAGATCTAGAAAAACAAGAAAGATAGGGATGTAGATCTAGAGGAAAACACAAGGAAACCAAGAGGAGAGACTTACCTGAGAGAAACCACCTTCAATATGCCAAGAAACCTCTTCCAAATCCTTCCAAACCGAGTGGGAGAGCCCCTAAAAACCCTGAGAACCTGAAATACCAAGTGATCCATGAGTGGGAGGAATATTGGAGTGAAATAGGTTAAGCCCGAGGGAGCCCGAAACTTATAACCCTATTTTTAAGTGGCCGCACGGTTAGCCCGCACTGTTTGGAAAACCGTGCGCTAACCATGCGCACGCTATTGCCTCGGGAGAAAGGGTCCGCATGGTTTCCTCACACGGTTTGGAAAAACGTGCGCAGGCCGTGCAGAGCCTACTGTCTCCCCTGCACGGTTTCCTAGAGAACCCACACAGTTTCCACTAACTGTTCTCAAACCTTGCACCCCTTTACAAGCCTCCAAACTCATCCAAAACCATTCCAAACTCTCCCAACCTATTCCCAACTCATCCCATGAACTTTAAACACATAAAAATGCATAAAAAAAAGCCCACATACCTCAAACCGGGGGTACTAAATTCTCCCCACCATTGGAATTTTTGTCCCTAGAAAGTAGTGAACCTGCCCTTTGCCGAAAGAGCTCGGGCCACTACTCGACCATTTATTTCTCCCGCTCACAAGTCTCCTCTTGAATCTGACCATGTTGCCACAAAACCCAAACTAAACCAATGATTTTACCATGTAATACTTTCTCCTACCTATCCATAACCTGCACTGGCACGTGCACCAACGAAGCATCTAGTTCTTGCTCAACATGATCCCATCGAATCACATGGTCACGATCTGGCTGATACTTTTTCAACTGCGACACATGAAACACATTGTGCACCGCACTGAATCCAGGTGGAAAAGCCAAACGATAAGCCACCTCACCAGCCCACTCAAGAATCTAAAAAGTCCGAATATACCTCGGAGATAACTTTCCCTACTTCCCAAACTGATGATGTCCCAACCTAGGAGAGATCCTCAAGAACACATGATCACACACCTCGAACGACAAAGGTCATCAACGATGATCCGTATACAATTTCTGATGACTTTGAGTCATCTCCATTCTCCTTCTGATCAAATTTATCTTCTCCGTAGTCTCTTGGACAAGGCTCAGTCCAACCATCAAGGACCCACCCATTTCCACCCAACATAGTGGAGAACGACATGGCCGCCCATACAACGCTTCAAACGGAGGCATCTGTATGGATGCCTGATAACTGTTATTGTATGAGAACTCAACTAACGACAAGTGATCCTCCCAGGAGCCACCAAAATCCATGACACAAGCCCGCAACATATCCTCCAGAGTTTGTATCGTCCTCTCGGATTGTCCATTCGTCTGAGGGTGATACGCCATGCTCATAGTCAACTGCGCCCCGACGGCTTGCTGCAAGGATTTCCAGAAACGAGATGTAAACCTCAGATATCTATTTGATATAATCAAAACTGGAACACCATGTCTCTTTACCACCTCACGGACATCGATTTTGGACAGATCCTCCATCGTATGAGATTCATAAATTGGAATGAAATGGGTCGACTTCATTATCCGATCCACTATCACCCAAATGACATCGTGTTTTTTGACCTTTCTTGGGAGACCTGTAACAAAATATATCGCTATCTGCTCCCACTTCCAAATAGGGATTGGTAAAGACTGTAACATTCCTATTGGCCTCTGATGCTATGTCTTAACCTGTTGACAAGTCAATCATCTCTAAACAAACTCAGCCACTCTTCTTTTCATACCATCCCACCATAACTGCGCTTTCAATGCTTTATACATTTTCTGAATTCCAGGATGAACAACCCACCTGGAATGATGATACGCCCTGAGAAGATCCTCATGACAAGAAACTAGTACAACCATCCAATTCTGAAAACACAGAACTGAATCTCTATTCAGTTGTCAACCCTCATTGGTCTCCCCACCATTGAGTCTCGACCTCATAGTCACACAGTCAGAATCAGATATCTATGCCTCTTTAACCAGGCCAACCAAGTCAAGAATCAAAAAAACCAAAAATAAGACCGCTCTATCACCCTGGTCCTCATATTCCAACCGCATGTCAGCTATAACCAATATCAACTGCCACTGGTCTGATGTCTGTTTCACCACCTGAGCATATGATTTTCTAATTAATGCATCCGCCACCGAATTTCCCTTACCCGGTGTGTACATCAAGTCAAAATCAAACATCTGGGGATATTACATCCATTTCCTTTTCCTCAAGTTCAAATCACTTTGTGAGAAAATGTGTTTCAGTCTCTTATGATCTGTATATACCATGAATTTCTCACTGAAGAGATTATGACGCCACACTTTCAAGGCATGGAAAAATGCTGCCAATTCCAAATCATGAGTTGGGTAGTTCTTCTCATGCATCCTCAACTGCTATGAGTCATACGCAACCACATGATTCCCTTGCATGAGAACACACCCCAACCCTGATACTAATTCTTCGCAATACACCACGTACACTTTTCCTGGTTCTGGAAAAACCAAAATTTGTGCTGATGTAAGACGAACCTTTAGCTCTTCAAAACAATGCTGACACTGTTCATTTCACTGGAATGGAACATTCTTTCTTGTCAAAGCTGTCATCAGTGAAGCCAAACGTGGAAAAATCATGAACAAAATGTCGATAATACCTAGCTAGACCAAGGAAACTTCATACCTCAAACACATTCTTTGGCGGTTTCCACAAGATAACAACCTCTATCCTTTCTGGATCAACTGAAACACCTCTTTCAGAAATCACATGGCCAAGAAAACGAACTTCCTGTATCCAAAAGTCATGCTTTGACAATTTGGCATACAAGCGATGATCCCTCAAGATCCCCAGCACTATCGCCAAGTGGTGCTCATGCTCCACCCTTGTCTTTGAATACACCAGAATATCATCTACAAACACCACTATGAATGAATCCAAATATATTTGAAATATCCGATTCATCAATGCCATGAACACCACCAGCGTATTCTTTAGACCAAAGGGCATAACCACATATTCATAATGGTCAGATCTACTTCTGAAAGCTATTTTAGGAATATCTTCCTTCCTCACCCGCAATTGATGGCATCAAGACCTCAGTTCGATCTTAGAGAACCACCGGGCTCCCCTCAACTATTCAAACAAATCATCAATTCACGTAAGTGGATATCTATTCTTTATCATAACTTGGTTAAGTCTATGATAATCAATATAGAGTCTCAAAGTTACATCTGCCTTTTTCACAAACAACACCGGCGCTGCCCACATAGACATGTTAAGCCGGATAAACCCTCTATTTTCTAACTCTTCCAACTGGACTTTCAAATCTCGCAATTCAGTAAGTGCTATCCGGTAAGACATAAGTGATATGGGACTGGTATCTGGAAGGAGATCAATCGTAAACTCTACTTCTCTTATAGGAGGTAACCCATAGAATTCTTCAGAAAAAACATCCATGAACTAATTCACCACTTTCGGAAGAGCACTTTGTGAAAAACCCTCTACCGATTCCAACGACAACACCGACAACTGATACGATAACGTGTCGACTGCTGGTGCCAACAAACCCGTTGCACCCTGCCTTTCCTACCTCTCTCCTCAAAAGAGATGTCTAATGCTATCGTGTGTCGTAAAAGTCATTGTCCATGCATTACAGTCAATGTGGACCTTAAACACCACCAGCCAATCCATCCCCAGAATTACATCATACCCATCCATCTCAAGCAATGAGAAATTCCAGGTTATCTCAACCTCGCCCACAATGATACAACATGATCTACACAAGAAGGCTCGACACTCTCTTCGACCCACAAGAGTTTTAAGTTTTAAAACTGAAGGCATCATTTCTACCCTTAAACCCAGCAACTCAACCATACATGCAACAATAAAAGAGTGTGAAGCACCCATATCAAATGACACTTGCATCAAGGTATAATTTCAAAGAACCATACCTTGCACTCTGGATGGTCCTGACTGATCATCCACCACAACTTTCTCAGCTCCAAGCAGATGCGTGTTCTTTATGATCTACTATTTATTCTCCTTCTGACACTTACCTTACTGAGGAGTGTCACAAACACCCTACCTCAAAGCATTACAGAAATACCGCTGAAGATGCCCCTTCTTCTTACAGTTATGACATTCTCGAGGTTGTGCCTTACAATCCCGCTTGATGTGGCTCATGGAGCCACACTGAAAACATCCCAGATTACTCTTGGGTCTCGGAAGAAGTTTTAACAATCTTGTGGTCCGATTCTGATGTGCTCCATGTCGGTGAGAAAAGGTTTCCGTCTTGCTCTTTCTCTCAATGTTAGGGTTCACTCCTCTCGTAAGGACAATTGTACTTCCATTACTTGGATTTCTGACCATTATAGATATTGTAACAGGTGTATCTGGTTGTAGTCCTAACTGCACTGTTTGAAAATCCTGAACGATGCTTTGGTCCAACTGCTGGTTCGCCTGGGGCTCAGGTGCAACCACATTTCTAGTAACTTCCTCCGATTGGTCTCTACGATGTCTACCTGGTTCCATCTCTATCAACATAATAATCACTATAAGTATCACTCCCTAGAAACCGAAGACATAAAATTGCAATTTCAATTACATAGCACTATCACAACCAGGATTTCCACAATTTCACCTTTCCCATATTTCACCATTTTTGAAAAAAAATCCCCCATGTTTTGAAAATCAACCCATTTTCAAAATACCACAAATTTCTATTGTCAAAACCTTCCGTTTTGAAACCCAATTCAGAATTTTCCAAAATCTATGCATTCATACCACACCATAAATCATTATACCCCAATGAAATATGGATCCTAGTGGGAAGTCATTTCTACCATGCATGTCATGCTCATCTCATTGGCTATACCCATGCCAATAGATATCCAATGCCTATAAGTGTTTCGAACACTTATGTACCCAACACCTTGGTAACTTGAAGTTCAGCATAAAAGGTTTAGCTATGTCCTTTGATGCTATAAATTCCAAGTTCTGACATTCCTACGCCTTGCTACCATCCCGACTCAAGGAATATACCACAACGAATGTCAACTCCAAATTCGAGAATCAACTCCAAAGGACCGAACAATCTGATACCACTTGTAACACCCCACCCCTACCTCATTGGTTTGAGGAGGTAGTGAGGGTTAATTGGCCTTAAGCGACGTTCCCAAGGTGCCAAAGGCTGGAAATAAATGCTGAGGGATTCAAGGAACAGTGGGGAACGATTTTCCCTTAAGATAAAACCAACCAAACCAACAACTAACGATGCATGAACTTCCAACCCAAATGTGTATTCCCAAACGACAACCAAAATGTTCCACAATACAACCAAAAACCAATAAAAACAGACATTTCCACACCAAATCAGAGTACAAGCGGAAACTAAGCAACCAAACACCATAAGCCATGACACCACCATAACTCCACTCCAAGCTCCAAGCTCCAAGCTCCACCAAGACATCACAAAGGATCACTAAAAGAGGGATATGCCTTACCTTTTCCCATGTCAAGGTACACGACATTTGCAAAGACACCACAGTTCCAAAGAAGGGGATGAGTACTAAAACTCAGTAGGTTTTCCCCAAATGAATTCCCTACACACGCCACTAGGATAAATCTGTTAGAACATTTATATAAAACAATTTATATAAAATAATCACAAGTACAACCCTTTCCATAAGCCAAAAACATCCTTACCAAACCATCTCACCCAAACCAAACAACCAAGGGAAAGACAAACAAACATGCTATAAACCAATTCACCATTTCACATTAGCACAACAAATTCCATCTTTGCAAAGCAAAACATAACAAAACAACCATTACGGTGGGACTTCCGCCCATCCCGTACACCCCATTCTAAACTAGTGGTACTTCCTGACCACTACCCATAATGGTGGTTCTTCCGACCACTATCCATCACCTTTTATACTGAGACTTCCCGCCCACTTACATACAACCAACACAAGCCGTAACACTCAATCAACCAACAAGAACAATGCACCAAGGCCACACAATAAACACACAACTGTTTCCAACACATGCCAATTTCCTTCAATAAATCACTCATTTATTGAAAACACCCTTTAATAGTTTTCCATGCCAAACAAAATTTCAATAAAACAAAATATTTATTGAAAACCATTTTCATCAACCATTTTTACAAATCAATCACAGAAACCCATTTCCAAATCTCCATTTTAAAATCCACAACATGAGCATTTCACCACAAAACCCCTTTTCCCCAAAAATCCCCAAATTAATTTCCAACCAATTTCGCATAAAAAATCACAATTTAATTTCAGCACAACAATTAATTGTAACAAATAATCACTAGTTCTAACCAAGTGGAGTCGAGAGAGAAGCCACCTACCTTTAGGGTTCCCGAGAAATCGACCCATGAACAACTACTACTCAAATATGGAGAACGCACCACCGAAACCTCTCTAGATCCCCTTCCCTAACATTCAACAGCCTTAAAAACATCATCCAAGTCAACCAAAACCCTAGATCTACACACAAAAAGTGTATATCTAGAAAACCAATAAATATAGGGATGTAGATCTAGAGGAAAACACAAGGAAACCAAGAGGAGAGACTTACCCGAGAGAAACCACCTTCAATCCGCCAAGAAACCTCTTCCAAATCCTTCCAAACCGAGTGGGAGAGCCCCTCCAACCCCTGAGAACCCGAAATCCCAAGTGATCCACGAGTGGGAGGAATATTGAAGTGAAATAGGTTAAGCCTGAGGGAGACCAGAACTTATAAACCTATTTTTAAGTGGCCGCACGGTTAGCCCGCACAGTTTGGAAAACCGTGCGCTAACCATGCGCACGCTACTGCCTCGGGAGTAAGGGTCCACACAGTTTCCTCACAAGGTTTGTAAAACCATGTTTAGGCCATGCGAAGCCTACTGTCTCCCTTGCACGGTTTTCTGGAAAACCCGCATGGTTTCCACTAATCGTGTTCAAACCGTGCACCCCTTTACAAGCCTCCAAACTCATCAAAAACCATTCCAAACTATCCCAACCTCTTCCCAACTCATCCCATGCACTTTAAACACATAAAAATGAATAAAAGAGGCCACATACCTCAAACTGGGGGTACTACAACCAACATCCAGCACTGAGTACCACCGAATGTTCCATCTGCTCTGGGCCTTTATCCAGTGTTCCCTGGAACCATCTCTCAAGAAACACTGACCCTTGAAGCTCATTAGAGTAGACTACTGTAGAGACACCAAAAACCTACCGTACGACCTTAGACCATTATCCTTCAAAGAATATATGATTGGTGGTATCCTTGATTTTGTTGCCACAACATTGGCACCAGGAGGAAAGACTAATTCCTATTTTACTGATGCTCTCATCGGAAGGGATCACCGAGTTCATAACTCTCTAGATAAGAAATTTGTATTTGGATGGTATTTTATTGCACCAAATTAGCTCAAACCAATTATCCTGCTGATCCTGGGGGAAGGAAATCCTACGAAAGTCCTTTGCGGTGAACTTTCCAGAATGATACAGGGTAAACACACACTTGTCTCTCAGCCTTAACTTACTGACATACCAAGCATTGAGATAAAAAATCTGTAATATATATCTTCCTACCATCCCACCATAAATAATATTTCAAATATCTATACATATTTTATATTTCCATGATGAATAGAGAATTAATAACTATGAGTTTACTCTAAAAAAATGTGTTTACTCTAAAAAATCCTTCAAATATAGTATGGATGGAACACATACACGGTTCCTAAACCTTATTATTCCATAATGATCAAGGTTAAACTTAGGAATATTTCTAACCTTATTTTTCAACTTTACATCTTCCTTATGAACCTTTTAATATTTACTTGGATAGATGGTTGAACATTCAATTGATAAAGATAATATTTCTCCCCTTCCTTCAAGATATATAGATACATCCTTTTAAAATCCATAAATATTGGATCTTTTTTTATCCTCATCATGGATAAGCTAGAATAATCCTTTCGACTCAAAGAATCATCCACCTTCATCACTTTCCTAGGGTGGTAATATATTGAGAAGTCACAATCTTTAATCAACTCTAACCATCTTCTCTGGTGAATATTTTATTCATTCTAAGTGAATATATACTTTAAAATTTTGTGATCAGTATATATATCACACTTTTATTCATAAAGAAATTTACTTAAAATCTTTAATGGAAAAATTACCATAGATAACCCTAAATCACGAGTTAGGTAATTTTATTCATAAGCCCTCAATTGTTATGAGTCATAAGCTATAACCATGTCATTCTGTTCAAGAACACATTCCAATCCCTTCCTGGATGTATCACTATAGATCGCAAACCCTTCTCTACTATATGGTAATGTAAGAACATGTGTGATGAATACTCTTCTCTTCAGTTCCTTGAAATTTTAATCACATTCATCTATCTTGAGGAATTTCTCTCCCTTCCAAGTTAACTTGGTGAGTGGATTAGACATGTGTGATAAATTATCCAAAAACCATCGATAATATCTAGCTAAACCAAGAAAACTATGGATCTCAATTACAATGGTTGTTCTGGGCCAACATTCATTAGCCTCCGTCTTTGATGGATCTATCGATATACCATATCTTGAGATTATATGACCAAAAAATGAAACCTTTTACAACCATAATTCACACTCTGTAATTTTTTGATATAGTTTATCCTTCCTTAGGGTCATTAGTACAATTATCAAGTGATATTTATTCTCTTTTAATATATAAGAATATATTCTATAAATACTACCACAAACTGATCAAGGTAATCTCTAAAGAATTTATTCATTAAATCCATGAAGATAGTAGGGGAATTAGTAAAACCGAACGTCATCACTATATATTTATAATGTTCATACCTTGTATAGAATTTTGTCTTGGGTATATCCTTCTTCTTGAACCTCAATTGATGATATACATAATGAAGGTCAATCTTAAAAAATATTGAGATCCACTTAATTGATCAAATAGGTCATCAATATGGGGTAGAAGATACTTGTTCTTGATCACGATCTTATTAAACACCCGATAATCAATGTAGAGTCACATAGATATATTTTTATTTTTTTAAAAAGAATAGGCGCACCCCAAGGTGAAATTTTTTTCTGAATGAACCCCTTATCAAGGTTCTATTGGCTTTGATTTTTCAATTCCTATAACTCAATCAGGTACATTCTATAGGGAGTATTTAAAATAAGAATGGTACTAGGTATGGGTTCTATTGAGAACTCAACTTCACATTTTGGTGGAAGAATAGAAAATTATTCTAGATATACATCAAAAAACTCTCCCAAAATAGGCATATAATTGATTTTGAGTTTCTCCTTAACCATCCAAGATAAATTCCCCTCTTGAATATAAATCAAAACCCATTCAATGGATGTCTTTCCATAAAAAGTTCATATTAATCATCACACTAATAGATGATCATAGTCTGGTTTAGATTATCAAATGTGACTTACCTTCCTTGGGAATTGATGTGGGATTTATGTAGAGAAAACCAATCTATTCATAATATAACATCAAATTCAACCAGAGGAAGAATGAAAATATTTACAAGAAGCAAACTATCACAAACTTCAACCATATATGAATCATATAATTGAGATGTGATCATCGTACCATTAAGTGATTTCACTATTAATTATATATCTAATAATTTTGGTGGAATCTTGACACCCTTATAATATTATTTATATATGAAATAATTAGTAGATACAGAGTCAAATAAGACATTAGCAGTTCTAGAGTGGATTTTAAGTGTACCTTTCAGCACATCGTTATCATACCCCTCATCAAAAATAATGATTGCATGGGATTTCACTTTGTCTCTTAGATTAAGAGGTTTCTGATGTTGATTATCATCATTAACATTTGGATTTGGGTACTAGTTAGTAAAATTAATATACTCCCCATATTTGAAATAATGAATTATGGGCAGAGTATTCTATAGAGATTTCTCTCTATTTTCATCATTAACTAACTTCTTCTCATCACTTCATCTTTCAATTTACCGATGAACTTCCTTTCTATACTTAAAAAACATTCAAGAGTCTCTTTAATAAAATTTACTCTATGTTTCTTTCCACACTTTGAGCATGAATGAATTCTCATCATCTTCTCTCTATGTTTTTTAGAGTTTCCTTTGAACTCCATATTCCTTTTCTTGTCAAAATCATGAGATTTATGGGTAACTATGATCTTTATTTCCACCTTTAGAGCACATAAAACGATTTCTTCATAGATAATAAAGTAACTTATGGTTAAATCCCTTTAGATACTTGGATTAAATCCACTAAAGAAGCAATCGATATTAATTTTAGGTTAGATGATAATGCTAGAAGCATACCTCACAAGTCACATAAAATTTACCTCATAGGTACCAAAAAATTCATCATCCTTTTACTTTAGCTCAATGAATTAATTCTCCATTTTTGTAAAAATAATATGAGGGAATTAATTATTGAAAAATAATATCTTAAACTCATCCAACTCCATGGAGTCAATTTCATAAATCTCCCTTTTATTCTTGACGAGAGTCTACCATTGATCTAATTTTCCTTCCAAACAGAAGACAACCAAAATGACTTTTTTATGTTCCAAACACTGGAGAATAGAAAATATCTTTTTAGTGGTATTGATCCATTTCTTAGAAACTAGAGGATCAACAGAACCACTAAAAGAAGATGAACATTTCCTCATGAAGGACTCAACAAAATATTGTTCCCTACTTTCCTCATTTGGGAGTTCATCATGATTCATGTATTGAGAAAGTTTTTCAAGCATATAAAATAGATTTTTTATTCTATATACCATATTTTTGGCTGATCAGGAGTACAATCATTGAACTATCCATCACAGTCAGCATTAACATGGTTTCTTTAGGTTCTAGCCATCGACTAAAACCAGAAATTAGTGTACCAATAATAATCATAGTGGGGAAACACATTATCATAAAAAATCACTTATATTATGTCTAAATCATGAAAATTTATTTTAATATTTTAAATATTAGGTTTATCTTATGTTATTAATAGTTATTACCTATTTAAATCCTTCATGATGGTTTGTAAAGAGTTTGTGAATTTCCAAATCATATCCTCTAGGAGTGTCAAACTAGCTATGCAGAAAGGCCTGTTTCCGTGCACCAGGTGATGATTGAGTCTATATCAATGATTCCTTTTCAAATTTATTACCTTTAGGTACCTATGTTCTAGATATACATCCACTTGTAGTATCCATATAGGGATGCAATTGTTTGGAAGCCTCTCTCTCTATCCTTTACCAAAATTCCAGGACATTTTCCAATACTTTGACTTATCTTTATACTCATCCTTAGAAATATCCTTAGGGTTCTCACTAAAGTTTTCTATTACTAGTTTCAAAAGGTTAACAAATTATTTCTATGATACCAACTATAAAGACCCAAAATTCTCACACATAAATATTACATCTTAATAATTGAATATTCATTATATAACATAATGATCCATGCCATAATCGTTTATGTCTAGTGCCTTTGACAACTTGGAAACATAAATAGCTGGTACATAAGTGATATACATAATCTACCACTATATTCTTCATAACTATCACCCTTATTATAAATAAAATACATAATACCTTTTATCATAACCTGGGGAAAGGAAACATAAGAAAGAGTGAGATCAGATGCTCAGTAAGAGTAAAAAAGGTAGATATCAACATATCATGAGCATAAGGGTATGAGAACATGAGAATAACATTTGAAAATAATACCTATCATATCAAAGATTATAAAATCGAGTCATAGAATAAATCTTTTTAGTTCATAAGACAACAATCCTAATAAAATCAAAGAACATAAATCATGAGAACATAACATTGGCATAAGGCATAGATTTTTAGAATACATATAATTATATAAAATAATTTATTTAGTTGTTTAAGGACCATTGAAAATACTATCATAATATAATGGGTTCACTCCCCAAACCATCATAGTAGTCAAGGTTCACTTCCAAGAATATCATAGTGGATAGAGCCCCTTATTGAACTGAGTTCACTCCCCATTCCAGACCTTTTTATCTCATGAGATATCAATATTTACCTAATGAATTTGAGGGAGATATGGGACCACCCATCACATAATTAAAACCATACATATGTATTCCATAAGATTAGAAAACATTCATCGTATTAGAACTCATGAAAATAAATGGGCTTCATAAAAAAGTCATCATATCAGAACCCATGAAAAGAAATGGGTTTCATAAACATTTCATCATAGCATGACCTATGTAAAAGAAACATCTATCATAATCATTTCATCATTTCATCATAGCATAACCCATGAAAAAAGAAGTGGGTTAAATAAAAATCATATAATCATAAACATAAACCATTAAGATAAAGAATAATAATGGTATCCATAGATTATATCCCCAATAAATAATAATTAACATCATAGGATGTCATATTATATAGAAAATGATTTTGAAAGATCACTTGGAATATTTCTTATGGAAAATAAATTTTATTTGAAAATCACTTTTTAAAACTAAAAATTCATAAAATATTTTGGAAATCATTTTATTATAAAATAAAATAAAAATATTATAAAGGAAGATTCAAATAAAATAATGGTCATGATGGTGGTAAATTATTTTCATGACATACATGTTAAAACAAATATTCCTTTCACATTTTTGGTAAAAGCCAAATGGAAATTGTTTGAAAAAAACATGAAGATTAATTTTAATTTTTTTTTTGTAAAAAGTAAAAAAAGGATAAAAATGTCTTTAAAAAATCATTGTAGAGTATTAAAAACTTTCCTTAAAACATTTTTTTTAGAAAAATTGGATATGGATGAAAAAGTATTTTTAACCAAAGAGGGAAATAAAGTCATTTTTTATTAAAAAAATATTATAAAATATTTAGTACATAAAGAGAGGAAAATGAAGGGAAAACATGTATTCTAATAAAATAACCATATGAGAATAAAATTCAGGAGTTTCTTGAGATATGGATCATAAAATTTAATTATTTGATGCATAATCATGAACAATCCTGATAAACAATGAGATTGTAACATAAAATCCTTACCCCTTTGGTAACTTTGAATTGTAATCCCCATGAAAGAATAACATTAAATAAAAATTATAATATCATGAAAATAAATTAATGATATTACATGTCAAAGGGGCTATATATAAACCTTATAAAGTAAGATAGGTGCATAACATAACATATGTCTCAAAGAAGGAAAATTGTGACCAAAATCCCCAACCTTAAGTCTCGTCTTCCATTATAAACATTCAATCCTTATGTATAATAAATATAATTTTATTATAAATATATTATATGACCATAATTATATATATCATACCATATATAATTTACTTATGACATTTAACTACCTTTTTATTAACAATTCAATGTTAAAGTCACATTTCGGGCAATAATTTCTTTGTTTTTCATGCATGTTTTGATTTTTTATTTTTGGTCCTCTTACTTTGATCATGTAATCATATCTAGAATAGTAAAAATTATATAAAAATTATATATATTTATTATATATATATTTATATTAATCTATAAAATTTAGATATAGAAAATGAAATACACCATTCATGGAGACGGTAGGCCGTATATACGTATGAACGTTGTTTCCATTTTATTAATGAATTGAAAGAAAAAAAGGTAAAAAATATATTACCATTATAGAATAATTTTTATATCATATATATCACATATTTTCATTAAACCCATCCTTATTTCCTTCTATGTAAAGTGTGAATGAATCACATCACTTAATGAGGTGGTAGTCCGCCGTATACACTAGTGACATTATCATATTCTCATAAAATGGAAAGAAAGAAGTTATATATGATATAATAATTACAAAAGTATAATTATATCATAAATATAATATATAAAATTTTAATCTATTATTATATCCAACTGTGATAGGTGGTGATGGAAAATTAATAACATCGGTTTGCAGGGTGGTAGTCCGCCGTACACATGATCGACAACTTCGTTTCCCATTTGATGAAGGTGGAGACAGATATAGGTTATTAGAATATAATAACATCTCAATATATGGTATATAATGGTGTTATTATATCATCATAATTTAATTATATTTTAATGATTTATAAGAATAAGTAAAAAAAATGTATAGTTAAAAACTTTACCACTCCTTCAGACAACCTCTTTAGGTTTAACATAAAGCTTTCCTAGATTAGATTTTTGATCTAAAAAGGCCTCCCAGATTTGGGTTTGAATTTAAGGAAGATATTTGGATAGGTATTTTCTTAACCAAATTGTTATGAAAGTGTGAAGGGAGAGGAGAAGTGGTGGCCTATTATAAGTGGGGGAGAGGACACACTTGAAATTTTTGAAAAGAATAAAGTGTACCCATGATTTTTACATGAAAAAAGGATAAAAAATGTCTCACTATCGAGATTTATAGGTGATAAGGTTTTAATATGGATAAAAAATTGGTTTTTTACAAGTTTATAAGTGATTTTACCCCTTATCATTTTAGTTTATCCCTTGGTAAACTCATTTTTACCTTAACCATGGTAAATAATTTTTGCTGTTTTTACTATTCATTATGGTAAAAAATTAAGTTTAACTTTTTAGATAATATAAATTATGATGATTATCAAAATTTAATATATTTTTTCAAATTAAAATCATATAAGTAGAAGAATATAATTTAGAATTAAACCTGCTGATGCGATGAGAAAACATGTTTTCAAAGGGAAAATTTTCATAAGTAGAGAAAGTTTTAATATAATAATTCAATATGAAATTGATTAAAATGACCTAAATTTGATTAATAAATTTATAATTGAAATAATTTTACTTTTAAAACCATATTAAATAAATTTTTAAGTTTTTTAAATGTTTTAAATGAAAATAAAATTCTTAATAAAAACCTATATTTTTTACTATTCACTGAAAGATTTATATTTTCTGAAAATTATAAAAAAATTCACTCCAAGATAATTTTTAATTGTATATTTAAAAATTAAAGTTTATTTTTTTAAATCAAATTTCTAAAATTAGTAAAAATTAATTTTTTTGTTCACAAAATGCAATAAAAACATTTTTCTTGAGAAAATAGTATTTTCAAAACATATAGACTTTTATAAAAATTAAGTACTTTTTTATTGATATGAATTATTTATATAAAAAATTATAATTAATATTAAAAAAATAGTTATTAATATTCATATCACTAAGTTTAATGACTAGGTTATAATGGTCGCGTTTAAATAATAGTATTAATAATATATCAGAGTTTGTTAAAACTCAGTGTTGTGTGTAATGCAAGATAAACTCGGTGTTGCGGGTAATATAGGATATCAAAGAAATTTAATTTATTCAAAAAAATAACAATTCATAAAAACTAAGGGTGTTATAATTATTATAGGGTCATTTTTGTTCTATAAGAATCAATCGAGTATCAATATAGTTCTTAGGTTGATCGATATGATCCAAAGTACAATTTAAACTTTTTATTTTTATTAAAATGACATATCAACCATCAAGGGGTAACAAAAAAATAAGGAAGTTTATATTGGAATTAAAAATTAGGATAGAAATTCTTAAATCATTTTTGATCTTTAGGAATCAACCACACATAATTCAATTCCTAGATTTACTAATTTGATGGAAATCATGATTTAATATTGCTAACACTTATTAATAAATGAAAAATTAACTATTTATGGGTAATAACTGAGAAAACATGATCATATTGGTGTGAAAAATTAGGATAATATTTTCGAGTCATTTTTGTTCTACTAGAGTCAAATTCATGTTAATTTGATACCTGAATTTCTCGGTACGATCAAAAGTGTCATTTGACCTTTATATTGTTATTAAACTGTTAGGTAACCTAATAGAGGCCAAAACTAAGTAAATTTTTTTATATTACCATGAAAACATAGAATGAATATCCGGAAATATTTTTTTGATATTTAAGAATTAAATTCAAATCAATCCGATACCCAGATTTCTTGATATTTTCCAAAGTACCATTTTACCTTTCAAGTTTTATTAAAATGATATATCACCCATTAAGGGGTAAAAAAATATTATGATCTAAAATTAATGTAGAAAATTAGAAACATTATCCATAAATAATTTGTGATCTATATGAATCAACCTTGCATCAATATGATTCCCAGATTTCCCAATATATTGGAAATTATGATTTCATATTATTAACACTTATTCATAAATGAAAAAACACCTTTATAGTGGTCATAACCAAGAAAAAAAAAAGATAAAATTGGTGTGGAAAATTAGGAAAATGAATTTAGTGCCATTTACACATCAATCCAATACCAAGATTTGATGGTATGATCAAAAGTTCCGTTGAACTTCATATTGTTATTAAAATGTTAGGTCACCTAAAAGGGGTCAAAACTGATAAAAAAATTTAGATTATCATGAAAACATAACAGGGTTATCCTTAAATCATTTTTGATCTATAACAAATAAATGAATGTTAATCCGATGATTATATTTCTTAATATGATCCAAAGTACCATTTCACCCTTTAATTTTTATTAAAATGAAATATCACCTGTCAAGTGGTCAAAACTAACTAGATGAGTTGAGATTGATTTGAAAACTAAGTACAATTATCCTAAAATTATTTGGGATCATTATAAATCAACCACACATTAATAAGATACATGAATTTCCTAGTATGATGAAAGCTATGATTTCATATTATTAACAATTTATAATAACTAACAAATCACCCGTGTAGGGGTCATAACTGAGAAAAAAAGATCAAATTGGAATGAAAAATTATGGCAATGATCCTTGAGTCATTTTTAATCTGTAGGAATCAACCACACATCAATCCAATACCTAAATTGGTCAGTATGATCAAAAGTGTTATTTAATCAAAAGTGCAATTTGAAATTTATCACTGATTATAGAACATTACAAATATAATTTTTTTTTATTTTTTAATGTATTGTTACTAATAATTTTTTTATAGGAACACAATTTTGTAGGAGGATCAGTTGATTGTTAGTGAAATCCTACTACGTGAGTTTTGATTTTGTATTAGTTGTAATTTTTTTCGCTAGTAATTAAATTGTACATATCTAAAGACCCTGAATTTTATCAATTGAATTGACCTTCTTATAATTATTTTATATAGTATAAAACACATACATAACATATAGAACCTAATAAAAACATTATTTTCAAAAATTAAGAATGAAATAAGAGGTATTTATAAAAATTAAGGAACCTATACCAATGGAATAGTAACTTGATAGTTGGAATAGTAATGGGACCATTTAGGATAGAAAACTAGAAAATAGAATATTAAACTTACTTATGAAAGTAGAAATAAAATTTATGCATCTTATAAATAAAAATATGATATATTTATATCTTAGCATAAGTAAATAAATGTTTCAAAAATGATAAATTTAGTATTGAAATTTTTGTGAAACATAAATGTTTATAATTAATATAATGATTTAAAAGAATTCTTTTTTAAAATATATTCATAAATTAATATTTATTTGTCTTATGATTATAATATAATTTTATGAGACCTTAATTAATTTTCCAAAGTGTCATAAAATCAATTATAATTTTAAAATCAGTATTCTTCGAATAAATAATGATTTTAATTAAAACTTAAATTTATCATATTTAGAATTTCTTTTTCATAAAATGGTATCCATTTTTTAAATATACACATCTAAAAATGGTTAGGATGAATTTTTGGTATTTTTCTAAAATAGTTGATTTTTTGGTGAGTAGTGAAATACAATAATTTATGGTATTTAACATTGTAAGTAAATAAATGAATTTTTGATTCATGGTTGAGTCATGGATGATATAAGTGTCCATTATCTCAAACTAAAATTCTATAGTTACTTTACTTGGTCATAAGAATCAATACTATTGATAGTCTTGAGGAAAAATAATAAACAAATAAATAAAATAATAAAAAATACCCCTTTCCTCCCACTATAAATACCACCCCTCACCACCTCTTATCCTCACACATTATAAGAATTTTATCTTGATTATATTCTTACCAATTACACTCCCAAAACTCTTATCAAGGTTTTTTTCTTGCTGGTCTCACAAAAACACCATTTCCAAGTGTCATAAGGTGGTTCTCAAGGTGACGACACTCAAGAGGTAAAACCCTCCCTCTATCCCTTTTAATTTATTTTATTTTATTATCCTTAAATCACCTCCACTATACAAAGTAACTTGATAAATTAATTATCATATATATATTATAATTTTATTTTTTAATGGAATACCCATCATCAAATCGCTTCTCGTCTCATTTTTTTCTAAAAATGAAAACAACGTCTGTGAGCTGTCGATTCACTACCTTCATGGATGAAAAGTTTTCGTTTTTAATTACCACGTTCAATGTAGTTAATAAAAACATTTTTATGGTTAAAAAATATTATAATATGTTTATTAAAACTTATTTAATATCCTAGAACTAGTATATAAACATATTATTAAATAAAATAATACTAATTCGATATGGTCGTAAAAAACGCAAAAATAAACTAATCATTTTTTTCATCAACGTTTTATCTAATAAATCATAATAATTTAAAAAAAGAAAATGATATGGGACCATTTAAATTTATGGAAATAAATTAATATAATCTCATTCCATTTCTGAAGTTTTTCTTCCATTTGACAAGAACTTTCATAATTATACACAAGCAAACCCACCATGAAACCATGAAACGAACACTCCAAGAATGACGAAATTGAATCTTATAACTCATCAAAAGCCATAAATGAACTTAATAAAATAATATTAAATCAAATAAATGTATAATTTTTTTAATTAATTAATTTATGGATATAATTTTATTATCTAGGAAATTAAGTGCAAGTGTAGAACACATTCGAATATAAGGTAAGGGATTCTCTACGAACCTCCATTTTCCCTTCGGTTCATGATTTCTCTCTCTTTACCATAATGTAATTATTAATTATTATTATGTACTCATTTAAAATTCTATGTGTATATTCCAAACATATTTACCTATCTCAACTCTTCTTTCATTGATGGGGAAATACATGTTTTATAAGGTTCCTTTCTCAACTCCCCTTGATAAGAAAACCCAATTAAAGGAACTTCCCAATTTCTAACCCATTTTCAAGTACCATCAATAATTTATTTTTAGAAACAATATATGTTTTTCTAAAATCACTCATTTTATCATAAAAAACTATCTTTTTTCATTTCTGGTTTTATACAAAAAATATGCCTTTTTCCTCTTTAAAGACTCTTTAATATTTTCCATTAAACCGAACTAAAGTAAATCATTTATAAAGTTTCTTAAACACTCTTTTTACATGTTTTCACTTTATTTTGACATAATTTTCCATGATATATGTCTATTTTACCTTATTAATGTCCAATTATGTTTTAAATCCATTCATTCTTATACACTATTATGATGCTCTCTCTGGTTATGCAATATAACATGATTATGATACCCATTTATTTTTATGGGTAATCCTAATGTTTATCTCTTATGTTTGATTCATCATGTGGAACACATATTCATGAAAATTTTATGATGGGTGTGCCAAGATATCACTCAAATGCATTAGGTAATGTTTAGTCTCATGAGACATTATGTTGGGATATAGAGTAAACTTGATTCCTTCACGGGACTTTATCCACAATGTGATTTAGTCTTGGTAGTTATCCTTGAATCATGTTTTTGTAATGTTGTACGTTTCTTCCAAATTCCCATGTTTCCATTATTTCATGTTCCCATGTTCTATATGTTATGATTCCATATGTTTGTTCATGTTCCATGCCATTTTATGTCATCATGTTAGGCCTTCTAAACCATGTTCTATGCTTTATTTCTATGTCTATTCTCTTACTAGGATTTTTGGATCACCCATTTTGTCTATTTATTCCCTAGGTTATCCAATGAAAATTTAATATCTTAAAGGAATTTAGGATCTCATTTTGAATGATTAATAGAAATTTGTTTTATTCTATTTCCATGATTTTAGTTTTATGTATCTAATCTTCTAAAGACACTAGACTTTAAGATCTATGGTTTGCATTTGATGGTTATTTATTATTTTAATCATGTAATAATATGTTTAAAAGTATAGGGATTCTATAGTTGGTATCATAGCATGATATAGTTATTTTTTTAATATTAGGACTATAAAACTTCATTAAGAACCCTGGGGATAATTCTATCACCATGGATGACTTAGATTGAAACTTAGGGAACCAAAAATAGGATATACTTTCCATTTAAAAGTTTATCCTTCTATTTTCAATGTTTCCTTTTTATATTCTTATTAAATAATTATTAAAGACCCCCTAATTTTACTTTTTTAGTTAATGCCTAGAAATAGGAGAACCCATGCCAATGGTCAATGTGATAGGAAATATGAAAATTTCCATAATGAAATTACAAATATGATGGGAATGGGAGCTAAAATATTCATGACAATACTTCCTCAACTGGATCAAGTTATGAATAATAACTTGAATCATTTGGAACACCCTCCTTCTCCTAAGAAAGTGAAATTTTCCGTTGAATCCTTTATGCGACAAAGGCCTCCCATATTTAGTGGATCTTCTGATACCATCATCATAGAATAATGGATTAACTCCATTGAGAAGATATTATCTATCCTTTAATGCCCATAAGAAGAGAAAGTCATATTGGAGGTCTATCATTTTTATGGGGAAGCTGATCAGTGGTGGAAACTGGTTAAAAACACAAAGTCTAAGGAGTAAATTGATTCCTTGTAGTGGGAAGATTTCAAGAAAATATTTTTCAATAAATATTTTCCCCAAACTCTCCATCTTAATATAGAAAGGAAGTTACTCAGGTTGAAGCAAAAGGAAGATGAGTCTATCGGGGTGTATACATGATACACCTATAGTTATGTCATGAACACTAAAATAAAGGTGGATCACTTATTTAGTAGACTAAATCCAAGTATATGAAAAGCGTTAGTGATTAGGGACTTTGAAAGATACTAGAAGATTGTCTGTTGCACCCTTAAGGTTTAAATGGATATCAAAGACTCTCATTGGTCTTGTAGGACTAGAGATAAAAAGTAGAAAATGGAGTTTAATATGGGGGTATCAATAGATAAATCTCATGATGAAAAGAAAACCCAACATTCCACTTGTCAAAAGTGTGGGAAGAAGCATCCTGGGAACTGACTAAGGGGAACTGAAAGATGCTTAAAATGTGGAAAAGAGGTGCATCTAGGTAATAAATGCAGAAGGGGTATGAATAATCCCAATAATTTGGAAGAATAAATAAATGTTCAAATAAAATCTCATCCTGTAGTGAAATGTTTCAACTGTAAGGAACATAGGCATTATGTGAGCTAAAACCCCAAGATAAGGGTTATCAGAGGCGATAAATAACAATATCCAAGGTATAAAAGAAGAGAATATGATATCAATACTACTAAGGTGGAGCCTAATATTTATGTGGTGAAAGGTACGCTAATTATTCATGAAAGAATATAAAGCATACTATTTGATTTTATTTCTATTCATTCTTTTATATATTTCAAGTTTAGTAGAACTATTCAAACACCACCTAAAAATATGTAGGTTGAGTTATATGTGATAACAGAAAATTGAAAAATTATTGCATCCAAATTATGTTACTCCTCCTGAGTTAATTTTTGTGGTTTAAACCTCCCATTAAACCTTTCCATACTTTCTTTGGTGAAGTTTGATGATATATTGGGAAAGGATTGGATATCTTTATATAAATACAACATCAACTGTCAGGAAAGGGGGACCGCTCTTCATATCTCAAGGAATCATCCAATTAATTATAAGTGTAAGGAGGAGTATGAATCTCATTCAGAATCACAATCTCAATTTTGGATATTATTTACTCATGAGAAATAATATCTAGCTCAAATTATTGAGACAAAGTAGATAATCATGATCAAAGACATGCCCATTGAGAGGGACTACAATGATGTGTTTCCAGAATAATTTTTTGGTCTTACTCATGACTGAGAGGTTGAGTTCTCAAATTAACTTATTCCTGTATCTCTAACTATATCAAATACACCTTATAGAATAGACACCATTGAGTTGGAGGAATTGAATAAGTAGTTATAAGACAATATAGAAAAGGGTTTTATATACCTGAGTGCTTCACCATGGGGTGATCCAGTCCTATTTTTCAAGAAGAAGGATGGATCAATGAGCCTATATATTGATTATCATAAGCTCAACAAAATCACAATAAATAAAAAGTATACCCTTCCATAGATAGATGACTTTTTTTGATCAACTACATGGGGCCAAGTATTACTCTAAGGCAGACCTTCAAAAATTGAAGGTGAAGAAGGAAGATATTCCTAAGATTGCATTTCAAACAAGGTATGAACTGTATGAGTTCATTGTGATTCACTTAAGACTAATTAATTCTCTAAAAAATTTCATGGACTTAATGAATAGAGTCTTTAGATATTACCTCAACAAAATTTTGGAAGTCTTTATTAATGATATTCTGATATACTCTAAGAGAAAGGATGAAAAAAAAATCATTTGAATATTGTTCTAAAGACTTTTGGAAGGGATAAAATCCATGAAAAGTACAGTAAATGTGAGTTTGAGATATAGGAAGTATCATTCTTAGGGAATTTTATCATCGAAAAAGGAATATTTGTGGACCCTTCTAAGACAAAGACAACCAAAGAGTGGACCAGGACAATATCTTTAAC
The DNA here is from genome assembly GCA_963277665.1 of Viscum album. Lineage (NCBI taxonomy): Eukaryota > Viridiplantae > Streptophyta > Magnoliopsida > Santalales > Viscaceae > Viscum > Viscum album. Next base: position 74,498,143 of record OY728134.1, on the reverse strand, counting down.
TTAGACCCATAGTTTTCTTAGTCTAGCTAGGTATTACCAACGATTTGTGAAGAACTTATCATTATTTTAAAACCCACTAACCAAGATGAATCATAAGGGAGTAAATTTTATCTGGATGAGTAAGTATAAAGACCGCTTCAAAGAGTTGAAAAAGAGGCTTATCACTACACCAATACTGACACTATCGACAAGTGGGGAACTCTTTGTGGTGCACAATGATGCTTCAAAGAATGGATTAGGATGTGAACTTATGAAAAATGATAAAGTGATAGCCTAAAAATCAATGAAGTTGAAAATTAATGAGAAAAACTATCCCACACATGATCTGGAGTTGGTAGCTGTGATATTCACATTGAAAATCTGGCGGCATTATCTCTATGGGGATAAGTGTGAGATATATATTGATCATAAGAGACTCAAATATATATTCACACAGAAGAAGCTTAATATTCATTAGAAAATATGGTTATATCTCATCAAATATTATGATTGATCAATCCACTAACATTCTGGTAAAGAAAATAAAGTGTTGGATGCTCTAAGTAGAAAGGATCCTGAAACTTTATCAATGATGATAATTTAGAAGGATCCAATATTCTTAGACCTAAAAAGGATGGAAATGAGAATCCTTAAGTAAATAAAATCATAAATACTTTATCAAATGATTTATCAACCATCCATTATAGAGAAAATAAAGGATTCTCAAAGAAATTATGAGGAAATTTAGAAAAAGGTAGAAGCTATAAAAAATGGTAAATCCTCAGAGTTCAAAATTGATGAGGAAGAAGTCATAATATTTGGTTCAAGAATATGTGTACCATCCAATACAAAGATAAAGAAATAGATTCTGAATGATTCATATAGTTTAACCTTCTCTATTCACCTAGGTAGCATAAACATGTATCGAGATCTCTGAGAGCATTATTGGTGGGAAAATATGAATAAGGATATCGTTGAATATACATCGAAGTGCCTGGTATGTTAGAAAATGAAGGATAAAAGACAAAAGTATAAGGGGATAATACAAAAATTACCCATACCAACATGTAAATAGGAAAACATGAACATAAAATTTATCACTAGACTTCTAATAAAATCCATAAAAAATAATAATATATGGGTTATTTTGGATCGTCTTACAAAGACAACTCACTTTATCACAATTCGAGAGGACTTATCACTCGATCAAATTGCATGGATATACATCAGAGAAGTGGAGAGACTGTATAGAGTACCACTATATATTATATCCAATCTAGATTCAAGATTTACCTATAAGTTTTGAAAAACTCTCCAACATGATCTAAACACTGAGTTGAACTTCAATATGAATTATCATTATAAAATTGATGACCAATCTTAGAAGATTATTCAAACATTGGAAGACATGATGAAAAAATGTTTTATAGACTTCAAGGGAGGATGGGACCAACATATACCTATGTTCAAGTTATCTTACAACAATAGTTTCAACTGAATCATCCAAATGGATCCATATGAATCCATTTATAATAAAAGATAAATAAAACTAACATGCTAGGATAAAGTCGGTGAATAGAAGTTATTGGTGCCTGAAATGGTCAAAGAAATGGTAGAAAAGGTAAAAACCATTCATCAATATATCCAAGCTTCCCAAAGTTGACAAAAGAGCTATAAAAACAATAATTGATGAGGCATTAAGTTTAAAGTTTGAGACATGATATTTCTTTACATATCTCATTGGAAGAGGATCATTGGATTTGGGAAGAAAGGAAAGCTAAGTCCTAGGTACATTATTCCCTTTGAGATTCTTGATCATGTTGGAGCTGTGGCCTATTGACTAGAACTTACACCTACCATGTATTAAGTACATGATGTATTCCATGTATCCCTATTGAAGACATACATACCAGATCCCTCACATGTACTAAATTCTGAGGTGGTACAACTAGAGAATGACCTCTCGTATAAAGAGCAACATGTGAAGTTCTTGGACTATAGAGATAAAGTTATACATAACAACACTACTCACTTGGTCAAAGTTGTATGGTGAAACCATAAGTATGAAGATGTGACATGGGAACTAGAGTAAGTAATTAAGGAGAAGTATCCCCACCTATTTTCAACTTAGAGTGTAAAAAAATTTTTCAAGGGTTAAATTTCATAAGTGGGGAAGAATGTAACAACCCATAATTCTATCAATCAAATTTCCTTTCTTATAATTATGTTATATAGTATAAATCACATACATAACATAGATAACTTAATGAAAACATTTTTTTATAAATTAAGAATGAAATAAGTGATATTTATAAAAATTAAGGAACCTATACCAATGGAATAGTAACTTGACCATTGGAATAATAATGTGACCATTAGGAATAGTAAACTGGCCAATAGAATAATAAACTTACCTTTGAAATTATAAATAAAATTAATCCATCTTATAAATAAAAATATGATATAGTTATATCTTGTCATAAGTAAATAAATGTTTCAAAATGATAAATTAAGTATTAGTATTTTTGTGAGACGTGAATATTTATAATTAATATAAATATTTAAAAGAATTTTTTTTTTCTAAAATAGATTCATAAATAAATATTTTTTTCTTATTATTATAAGATACTTTTATGATACCTTAATTAATTTTTCAAGGTGTCATAAAACTAGTTATAATTTTAAAATCAGTATTTTTTGAATAAATGATTATTTTAATTAAAAATTAAATTTCTCATATTATTAAAATTATTTTCATAAAATAGATTCCATTTTTAAAATATACACATCTAAACATAGTTAAGGTAATTTTTTTGTATTTCTCTAAAATAGTTGAAATTTTGGTGAATAGTGAAATACGGTAATTTACGGTATTTAACATTTTAAGTAAATAAATGAATTTTTGAATCATAGTTGAGTCATGGATAATGTAAGTGGACATTATCTCAAACTCACACGATATAGTTACTATAATTAGTCACAAGGATCAATACTATTGATAGTCTTGAACCAAAATAATAAACAAATGAATAAAATAATCTAAAACACCCCTCTTATCCCACTATAAATACCACTCCTCACCACATCTTCTCCTCACACCTTCTAAGAATTGGATATTTATTATATTATACCCAATTCATCTCAAAAACATCTTCCCCATGATCTGGTATTTCTGGTCTCACTAAAATACCACTTTCAAGTTCCTTAAGGAGGTTCTCAAAGAGACAACACTCAAGAGGTAAAACCCTCCCTCTTTCTCTTTTAATTTCTTTTATTTTCTTATAATTCCCTCACATTACCTATCCAAAGTAACATGAAAACCCCAGTATCATATATATATATATATACATACTGTAAAGATATTTTTTTAATGGAATATACATCATCAAATCCCTTCTCCTCTCCTTTTGTTCTAAAAATGAAAACATCGTCTGTGCAGTGTTGATTCACCGCATTCGTGGATGAAAAGTTTTTGTTTTTCATTACCACCTTCAATTCTGGTCATAAAATAATTTTTATGGTTAAAAAAATTATAATATGTGTATTATAACTTATTTCATGTTCTTTAACCATTATATAAACATATTATTAGATAAAATGATGCTAATTCGTGATGGTTGTAAAAACCGCCAAAATAAACTAATCATTTTTTCATCAATGTTTTATATAATGAATCATCCTCATGTAAAAAAGAAAATGATATTAAAAATTTTAAATTTATGGATATAAATAAATACCATATCATTCTATTTATGGATTTTTTCTTCCGTTTGATAAGAACTTTCATAATTATACACAGGCGAACCGGCCATGAAACCATGAAACGAACACTCCCAGAACGACGAAATTGAATCTTATAACTCATCAAAAATGCCATAAATGAACTTAATAAAATAATAATAAATAAAATAAATGTATAATAGGTTCTATTAATGGATATAATTTGACTATCCATGACATTTAGTGAAAGTGCAGAACACATTTAGACATAAGGTAAGAGATTCTCTCCAAACCTCCATTTTTTCATTCAATTTTTGATTTCTCTATATTTAGTCCAATGTAATTAATAATAATAATTATTAAATATTCATAAATTCTATGTGTATTATGTAAAAATATTTACCTAGATTGACTCTTCTTCTATTGGCGGGGAAATACATGTTTTATAAGGTTCCCTTCTCAATTCCTCCCGATAAACAAACCTGATTAAAGGGAACTTCCCAATTTCTTACCCATTTTCTAGTACCATCCGTAATTTGTTTTAATCCACCATATTTTTTTTTAAAATAACTCATTTTATCATGAAAAACTATATTTTTTCATTTCTGATTTTATACAAAAAAATATGCCGTTTTCCTCTTTAAAGACTCTTTAATATTTTCCCTTAAACCTCACTAAAGTGGCTCCTTTCTAAAGTTTATTAAATAGTCTTTTTACATGTTTTAACTTTATTTGGACATAATTAGTCATGATATATGTCTATTTTACCATATTAACATCTAATTATGTTTTAAATCCATTCATTCTTGTACACCATTATGATAAGCTCTTTGGTTATTCCATATGACATGATTATGATACCCATTTCTTTCTATGGGAAACCATTATGTTTATCTATTATGTTTGATTATCAATATGGAATACATATGCATGAAAATGTTATGATGGGTGAACCCATATAGAGCTCTAATTTATTAAGTAATTTTTACTCTCATGAGACGTCATGTTGGGACATGGAGTAAACTCAATCCCTTTATGGGACTTTGTCCACCATGTGATATAGTCTTGGGAGTTATCCTTGACTCATGTTTATGTCATATTGTATATTGATACACATTCCTATATTTCCATTATTACATGATATAATGTTCTATATGTTATGCATTCATATGTTTATTCATGTTCCATGCCTTTTTATGTCATCATGTTACGCCTTCTAACCCATGTTTCATGCTTTATTTCTAAATCTATTCCATTATTAAGATTTTTAGCTCATCCATTTTGTCTACATATTCCTCAGGTTATCCTATTAATATGTAATATATCAAAGTAAGTTAGGATCTCAATATGTATGATTAATATAAATATGTTTTATTCTATTTCCATGTTTCAGTTTTATGTGCCTAATATTCCAAATACACTAGAATTTACAATCCTTGGTTTGTATTTAATAATTAATTATTCTTTTAATCTTGTAATAATATGTATAAAAGGCTAGGTCCACTATAACATCAATGTAATTTTGTTTTACTAAAATTATTTAATGTAATATTTTAATTGAAATGATAGTACAATGTAAATTTAATGATGGTATAATGTAATTTTTATTTATGTTTTGTTTTTTAATGTTTAATATGGTGCAATGTAATATATAGTGCATTAATTATGTTTATTTGTAGTATTTGTAAGGGGTGTTTTTTAAATATGTAATATTTTATTATTGTAATATTTGTACCACAATTTGTTTCTATAATTTTTATTCTTTAAATTATTCTTATATTTTAGTGTTGCTATAGAGATACTACAGAAGTTTGTAGTAACTCTACTGTAGATGATAGGCTTTTATCAGTTCTAGTTTTAGTGATGATAAAGTCACCCTTTATAAGCATTAAAAAAACTATTAAAATCTCCATATATCATCACCATAAAGCGCAGATAAAAGTTACCCATTATCCGTGATTTTTTAGCATTGATAAAAGCTACCCTCTTTGTAATCGCTTAGTATGTCAACGCTATTTTAGTATTGAAAATGCTCAATTTGAGAGATAAATATGAAGGTTTATATAGTATCTTCTCATTTATTTGGAGTAACTAATATCATCAGTTTCATAAAAATTCGATGCAACATTTTCTTCTTCTCAATCACTATTTATATCACATAAGAAGGAATTAACACCACTTCAACTTCTTGTTTATCCTCACGATAAAATTGTGGATCCACTATACAATGTTTTCCCTTAGAGATAGGAAGATTTTTTTTCTACTTCAGTGATCTTAATCAACCATTCTCTTTGTGAGGAGAATATAGAAGCAACCAAAATTATCATTTTTTTAGGTAAAATGTTTTATGATATATTTACATGTTGATTTCTTGAAGATAGATCCATGTAACACCCCAAGATTTCATAGTAAGTTATTTTTTTAAAGTAATTCAATAGCTCGCGCTACACGCAACACCGAGTTTGAATGCACTTTGACATACCAAACTAGTCGTTCAAAAGTGGTTATGAATAGTATTAACTAAATTTTGAATTATATATACTCCATATAATTTTAGAATCCATATTATGTGTTTCTTAGACATAATATTAGAACAAATTCATTTTTTATATAAAAGAAGTATTTTTCAAAAAATGAAATTTTACCACCTTCTAATGGAAAACCCTTTTTAAAACCAATATTTTGAACTTTTAAATATTCAATATAATTGAATTAAATTTTTCTTTAGAATCAGGAAATAAAAATTTATTTTTAATAAATTTTTGGATCTTTTCGGATAACTTTAATATTTTGATGAATACTAAAAAATACTAAATTTTAATTGAAAAAAACTTTTTTAATAGAAATAATTTATTGGGTTAAAATTCTCATTTAATTGGTCTGGAAGTATAATTAGATTATATTTTTATCATTTAATACAATGTAGGTCATTATATTAATTTCACATTTAAATTTGACATAAACACATGTCAATCTTTTGATAATTTTTACTTTTTAAAAACCCGCTTTTCGGTTTCAACAACGAGAATTAATTTTAAATTAATTAATGAAAATTATATGTTTTTAATTTGTTAAAATATAATTCATTTTTTAATTTGTAATATCAAAATTATCTTAGGGTGAATGTTTGGTATTTTTTCTGAAAACATTCAATTTTTGATGAATAGTGAAAAACACTGCGTTATAGTTTATAACCGACTTTTTATTTAAATAATTATTTATTTTATTTAAATTTATTTTAAGTCTAAATATAAGTATAATACCTATATAAGTTCATTTTAATTCATTGGAGTCATTTTATAATAAAATTAGATGCATAAAATTTAATGAACTTTTTACCGTCTTTTACCCACCTTATAGGAGCATTTGCAAATTTGAATAGAATTTAATTTTACTGCTTATGTGAGTTGAATTTCAAAAATCCAAGAGAAACAATTGAAATCAGTAATTAAAATGTTGTTCAATAAGATGAAAATAATTTTTGGTGAATAATAACTTTTGACTTTTATTTACCACAGTTAAAAGTAAATAGGGTAATTAAGGGTAAAAATGATATGATAATTACCCTAAAACATGTCCTAATTATATTGGATAAGTGTAATTAGACCAAAAACAAAATTAGGAGAAAAATATTATCCTCTTTGGTCCACTTGGATTAAATTAGGACATTTATTATTATTTTATTTAAAGAAGAGTTAAAAGAGTTAAATTCAAAGTTTAATAAATAAACCATTTTTAATATAGGGATATACATAATATAAATTCGACTATAAATATTCATTAGAAAGATAAAAATATTTCCTACATAATTTTATTTTATTTATAATTTTTAGACATTAAATAATTAAATTTATTTATGACACAATGATGATGCAGTAATTACCTTATTAATGAAAGATTAAAATAATTGATATTATAAATATATAAATAAATGTAATTTGAGACTTTTTATGAATTAAAATAATTTTATAGGTTAATATGATATCTTATGGATTATTAAATAATTTTTTTTGAAGTAATAATGCTATTATGATTTTCACAAAAACCAAACACTAAATAATGTCAAAATTGACATAAATGAGTTTTTAAAACAAATACTATATTATTGGTTGATATAATATTCCTAAAAATATAAGGTTTGGAAAAAGGGATTAAATAATATTATATATGTCATTAATGAACCACTTTAGGTTCTCTTGTAAGTTTATAGTAATTTTATTAACCATATAGTGTAAGAATACAAGAAGAAACGGTAAAAGTTAAACTATTTAACTAAGAGTTAAATCTAAAAGATAAGGTTAAAATGGTAACCTGAAATTGTCTAAAACCTATTTGTTGAGAGTTTTTCTACCAATCCCAACCTTATCTTCTAAATAAATAATTTAGGATCCATTAAAAACCGAAAATGGTTTTATTATAAAATAATATTTCAAAGTTTTTCTGAAGTGACCCTTACCTCTCTTATAAAAGGGTACCTCCCCTTATCTTAATTTCACACCTCCAAAGCCATTTGTCTCCCCGAAACCCTGCCAAAATATCCTCCCAACTTTCCTCACATCAACCTATAGTCCTTACTTTGATCAGAAATCCAACCTGAGGAGCCCTTTTGATCAACTCAAAAAGAAACATCCGAGGAAGAGGTAATAATTTCACCATCGCCTTTCAAGTTCTTTTATTCTTCCACTTCCTCTTTAATTTTTGTTTCCATACCAAAATAATAACTCTAGTAACTTATACATACTATTATGTTATTATAAATATGGTAAAACCATATTCATTATTCTATTCATCCTATAAATGACAAAGTCACCATACGTGCGTACGTACGACTTATCGTCACCACATCATGATGTAGTTTGTTATTCAAACACTTCATTATTCATATGGGTATAATAATTAGTAAAACTGATGTAAATAATAAATATAACATGATAATGATTTTTTATATATGAAATACCATCCAATTACATACAATTTCACCATCAATATAATGATATTGTCGCTCGTGCATACGTATGGATTATCGTCTCCACGAACGCGATGAGATTCATTTCCCATCATAATCATTAAAGAATAATTTTCATTTTATGATTAAAAATAATTTTTATGAACATAATATCATTCTGTATATGAATAAAATACATCATATCCATAACAAACATGGCTTACGTAACCAAGTATATAAAGGAAAACGAATCAGTTAACACCTGAAACGATGATACTACTGAAATATTATTTATAAAGAAATATTAGAAGATCTTATATGATATCATATTTATGTATTTGGTTCTTTTATAATTTAATAAAAATTATTTCACCATTATACAGGAGGTTAAACTACCCTATACTAAGGAAATTTACATGGTAATGGATTTATTATCTCACTTTTAATTCCATGATATTTCCTTTGTTCACCACTTATTTATTACATGTGGTGTATTGTGCACTTCCATTTGATATATATTATCATTATTATCTTTATATTCATCATATTTTTTGATTCATTTGGTTGTTATTAACTTTTGGTCATACAACATGGTAAGGGGTTTTCATCTCACTTCTTATTTACATGAGATTCATGCTATATTGCCACTATTTCCTTTTGTGTGGTGTATATACTGCCCATGATTGTTTTCCTTATGTAATATAATTTAATTTATGGGTATTTAAATCTTTAATTTATGATATTTCTTTCTTGGGGTGTATGTTTTGTAAGTCACCAAATCGGTAAGGGGTTTCTTATCTCACTTTAAATTCCGTGAGATATCCATTGTTCACCACTTATTTATTGCACGCGGAGTATTTTCTACTGCCATTTGATATATATTATCGTGATTATATTTATATTCATGGTATTACGTGATTAATTTTTTGTTTATTAACTTTTTATTATACGAATCGATTGATTACAACATGGTAAGGGGTTTTCATGTCACTTCTTATTTACGTGAGATTAATGCTATATTGCCACTATTTCCTTTTGTATGGTGTATTTACTTCCCATGATTGTATTATTTATGTAATATAATTTATTTTATGGGTATTTACATATTCATTGTATGATCCTTATTTCATGGGGTGTATGTTTCTTAAGTCACCAAATCGGTATGTGAATTTCTAATTTCGATTTCCACTCATTGGGTTTTATGCAAACTTCATTGATTATTTTACTCCAAGATTATGTGTGAAATCACTATTTATTTATTTATGTAGTATTTTCCACTCCCCTTTGTGTGGATATTATTTTGATACACATAATCAATCCATTGATAAATTCTCAAGTCATCCATATGAACTTGATAAGAGTAATCTTAACTCAATTTTCATTCATTGAGTTAAAAATCCAAGTCATTGGTGTTGTTGTTACAAGAATATGTTTAAATGTCCTATGATTGTTTTAAAATGAATATACAATAATATTTAGTGTATTTATATTTTTCACACATAATTATGTCATTGATTTATCCTTGACCTAAGGATACAGTCTTTATAAGGGATTTCATCTCAACTTACATTCCATTGAGACTTCTTTGTTGTTATGCGCCAATTAACTTTTATTTGGTGTATATACTATACTTTGACATAATATATAACGAATCCCTTTATTCTCATTATATTATTAAGTTTTTATTACCTCAATTATTTTTATTCAAGAGTCTCTTATTTGGTTAGGAACTCGAACTAAAATATCATTTTAAATGTTTTAGAAATTTATTCTTATAAATATTTCTCATTAATGTATATGTTTTAAAAATAGTTTAAAGGATTTATTTATATGGACATTAATGTTTTAAAATTAAAATTCCTTTTAAAAGTTTCGAATTGATATTGGACACTTTGATTCAAAAATCTATTTTAAACATCTTCTTGATAAATAGTGATACTTTTAAATATTTTCAAGAAAAAAGGGGGATATTTCTCTCAAATAGTTTTGATGATTATTTTCATCTATGTCAATGTCCTTCATTATTCTCGATTGAGGATAATTTATTATAATAAAATCATCCATATTGTATTTAATAATTTATATTTTATTATGGATGTGATATTTTTATACCATTCATGGTTTATGGTTAAAGTATTTCAATTTCATATGCTAGTTTAATATGAATGTTTATGTTATATTTAAACATTTTCATATCAGGAATGAATTGGGCTTAGTAAGTGATGGGTGGAGCCCGCTATATCTCCTTGATGCATCGGTAGGTCTTATGAGACAAACTAGTGTCTTGGCACAAGGCCTTGAAAAAATCTTATTTGTAGTCTTGGCACAAGGCCTTGACTATATGGTTATGAAGTCTGACATTATACATTCCATCATTATGAAATTGGATATTGACATTACATTTGATTATTTGACTAGTAGAATATCAATGTGTATACGTAAATGGCATTATTTGATTTATATTTTCCATATTATGTTTAAGTTTAAGTTTAAAAGGCTTGTGTTCTAGTCTTATACATTTCCTTAAATGTTTTTTCTTATTTATGATAGTTTACGCTATATTGTTATCCTTACATAGCATCTGAGCTCACCCCTTTCTTATGCTTTATTTTTCCCAGGATGAAAAGAAGTATATTACGATTAACCTGCAAAAATAGGCTAAGGGATATAAGAGTGTTCAAAGGGGACACAATGTTGTTTTTTTAATTTCATGATGTAATGTAAAACTTATGTATGTATCTAGTACTTCCAAGGATACTAATCTAATCGGTTTTTCGGGAAATGATTCCTTATATCATGCCAATGTTATGTAATAATGCACTGATTCTGGGTTACTAGGGTCGGGTCGTTACAGTTGGTATCAGAGGAAGTTTAGTACAAACCTTGGAAACTATATTTAGAAAAAACAATATAATTAGGAAGCACTACCCTAAGATAGACATTGAGAATTAGTATAGAAGAACATCCAAAATTTTTGGTAATGTAAATAATATGTGTGTTTTCCAAGAAATACATCCCTCTCTGGATACGAGTAGGTAGATGTGGCTCTGGCACAGATGCACTTAGGTGTTAAAACTCTGAAAAGGAGTTTTGGACTTTACCCGGGGTATCCTGGTACACGACAATGAACCTTGCTGCACTCTTGGTTATGAAACTCCTAGGGGATAAGCTTAGGATAATTCACATTTTCCTTACAAACTGATTTGAAGGATTTTAATATAATATGAGAATAAATAAACTTGGTTAATCCTAAGTTGTTTTAGATTAAAAATAAGGTGTTATCATATTCTCTAAATGATTTTATGACTCACATTATGATTTCTTATGTTAGTCAATGGCTGGATTCCAAGGAAGTCATAGTAACATTGAAAATGACGTATAAGGTGGGTGCAATGGTGGAAATGAGCAATGAAATTGATTGTTGATAGGTGTAAAAGATATCATGTTCATGCCGAATTAGTTTTCCAAAAAAATGATCAACAATATATATATTAACCAACTCCCAGACTCAACAAAGAAGAGAAAGGCAGTGAATGATAAGAGATCCAGCATTGGAGACCATGGAGAAAAGAAATATCAATTTTCATCAAGAAAGAAATGTCGAAGGAGACACCTAGGAAAGTGGCTCAATGGAATAAATAAATGCTTTATGTGTGGGAAAGAAGGACATAAATTAAAGAATTGCCGAGAAAAAATAAAGAGTAATATGGAAGAAAATAAAAATGATCCTAAGAATCCAATTATAGTAATTTTTCAAAAATATTGGGGACCTAGGAATTACCTGAGTGAATGCCCTATTCTTTAGTATAACCTCTTGGTCAAGGAAGAACCTATGAGGAAATAAATGGATGTAGAAATGTTTAAAAGTATTAGTGCTCTTTGTTGATGGGATTACTTTGGAAGACTTTTCTCTTGTATGTGTAACCCTGTATTTTATTATTTAAAAATTCTAGTTTAGGAAGAATTATCCCTTCTATTATAGTTATAAATAACCATTTGGGTTTATATGATCCTTGAATTTGAGGAAATTACAATTTATTAAATTTTGGGATGAAAATGAGAGGTATGAGATAACATTTGTGGTGAAATTATGTTATGGTTATTTTGAAGAATTTTTTTTTTCATTTTGGGAATGTTATAAAATATAGTTTTTGAAAAAGGACAACACGCAAACCATGTGACAACCCATCGTGTTGGAAAAAGTTGCGAGAATCGAACCCACAACCAGAGTGCGATCGAGATTTATCACCTTCCACTAAACTATGTGAAGTACCTGGTTAGTGTGACTAATTTATTTTAGTTAAATGATTTTATTGATCAATAATAAGTTGATTTTGGGATATTATGTCTTATCAAATGAATATCCTTAGTATAGGAAAATGATTTGGTGATTAAGTGATAAATGTTATTTTGGAAGAGGTTCGCTCTGTTGGGAACACTATTTTTCTAAAGAAAATAGAATACTATGAGATTTCATTTGAGGAGTAATGGTGGATTTGTATCTATGTTTTTATTGTGTATTTATAGTGATTTGGGTTATTTATGGAAATGATTAACCTATCATAGAGAATATGTGATTAGGTTAATTACTTTAAGCATGTGAATTTAAGAGTAGTAGATGTTATTTAGAGATAAAATTTAATGTGGAAGACTACATAATCAAATTATTTTAAGTTTTGGGTTTCAATATTAGTTTGGATTATATTGAAGGATTTTAAGGACAATTGTTCATTGAATGGTATTTATTGAACTTTGGGTATTTTTGGTTTAATTTTTGAAATTAAGATGAGTATTTCTTTCTCTAAAGGATTATTCTTTTTTGGGATCATATGATCTTGTACTAACCGTTTTGGTTTTGGTTAATCTCTAAATACAAATTAAATATATATTTTATCCTTTGTGGATCATATGATTCTCTAGAAGTTGATTCTAGTGCTTCAGGTGTGACCAAGTCATCTTGAATAATCATAGTTTGAAAAAAATATGAGTTAGTGGTAGAAATTTATTAAAGGATGAAAATCTAATTAAAAAGTAAGTATATCCCTTTATGTTCTTAGTCAATATCATAAATAAATTCCTCAACTTTATGAAATAGAACTTAAAAAAAACGTTGTCTGTTTACTTTTCCTACTGGGAAACTAATGACCATTTATCCCATCATAAGTTTGGTGTTTTCTTATTGTTAACTTTCTCCTGATCATGTTTTCTATCACTCTCCATCAGAACTTTACACTTAGTTTATCTTCAATATCCATGTTTTCCTATATGGAATCCTAGTATGGGTTATCTCAGGTGACCTTTGTACATCTCTTTATTTCTTTTAAAGTGATAGTTTTATTGTCTCCTTTTTCGATGTGGGACATTCAATGAATTTCCCAAGACCAATTTTAAAATTGCGAGGATGTAATTTTCAAAGGGGGGTAATAATATAACACCCCAAGATTTCATAGTAAGTTATTTTATTTAAAGTAATTCAATAGCTTACACTACACGCAACACCGAGTTTGAGCACACCACGACTTACCAAACTAGTCGTTCAAAAGAGTTTATGAATAGTATTAACTGAATTTTGAATTTTATATAATCCATATAATTTTAGAATTTATATTATGTGTTTCCTAGACATAAAATAAGAACAAATTCATTTTTTCAGATAAAAGAAGTATTTTTCAAAAAATGCCATTTTACCACCTTCTAATGAAAAATCCTTTTTAAAACCAATATTTGAAAATTTTATATATTCAATTTAATGAAATTAAATTCTTCTTTTGAATCAGGACATAAAAATTTATTTTAAATAAATTTTTGGTACTTTTCTGATAACTTTCATATTTTGATGAATACTGAAAAATACTAAATTTTAATTGAAAACGAATTTTTTAATCAAAATAATTTATAGGGTTAAATTAAGAATTTGAATAGTTTGGAAGTATAATTAGATTATATTTTTATCATTTAATACAATTTAGGTCATTATAAGTAATTTCACATTTAAATTTGACATAAACACATGTCAATCATTTGATAGTTTTTACTTTTAAAAAACCCGCTTTTCAATTTCGACAATGGGAATTAATTTTAAATTAATTATTTCTACTTATATGTTTTGAATTTGGTAAAATAGAATTAATTTTTTAATTCAGAATATCAAAATTATCTTAGGTTGAATTTTTGGTATTTTTCTGGAAACATTCAATTTTTGATGAATAGTGAAAAACACTACGTTATAGTTTAAAACCAACTTTTTATTTAAATAATTATTTATTTTATTTAAATTTATTTTAATTCAAAATAGATATATAATACCTATATAAGTTCAATGTAATTCATTGGAGTCATTTTATAATAAAATTAGATGTATAAAATTTTATTGAACTTTTTATCGTCTTTTACCCACCTTCTAGGAGCATTTTCAAATTTGCATAAAACATAATTTTACCACTTCTATGAGTTTAATTTCAAAAATCTGAGAGACATGATTGAAAATAGTAATTAAAATTTGGTTCAATAAGATGAAAATAATTTTTGGTGAATAGTAACTTTTGACTTTTATTTACCACGATTAAAAGTAAATATGGTAGTTAAGGGTAAAATGATATTATAATTACCCTAACACATGTAATAATTCTATTGTATAAGTTTAATTCTACAAAAAACAACCTTAGGAATAAAATATGATCTTCTTTGGTCCACTTGGATTAGATTAAAACATTTATTATTATTTTATTTAAAGAAGAGTTAAAAGTGTTAAATTCAAAGTTTAATAACTAAAACATTTTTAATATATGATAATAGATAAGATAAATTTGACTCTAAATATTCATTAGAAATATAAAAATATTTACTACATAATGGTATTTTATTTATAATTTTTAGACATTAAATAATTAAATTTATTTATGACACAATGCTGATGCAGTAATTACCTTATTAATGAAAGATTAAAATAATTGATATTATAAATATCCAAATAAATGTAATTTGTGAATTTTTATGAATTACACTAATTTTAAAGGTTTATATGACATGTTATGGTTGATTAAATAATTGTTTTCGAAGTAATCATGTTGTTATGAGTTTTAAAAAAACCAAATACGAAATAATGTCAAAATTGACATAAATGAGTTTTTAAAACAAATACTATATTATTGGTTGATATAATATTCCTAAAAATCTAAGGTTAGTCCAAAGGGCTTAAATAATATTATATATTTCATTAATGAACCACTTGAGGTTCTCTTGGAAGTTTATAGTAAGTTTATTAACCATATAGTGTAAGAATACAAGAAGACATGGTAAAAGTTAAACTATTTAACTAAGAGTTAAATCTAAAAGATAAGGTTAAAATGGTAACCAAAACTTGTTTAAAACCTATTGGTTGAGAGGGTTTTGACCCAAACCCACCTTATATTTGAAATAAATCATTTTGGATCCATTATAATCCGAAAATGATTTTATTATAAAATAATATTTCAAGGTTTTCCTAAAGTGACCCTCACCTCTCTTATAAAAGGGTACTTCCCCTTCTCTTAATTTCACACCTCAAATTCCATTTGGCTCGGACAACCCCTGCCCAAATATCCTCCTAACTTCCCTCAAATCAACCTAGAGTCCTTACTTTGATCATAAATCCAACCTAAGGAGCCCTTTTGATCAACTCAAAGGGAAACACCCAAGGAAGTGGTAATAATTTCACCACCGTCTTTCAAGTTCTTTTCTTCTTCCACTTCCTCTTTATTTTTTTGTTTACATACCAAAATTATAACTCCAATACCTTCTAAATACTATTATTTTGTTATAAATATGTTACAACCATATTCGTTATTCTATCCATCCTATAAATGACAAAGTCACCATACGTGCGTACGTACAACTTACCGTCTTCACATCGTGGTGTAGTTTGTTATTCAAACACTTCATTATTTGGATGGGAATAATAATGAGTATAACTAATTTAAATAATAAATATAACATGATAATGATTCTGTATATATGATATACCATCCAATTATATATAATTTCACCATCAATATAATGATATTGTCGCTCGTGCGTACGTACGGATTACCGTCTCCACGGACGCGATGAGATTCATTCCCCATCATAATCATTCAAGAATAATTTTTATTTTATGATTAAAAATAATTTTTAGGAACATAATATCATTCTGTATATTAATCAAATGCATCATATCCATAACAAACACGACTTATGTAACCAAGAATATAAAGGAAAACAAATCAGTTAACACCCGAAACGATGATACTACTGAAATATTATTAACAAAGAAATATTAGAAGATTATATATGATATCATATTTATGTATTTGGTTATTTTATAATTTAATAACAATTATTTCAAAATTTTATAGGAGTTTAACCTACCCTATACTAAATAAATGTACATGGTAAGGGATTTCTTATCTCACTTTTAATTCCGTGAGATTTCCTTTGTTCACCAATTATTTATTGCATGTGGTGTATTGTGTATTTCCATTTGATATATATTATCATGATTCTATTTATATTCATGATATTATGTGATTAATTTGGTGGTTATTAACTTTTGGTCATACGACTCGATTGATTACAACATGGTAAGGGGTTTTCATCTCACTTCTTATTTACGTGAGATTCATGCTATATTGCCACTATTTTCTTTTTTGTAGTGTATATACTTCACCTGATTGTATTACTTATGTAAAATACTTTAATTTATGGGTATTTAAATCTTCATTATATGATCATTCTTTCATGGGGTGTATGTTTCTTAAGTCACCAAATCGGTAAGGGATTTCTTATATCACTTTAAATCCCATGAGATTTCCATTGTTCGCCACTTATTTATTGCATGTGGTGTATTGTCTACTACCATTTGATATATATTTTCTTGATTCTATTTATATTCATGGTATTCTATGATTAATTTGTTTGTTATTAACTTTTTTTCATACAACTCGAATGATTACAACATGGTAAGGGGTTTTCATCTCACTTCTTATTTATGTGAGATTCATGCTATATTGCCACTATTTCCTTTTGTGTGGTGTATGTACTGCCCTTGATTGTATTCCTTAAGTAATATAATTTAATTTATGGGTATTTAAATCTTCATTTTAGGATCATTCTTTCATGGGGTGTATTTTTCATAAGTCACCAAATCAGTAATGGAATTTCTAATTTTGATTTCCACTCATTGGGTTTTATGCAAACATCATTGATTATTTTACTCCAAGATTATGTGTGAAATCACTATTTATTTATTTATTTAGTAATTTCTAATCCCCTTTGTGTGTATATTCTTTTGATACACAAAATCACTCCATTTATAAATTCTAAAGTCATCGATATAAACTTGATACGAGTAATCTTAAATCAAATTTCATTCATTTAGTGGAACATCCAAGTCATTGGTGTTGTTTTTATAAGAATATGTATGAATGTAATCTGATTGTTTTATGAATATCCAAAAATATTTAGTTTATTTATATTTTTCACACATAATTATGTCATTGATTTATCTTTAACATAAGGATACAATCTTTATAAGGTATTTCATCTCAACTTACATTCCATTGAGACTTCTTTTTTGTTATGCACCAATTCACTTTTATTTGGTGTATATAATGTACTTTGACATAATATATAATGAATCCATTTATTCTCATGATATTGTTAAGTTTTTATTACCTCAATTATTTGTATTCAAGCGTCTCTCATTTGGTTAGGAACTCTAATTAAAATATCATTTTAAATGTTTTAAAAATTTATTCTTATAAATATTTCTCATTAATGTAAATATTTTAAAAATGGTTTTAAGTATTTATTTATAAGGACATTAATGTTTTAAAACTAAAATTCCTTTTAAAAGTTTCAAAGTGATATTGGACACTTTTATTCAAAAATCTATTTTAAACAGATTCTTGATAAATGGTGATACTTTTAAATGTTTTCAAGAAAAAGGGGGATATTTCTCTCAAATAGTTTTGATGATTATTTTCATCTATGTAAATATCCTTAATTATTCTTGATTGAGGTTAATTTATTATAATACAATCTTCCATATTGTATTGAATGAGTTATGTTTGACTGTGGATGTGCTATTTTTACACCATTCATGGTTTATGGTTAAAGTATTGATATTTCATATGATAGTTTAATACGAATGTTTATGTTATATTTCAACATTTTTAATATGAGGGATGCATTGGACTTAGTAAGTGATGGGTGGAGCCCTCTATAGCTCCTCAATGCATCTGTAGGTCTCATGAGACAAACTAGTGTCTTGGAATAAGTCCTTGACAAAATATTATTTTTAGTCTTGGCACAAGGCCTTGACTATGTGGTTATGAAGTCTGGCATTATGCATTTCATCATTATGAAATTGGATATTAACATTACATGTGATTATTCGAATAATAGAATATCTATGTGAATAAGTAAATGGAATTATTTGATTTATCATTTCCGTATTATGTTTAAGTTTAAGTTTAAAAGGCTTGTGTTCTAGTCTTATACATTGCCTTAAATGTTTGTTCTTATTTATGACAGTTTCTGCTATATTGTTATCCTTACTGAGCATCTGAGCTCACCCCTTTCTTATGTTTTATTTTTCCCAGGTTGCAAAGAAGTATATTACAATTAACCTACAGTAATAGGCTAAGGGATATAAGAGTGTTAAAATGGGATACAATTTTGTTTTTTTTATTTCATGATGTATTGTAAAACTTATGAATGTATCTAGTAATTCCAAGGCTACTAAACTGATCAGTATTTTGGGACATGATTATTTGTATCCTGCTAATGTTATGTAATAATGTATTGATTCTGGGTAACTGTGGTCAGGGCATTAAAATCCACCTATTTTTGTGTTTTTTATACTCACAATAACCATAATATGATTAAAATAAACCCATAAGTGGTATAAAATCATGGTTCTTCAAGATATAAATGTGTTTTAATCACTGTTTTTTTAGAAAATTATAAATGGGAATGAAGAAAATATTTTTTGTAAAAACTTTGCAGGTTACAGACCTTTATGTGAGCCACGTAAGGGTAAATATGATTTACCCTTATACAAGGTTGCCACATAAAGGTAATAATATTATTTATAAGGTCTGTATAAAGGTAACCTCTATGTTATCCTTATATGTATGAGATTTATAAAGGTAATACCCTCATACAAAAGGTTTTTATAAAGGTAACCTCTGAGTTACCTTTACATAGACGTGTTGTGTAAAGATATTCATTGTGTTACCCTTACACAATGTATGCTATGTAATGGAAATACCCTTATTTAGAGTGTATGTGTAAGGGTAAAGGTAGGTTAACCTTACATAGACTGTCTGTGTAAGGGTAAAGGTAGGATATCCTTACATAAAATATGGATTCTACATAAAGGAAAACATATAAATGATTAAAAATGATTTTTAAATATTGATATGGTTTAAATGATTTATAAAATGTTTATAAATAATGATAAATGTTATTTTTGGAATATTTAATCTATAAAGTATTTATAAAATAATTAATTAATTATAAATTTTCTATAATTAATTAGATAAATTTTAATCGAATGTTTTATTCCAAAATATTAAATATTAATATTTGAAATAACTTTTATCTTTTTTTACTACATGATTTATAATATATAAATAAAATTTTTATTTATAAATCATAAAGGTTAATTTATAAATTGTTTATAAATTATAAAATATATGGTATTTAGATTATATAAAATGTTTATATAATATAAATTGAATTTTAAAATATTTATAATTCATGAAATAAAATATAAATTCTATATAATATAAAATATAAAATAATACATATTGAAAAGAATATAAAATTATTTGTATGATTTCTTATTATAAAATTCTTATAATTAGAATTTATTTATGAAATATTCATGAATTTTTTTCTCATGTTTTGGAAAATAAATAAAATATTTATTTATTTTTTAAATTCCTTTGATATTCATGTTTAGTAAATTTTTTATGAAATTCAATTTTTTATTCATTTATTTAACTATTAAACTGATTCTATAAGTTAGATACTTGTATTATATGTTAGGAGTGACTTCGTAAAATTTAGTTTTCATGTACTTTGACCTTGGTTTGCAATTAAAATTATAAAATTAAGGATAATTTTTGAATATAGTTTGTGCATATTAGGTGTTAGAGATATCATGAATTGAATTATATCTTGAATAGAGTCTCTCTGGGTATAGGGACTTGGGGTTGGACAACCCACCAACTTGGAGGCTATGAATTGTCTTGAAATGTGAGTGGGGTTGACTATCTGTCTCTTTAGGCTTACTCATGTGAATATTTTCAACCTCATATAACCTTTATATGAAAAGTTTATGTACCTTATGCATATGATACATTTGGATATATATGAATATTTTTTTGTTCTTTTTTGGGTGAGTAACAAAAAATTTTGGGTTGTGTAAAGAGTTACACATTAATGTGTTTTGAACACATTAATTTGGTGGTTAGAATAGAGATTCTAAAGCTAAAACTTTAGAATCACACATACACAAAATGAAATAAAACATGATAAGTTAAAAGATTACATAATATGAAATAGTTATGAATTTAATATTCATATGATGTATATTTAATTAGTGAGATTGGAAACCCACATAAATACCAACTGTGAGATTCCTTACAAAGAGGCACTTTATAAGGCCCTGATCATTAAACTAGTTATGTTCTTCCCTTGAAGGGTTCCCTTGAATTATCTTGTTTAAGGAAATAAAGTAATATATAACACTGAATCATCCTTGGGTAGATTTTTCAATAGAAGGGTGCCTATGAATTATATTTTTTTTAGTTTGTTCTTGGAATTTCCTTTGTGTTACACTTAATTGGAAAACCCATAAGAATGATACTAGAGGAATAGAGTTAAATGAATAAATATGATGGATTTGGATAAAGAGTTATCCACTCAACTATTTAAGAGTCACAACTATTTTGATTGGGAAGTTTTACCACCTAAATAATTAAGTGGTGATAAGAATTTCCTAGAGGAATCATTGATTAATGAAATATGAATACTGGATCACTAAGTGAATATGATGGTTGAGGTCATCATTTTTAGTGAGATCGATTTCATTTAAAGTCATTAATGAATAGTTTTATAATATGATAATCATCTAATAAATCTTATATCATAGGTAAAATCATCATCATCAAGATAAAATTTGAGATTAATCCTTGAAATAGAAGCTTAATGTAAGTTACTCCTAATATTTATAACTTATGAAAAGTTCTTAAAAAAAATTCTATTTGTTAAAGTAAAACCTTCCTAAGTGACATAATGTTAAATTTGTTTAGAAATAGAAACTAGATGTTTATAGAAGCATAAAATGATTAATTTATGTTTTCAAATGGAATTAGATGAAAATTAATATAATGAATTTTAGTCTCCACTTATATATTCAATATGATTGGATATAACAATGATTTGGTGAAACATGAGTTTTCATTGAGGCTTATTCTGGTTAAGGAATCCATTCTAATGTCATCAATTTAAATGTTTCAACAAGATGACTGAATTTAGGAAAAATTTACCAAATATTATCAAATAGTTGAGAATATATAAACTAGGTATACGATGTCCGAGTTATGGTACTATATAGATAGTTTAAATGAGTAAAAACTCAAAATAAAAGAAGAAAAGTTGGTTGGAGCGCCCAAAAAAGTTTCTTAAAATAATTATCCAAGATTATTGAAATCTGGATGTAATATCTGGAATAATAAAGGTGTATTAGTTCTATATAATGAAATTTTCCTGATTAACTAAAGAGTTATAAGAAGCTTAGTGTAAAGTCCACATAAATGTTATAGAATTATATTACATTATTCTAATAGATATATGATATCAATTATATGTTTTAAAAAAAGTTTTAAATATATAGGAAATCAGAAGATAAGAAAATAATTTTATCTTGAAGTTTTCTTTCAAGTAATTGATCAAAGGAGTTATTTCATTTATAACTTGGATTCTTTAAGTTTTAATGAACCTATAATAAGATGTGTATCATTTATCTCATTTATCTATTTAGAAGAGAATATAAGTAATTGTTGTTTGAATTAAATGAGATGGGTATTTTGATATACATAGTTTATGATTTTTTAAATTCTATAACATGCTTCAAGGGATACTTAAAATGAATCATTCCATTTAGGGATTCATCCTATGGTCATTTATGGAAATGTTTTAACAATATTTAATATTATTTTACCTTATGTTCTCAATTTTTTTGGAATTAATTAACTAGACATATGATGTATAGATACTAGTGTTGTGTAGATAGTTCTATTGGTTAAAATTTAAAACCAAAATAATAAAATTTTATTGAAGTGTTCAAAAAATTTTATTCAAGAATCCAGTCAGGTATGGATGTTATAGAAATTAATTCCTCAATTTTGAAAGGTATATGATACCAAATTTATATTTTACAAATTTTTTAAATATACAGAAGTTTAAAATCAAGGGAATAATTGATTGATCTTATAGTTTAAATTCATAAAGAAAAACGTTTCTATATCAAATATTTGAATGTAAAATAATGTGACAAGCTTAGATGAATCTAAGTAAAATACGTGTGTCATCATCTTAGGTATTTTATATGATAAGTGAATTTATTATCTAACAAAAGGATTTTATGAACAATATGTGATGATTGATTTCTTAAACATGGTTTAAAATTCATTAGAATTATATAATATGTTTTTAGGAGAAGATATAGGTAAAATGTTTTATCCAGGATAAAGTGTTTATTGAGATATTTTTTACACATAAGGGAATGTGTTCCTATCACCCATTGGTGGTATATTTTAACAGAGTCTTATTTTAAAAATAAAAAAGTTCCAAACACATATAATATCATATAGAATATAAAATAATAGTTTATTAATTGAATATTTATATTTTAAGTAAAAAAGTTTTATTTATTATACACAAAGTAGTTTGTGTGTCTTAGCAATATATTATGAAAAGAATAGAGTAATTAAGGGGCTGGTGGGAGTATTCTTATACTTAGAGAAGTTCAAATATAATAAATAAAAGATAATACTAGTATAATATTAAAGTGTTTTTCACTTAATATCCTAAAGAGTTTAGGATATGTGATGAAAAATAAAAAAATGTAAAGAGTTACATTTAGTTATCATGAATAAGTGAACATCAATATTTCCTATATGATTATATGAGTAAAATTAAAAATTGTATTAATCTAAAAAAGTAAATATCGCTTTATCCTATAAGAGTTTAGGATTTTATGGTAATGTAATAATGTAAAAGTAACATTATTTGAAAATTTAAATGGAAAATTTTGATAAAAAGAGTTACAAGTATGATTATGATTCACTTAGAAGGAGTTATAAGAATACAATATAATTATCCATTGTAACATTTGATGTGATGAAGTTAATAAGGGTTGAATATGTTCAAATAATTGAATAGTTAGAAATATGATTCCTAAATCTCACCATTATTCAAACTATATTACTTCATAGATGTTTATCACTAAAGAGTTAGTGGGAGGGTATTATTAGATAGTCACATATAGATGTGACAGAGATCACATATGATGTAATGTGTTAACAAAACCATTACCGCAACAACAACAAGAGGGTCATATAGAATCTTTGGGTGCAAGACACATGATAGATTGGTTGTAATGGTTGAAAAAAATATCATGTTATTATAATAAAGGAAATATACAATTATTATTCATTCATGTGTGCTAGAATTTACTTTACATGAACATATGAATGGTAATCTACACTTAAAGTATAACTTTGAGTTGTCCATAACTAATGGGTTGTGATGATATATTGAGGTCATTTTGAATGGATTATTTTACTCATTAAAAATAGTTGTAAATGAGGTATGAATAATGAATTCATGAGGTAATAAGTAAATAATTATTAGTTTTACTAACCCACAAAAGTATATCTGGTGGAATGTGATACAATCATCGATATAATTAGGGGTGTATGATTATTATCAATCCTTCTTACTCGAGGTCCTGGAATGAGAACTTTCATACTTTGGTACCCTACTTATGCATGTTTAAAAATAACTTAGCTAATATGTGGGTGGTTGGGTATGTTGTTGATTATGTCATTGGTTATATCATAATCAATATGGGATTTTTCCACTTGTATGTCAAGAAAATACATCTATATTTATTGAATTAGATTGAGGAAATTCATGGCCATGTTTATTTGGGTATCATATAATGTGTTCAAATACTTAGATGAGGGGCATGTGATGAACCCATCTATAAGATGAATGGTATGTGACACATTCATCGACTTGTTTTGTCCTTTTTAGAGAATCAAGAAAAGATGAGTTGGCCTATATTAGATTGGCATGTTTCATGTCTATTGGTCACTCAATGTCCTGAGAAAAGGATTATATAGTTATGAATATGATGTATATTATATATCTTATGGTTTACATGTTTATAGAGAGATATGAGTATGTTTCATGGAGATCACACCAAACCCCTTAGTAGTTTGAGTAGCACTGATGCTTTTCTAGAGGCCTCTCATTGCTTACATCCATGAAATAGATATTTTGTATTTGTTTTCAACACTACTAAGGCCTGAAAGGTCACACAATTATTCCCTTGGATAAGTATTTTTTTTGGAAAAAGTGTTTATTCAAAATGAATATAACTTGATTAAATCCATATTCAAAAGAGTTTGGATTTATTAAATAGAATTTATGAAGTATTTCATAAGGACCTTAGGGGATTTTAATGTAAGTGGGATATTGGTGGATGTTCACTAAAATACATGCATGTGATGTATATAGTATATGATACCATATATATATATATAGTATATGATACCATATATATATATAGTATACAATGTACATTTAAATACATGCATATGATGCATGTATATTATCATGTATATGATGCATATATAATTTATAATATATGATATGTATATTTAATATAAATATATACTAGATTAATATACATGAGATTTATATATGAGTTTCATGCCATGCAACGTTTTGTACAACTTATCTTGAACAGTTTTTTCAATCCATGAACCAAAGTTTGGTTCATTAAAACTTTGAATTTATTCATTAAAATGATCAATAAATGCTACACCCAAATAACAGTAAAACATATGATGTGTTATGAAGAGGAAGCCTCAAGCTTTATCTATATAATAGATATGATATCTTTTATTGGGTGTGTGTAAAGTGTGTGGATGATTTTGATCTCATTTGTTTGACATAACTAAGATCATCAGTTTTATAACAAGTTAGTAAAATATTCCCTTCTTCTTAAGCACTATTTATCTCACTGGATAAGGCATTAACACCCCTTCAACTGTTTGAGTATCCTAACGATACAATCAGGGATTAATAGGCTAGTGTTTTCCATTATTGGCATTAATATTTTATTTTATGCTTTAGTGATCTTTATTAATAATTATTTTTGTAAAGAGAATTCAATTTTACAGGTACTCTATTTTTATGATATATTTACATGTTTATTTATTGAAGATAAATCCACCTATTTTGGGTTTTTTTTCATAGCTAATAATCAAAATGCGATTAAACAAAACCCATTAGATGCAATTAGAAGTTACTAACTAGATACTATGGTATTAATTTATAAAGGTGACTTGAGGAACAAAAGTTCCATGAGAAAAAACTAACCAAATAGTGGATTGTGGATAATACACATAACTCAGAAGTATGGGATGATATCTCATTTATCTCCATGGTGGGACTTCCACATGAATCATTTGGGACAGGTTTTTGAATGAGAGATTTTTTGTGAATACCTTTCAATGTTTTTAAACTATAAATTCACCATAGTGGTGTACCTTAGGTCAATATCCTGAGGTGGGTACTCACAAAATTGTTTCTTCTATTATCACTAATTACAACATTTTTGGTCTTTTTATTTGTAAGAAAAATAATAAAAATTTAAGAGGTTGTTTTTATGCTTTATAAAAAAATATAAAAGAGAAAAATGTTATAGTTGGGTTGTGACTTATCCTTGTAGAAATTATAATTCAAACACATCATTGTTCACATATGAATTTTCCACTATTAATGCTTAAATTACCAAACTCAATCCATTAATTTAGTTATGTCACACTATTTTTAATGAATTAATAATTAATCCCCACAACCATAGAGTATTTTTACTCACTATCACTTAATATAGACATAAAAACACACTATACATCCATCAAATAAGGTTATCTTCACCCTAGAAAAACTAAATCCAATGAAAGAGAGACAAAAAATTAAATAGTTTAAGTAGCATGAAAAGTGAATAATATAAGTTATAGAGTGAAAACTACTAAAACCTCATATATACTACTCATTAACATGGTAAAAAAATGATGTAATGACAACTGTTGATCTCATCACCACAACCCACCATGGTCTATTATAAGAATGAAAAAATAGTATAATGCAAGAAAAGAGATCAAGAACTCAATATTAAAATTAATTATCCTCATATTAGGTTAAAAATGTTAATAATACTTTATAGGAGATAATACAAAAGAGTAAAAAGTAAATCTCAATCACTAGTGTCTCACCCCCTTGTATGTTCCAAACATCTCCCTTTCATCTAAAAAATGGCTATTGATGAGAGTATCATTGAACTCTCTCAAAAATAAAATTTACAAAAAATATTACCAGTTAGATAGTAGTGATCAGGGTCAAACCATAGAGTAGGTATAATGTGTAATGTACAAAAAAAGCATAATAAACAAAAACATAACTAACAAAAAAGATAAAATAGATAAGAAGATGATGAAGAATGTTGAAGAAATTGATGATGAAGTGATGGTGAAAGTGAGATATAAGAACCATGAATTAGGGGAAAAGGAGAATAAGGTTAAATAAGGGATTGAGTTAGAATAAAATGGATAAGATGAATAGAGAAATGACCATCTTTTGAATCAAGATTAATAGTGGTTAAAAATCTATGAAAAATGGAAAATGAAACACCAAACTATTGATGATGATTAACCCAACACAATTGAACTATCCTAAGGATGATACATTTATTAATACACATGATAATGATAATTATTCATTTAGAAAGTATAAAATAAAACTTTTACATTGAGTACCTTGGTTGAGACTCTAAGGTCAAAGGATCCACTACCCTTCACCTATCGGTTCATGAGACAGTGTAGAAAAAATAATTATAAAGAAGAGAAAGTGAGAAAACTTGTGAAAATACCAATATGAAATCCAATTTATAGTAATAAAAATAATTTAATCCATTTAAATGAGTTTTCCTAAAAGGGTTTAGCTATAAATTATTATGGAAGTAGCAAAAAAATATTCAGGAAATATATAAAAACATATAGAAAAAAAGAAAAGAAGAAGTAAAATAGACTTCTATGTCAATTTTGGATCCCCTCTCTCTAATTCTAATTCCTTGAACCATTGATCGAATTATACACATTATTTAGTCCAATTCCTCTTCTTAAAAGAATGGATGATGAATTCCACCAAATGTGTTGGTCCACCCATTTTTAAAAAGGACTCATGCACTAAATCCCATCCACTGTAGCTCATAGTTAGCACCCAAGATGAATCACTGGTCTCCACATGTCAACTGTCAATATTCATCATCTTACTTATAATGGATTTAGATAAAATACTTTAACAAAATGTTCTCTTCTCACATGAGTTAATCTTTAGATGAATCTAGTCTAACACCCCAGCTTGATTCATTCCTCTTAAGCTTCCTTAGCAAGATTCATCATCTCGATATCCCCTTCATAGTCTTAGATTTGATTATTTAGGGCTTTGAATGTTTTAAATTGATCTTTGAAACAACCTTACATGAGTAATTAAATATTCATATATACCCTTATGTAACTATTTATTCTTTGGTATTAACCTTCCATATCCTTCATAACCTCAAAATTTTCCTTTTATTACTCTCTACAAATCAGTTTTTCCTTGATACAGGCTATCATTGACCCTTACATAGCTTCTTACTATAGTCATACCTTTACATAGTGAATATGGTACCCTTATGAAAAATGAAATCTTAAACATATCAACAATAACCTCAGAAATTTACAAAGTCACGAAGTAATATGAAACCGATGTAAGTCTTATGAAATGGATTTTAAAGAATTAAAAAAATAATAAAGTTATACAAAACATATAAAGTTATATGAAAGAAATAACAAGCTATATAAAAATGAAAGTCTTATGAAAAATAGAGAAAAGTTATATGAAAATTCTAGAATTCATATAGAAAATGGGACTTTTCTAAAATTCAATGAATTTTTTGAACTCTATAAACCAAAAATAGTATTTGTTTTATAAAATATATTTAAGATAAAACAATGAAACTTAACAAATTTAAATTCCAAACTCTAAATTCCCAAATATTATTTAAAAATTATATTTCAGATAATGTATGATCATAATACATGAGAAAATTAACCCAAGAATTATTTAACCAATTTAGTACAAAAAACATGAAATTTTATCAAGATATTCAAATAATAGAAATTTCACCACAGATTAACCAATATTAAAAAATATCCCATTTAAATTAAAAATTGACATTAAAAAACTAATTATTTATCAAAATATATACGGAAAATGTGTACTAAAAATAGGAAACATCAAATTCCATCACATTAAAAGAATTGATTATCCTCAAGCAATCGATTAATCTAATTTACTAGAAGTAAAATTAATATAAAAACGATAGAATTTTAATGATAATAAGGAGTTTATTTTCAAATATTTTTCCCCAAATTTACTATCCTAAGTAATAATGAATGAATTCTAAACTAAAAATAATGTTTTTGGTGAAAAGGTGGGTTATAGTTTTAGAAATATTATTGAATTTCAAAATTTTGAAAGTATTTAAGCTAAATTAACTTTGAACTAAATTATTACTTCAATTTTCTCTTTTTATACAAGGTGAAAATATAAACATAATTAATAGAGAATAATTATACATAACTTAATGGATGAGTGTGTTTAATAATTAAAAAGGAATTATAATAAATTAACACATTGGTTTTAGATTAATGTATTAAAATCTTAGCCTAGGATTATGAGTGTATTTTTATCTCAGTTGAATGCAAATATTATTTGTTTAGAGCTAACCAAGAAATTTAAATCCAATTAAAATTAAAAAAAATATCCCAAAAATTTACCAAAATAAGTGTTTTCGATTGGAAATAGAAAAATTGTTAAATTATTGAGTCCATGGTAGAATCAAATTTAATAATCACTCAAAGTATCAAAATAGTCTCGAAATTAAATAAAATTTTACAACTAATAAACATTAAAATTAATACTTAAAAACAATCAAATTTGAAATTTTTTAAGTTAAAATTGATATGTTCTTAATAAACTATTGCTTAGAAAATTTGAAAACCCCTCTCCCACACTTAAAAATGAAAAATGTTCACAATGTGGAACTTCAAGAGAAGAGAAAAATTTAAAATAGTTTGAATCAAAAATATTTTCCAATTATTAGTCCATAATCATGGAAAGGGTCACACCAAATTTCAAAAAATAATATTCTTACAAGAAATTTCAGCACTTCCAAAACAAAAAATGCAAATACTTTTTATTTATAGATAAAACACAAGGATTATCAATACAAAAAATAAAATCATTATGTTAAGAAATTAATAAAAAATAAGAAGAATCTTAAAAAATAGGTTCAAACACTCTCAAAATAAACCCTATAAAAATTTCATGGTTCTAAGAAAGGTTTTATTATTGGTTCCAATTGTTTTTCAATAGAATATATTCAAACAATAAAAACACCCCAATATTTATAAGTAGCTCGAGAATGAATGTAGATTTAGATAATTAAAACAAAAATTCCACCATACTTAATTTAAACTAAAGTTTATATTTTTAAAACATATTAAAAATATAAGAATAAACTTTTAGGTAATCATAAAACATCTTAAATAACCATAAACATTCATGAAAAATGAAATTGAAAACTCCCTTGGGAGTTTCTACTATATGCTCCAATGTAAAGTCTCTCTCCTATGACACTTTAAGCTTATCATGGATTCTTATTTTTAAGCACCTAAAATAGTAAAACAATTTATTCCTGAGATTATAATCATTAATAATCAAAATATGAAACCAAGTAAAAAGTATGAGAATTTGGAAATTAATCTCCCAGAAATTGAAATATATGATTATATAGTAGAAAAGATTCATGGGTAAAAAAACAGGGTGAATGAGCTCCATTTTTTGTAAGGTTGGGAGGGTGAAAAAACTAAGGGGTGAAAGGGTTTTATTTTAAAGGAAAAATGAAAAGAAAAAAATATGACAAACCTTGGGTTTCATCCCATGTAGTTCTAAGTTTAGAGTCTTTGGCTAAAGTTTCCCCTTAACATTTTAATCACAATCATTTAGAGGGTATGTTTTATTGATGTTTTTTACATCACTATTTTTTAAGAAAACATAATCATGTTCTCTCAAAACTTCTAGGACACCCACATCATTCAATATTATCTTGAATTACTAAAAAACCAAAGGACCAAGGTTGTTTCTTACTACTATTTTAGTACCTAAAATCTCACTAATAGAATAATAAATAATAGAAAACAGTTCAGAAAAATGATTAAGTTATATAACATCATCCTTATAAGGTTTTGTTTTAGAAAAATCATGAGAAAAATGATATTAGAATTTATATAAGAAGAGTAAAAGGGATAAAAACACAAAACAAAAAGAATAAGATCAAGAGAACATAATATTTTCATAGTTTTATAATATTACTCACGTCTACAGAGAGGTATAAAAATTTTAATATTTAAATAGAAAAATTATAGGGTGAATCCTAGAGTATGAAACCCTATATTAAAATAAGCTCATAAAGTAATGAAGTGCTATAGTAACCTATATTACTATAATGACAAAATCTGTATAGTGGTTACACTGTGCTACAATACTGGTGGAAGTATGTCTATGAAGATATAGTAACATATCAGTGTCTTTGGTCACATTATTATACAATATCATGTTTAATTCCACCATACTATAGTATTTATATAACTTTAACCATTTATATCTGACACATTCATCCAACATTGCTACCGTTCCTCTAAAATTTGGACCTGGGGGATTTGGCCCCCAAAACCCTAAGAAAGGGTGCACTACACCCTATAACCTTCAACAAACTAACCATAGAGGTCGAACCATTTGATTTGTGATCTTTTTCATATTATGAGATGATATTATTTGGATTAAATTTATCCAATATATAAGGATCCACCATTCTAATAGGTCACCCCCACTTAAGGTATCCAAAAATTCATAAATAGGTGCAATAGTTGTTGTAACCTGCTCACTTCCATCCAAAGCATCACTATTAGAGTAAAATTACCTATTTAAAGTAGGGAAATCATCCCCAATTTAGTCTAATAACTCTTTAAAATCATATATAGAGAATTTATCTTCTAAATAGCTCACATTAGCAGGAAAAGACCTACTATACATTTCTTGAAAACTATACATATTCTTATATTCAACATTTTTAATTGATTGAGGAAACTAATTTTTAACTTCCATAGGGTTATAACAATACCTATACTCAAACTTATTTATAAACCACTCATTTTCATCTAGTAATACCACTACAATCTACTTACAGTTCTCATAATGGAAGGTGCAAGTAATTGAATCCAGATTGGGTTGATTGGAGGAGATTCTCTCACCAAAAGGGGGTTATGAGTAATGATTAAAATAATAAAAAGAATTTTAAATAAAATAAATTTTTTATCCTTAGTGATAAGTTTCATAATTCTACTCTCAAATCTCCCTATACTTTCAAGTTATTGTATAGATTCAAATTCAACATAGTTAAGTGCTTAAAAACTGATCCTTCAATTAGTTCTTAAAAATGACCATGAATATCCATCCTTATCTTATCTCTAAAAACTTTTCTAGATATATATATCAATTTAAAACTCACTTATAGTGTGTACTTTTCAAAACTATTAAACTGTTTTTAATGACCACTAGTAAGAACAACTAGTTTTCCCTTTGAAACATCAATAACAACCCCACTATATCTATGAATGGCCTTCCCAAAATGACTAAAACCTTTTTTTCACACTAAATATCAAGAAATAGAAAATTATTGGGTAGTATAAGCTTCCATATATTGATTAATATGTCATAAACCCTTCCGATGGGATGAGGGATTTACCTATAAGCCAAATATAGAATAATAGAAGTGGATTTCATCTCCCTAAGACCCAAATATTGAAATAAGGAGTAAGGAATCAGGTTGAAATTTGAATCTAAGTCACACAAACAATTATACTCCTTAATTTATCCTATAATAAATTATATAAAAAATATTAGAGGGTATTTTTATATTGGAGGAAAATTCTTTTGTAGGACAACAATAGATCTCCCAGTTAGATTAATAGTGTCCATCTATTCTAAGTTTCTTTTATTAGCTAAACACCTTTTGATAAATTTAAAATATGATGGTATTTTTAAGGCCTCAACTAGAGGTATGTTTAAGTTAAATTTTCTAAACATACTAAGAAACTTATATAATTGAGTTCATAATTATTTGAATTAAATCTTTGGGGAAAGGAAATAGAAGGTTCATAAAGACTTAAAAAATGTTTGTTTCTCTCCTTCTCCTTAAACCTAACTTTATTTTTCCATTACTTGATTAATTAACACTTCATTTTCCTCTATTAATTGTCTTTTTCAAGAAAACAACCTTCATTTAGCTCAGTTTTATCCTTGTTTTCCACTTTTCCATATTTGGAGTCTTCCAGATTTTATTTTTCAAAAATCACTTATAACTTCCTTGTCATATTCCTCAGGCTATATTCATACATTTTCTTGTGTTTTAAAACCTTATTAGGTGGTAAAAACAACCATATTATCCTTTTTATTCATTTCAATCATGTTTCACAACTTTCCCTTATCTCTACCACATAGGTCTCTTTCCATTTGGACCATTTAGGTTTGTATATAATAAAAACTAGATTTTTGAGAGTACAACTTAGTGATCAAATTAATAACCAAAACCTATAAATTATTTTTATAATTTGAAGGTTTAATAGTGTTTTTAAATTTATTTCTTAGATTA
The DNA here is from genome assembly GCA_963277665.1 of Viscum album. Lineage (NCBI taxonomy): Eukaryota > Viridiplantae > Streptophyta > Magnoliopsida > Santalales > Viscaceae > Viscum > Viscum album. The sequence goes on along the minus strand of OY728134.1, from coordinate 74,464,355 downwards.
ATTGAGAACCTAGTGGAAAAAAGTTGTTTCATTACCCCTTGGTCTCTCCATGACAAGTTTGGATGATTTTTTTAACAAAAAATATAGTTGTTTGAAAATGGTTCATTGTTATGCTAATTTTTGGTTATATAATCCATAGATTGAGTAATTTAATTATATTTAATGGGTAGTTCAAAATTATGAAAGAAATTATTTATATGACCAAATATTCTAGAATGGTTACATTGTTCTCTATGTTAATTATCAATGAAAATTCTAATAGCCTTAGGATGAGTCTCACTCCTATGGATAGTTCTATTCCTAGAACAATTATGTTTTTAGTTTTGAGACATTTTATTAATGATTTATTTTAACTCATTGTCTACCATATTATAAAATCCCAATAAGAAGTTTGGTCAAAAATGGTTTGGTAGTACGTAGTGAGAATATTATAGAAGGTGTCCATCTAGAGATGGGTGTCATTTGGTGGTTGGTACATTGCCTAAGGAGTGATATAAACCTATAAAAAGTCTCAGGAAATAGATCTTCTCTATCCTTGAAAAAACTAGTGATCCTATGTCTCACCTCAATGGTAGAGTTCTTAGGATAAAACTCTATCACAAATTCATTGAATACTTGGTCCCATGTGTCAATTATTTCATCATACAGTTATTAGAGCTAGATCCTAACATTATTTTTCATGAAAAATGGAAACACTCTCAACCTTAAATCATCCTTACTCAACCCATTTAGAGGTAAATATTGAACTATAATATAAAATTATATGATAAACTCAAGATAATACTCACCGGTATAACCTGTAAAAGAGGGTGACATGGAGAGGTATGATTGTTCCATCTCATAGTTCCTAGACCTAGGGGATAACTATATTCATGATGGGTTATTTTAAATAATAATAAGTTGAAAATACCTAAGTCTAATTCTATTATAATATTGATTTATTATTTTAGGTTTAATAAATTTTTTATTTTCATTTAATTTTTAAGCCCTTATAATTTCTAGATTTTCCATTTCATCCTTGTTTTTTCTTCTTAGGGTAGTGAAATGTTTTTTAATTTCAAGAATTATGGAGTTCGTTAAGATTTAAAATATTACCTAGAGTTTATATAGTTTTAGGTAAAAAGTGTATGAAATCAGAATACACACTATAATATTAGTGAATTTTCAGAATATTTTTAAATAATTTTATTAAAAAAAATATTTTTTTGAAAAACAAAATAGTTTTTTAAGTTTTTTTTTTGTGTTTTTTTGACACACGTTCCTTCCCCAAAAAACAACACCAATTTTTGATGAGAGTGTATGTAATGAACCAATTTTTTTGAATATTATATTAATTTAATCTTAATGATTTAATAGAGATGTTAATGGTTAATGCAGAAAGAAGAGTCGATGGCTTTATCTAGTAGAATCAAACCATATGAAGCCCACTTATTAGATCTTGGGAAGGAGGTGGCATCTTTGGGCTTCGCTTTGGACCAATCCGAAGCCGAACTCCAGCGTGCAAGCTTGAACGGAATCACCTATGAGAGAAGTTCAAGTTAGTGGAGTTTACTACTAGGGCAATGTTATCTGAGCCTCCATAAGATTCTCTCACCTTAGCACACCTTACACTAAGGTCATATTCTGGTGTTATAAGGGGCTATGTAACGAGACCGTAGCTACTTTGTGTAATCCTTTGAGACAAATAAAATTGTGATTTCTTCCTATGGTGAAGCTTGTGAATTTTCAGATGTTTGAATAAAAATAGGATGTATCTTATGGTTGAATTTTGAAAAAAAGGGATATTTTAAAATATTTATGTAAACCTTAAATAATCAATGATGTGTAAGGATTTTCAAAAAATGGTCTTATGAAAATGTGTTCAGTAAGAAATTTAGAGTCTAATAAGATCAACTTAATTTTTGGTGAATAGTAAATTATGAATAGTGATTTTATGCTTAGGATTAGTAATATGACCAAATGGATTAGTAATCTCACTTAAAGAAAGTATTAATATAATTTAGGCTCGTTGATTAAGTAATGTGATTCAATAAAATAGGTAAATAACTGTTTTAGAAATTATTAGTTAAGTAATAATTTTTTTCAGGTGAATAGTGTTTTTTATTTAAAAATTAAATTAAAAATATTTAGAAAAATATTTTTATAAAATTGATTTTATTTTTGAATTCATAGCATCGGTATTTCGTTAATATAATGTTTTGGGATTTTTCTGAAAAAGTTGAATTTTCTGTGAATAGTGAATTTTTCAGTTTAGAGTTTCGGGTGTTTAATGACATCATTAAGGAAGTAATAATTATGAAATTATTCTTGTCTACTTATGAATAGTAAGATAAGGTATGAGTTTTCCCAAGTGAAGAATACCATGGGAAAATACTATGGGAAAGCCCATGGTTTTTCCAATACCACCAATGAGGTGTCCCTTGGCCATTAATGCCTTATCCCCTCACTTCCCCTATAAATACCAAGACATTCTCCAATCCTTTCCATTCCAAAATCCTCCTCAATGAAGTTATGGTATCCTTACCTCCCAAGGAGTCCTCCAAAGGTTCCCTTAAGCCTCCCAAGGTCCCAAACCTCAAGATTTCTAAGTTACTCTTTAAGGTAAGGGATTCTTTCACTCTTCCCATTTTCAAAGTTCTACTTTCATGTCAAGTCTTTCAAGTTCCTTTTTTCCATTTTGGGGTATTATATATATATTCATCATACTGTCCTTTTATTTTCACATTATGATAGACCCTATTTAATCTCATCAATTCATTTTTTTGAAGTTTTAAGTTACACCGTTAGGCTACCGAATTCTTCATAAGAGAAATCTTATTTTTGTCTTCCTTTCATGTTTTTCATTTCATATAGTATTTCATTCAAATTTCATTTCCATGTTCTTATATCCTTTATATTATTTCCCTATACTGTTTTATAGATCATTTATGAGTGGGTGACCCATGTCCCCTCTCTTTTCAATATTTTCTAAAACCCTGTAACATAACCGTTATGCTGCAGAATTTTCATCTCAAAATGTCTCTCTATTTTTCTCAAATACTTTTATTTTATTAAGTAAATACTCAAATATATTTATTCTATAGGGGTATTAAAATATATATCAACATGTTCTATTTTAATTCTGGGATTTACATACATGAAACCCGCTTTCCTTTTCTGTGGGTTTAAAGTGACATAAAGATCCTGTCTTTAAAGTAGTTTTTAAAATGTTATGATTATGAAATGAAACCCATTTATTTTATTCTATATGTGTTATTTATGAAATGTTTGATGATGATATATGTGGATCACATGATAATGAAGACAAATTTAAGGGTGCGCCCTGATAACGCTCCAATGCATTGGGTAATGATGTAATCTCTAGGGATTACAATTTTAACGATACCTTGGTGAATAACCTTGGTAATTTTTTTAAATGACACCTTGGGGATGAACATTGGTGATATGTTCATGATTGTCTAAGTTAAATATTGTAGCCACATCTTCAAGTTATGAATCATGTTCTTTCCATTATGATATTACTCATGATCTCTTTCTCATGGATTAAAGCTATTTATCATGACTTTATTGATGCATATCAAGTTCACATGTAAAATGTTTATCTTATTTCCCTTACCGGGCCTTCTACTCACCCTTTCCTTTGATGTATGCTCCCAGGTTATGAGATGCTATAACAAACATAGGATGAACAATGAAGAATCCTTTCAAGTGTTTAAAAATAATGTTTTATGCTATTTTCATGTATTATGTTCCTAATTTCCAAGACACTATACTTTAAAGATCCTTTGTTTTGTAAGATGTAATGAAAAGTTATGTTATAAAAAGTTGGGGTGATATAGTTGGTATCAAAGGACGGTTTAGTTATTTATTTGAATTAGTCTATGAAAAATTTAGGAAGAACCCTATAAAAAAGTTTAAATATATAAAAACATCCTGGTATTTTGGTGAGTATTGATTAAGTGGTTTATCAAAAAAATACATCCCTGTCTGGATACGAGCAGGTAGAGGAAACTCTGGCACATATGTACATAGGGGTAAAACCCGAAAACACCGCTTTGAGCTAAGCTCGAATGGGAAATGGTACATGACAAGGGGCCTTTCCGTACTCTTGGTTACGACACTCCCGGGGGATATGTTTGGTTAATCTCAAGATTTTTATGAATCATTATGAATGAATTATAGAGAAATATAATTGTTTAAGCATGAAGTTTTAAGACTTAGAATCCATTATAGTTAAAAGATTCGTAAATGAAACGAGTTTCTCACTAAGATTTTATTATTTTAGAAAATGGTGGGCAATAGGAGGAACCGTGAAAATGGTGACCGCAATGGACCATGCACTAACGTCCCTCCGATGGAAGCCGGAATGGAAACATTCATGCGAATGATGAACCAAATGACTCAAGTTATGATTAATAACTTGGATCAAGGTGAGAGTCCGATCTCACCACGAAGGGAACAACATTATGTTGAGTCCTTCATGCATCAATGACTACCCACGTTCAGTGGATCTACTGAACCATTGGTTGCGGAACAATGGATAAGCTCCATTGAAAATATCTTTTCTGTACTTCATTGTTCGAAACAAGAAAAAGTCCGCTTTTCTATTTACTGCGTAGAGGGAGAAGCAGATCAGTGGTGGTCACTAATCAAAAACATGAAGCCAAGAGGAGAGATGGAAGCTATGGAGTGGTAAGAGTTCAGGGGAGTATTCTTCAATAAGTATTTCCCTCGTTCGATGAGAACGAGAATGGAGAAATAATTTCTTGAGCTGAAGCAGAAAGAGAATGAATTTGTTGGAATCTACGAGATGAAATTCACAAGGATTTCCCGTTATACCTCAAGTTTTGTCATGGACCCTAGTGGGAAGTTTGATAAATTATTTGGTAGACTACGACCTCATCTTAGGAATAATCTATCCAATAGGGACTATGATAGCTACAAAGAAGTAGTTATAAGTGCTATGAAAGTCGAACTGGAGTTTGGTGAGACACAATGGTCTCAAAAATCTAATGAGAAGAAGAGAGCTCTAGAACCAAACCTGGGAAGAAGCTTTGATCAGGAAAGAGGTGTAAAGAAAAAGAAACTTGACACATGCAATAAATGTGGGAATAAGCATTCAGGGCACTGCTTGATCGGAAGTGGCAAGTGCTACAAGTGTCGAAGAGAAGACCATATTGCTCGGAATTGTCATAGTGATGTGAAGCCTCAAATCCACAACACTAACGACAGAGGAAAGATGGTTCTGGCCCTACCCAAAGTCCAATGCTTTAAGTGTGGACAACTTGGGAACTTTGCTAATCACTGTCCAAATCCGAGGGAAGTGGAGGGGAATCACCATCAACCCCAGCAAAGGCCAAGGGAGCAAGGTAGTTATTTTTTTATCACAACAACTGAAGTTGAAGCTCCGAATGACGTGGTAGCAGGTACTCTTGTTGTCCTCTCAAAACTATCAAGTACTTTGTTTGATTCTGGTTCTATGCATTCCTTTGTTTCCTCCAAGTTTGCAAAGAATATAGAATCAATCCCCGAACTGCTAGAGGTAGAGTTGTCAGTCAAGACTCCAAGTGGGATTATCCATGCATCAACAGTGTTTAGCGACTCTAGTGTTTACTTTAGTGAGTACAATCTTATCGCAAATCTAGTAGTCATTCCCATGATGGAATTTTACATTATACTAGGTATGGACTGGATCTCAAAGTATAATGCTAAGATCAAATGCAGAAGTAAGGAAATATCAGTAGTCTTGAATGAACGACCTACAATTATCTTCCAAGGAGAGATATCCCGACATGATCCTTGTCTAGAGGCACCTCCTATAGCCTTCTTTATGGAGTTAATTGGTGAGGATGAAGAAGGAAAATGGAGTATACAAATAGAAGATGTTCCGATTATTCAGGAATACATGGACGTATTTCCTGAGGAGTTACCTGGACCTCCCCCAGAAAGAAAGGTAGATTTCTCCATTGAACTCATACCTTGATCTCAACCGATATCAAAGACCCCGTATAAAATGGAAAATGTGGAGCTAGAGGAGTTAAAGAAACAAATCCAAGACTTGTTGGAGAAGGGGTTTATCCAACCGAGTGTGTCTCCTTGGGGAGCCCCGGTTCTCTTTGTAAAGAAGAAGGATGGATCAACGCGGCTATGCATTGATTATAAAGAACTGAATGGGATCACGGTGAAGAATAAATACCCTCTTACAAGAATTGATGATTTATTTGACCAACTTCATGGGTATCAATTGTTCTCCAAGATTTATCTTTGATCTAGTTATCATCAACTGAGGGTGAAGAAGAAAGATATTCCAAAGCCTGCCTTCTGATCAAGATATAAGCATTATGAGTTTACTGTTATGCCCTTCGGCTTGACTAATGCTCCTGCTATTTTCATGGATTTGATGAATAGAGTCTTTAAGGACTACCTTGATAACTTTGTGGTAGTTTTTATTGATGATATTTTGATATATTCAAAAATTCATGAGGAGCATGAAGATCATCTAAGGGTCATTTTGCAAACTCTGCAGAAGGAGAGGCTCTTTGTAAAGTTTAGCAAGTGTGAGTTTTGGTTACAACAAGTGGCTTTCTTGGGGCACATTGTAACCAATGAAGGAATTTCAGTTAACCCTGCAAAGACAATGGTTGTGGAGGAGTGGCCTCAACCCACAATAGTAACTGAGATTCGTAGTTTCCTTGGTTTAGCAGGATATTATAGGAGGTTTTTGAAAAAAAATTCATGGATTTCTAATCCACTAAACAAGTTGACTCTAAAAGGGGTTAAGTTCATCTGGACAAAGGAATGTGAGGAAAGTTTCCAAGAGCTGAAGAAGAGATTGGTTACTACACCAGTGTTAACACTACCCACTATGGGAGAAGGATTCGTTATTTTTAGCGATACATCTTTAAAAGGGCTTGGGTGCGTCCTCATGAAAAATGAAAAGGTAATTTCTTATGCATCTCGTCAGCTGAAGCAACATGAGCATAATTATCCTACGCATGATATATAGCTAGGGGCAGTTGTTTTTGCTCTAAAGATATGAAGGCACTATCTTTATGGGGATAAATGTGATATATACACTGACTACCAAAGTTTAAAGTATATTTTAATGCAGAAAGAATTGAACATGAGACAAAGGAGATGGTTGGAGCTTATTAAAGACTATGATTGTTCAATTCATTATCACCCTGGAAGAGAAAACAAAGTCGCGGATGCGTTAAGAAGGAAAGACCTTATTGTTCTGGCAACAATGAGGATCCTAGGAGATCCCTTTATTAAGGATCTAGTAAAACTGGAAATGGGAATTGTAAGGAAAGGGACACCATCAACCCTATCCAAAATGATTTCTCAACCTTCATTACTAGAGAAGATCAAGAAGGCTCAAAAAGAAGATCTTTTGTTGCAGGAGAAGTTTGAGGCTATGAAGGATGGGAAGTTTCCTGATTTCAATATTGATCAAGAAGGTGCATTGAGATTTCATACAAGACTATATGTTCCATCTATTATGGAGATAAATAAAGAACTAATGGATGAAGCTCATAACTCTACTTTATCTATACATCCGGGAAGCACTAAAATGTATAGAGACCTTCGTGATCATTATTGGTGGGATAAAATAAATAGGGAGATTGCTGATTATACTACAAGGTGCCTGGTGTGTCAACAAGTAAAGGCAGAACAACAACTTCCTAAGGGGGTATTACAACCGATACCCATACCAGCATAGAAGTGGGATAATATCACTATGGACTTTGTCATTGGTCTCCTGAAAACATCCAAAGGGAACAATGCAATATGGGTTATAGTGGACCGTCTCACCAAGACCACCCATTTTATCTCTTTTTGGGAAGATTTATCTCTGGATCAACTTGACAAGATATACGTAAAGGAAGTGGTAAGGCTGCATGGGGTACCACTATCCATCGTATCTGATCGTGATCCAAGATTCACATAAATTTTTTGGAGAAGTCTTCAACATGCTCTGAATACTGAATTGAATTTTAGTACGACCTATCATCCTCAAACTGATGGCCAATCTGAAAGGACTATTCATACACTTGAGTACATGATGAGATTATGCTCAATGGAATTTAAAGGTGGATGGGATCAACACCTCCCATTAGTTGAGTTCTCATATAACAACAGCTTCCATTCGAGTATTCAGATGGCACCCTGTGAAGCTCTGTATGGAAAGCGATGTAGAACTTTTACTTATTGGGATGAAGCTGGTGAAATAAAGCTTCTTGGGCCTAATCTTGTAAAAGAGATGACATAAAAGGTTCATTCCATCCAACAATACATAAAGGATGCTCAGAGTCAGCAGAAGAGCTATGCTGACAACCGTCGAAGGGACTTGGATTTTGGTGTTGGTGACAAAGTCTTCCTTAGAATTCTCCATGGAAGAGAGTCATGTAGTTTGGGAAGAAAGGGAAGCTCAACCCTGGGTACATTGTCCCCTATAAAATCTTTGATCGCATAGGAGTAGTGGCCTATCGTCTAGCACTTCCACTGAACGTAGCTCAAGTTCACGATGTCTTCCATGTATCTCTCTTGAGGAAGTACATACCCGACCCTTCGCATGTATTAAACCCAGAGGTGGTACAACTGAAACATGACCTCTCTTATGAGGAGCATCTAGTAGATATCTTAGACCGTAGAGACAAGGTTCTACGCAACAAGACTACCTACCTTGTGAAAGTTTTGTGGAGGAATCATAAGTTTGAAGAAGCGAAGTGGGAGCCTGAGGTAACAATGAAGCAAAAGTACCCTCACCTTTTCAACTAGGCCTTTGGATTAAAATTTTGGGGATGAAATTTCTTAAGGGGGGAAGAATGTAACGATCCAAACTTTTTGAATAGTATATTAATTTACTCTTAACGATTTAATATAGATGTTAATGGTTAATGCAAAAAGAAGAGTCGATGGCTTCAGCCAGTAGTCTCGAACCATATGAATCCCACTTATAAGATCTTGGGAAGGTGGTGGCATATTTGGGCTTCGCTTTGGACCAAGCCCAAGCCAAAGTCCAACGTGTCAAGCTTGAACAGAATCGCCTATGGGAGAAGTTCAAGTTAGTGGAGTTTACTACTAGGGAAATGTTATCCGAGCCTCCATCAAATTCTCTCACCTTAGCACACCTTACACTAAGGTCATATGCTGGTGTTATAAGGGGATATGTGATGAGACCGTAGCTACTTTGTGTAATCCTTTGAGATAAATAAAATTGTGATTTCTTCCTATGGTGAAGTTTGTGAATTTTCAGATGTTCAGATAAAAATAGGATGAATCTTATGGATGAATTTTGAAAAAAATGGATATTTTAAAATATTTATGTAAACCTTAAATAATTAATGATGTGTAAGGATTTTCAAAAAATGGTCTTCTGCAAATGTGTTCAGTAAGAAATTTAGAGTCTAATAAGATCAACTTAATTTTTGGGGAACAATAAATTATGAATAGTGATTTTACTCTTAGGATTAGTAATATGACTAAATGGATTAGTAATCTCACTTAAAGAAATTATTAATATAATTTAGGCACCTTGATTAAGTACTGTGATTCAAAAAAATAGGTAAATAATTGTTTAAAAAATTATTAGTTAAGTAATAGTTTTTTGGTGAATAGTATTTTTTATTTAAAAATTAAATTAAAAATATTTAGAAAATTATTTTTATAAAATGAATTTCATTTTTGAATTCAGAGCATTGATATTATGTTAAGATAATTTTTTGGGATTTTTTCTGAAAAAGTTAAATGTGGCAACTTGGTCCCAGTGACAGCACAACCACCCCGCCTTAACATGGTCATCGGGTCCAGGCCCACCAGGTACCACTAGTTGCCCCGCAGACATGGGGGGCCCACCCTAGGGTCCACCCACGTGCCTAAACGGGTCATCTGACTAATGATAGTCCCCACAGGCCAAAAACATGTCCTTTTTCGTATGTTTTGTCCTCACTCACACACACCCTGGGAAACTTCCCAGGAGGTCACCGATCCTGATCACTACTCCAGGACAAGCATGATTAACTGTGGAGTTCTAATCAGGTAGGCTTCAGAAAAGGAAGGTGCACCTTGTTGACATGAGTCATATCATTTAGTCATTTAACTCTTTATCATTTGGGGGTGTTACAATCACCCCCCCTTTAGATCGCAACGTCCTCGTTGTGGGCCCTACATCTCAACCCAGGCAGTGCACCACACTTAAGGCTGGGTACCACCTCTGATACCAAATGTGACAACCAGGTCCCAGTGACAGCACAACCACACCGCCTTAACATGGTCATCAGGTCCAGGCCCACCAGGTACCACTAGTTGCCCTGCAGACATGTGGGGCCCACCCTAGGGTCCACCCACATGCCTGAACGGGTCATCTGACTAATGATAGTCCCCACAGGCCAACACATGTCCTTTCCCGTGTGTTTTTTCCTCACTCACACACACCCTGGGAAACTTCCCAGAAGGTCACCCATCTTGATCACTACTCCAGGACAAGCATGCTTAACTGTGGAGTTCTAATCAGGTAGACTCCCGAAAAGGAAGGTGCACCTTGTTGACATGAGTCATATCATTTAGTCATTTAACCCTTTATCATTTAGGGGTGTTACAATCACCCGTGAATAGTGAATTTTCAGTTTAGAGTTTCAGATGTCTAATGACATCATTAAGGAAGTAATAATTATGAAATCATTCTAGTCGACTTATGAATAGTAATATAAGATTTTAGGTGTCCCAAGTGGCCAATACCATGGGAAAATACCATGGTCAAGCCCATGGTTTTTCCAATACCACCAATGAGTTGTCCCTTGGCCATTAATGCCTTGTCCCCTCACTTCCCCTATAAATACCAATCCATTCTCTCATATTTTCCATTAAAAAATCCTCCTCAATGAAGTTCTGGTCTCCTTACCTCCCAAGGAGTCCTCCCAAGGTTCCCTTAAGCCTCCCAAGGTCCCAAACCTCAAGATTTCGAAGTTACTCTTCAAGGTAAGGGATTATTTCACTCTTCCCATTTTCAAAGTTCTACTTTCATGTCAAGTATTTCAAGTTCATTTTTTCCATGTTGGGGTATGATCTCTATATTAATCATACTATCCTTTTATGTTAAAATTATGAGATACCTTATTTAATCTCATCAATTCATTTTTTTTGAAGTTTTAAGTGACTTCGTTAGGTTGTCGAATTCTTCATAAGAGAAATATTATTTTTGTCTTCCTTTCAAGTTTTTCATTTCATATGGTATGTCCTTAAAATTTCATTAACATGTTCTTATATCCTTTATATTCTGTCCCTATATTGTTTTATGGACCATTTATGAGTGGGTGACCCATGTCCCCTCTCTTTTCAATATTTTATAAAACCCTGTAACATACCCGTTATGCTGTAGAATTTTCGTCTCAAAATGTCTCTCTCTTTTTCTCAAATCCTTTTATTTAATTAAGTGAATACTCAAAGCTCTTTATTCTATAGGGGTATTCAAATATATATCAAAATGTTATATTTTAATCCTGGGATTTAGATACATGAAACCCTCTTTCCTTTTTCGTGGGTTTAAAGTGACATAAAGATCATGTCTTTAAAGAAGTTTTTAAAATGTTATGATTATGAAATGAAACCCATTTCTTTTATGCTATATGGGTTATTTATGAAATGTTTGATGATGATATATGTGGCTCACATGATAATACAGAAAAATTTAAGGGTGTTCCCTGATAGCGCTCCAATGCATTGGGTAATGATGTAATCTCTAGGGATTATAATTTTAACGATACCTTGGTGAATAACCTTGGTAATTTTTTTAAATGACACCTTGGGGATGGAACTTGGTGATATGTTCGTGATTGTCTAAGTTAAATGTTGTAGCCATATATTCAAGTTATGAATCATGTTCTTTCCATTATGATATTCCTCATGATCTCTTTCTCATGACTTAAAGCTTTTATCATGACTTTATTGATGTATATCAAGTTCACATGTAAAATGTTTCTCTTGTTTCCCTTACTGGGCCTTCTTCTCACCCTTTACTTTGATGTATACGCCCAGGTTATAAGATATTGTAATTAACTTAGGATGAACCATGAAGAAGCCTTTCAAGTGTTTAAGAAGAATGTTTTATGTTGTTTTCATGTATTATGTTCCTAATTTCCAAGACACTAGACTTTAAAAATCATCTATTTTGTAAGATGTAATGAAAAGTTATGTTATAAAAAGGCGGGATGATACAGTGTAATTGAACTCTATAAAAAATACAATTTATAAAACCTAAATCTACTTAGATATTGGATAGAAGGGTCAAAACATTGATTAAGTAATATGTGTTCTATCTAAAAAAAATTAATATAATCAAAAATAGAATAAACAATAAAGATAAAAGAGTGAAGAATATAATTATAAATGTTGAAGAAATGGATGGTGATGTGATGGTGAAAGTGAAATACAAGAACTATGATGCAGGTAAAATGGAGAGTAATGTTGAATAAGGGATTGAGTTAGGGAAAATTGTTGAGATGAATTGAGAAATGATATTAATTTGAATAAAGATTAACACAATGATACAAAGTCTATGAAAAAGGGAAAATAAAACACCAAACTATCATTTATGATCAACCCAACCCCAATGAACTCTCCTCAGGATAATACTTCTATAAAGACTTAGGATAAGGATAATTATTCATAGATAAGGTCAAGCCTTAAAATTTTCTATTAAATTACTTTAGATTAGACTCCACGGTTAAAGGATCTATTACCCTTCACCTATTGGTTCATGAGGTAGTGAAAAAGAAATTATTATAAAGAATAAAATGTAACCACACTAGTGAAAAGAACACTATAAAATAAAATTTTGAGTAGGAAAAAGAATTTATTCATTCAAACAAGTTCCCCTAAAATGGTTTAGATACACATTATTACAAAATTAGAAACAAAAATATTCTTGTAATACATCAAAATATATAAAACAAAATAAAGGGAAGAGAAGAAATGTCTTCAATGTCAAAGGTGTATCCCTTATCTCTAGAACTAATTATTTTCCTACACCACCACTAAAATTTATACCCTTATCTGGTATATCTCCTCTTCTCAAAATAATGAATTATTAATACCCAAGAATTCATAGGTCCTCCCCGTTTTAAAAATAAGCTATGTTCCAACTCCCATCTGTAACACCCCGAGATTTTATGGGATATATTCTTTTTATTTTTGATGTCTTGTGTTGTAAGATACAAAAATATTACATTTCTCTATAACAAACACCATATTATCTTGTAGTATATTCAACATTTTTCTTAGCTTGTGTTACACGCAAGAGCGACCTTCCTCGATAGCTTGCATTGTACGCCATACTGAGTTTCACTAAACAATGATATATTATTAAAAAATTATTCTTTAATGGGATATAAAATAGCTGTTATGAATAGTATTAACCACATTTTGAATTTTATATAACATTATCATTCATCTTACACATTTTCTAGAACATGATATGAGAACAAAATCAATTTTTTTCGGATAAAAGAAGTATTTTTAAAAAAATGCAGTTTTACCGCCTTTTGATGGTGCACCCAATTTAAATATTGTTTTTGAAACTTTTATAAGTTAAATTTGACAAAATAGACTTCTAATTTGGAATAAGGACATAAAAATCTACTTTTTTTTTATTTTTTGTTATTTTTTTGATAAAATTCAAATTTTAATGAATAATGAAAAATACTACATTTTAATTCGAAACAACATTTTCATATAATTTATTTATATAGTTATATTATTTTTTAATTAGGTTTAAAGTTTAATTGGATTATATTTTTATCATTTAATTTAATTCTGGTTATTGGAAGTAATTTCAATTTTAAATTGGACATAAACACATGTCAATCTTTTGATAGTTATTACATCTTAAAAAACCTTTTTTTTTGGTTTTGACAATGGGAATTAATTTTAAATTAATTACTGCAACTTATGTGTTTTGAATTTGAAAAAATGGATTCCATATTTGGAATTAGGAGGTCCAAATTGTGTAAATAGTTACCTTTTTTTAGACATTATGAATAGTAACTTCAGTAATTATTTTATTTACCTTGGTTAAAGGGTAAATCTAGTAAATAAAGACAAAAAAATAATATTATAATAATATTAAACTACCCTAAAACATGTGATAATCCTATTGGATGAGATATGGAATACCATGGTCATCCTTGGGTCTATTTTGTGACTCCATGGAGCCACTTGGATGTGAAAATGACATTTTATAATAATTAATTTAAAGTAAAGAGAAATATAACATAAACATGTATCTTTTACTAAAATAATTTTATATGGGGTTATATAACTGATATCTTATAATATAAATAGTAATTATAAATATAAAAAGATTTCCTATATCATAATATTTTATTTATAAATTTTAGACAGTAAATAAATAAATTTATTATGACACAATGATGATGCATTGATTGCTTCATTAATAATGGATTCAAATAAATGATATTATAAATATTAAAATAAATTTAATATGACTTTTTAATTCCATAAAATAATTTTATATATTATATTGACATATTATATTTGATTTAATTCCTTTGGTTTGAAGGAATCAGGTTGTTATAAATTTTTAAAAAAGTCAAGTATGAATAGTGTCCAAAATTGACATAATTGATAACTTAAAACATAAAATAGTTTATTAAATGATATTAAATTCATAAAAATATAATATTCTTCCAAATGGTTAATACAATTCAAAATATGTAATAATTTTGTTTGTATCCTTCGACATGATATGGTAATTACATTAACCCACAATGTGTAAATAACATGATATCACTATAAGATTAAAAAGGGTAAAATAAGGGTTAAACAAAAAAGATAAGGATACCAAATTTTTCCAAAATTGTATAAAAATTATTTTATGATTATTATTATAACCAAAATTATCCTATATTTTAATTAAATGAGTTTTAGACCATTTTTAATCGAAATTGAATTTATAATAAATTAATATTTTGAGAGTTTCCTAAAGTGCCCCTCTTCTCTCTTATAAAAGGGAACCTACTCCCTCTCATATTAACTCTATTTTGAGCCTTAAATATTGGCAAAAACCTAACCATTTATCTTCTCAAATTACCTAGTTACATTCTAGAGGTACTTGTCTTCTCAAAAGACCACCTGTTATTCCCTAAGAGGAAATTTAAAGGAGGCACATCGAGGAAGAGGTAATCTCTTCTACCAATTCTTTAAAATTTATCTTTTCTTCTACTTACTCTTAATTAGTTGTTTAATTATAAATTAATAACATCAGTATAAATCATATACTGATATTTTATTATGAAAATGAATCAACACTATTTCATCTTCTATCCAACATACGAAAAATAAAATTACCGTGCGTGCGTACATATTACTTACCGTCTCCACGCCGTGGTGTAATATGTTTTTCACCACCACCTTACTTGGATGGGTATAATGGTGGAAATAATCACTATAAGTAATTATTATAACACGATACCAATTTATATATTTTATAAACCATCCACTTCAATTCCATTCAACAATTATGGGAATGATATCATCACCCGTGCGTACGTACGACTTACCGTCTCCACGACGTGATGAGAGTCATTCTCCACATTAACCATTAAAGAATGATTATAAAGTATATATAATAAATAATCATAAAATATATGAAATAATAATTCTACTAGATTTATGTATATATATATATATATCATTTACTTACTTCCATTCAATTCAATAAGGAAACGAAAACAGTATTCATGCGTACGTACGGCCTATCGTCTCCATGAATGGTGTATTCCATTTAATTTATCTATATTATATATATATATATATATATTTATACTTAATATATATTATATATAAATAATTTTTTACATTTTTAAGTAATTAAATAATGATCTAAGTAATAATATTAAGAATAACAAGTCCAAACACGTACGATAAATAAAATGATCAATACCCAAAACGTTGCTTTAACATGGAATTAACAAATGAACGGGTAATATAAAGTCATAAGTAAATCATATATGATGTCATTAATACTATTATGGTTCTGTTACATGTTAATAATATGTTTAAACCCACTATACAGGATTTTCGGACACATACGAAAGAAATCTAACCTAAGGTAAGGGATAACTTTACCAATCTCATTTTTATCCGAGATTGTTTATTCGTAAGTATTTACTAGTGATATATTTATCACCCATGCCCATGTTTTATAAAAATATTTTCATAAAATGTTTAATATTCTTCTATTTATATTTAAATTCATTTTTATCCCTTTTTTACTTTTATTAAGTGGTATGGAAGTAATATTTCTTTTGTTTACAATATGAAGTACTTTTTGACTTTTCTGACGAAAGTATGAGAGGAATGTTTTTTTAACTTATACAACATGAATGGGTTTTTACATATTCATAAAACTTTATTTACATGAAGCTTCCTCTACAAATTTACAAGTTTATTTTTAACTAAATTATTTTCTTTTAAAATTTTATGACATTTTGATGAAAAGAAAATGTTTTCGAAAAAGAAAGGATATTTTCTAAAAAATTAAGTTCATGTGGTTTATAAAAATTATTTTCCATCTTAGATGACTCTATTTAAATAGGGTCATGTTTATATTCCAATTATTAATATAATTTTATTGTGTCAATGATGGAATGATATTTTATATGGATTATGTTATGATGGAATGATGTTTAATAAAACCCATTTTATTTATTGGGTTATGCTACGATTAATGATTTATGTTTTTATGGAACATGTAAGAATGATTTAATTATGAGATGGGTGGGACCTATATCTCCCTCCAATGCATTGGGTAAATATTTATATCTCATGATATAGACATGACTAGGATGACAAGTAAACTCGGTTCAGTAATACAGGGCTGGAACAACAAGTAAACCTGGTTCAGTAATGGACTTTGTCCACTATGATGATATTGGAAACAATGCCTTGGCTACTATGGAAATAATATTATGTGATTATTTGTTTTCCATAATTCTATGTTTTATACCAATGTTATTTTATCATGTTTAATGTTCCTTTATGATCTATGCCTTACGAACTGCCAATATTTATTTCATGAATCAAGATTTTGATGTTTAAACTTTATGTTTATGTTTTTACATTCAAATGTTTATGGTTTGTTTTATGTTCTCCATGTTTACCCTTACTGAACATTTGATCTCACCCTTTTTATTATTTCTTCTCCCCGAAATATAAATAAAGGTTTTAGGTAGGAAAAAATGGGAATATCTTTATAGGAGATGTTGAATATCTTTCACCAAGTTAGAAGATTATATTCTGAGTTTCCAAAGTCACTAAACTAATACAGTATTTGGGAATATATTTTGTGTAATGTATTAAGTATTCCTAAAAATAAATGTAATGTCTATGTAAATCAATCTTGGGTCGTTAGAGTTGGTGTCAGTGTGAAGGTTTAGTCAACCTTTGGAAACTAGGATGCAGAAACTTTAGTGAGATCCCTAGAGATATTTCTAAGGTAAGTCCAGGGATGTACCTAAGGTTAAGTATAACTATATATTACAGTCTTATAATTATGGTAACAATCATGAATAATGTAGGATTACACCTAATATGTAAGATATTGAAAGTACACCCTTGATTATGTTGTTTTCCTAGTATGATTTTTGCCTCTCACACTATTATTTTTGGGTTTTAGACGATGGATGGAACCCTAAGGAACCGTGTTAATGATCAATGCACTAGAAAATTAAATGATTGTACTCCCAAACAAACAAATGTTATGGGAGATAGAAGGAAAAATCTTATTTCTATACTTACACAAGATATAAATCCTTATGGACTTCCAAATGAGCAGAGTAAGGAACAACATTCTATTGAGTCCTTCATTAGGAAACATCCACCTTCTTTCAGTGGGTCTTCTGATCTACTTGTTTCTAAATAATGGATCAGTACCATTGAAAATATATTTTCCATCTTTCTCTGTTCGGAACATGAAAAATGTAACACCCCAAGATTTCATAGTACATTATCTCATTTAAGTAATTCAATAGCTTGCGCTACACGCAAGACCGAGTTTGAGCGCACCACAACTTACCAAACTTGCCTTTCAAAAAGAGGTTATGAATAATATTAACTGTATTTTGAATCTTATATACTCTATATAATTTTAACATCCATATCATGTGTTTCTTAGACATAATATAAGATCAAATTCATTTTTTAGATAAAAGAAATATTTTTTAAAAAATACAATTTTACCTCCTTTTAATTGTGAACCCTTTTTAAAACGAATATTTGACACTTTTATATATTAAATTTAATGAAATTAAATTATTCTTTAGAAGAGGGACATAAAAATTTAGTTTGGATAAGTTTTTGGTACATTTCTGATAAATTTAATATTTTAATGAATAATGAGAAATACTATGTTTTAATTGAAAACAAATTTTTTAATAGAAATAATTTATAGTGTTAAATTATGCATTTGAATGGTTTTAAAGTATAATTAGATCATATTTTTATCATTTAATACAATTTAGGTCATTATAAGTAATTTAACATTTAAATTTGACATAAACACATGTCAATATTTTGATAGTTTTTACTTTTAAAAAAAACCCGCTTTTTAGTTTTGACAACAAGAATTAATTTTAAATTAATAAATGAAACTTTTATGTTTTTAATTTGGTAAAATAAACTTTATTTTTGAATTCAGAATATCAAAATTATCTTGGGGTGAATTTTTGGTATTTTTCTGAGAACATTCAATTTTTGATAATAGTGAAAAACACTACATTATTATTTAAAACCAAATTTTTATTTAAATATTAGTTATTTTATTTTAATTTATTTGTGGTCAAAATAGATACATAATACCTATATATGTTCAATTCAATTCATTGGAGTCATTTTATAATAATTTTAGATATATAAAATTTTATTTAAATTTTTACGGTCTTTTACCCACCTTCTAGGAGCATTTAAATATTTTCATAAAACTTAATTTTACCACTTCTGTGAGTTAAATTTTAAAAATATAAGATAAAAGGTTAAAATTAATAAGTAAAATTTGGTTCAATAAGATGAAAATATTTTTTGATGAATAGAAACTTTTGACTTTTATTTACCATGATAAAAAGTAAATAGGGTAATTAAGGGTAAAAATGATATTATAATTACCCTAACACATGTCCTCATTCTATTGGATAAGTTTAATTAGACCAAAAACAACATTAGGAATAAAATATGATCCTCTTGGTCCACTTGGATTAGATTAGGACATTTATTACTATTTTATTTAAGGAAGAGTTAAAAGAGTTAAATTCAAAGTTTAATAACTAAAATATTTTTAATATAGGGTTACACACAATATAAATTCAACTATAAATATTCATTAGAAATCTAAAACTATTTCCTACATAATGGTATTTTATTTATAATTTTATACATTAAATAATTTAATTTATTTATGACACAATGATGATGTAGTAATTACCTTACTAATAAAATATTAAAATAATTGATATTATAAATATCCAAATAAATGTAAATTGAGACTTATGATGAATTAAAATAATTTTATAAGTTAATATTACATGTTAGGATTGATTAAATAAATTTTATTCTAAGTTATATAGTTTTTATGGCTTTCAAAAAAATCAAATACTAAATAGTGTCAAAATTGACATAATCGAGTTTTTAAAAAAAATATTATATTATTAATTGATATAATATTCCTAAAAACCTAAGGTTCGGCAAAAGGACTTATATATGTTTATATATATCAATAATGAACCACTTGGGGTTACTTTGGCAGTTTATAGTATGTTTATTAGCCACATAATATAAAAATACAAAGAGACATGGTAAATGTCAAACTATTTAACTAAGAGTTAAAACTAAAAGATAAGGTTAATATGGTGACCTAAACCTATATAAAACCTATTAGTTGAGAGTTTTTCTACCCATCCCCACCTTAGCCTCGAAATAAATCATTTTTATCCACTAAAAACCGAAAATTATTTTATTATAAAATAATATTTCAAGCTTTTACTAAAGTGCCCCTCACCCCTCTTATAAAAGGGAACTTACCCTTATCTCAAAATCACTCCTCCAAAGCCATTTGGCTCTACCAAAACCTTCCCAAATGTCCTCCAAACTTACTTCATATCAACCTATAGTCCTTAATTGGAATAGAAAGCCAACCTAAGTATCCCTTTTGATCAACTCAAAAGGAACACCTGAAGAAGAGGTAATAATTTTACCACCCTCTTTCAAGTTCTTTTCTTCTTCCACTACCTCTTTCTTTGATTACATACCAAAATAATAACTCCAGTGCCTTCTATATACTATTATATTATTATAAATATGGTAAAACCATATTCATTATTCTATCCATCCTATAAATGACAAAGTCACCATACATGCGTACGTACAACTTATCATCTCCACATCATGGTGTAGTTTGTTATTCAAACACTTCATTATTTTGGATGGGTATAATAATGAGTATAACTAATATAAATAATAAATATAAAATCATAATTATTCTGTATATATGATATACCATCCAATTACATATTATTTCACCATCAATATAATGATATTGTCGCTCGTGCGTATGTATGGATTACCGTCTCCACGAACGTGATGAGATTCATTCCCCATCGTAATCATTCAAGAATAATTTTTATTTTATGATTAAAAATAATTTTTATAAACATAATATCATTCTGTATATGAATCAAATACATCCTATCCATAACAAACATGACTTATGTAACCAATAATATAAAGGAAAACGAATCAGTTAACACCCGAAACGATGAAACTACTGAAATATTATTAACAAAGCAATATTGGAGGATCATATATGATATAATATTTATGTATATAGTTATTGTATAATTTAATAACATTGTTTTAACTATTATATTGGATTTTAACATACCATCGACTAAGGAAAAGTACAAGGTAAGGGTTAATTATACAATCTCTTTACTTATCCGAGGTTGTTAATACGTAAGTATCTACTAGGACCTCTTTATCATCCACATCCGTGTTTTCTTAAAAATGAAATTCAAAACATTCTTACTATTTACTATACCATGTTTTAAAGTCATTTATACCCTTATTTGACCATATATGTTTTGAAAATAATCTTTCCGTCATTTTCCAAACAAGACACTTTATGACCTTTTCGACATAATTAAGGTAAGAATGTATTTTTTTAACTTATATGGTGGGTGCAGCTATTTTCCACCACTATAAAATAGTCGAATCTTCCCATAAAATATTATAAGAATATTTTCAAAATATATGTTTTATTTTATAATTATATGACTTTTAAATGATTTCAAAATAGAAAGAGATATTTCTCTAAAAAAGTTTTGATTTCATCTATGTCAACATCCTTTGATGGATTTTAATCTTGTTTGAAGTTGATTTATTATGATACAAAAATTCCATATTTTATTGAAGGTTTTGTGATATGTTTGACAATGGATGTGTTATTTTTACACCATTCATGGTTTATGAATAAAGTATTTACATTGTTTATGATAGTTTTAATACGAATGTTTATGTTATGTTTAAACCTTTTCATATGAGGAATTCATTAGACCTAGTAAGTGATGGGTGGAGCCCAATATAGCTCCTCGATGCATCAGGAGGTCTCATGAGACAAACTAGTGTCTTGGCACAAGGCCTTGAAAAAATCTTATTTGTCATCTTGGCACAAGGCCTTGACTATGGGGTTATGAAGTTTGGCATTATTCATTCCATTATTATGAAATTGGCTATTGATATTTCATGTGATTATTAGACTAGTAGAATATACATGTGAATAAGTATATAGAATTATTTGATTTATATTGGCCATATTATGCAGAAGTTTATGTTTAAAATGCTTATGTTTTAGTCTTATACATTGCCTTAAATGTTTATTCTTATTTATGAAAGTTTCCACTATATTGTTATCCTTACCGAGCATCTGAGCTCACCCATTTCTATGTTTTATTTTTCCCAGGATGCGAAGAAGTATATTATGACTGACCTGTAGGGTTTATCTAAGGAATAGTCTAAGGGATATGAATGTGGTCAATGGATAGAATTTTTTTGTTGTTTTTAATTTTATAATGTAATGTAAAACTTATGAATGTATCTAATACTTCCAAGGCTACTAAACTGATCAGTCTTTCAGGATTTGATCCCTTGTGATCATGCCATTGTTATATAATAATGCACCGACTCTGGGTAACTGGGGTTAGGGCGTTATAGTTGGTATTAGAGGAAGTTTATTACATACCTTGGAAATAGATTTAGATCAACTCTGATTAGAGAACATTACCCTAAGATAGACTTTGATAATTAGTATAGAAGAACTTACTAGAATTTTGGTAATGTAGAGATTTTGTGTATTTTCCAAGCAATACATCCATGTCTGGATACGAGCAGGTAGAGGTGGATCTGACACATATGTACCTAGGAGTGAAAAATCCGATAAGGAGTTTTAGGCTTGACCCAAGGTATCTTGGTACATGACAACGGGCCTTGCTGCACTCTTGGTTACGACACTCCCAGGGGATATGCTTAGGATAATTCACATTTTCATTAAAAGTCATTAGGAAGGATTTAGGAGTAAATACTTATTCAAAGAAAACATTTTATGATTATAGATTATATGAATAATCTTTTCAATTTACGTTAGGTATTTTACAAGTTTGGAATTATGCATTGAGATTCATAAACTAACCTAGTGTATGCCATTGTTTAGAAATGAAGCCTAGTAGAAGGAATGAGAATTATAGAAATATGCCTGATCGAATGATTAAGAAGGATCATATATTTCATGGAATTAAGACAACATTTAAAAGGGAAATAGTATCCCATGTTTTCTTATCATATGAAGAAATAATATAATGTGTTAATAAGATAAGTAAGTAATTCTCTGAGTCCTATGGCTTTGAAGGGAAGCAAGAGAAGAAAAGGATGGAATAGAGAAAGATGGATAAAGGGAAGAGGGGAAAGAAGGATTTTCCCACATGTGATAACTGTAGAAAGAATAACCTTGGTAAATTCTTGAAGGGAATGAGAGTTTGTTATAATTCTGTAGAAAAAGGACACCAAATATGAAATTTCAAGGGTATAAAAAGTTTTCAAATGTACAATGATTCATCTGTAAGGAGTTGGGACACTATGCGAATCAATGTCCAAATCACCAGAGTATACCCCAAATGCTGCTATTGGATAATAATCAAGTTATGATACTACTAAAGAGGAAGATAAATGATTATATCTCTTATGTTGTTATTAAAGTATTGTGTCATTTGAGTTAATGATGTACATGTTCTAAGAATTATAGAGTATATAAGGATTTTACTATAGTAATATTTCATTAAAGACTTGAGATTGTGTGGAACCAAGAAAAGTGACTCAATAAGAGCCTATTTTTTTAGAAAATATATGGTTGAGAGAAAGATAAACCATAATGTGGTTTTGATACAGAGGTAGTATTTTTGGAATAATATATGATTGATTTGGATAAATTATACTGGATATTATTAACATCCTTGGAACTGATTAATGATTTGTATATTCCATCATTGTTGGAGTTTACAAAATTTTTGGATAGAAGAAGTATATCTAGTATTATATAAGGAATAAGGGAACATGAATGTAACCAATAAGGTTTTATGGTAGTTCAAGGTGTTACAATGTTTTAAAATAATACTTGATGAAGGTATTCACATGTTATTACATGGAAAAAAGGATCTTCATTGTGTTTACCTTCCTTATAAATTTTGGACTGTGTGTTTGGACAAAAGTATTTTGGATAAGTGTAAAGGTTTGAATCGATTAAGTTTGAAATTGGATACTATTGTTAAGGTTAAATCATTTTTGATATTATTTTTGGATTTTCATAAAAAGGACAACCTGGAGGTCAGGCGACAACCCTTCGCATCTGGTTAGGCCGTGGGACATGAACCCGCAACCGAAGGGTGACAAAGGTGCATCACCTACCACTGGCCATGTGATATCCTGGTTTGTATAATGTAGTTTTTTAAATGGTATGATAGATAAATTATAAATTCATTTTTTTGAAACCCTATACGATTAGGATAAATAGAATATTTTTGAATTCTATTACCTTTGGTAGTGAAAGATGAGTTTGTGGTAGGAATTAGTTGAAGGATGAAACTCTACTTTTCAAGTATATATATATATATATATCCTCTTATTCTATGAATAAATTAATTCTTAAACTTTATGGAAGGTATCTTAAAACCAAAAATGTGTTATCCTAATACCTTATGTTTGGTTGAACTGATGATATTTTACATCATCTTAGATTGATGGCTTTGAGGCCCTCAATTTTACAATTTTTTTTATTGATGACCTCAATAAATCCATATAAATATTTATGTTTTTCCTCTAATTATGTGTCTCTAATTAACACCAATGTACTCCTAATCGAGATCATAATTTGGTGGTGACTTTTTCATTTCCCTTTCCCTCTTATTAAGACTAAATTTTATTAACCCAATTTCTGAGGTGGGTTTTTAACAAAGGTATTTTTATATTTTTAACCATTTCTTTTTTAATAACAATTTAAAATTGCAAGGAAGCAATTTATTGAGGGAGGGTAGAATGTAACACCCCAATATTTCATAGTACTTTATCTCATTTAAGTAATTCAATAGCTTGCGTTACACACAAGACCGAGTTCGAGTGCACCATAATTTACCAACCTAGCCATTCAAAAAGTGGTTATGAATACTATTAACTTAATTTTGAATCTTATAAGCTCCATATAATTTTAACATCCATATTATTTGTTTCTTATACATAAAATAATAACAAATTCATTTTTTCCAGATAAAAGAAGTATTTTTCCAAAAATGCAATTTTACTGCCTTTTAATTGCTAACCCTTTTTAAAACCAATATTTGACACTTTTATATATCTATTTTAATGAAATTAAGTTCTTCTTTATAATAGGGAAATAA